>JAYESD010000001.1:86469266-87069266 GCA_036927565.1 Tuctoria greenei | reverse complement strand
GTTCCTTCAAACTACGAATTTTATTGATCAAACCACAAGAGGAACAGCCCCAAAGTCGTCCACCACGAACTCTGGCCTCCCTTGCTTATATAACCAGCTTAGGCCAACCCAATCTCAACTAGGACTCTAATCCTACTCAAATCATGAATCGAAACTTTCTATAACTGCTTAAGACTCTTCTATATGCAGATAGAAGCAATCTTAAGACTTCCAAACACCTTAGGAACGTATCCCACATTCCTAAAACAAATCAAATTCGTGACCCATACGAAATCCTATCATAACCAACTCAAATCTTTCCATATTTGAGTCAAACACGACCCAGCAGCAGCTTGAGGGCTGTTCCTCTTGTGGTTTGATCAATAAAATTCGTAGTTTGAAGGAACTTTTGTTCCTTGTTCGTCCGACTTGTTCCAGATAAGTTTTTCTCGTCGAGTTTTCTGCACAACACTACCTTTTTTCGATGGTTTTATCATAACTCGAGTTTTACATATCCAATTGACGTGATTCTTTTTGGTTTGTCTTCACAACTTGATTATCTATCATCTATAAAAATTTCATGGTTATTATATTTTTGGTTTATGATCTGCACGAGTTTCTTTGCAGCATTCCAGAACTGTTTTTCTCGGGTAGGACAGATTGACCTTTGTTCGATCTTTCGATCGTAACTTGAGTTTCTCTCGATGGATTTGAGATATTCTTGTTGTGTCTTCTTAGTGACTTGATTCTCTCTGATATCTATCACTTTTGTCACGGTGAAACACATTTAGATTAGTCTCACACATGATTTCTTTAACAAATCATTTTTCTGCCAAAGGGGTTGCGATTTATTTGTTTTCGATGCATAAGATTTTTTAATCTACCATTCACCCCCCTCTGGTAGCTTTTCACGTGCTCTTCGATCCTACACATATCAAGTATGGGCCAAATGTTAAACACATTCAAGATGTTGAAATCGCACCCCAAAGGTGGACCCACTCATTGAATTCTTGAGGAATTCGATCTATACGGAAAACCCGTCTTATCGTCCACGCTGACACCCTAAGAAGACAGAGAAGTTCGGGACTCCTCAAAGGCCCAAGTCCACCAAGCCGCCAAAGAAGGAATGGCAGAAGATGCAAGGCAAGCCGTCCGAACCCATCCATCGGGGCCCGAATGTCAAGAAATGAAGAAGGAGGAATGTTCATCTCATCGGACGATGGTGAGACCTAGCCAATAGGTTAAATTGGTAGTTATCCTTTTCTTTGTTTTTTCTTTTCTCTTATTTGGATTTAACTATTTAGTTTGATGTTACCCACTGCATATTTGATTTTCTTAGCAAGGTGAGAATCTTATATTCTCAACTATCATTTTTATTTCTTTATTTTTCACAAAAAGAAAATTGTTGGGTTTTGAAAAAAAAATATCTGGAAAACAATTATTCTGAGCTGCAAAAGTGGTATTTCACCAACGTGCTGATTCCATAGCCATTGGGAATCCACCTTCCAAAAGGGAGAATAGGGTGGCCCACCTGTCAGGTCGGTCGACCCCCCTGCTCGGCCGACTAGGGGATGAGCCATTTTGGCTCTATCTCCTCCAACAGTTACATTTGGTTCTCTAGTGACCGTTAGAGATTGCACACTATAAGTGGTGGCCGTGAGGATCTATTATCTTCACACTTCACCTCATTTCATACATCCCCAAAGTCACTCTTGCTCACATTGTTTTTCTTGCTCTTCATTGAAGCACTCTTGTTCAAAATCCAACTCAAAAAGATTTGCTTTTGTATGCATTTGCAATTTGCTCTGAAGTTCTTCAAGGCAAAATTTGCCAGGGTTTTGTTTTCACTAACAACACCTCTTTCAAGTTTTGCCTTGTTGTGTTCTTGTTTGTTGTGGCCATGAAAGCAATTTAAATGTTGTTTGGCAAGAGGAAGGAGGCTGCAAGCTCAAGCCATGGTGGAGACTCAAGTGCATGTCCCTCTTCCATTGCTAGACCAAGTTCACGAAGGAGGAGTGTAGGAGAAGATACTCCCATGGGTGAGAGGAGCAACCCTCACCAACTTCTTCATGACAACGACCTCGACATCCAAAGTGAAGTTGAAGATCAGCATGCAAGCTCCTCCAAGATCGTGAGTTTTCTCATACGAAAGCTTATGATCCGGATTTTATCTCCAAAATAGGTAAGGATTCCGAATTCTTTTCCATTTGGCATGAATTAGGATGGGAAAAATTTGCTCACACAGAGGAGAAAGGTTCACGCCTTCTCTCCATACAATTCCTTTGCACAGTCAAGATAGGATTTGATGGTATTACTTTTCGATTATTTCAAAAAGAATACAACATCCTATGGAAAGAATTAAGTGAAATCCTAGGCTTCCATAAATGTTATTTGCTAGATTTAGACACTTTGCCTAAGTTTAACAAACAAAGTTTCTGGCAAGATTTAATTGGTGATGTCAGATGTAGTGCACCTAGGAATAGCCACTTGCACAACCCTACTTTACGCTTCATGCATAGATGGGTGGCTATGACTATTTTCCCTAAAGGAGATGTAAGGATAGTGCGTGATGATGAGCTAAAAATTTTATTTGCCATGATTAGAAAGATAAAAGTTGCTCCAGTTATTGCCATGATGATACAATGGTTAGATTACATTCCAAGGGTAGGGCCAATTGAATGCACTTCATTGATTACCCATATTGCTACTTGAAAGTGCATATAGGCATCCCTTGTGGGTTTTGGTTGATTTATGACAAAAAAATGAGATCCTAACCATATTATTGAGATGAGCGCAAGTTTTAATGAAAGAATGAAGAATATGCCAAAAAGAAAGGAGAATGAGGATCAATTCGGAAAAGAGCTCAAGAGCTGAATAGAATACATCAGTGTGTAGGGAGTGTGGTGGTGTATCACTTCCCAAGAGCTCTAACATAAAAATACTCACCCACTTCACATTCAATATCCTCTCTAGACAGGTTCGGACAAGTCAAGTCAATGCGGACTTGTCCACACCAGATTAGCCCGAAAATGTCCGGACTAGTCCGATAATGCCTCTGACTAAAATCGGACAAGTCCTCCAAGTGCGGACTTGTCCTATATAAACTAAGGGCATCACCATACCGGACAAGTCTGATATCAGCACAGACAAGTCCAAAAACTATTCTGACTAAAATCGGACAAGTCCGCTCCTAGCCAGACAAGTCCGATATTTCTGGACACTTAGGGTTTCTTGCACGCCGCACACCGGACTAGTCTGGAGTCCACCACAGACTAGTCCGGACCCTCGAAACCCTAATGGTAACTTTTGAAAACCCTAATATAAATAGATGTGCATGACCCAACTATCATATCTCTCAACCCCCTACGTCGTCACACCTTCCAAGAGCCTAGAAAACACATCTCTCCACAAAATCCAACGCAAGAAAGATCAATCCCTTGAGGATTCACTTTGGATCAAAGGAGAGACACGATTCTACACTTTTGAGCTCTTGGGTTTGATCTCTAACACACTCCTATGGTTTCTTTGTTCATCTTATGAGTGTGTTCTTGGTGGTATTTGAATTGTAATCTTGGGGATCCCTCAACTTGTGAGAAGTCCCCTTTGAACTTGTTGATTTACCCCTTTGTGATAGTGGAAGAAGAATTGGCCTTCGTGGCGATTCGACGAGGTTAGGGTTAGTGAAGACCTGATCCTTTCGTGGGCTCCTCCACGTGGATGTAGGTTGCCTCTGTGGGAACCGAACCACGGGATAAAATCATGTGTCAAACTTGCTCTTAAAGTTTCTCATATCATATTCTAGGGTTTGATTGATTTTGTCCATATTACATTATAACATTCATATCAAAGCTAATTTGCACTACACTTAACTTCATTGAATCAATACTTGCAAGTAACATACTATTTTTCACTGCATACTGTGCTTGAATTGAAATCATTGATCAAACTTAATCAATCTAGTCCAATTGACGTGATTCTTTTTGGGTATTATTCACAACTTGATTATCTATCATCTGTAAAAATTTCAAAGTCATTAGATTTATGGTTTCTGATCTATACGAGTTTCTTTGCAGCGTTCCAGAACTATTTTTCTCGGGTAGGACAGATTGACCTTTGTTCGATCTTTCGATCGTAACTTGAGTTTCTCTCGACGGATTTGAGTGATTCTAGTTGTGTCTTCTTCGTGACTTGATTCTCTCTGATATCTATCACTTTTGTCACGGTGAAACACGTTTAGATTGGTCTCACACACGATTTCTTTAACAGATCATTTTTCTGTCGAAGGGGTTGGGATTTAATTGTTTCCACTGCGTAAGATTTTTTAATCTACCATTCACCCCCTCTGGTAGCTTTTCACGTGCTCTTCGTTCCCATAATTGGTATCAGAGCCACGGTGCTCAAATCTTTGTGATTTGCACATGTTTTTGACTAATCATCATGGAGAAATACTCCGCCAAACCTTCTGTGTTTGTGGTATTGATTTTCAGGTTTGGAAGGCACGTATGGAAGCTTTCATCCAGGCACAAGTCTTCGCAATATGGAAGAAGGTATATAAGCCTTACGAAGTGCTGTCAAACGATCAAGTTACAACTACAAATCTGAGGGATGTCTACAACAACAACAAGGCTTGGAACTTGATCATACAAGGATTAACTCAAAACGACTTTGACCGTGTTGCACACCTCCGATCTGCATACGATGTGTGGAAAGCACTTTGTGACTACCACGAAGGATCCAACACGATCAATGAGGTAAGGCAAGACATGTTCAAAAAGGAATACATGCGCTTTGAGATGCAACCCGGTGAGTCCATTGATGATCTCTTTGCTCGCTTTAATAAAATTCTCAGCAACTTGCGTAGCGTCAATGTTAATTTTTCAGATGCTGAAAATGCTAGACAATTACTAAGTGCATTAGACATGTCAATTTGGGAGATGAAGGTTATATCTATTCGTGAATCCACTGTCATGAGTACACTTACTTTAGATGTACTATATTCTAAATTGAAAACTCATGAAATTGGCATAATCTCACGTAAGAACCCCATCAAGTCTCTTGCATTTGTTTCTCAACGTGATATGCCTAGCTCCAGCCAATCTTCATCTTGTGGTACACTTGCTCCGGCCAATCTTCATCATATGCAGACCTATGTGTGCTGAATACATTGACTTGTAGTGAATACATTGGCTTTGATGATAAAAGTTCTGAAATTCTGCTAAAACACCTTTTTAGCAAAGTTTGACTCTAGCTCCGAGCTTCTGCAAGGTCCGACAATAGGTACGACTTGCTTTGTCAAGGTTCAACATGTTTTTGGGTAGCTTCGGTGAGCTTTGTGTTTAGCTCCGACATGTCTTTGATAGCTCCGACATGTCTTTGTCAAGCTCCAGTTAGTTTTGGCAAGATTCGGAGCTTGATTGCAATGTTCCTATTTTTACTGTGAATTGTTTCGAACTTGCTTTACATTGATGGAAATATTGCTTAGCATTCATTTGCTAAGTTTTTGGTGCGTTTTGGTTGATATGGATGATATTGTTTTTACTGTGGTTTAACAACATGCTTATGTGAGGTGCTCACGTAAGGTGTTGTGGTTTCGAAACTAACGAGAGTCAAGTCAATGACTTGTGCTCGAAAGTATTGGTTGTTTATTCATGTGCAGGTGTTGCTTGATTTCAAGACATGGCTGGTGACGGGATCCATTGAACTAGTCTTAGGGAAAAGATGAGGTTCAACAACCAAGTTCGAGAGGAATTGTGGTTGAGTTGATCGGGAGGTCGCGTAGCAAGTATGAATCAAGAACAATGCATATGAAGGTATCATGGACGTCGTTGGAAGATGTTTGCACGTATGCAAGGAGTGAATGGACGTGGATACATGGTTCCGAGGCATGATGAAGAGATGTGACGTAAAGAATTTGTCGGAAAGGTCCAACCGACTAGGTTGTGGACTCAAGCTGCGGCTGAGTTGTGTTTGACTCAAATATGGAAAGATTTGAGTTGGTTATGATAGGATTTCGTGTGGGTCACGAATTTGAGTTGTTTTAGGAATGTGGGATACGTTTCTAAGGTGTTTTGAATTCTTAAGATTGCTTCTATCTACGTATAGAAGAGTCCTAAGCAGTTATGGAAAGTTTCGATTCGTGATTTGAGTAGGATTAGAGTCCTAGTTGAGATTGGGTTGGCCTAAGGGCTGGTTATATAAGAAAGGGAGGCCAGAGTTCGTGGTGGACGAATTTGGGGCTTTTCCTCTTGTGGTTTGATCAATAAAATTCATAGTTTTAAGGAACTTTTGTGCCTTGTTCGTCCGACTTGTTCCAGACAAGTTTTTCTCATCGAGTTTTCTGCACAACACTACCTTTCTTCGGTGGTTTTGTCATAACTCGAGTTTTACAGATCCAATTGATGTGATTCTTTTTGGATTGTCTTCACAACTTGATTATATATCATCTGTAAAAATTTCACGTTATTAGATTTGTGGTTTCTGATCTACACGAGCTTCTTTGCAGCGTTCCAGAACTGTTTTTCTCGGCTAGGACAGATTGACCTTTGTTCGATCTTTCGATCGTAACTTGAGTTTCTCTCGACGGATTTGAGTAATTCTTGTGATGTATTCTTCGTGACTTGATTCTCTCTGATATATATCACTTTCGTCACAGTGAAACATGTTTAAATTATTCTCACACACGATTTCTTTAACAGATCATTTTTCTGCCGAAGGGGTTGGGACTTAATTGTTTCTGCTGCGTAAGATCTTTTAATCTACCATTCATCCCCCTCTGGTAGATTTTCACGTGCTCTTCGATCCTACACATATCAAGTATGGTCCAAATGTTAAACACATTCAAGAGGTCAAAATCACACCCCAAAGGTGGACCCACTCATTGCATTCTTGAGGAATTTGATCTATATGGAAAACCCGTCTTATCGTCCACGTTGACACCCTAATAGGACGGAGAAGTTCGGGCCTCCTCAAATGCCCAAGTCCACCAAGCCTCCAAAGAAGGAATGGTGGAAGAAGCAAGGCAAGCCGTCCGAACCCATCCATCCGGGCCCAGATGTCATGAAATGAAGAAGGAGGAATGTTCATCTCATCGGACGGTGGTGAGACCTAGCCAATTGGTTAAATTGGTAGTTATCCTTTTCTTTGTTTTTTCTTTTCTATTCATTTGGATTTACCTATTTAGTTTGATGTTGCCCACTGCATATTTGATTTTCTTAGCAAGGTGAGAATCTTATATTCTCAACTATCATTTTTATTTCTTTATTTTCACAAAAAGAAAATTGTTGGGTTTTGAAAAAAAATTTATTTGGAAAACAATTATTCTGAGCTGCAAAAGTGGTATTTCACCAACGTGCTAATTCCATAGCCGTTGGGGATCCACCTGCCAAAAGGGAGAACAGGGGGGCTCACCTGTCAGGTCGGCTGACCCCCCTGCTCGGCCGACTAGGGGATGAGCCATTTTGGCTCTCTCTCCTCCAACGACTACATTTGGTTCCCTAGTGGCCGTTGGAGATTGCTGAATGTGGCCTAGAGGGGGGGGGGGTGAATAGGCCTTTTTGAATTTTAGTCGGAACCTGCAACACTTAACAAAGTGATCATATCCCAAGATATCGGACTTGTCCGGTAGAGTGCGGACTAGTCCGGTGCGTGTGGACTAGATTGATCAAGTTTCATCGATTATCTTGATCCTAGACTGTATGCAGCGGAAATGTACTTCTAATTGGAGTGTCACAGTACTATGAACTAGGATGTAGCACAAGTTAATCTTATATTCATTGTTTCAACATAATGTAAACAAGATTGATTGAAACCCTAGATAGATATGAAGAGTAAGAATGATGTGCACAAAGTAAGAACACAAGCTCTTTATCCCGTGGTTCGGTTCCCACAGAGGCAACCTACATCCACGTTGAGGAGTCCACAAAAGGACCAGGTCTTCTCCAACCCTACCCTCGTCGGATCGCCATGGAGGCCAATCCTTTTCTCTAATCACAAAGGGCAAATAACCGAATTCAAGGGGCCTTCTCACAAGTTGAGGGTTCCCCAAGATTACAAGATGAACACCACCAAGAACACACTCTTAAGATTACAATAAAAACCACATGAGTGTGTTAGGGAATCAAACCAATAGCTTAATGAGTGAAGAACCATGTCTCTCCTTGGATCCAAAGTGTATCCTCAAAGGATTAAGCTTTCTTGCGTTGTATTGTGTGGAGAGATGAGTCCTCTAGGATCTTGGAGGGTGTGACAGCGCAGGGTGTCGAGAGAGGGAAAAGTTGGGCCGTGCACACCTTTTTATATGGGTTTTCCAAAAGTTACCGTTAGGGTTTAGAAAGATCGGACTAGTCCGTGGTGGACACCGGACTAGTCCGTTGTGCGGCGTGTAGGAAACCCTAAGTGTCCCGAAATATCAGACTTGCCCAATGTGAAAGCGGACTAGTCCAATTTGGTTCTGGAAATCTTCGAACTAGTCTGATGAATATCGGACTTGTCCGGATAGGTGAATCCCTTAGTGAATTTGGGGAACAAGTCCGCACTTGGAGTACTTGTCCGATTTAGGTCAGAGGGATTTCAGACTAGTCCGTGCTAACATCGTACTTGTCTGATTGACATCAGAAAGATATCAGACTAGTCCGTAGTGTTATTAGACTTGTCCGATTTCGTGCAGCTTGTGAAGTGTTTGGGGGACTAGTCCGCATTGGGGAGGACTAGTCCGATTCTAGTCTGAGAGATATCAGACTAGTCCGTGGTGATATCACACTAGTCCGGTCAGTGAAAACTGGACTGTGTGGACAAGTCTGCATTGTGAGGACTTGTCCAATCTGGTACAGAAAGATATCGGACTAGTTCGGGGTGAGTCGGACTAGTCCGGTCCTGTATAACTTTGTGCAATGTGTGAGATTGGTGTGTTTCCTTAACACACTCCGTACACAATGATATACTACACTTGGATCTTGAGCTCTTTTCCTCATTGCTTCTCATTCTCCTTTCTTTTTGGCGTTTTGTTCATTCTTTCATTAGAACCTGTGCTCATCTCAACAATGTGGTTAGGATCTCATTTGCTTGTCATAAATCAACCAAAACCCACAAGGGATTCCTAGATGCACTTTCAATCTCCCCCTTTTTGGTGATTGATGACAACCAATTGAGATTTCACAAAATATGATAGAAAGTTGAGATTTTCATAAAGTGTGCACATATGAGTTTGAAACACATTAAGCAATGAAAACATAAGTCATATGTGCACTCTTTATGGTGGGATGCAAAACTAAGTATGTATAAACGATAATCATGATGAGAATGACATAATTGACATCAATATATCAACAAAAAGCATATATGTTATTTTTAGAGCAAAATCACAGATTTCATAATTATCTTCATAAGCAGTTCATAACATTGCATCACAAGACCAAAAGTACCAAAAGAGCATGATATAAGTCTTACAACCCACAAAGAGATAAAAGATACAAAAGATAGCTCTCCTCGCAGCCTACAGCTAAAGCCTAAGACTCTCCCTCAATCTCTTCCCCCTTGGCATCAAGACACCAAAAAGAAGGAGAGGAGGGACCTAAGGTCTTCAAGCCTCGCTGTCGGTCCTCTCATCGTCTTCATCTTCATTCTCGGGCTGAGGAGGAGGAGGAGGAGGAACGGTTCCACTCGAGTCCCCAATGCCAAAATAGGCAAGCTCGGAGGGAGTCAAGGGCTCGAGCTCGATGAAATCAGAATCTGAGTTATCAGAAATGACTGGAGATCCAATGGGTTCGATCTCCAGGTTCTGGCAAATGTGCTTCACATACTCATTGACGTACCGCATATCAGCCTTCCTCCTCTTGTTTAGCTTATGAGTGTTCACTTCCACCTTCTTGCAAGAGGCAAAAATAGCTGACAAGTACTTTAGGATGCCACTTGGTGACCCCTTTTGATGAGGGTCCCTAGTGGCGGGAGCAGCCCTAGCATCTCCACTAGCTCTCACTGGAGCCTCTGCACTGGATGTAGGAGAAGGAGCAGCTTGAACACTTGCTTGTTGAGGCTTCTGGGGCCTTAGGGGTGTGTGCTCCACATCCTTGACGAACTTGATGCCTGTGACCTTCTCAATCATAAACATCAGGTGGGGGACATAGCCACAGGATCCGTTCAGCGTGCAAGAGATGTTGACCATGTCGCTCCAAATGTAGTCAAAGACATCAAACTTTCTGTCTTTGCTTATGACCTTCATCAAGGTTCTGAGATATCCCTGAACACTTCCATCATCCCCATCCTTCGGGGCAATGGTCTTCCTGAGGACCCGATTGAGCACCACGAAGAAAGGCTTCATGTTCTTGGTGGAAGGAGGATTGAACTTTAAGCTTGGGTCATAAAGAAACTTCATCTTGTCCTTTTCAATGACACCAATGTTGTGAATGATCAAGTTGTCATTGCTAGAGATATCAAGATGTAGCAATCTTGCAAATTCGTCATAGGTAATGGTGTACTTGGATCCATGAGTCATCCAAGTCACCCGCTCTTCCTCATCGCTAGCAAAGTGGCTTGTCGCATAGAACTGAGCAATGACCTCATTCTAATTGTTCCGGAAAGCAAAGAGATCCTTCAATCCATGCCTCTCAACTGCCTCGACCACCTCAACAAAAGGTGAGCAACCCTTCCTCTCAAAGTGCGCCCAATCTATCCATTGGCTGTGCACAACTGGGGTCTTCATCGGGAGATAGACAGACTTGTAAAAGTCTGCATGGAAATTACTCCAGAACCTCTCATCAGCAGTATGCTTTGGTCGGCTGTAACAATCCACATTTCTGAACTTCGCAGCCGTGTCGCTACCCTTGCCATTGAACTTCTCCTCAGCGGGATCCCGGGCCCCTTTCCTTGGAGCTGACATCTTGAGGGGGCCAATCGGGCCTGTGGCAATCCCCTTTCCTTTGCCCTTAGCTTGGCGAGATGTTGCCGAGCTAGGGCCTGCTGCAGCCGCACCCTTAACTTTTGACGCAGGTTTCTTTGCGAGAACCTTGCGTCTAATTTGCAGAGGGGAGGGTGCCGGCTCGGACGAGCGCTCTTGATGCTTTTTGCCTTGGCCTATCGAGGACTAAAGCAAGGCTTCTTGGTCCATCTCAGCCTCGAAGTCGGAAATTTTGTCGTTGGATCTCGACATTGTCCTGAGAATGGGTTACACAAGGTATGAACGAGAATGGATGGCAAGAAATTGCATTGAGGAATGAGTAATTAGGGTTGAGTTAAAAAAAATCGGACTAGTCCGGTGTACAGGTACGGACTAGTCCGTGTGACTGGACTTGTCCGTACATGGACCGGACTAGTCCAGTATTCAACCTCTAAAATACTATGAGACAAATGGTGATTCCTAATGCATAAATAGCTTAGCATCAATGTAATACATCAAGGAAGCATGTATATGGTGAAAGGAACTAAGCTATTTGATCAACAACGAAGGAAATAGTGATTTCTAGGGTTTGGGAGGAAAATTTACCGAAAGTCCTTGATTCTTGGAGATGTAGAGGTTGAAGGAGCGGAAAAGTCCGTGGTCTTTAATCCCTACGCGAAGGAGATCAATTTCCACCCAAACTTGAGGAGTTTTGATGGAGGAATCGCCAAATCGCCTTGGGGAGCTCGGGCGAGGAGAGAGAAAGCTTGAGGCAAGTGTGAGGGTGAGTAAGATTAGGGTTTGGCGGCGGCTAGGGTTATGGAGACAAAAAATCGGACTAGTCCAAAAATAATCGGACTAGTTTGAACTTTTCTAGAGCCTATATCGGACTAGTCCGTGGTCGGTCGGACTAGTCTGAACTAACAGTCACTCTGCGGGCTAGTCTGCATGGACGGACTAGTCCGGGCAACCACAAACTAGTCCGTGGTCACCAGGGAAGAAATGCTTAGCCCATTCGTATATATTTGACAATACTTATTAATAAAATAGGGAGGCAAAGCAAATCAATTAATCTTGATGAATATGATTAGTAAGCATTCAACAATCAAGCAATAATCATAATTCACCAAGATCAAGTAGTTGACATAGTTTTTGGAGAACATTGAGAAAGATGATTTCACAACTCAAACAATATATTTTGAAGAGTTCATACAGGTATGCAAGTTTTCAAGCCACATTCTGAGCATCAAGGATATTGAGTTCATTTCGGAGCTCGCTAAAAGCGTTTTTCATCTAGTGGCTTGGTAAATATATCGGCTAGTTGCTTTTCGGTATTGACATGAGAAATGGCTATGTCTCCTTTCATTGAATGGTCTCTCAAAAAGTGATGCCGAATGTCTATGTGTTTGGTCCTAGAGTGCTCAACGGGATTATGGGCAATCTTAATAGCACTCTCATTATCACAAAGGAGTGGAATACGGTTCATGTTGTAACCGTAATCCCTAAGAGTTTTTTGCATCTAAAGGAGTTGTGCACAACAACTCCCGGCTGCAACATACTCCGCTTCGGCCGTGGATAAGGCAATGGAGTTTTGTTTCTTGGAGGACCAAGAAACTAGAGATGTACCTAGGAATTGGCATGTACTGGAGGTATTTTTTTTTATCTACTTTGCATCCGACATAATATGCATCGGAGTAACCAATGAGATTGAATTTGGAACCTTTGGGATACCAAAGGCCTAGGTTTGGTGTATGAACTAAATACCACAATATTCTCTTTATGGCTGTAAAATGACACTCTTTTGGGTTGGTTTGAAACCTTGCACACATACACTCAACATAAAGTCTGGCCTAGATGCACATAAGTAGAGTAGAGATCCAATCATGGAGCGATATACCTTTTGATCGACTTTTGGTCCATCTTCATTAAGATCCAGGTGGTTATTCGTTGCCATGGGAGTCTTGATAGGCTTTGCCTTGTCCATTCCAAACTTCTTGAGTATGTCTTGAGTGTACTTAGTTTGGCTTATGAACGTCCCTTCCTTTTGTTGCCTCACTTGGAATCCCAAGAAGTACTTTAGCTCTCCCATCATAGACATCTCGAAACTATCTGTCATAATCTTACAAAATTCCTCACAAAAAGATTTGTTAGTTGAAACAAAAATAATATCATCAATATAAATTTGACAAATAAAGAGATCATTGTCAAAGTTCTTTGTAAACAATGTATAATCTACTTTACCGATCTTAAAACCATTTTCAATTATGAAATCTTTAAGACACTCATATCAAGCTCTAGGAGCTTGTTTGAGGCCGTAGAGAGCCTTACACAATTTAAAGACGTGGTCGAGGAACTCTTCATCTTCAAATCCGGGGGGTTGCTCCACATACACCTCCTCCTTGATTGGTCCGTTGAGGAAGGCGCTTTTCACATCCATTTGATAGAGCTTGAAATCATGGTGAGTAGCATATGCAAGTAATATTCTAATAGACTCAAGTCTAGCTACGAGAGCAAATGTTTCATCGAAATCCAAACCTTCGACTTGTGAATACCCTTTGGCCACAAGTCGTGCCTTGTTCCTTGTCACCACCCCGTGTTCGTCTTGTTTGTTGAGGAAGACCTATTTGGTGCCGACGATGTTGAACTTGGGTCTTTCGACTAGTTCCCACACCTCGTTCTGTTTGAAGTTGTTGAGTTCTTCTTGCATGACCACTACCCAATTCGGATCCTTCAATGCATCCTCAACCCTGCGCGGTTCCAAAAATGATACAAATGAATAATGCTCACAAAAATTAGCTATGCGAGATCTAGTAGTTACTCCCTTTTGGATGTCACCGATGATGTTGTCGATTGGGTGATCCCTTTGGACGCATTGGTGCACTCTTAGGTGTGGCACTTGCGGTCTTGAATCTTCATGGTCATCTTCTTCTCCCCCTAGATGGTTGCCCTCATTTACTTGTTGATCATTTTCGTCTTCTTGAGGTTGATCTTGTATGGAAGCTCCCACTTGATCATTGGCCTCCTCTTGTGGTTCATCTTCCTCATGCATATGTAGAGATGGTTCTTGTGGTAAAACTTCGCCCAATGCCATTCTTCTCAGTGCTTGGCAAGGAGCTTCTTCTCTTTCTAGCACACATGGATCAACTTGCTCCTTTTGGGAGCCGTTAGTTTCATCGAACACTACGTCACGTGCTACTTCAACAAGTTCGGAGGTCTTGTTGAAGACACATAGGCGTAAGAGTTCGAATCATAACCAAGCAAGAAACCTTCATCAGACTTCGAAGCAAACTTTGAAGTCCTAGGCTTCTTGTTCAAAATATAGCATTTAGAACCAAAGAATCGAAAATATGAAATATTAGGCTTGTTACCGGTAAGTAGCTCATATGATGTCTTCTTGAGTAGTCGATGAAGGTAGAATCAATTTATGGCGTGGCAAGCAGTGTTAACCGCTTCTGCCAAAAACCGATCGGAGGTCTTGTATTCATCGAGCATTGTTCTCACCATCTCTATGAGAGTTCGGTTCTTCCTTTCGGCAACTCCGTTTTGTTGTGGAGAGTAAGGTGCTGAAAACTCGTGCTTTATGCCTTCTTCGTCTAGGTACTCCTCAACTTGGGTGTTCTTGAACTCCATTCCGTTGTCACTTCGAATGATCTTGATCTTCAATGAAAACTCATTATGAGCACGGTTGAAAAACTTCTTCAAGGTTCCTTGAGTTTCTGTCTTATCATGCAAAAAGAAAACCCAAGTGAAGCGTGAAAAGTCATCAACAATCACTAAACCATATTTGTTACTGCTGATGCTTATGTAAGCAATTGGACCAAAAAGATCCATGTGAAGTAGCTCGAGCGGTCTTGTTGTAGTCATGACGTTCTTCGCGGGATGAGGTGCTCCAACTTGCTTCCCGGCTTGGCACGCGCTACAATGCCTGTCTTTCTCAAAAACAACATCCTTCAAACCTCGGATGTGATTGCCCTTGAGGAGTTTTTGAAGATTCCTCAAACCAACATGCGCTAGCCATCTATGCCACAGCCAACCCATGTCGGTCTTTGCAATCAAGCATGTGTCAAGTTCGACTTTATCTTTGTTGAAGTCAACAAGGTAAAACATTCCCTTTAACATACCCTTGAATGCAATGGAACCATCACCCCTTCTAGAGACGGTCACACCCTCATTAGTGAACAAGCAATTATAACCTTTGTCACATAATTGAGATATGGACAACAGGTTATAATCTAAGGAATCAACATGTAACATATGAGAAAAATTATGTTATATGATGTGGCAATTTTACCAGTACCGAGCACCTTTCCTTGACTATTGTCTCCAAAATAGATGCCCTCGCTTGGATCCCATTTTCTTCATACTCAACGAACATCCTTCTTTCTCCGGTCATATGGTTGGTGCAACCACTGTCTAGCACCCATTTAGATCCACCGGAGGAATAGGTCTACAACAACAAATCAAGCCTTGGTTTTAGGTACCCAAGCTTTCTTGGTCCTTGGAGGTTAGTTACAAGAGATTTGGGCACCCACACATGATACTTGGTGTTCCCATGGCGTGGCCCAACATAATGAGCATAAATTTTACCAAAATTACTTCTCATTAAAACATAAGATGCACAAAGGTTCTAAATAGCAATTGTTGTTGTTTATAAACAGATCTAGTCCAGGTCACCGGACTTGTCCGTTCTGGCGCCGGACTAGTCCGGTGTTCCTGTGTGTTGATTTTGTTGTACTTCCTAGCTTGAGAGTAATTTCCCTTCACAGAGACAATGCTCTCCTTGTTATTCTTATGGCTTATAGCATTTTGCTTTCCACCATAGGAATACCCAATGCCATATTTGACATTAGGAGGTCTTGTGACCAAGTATGCACTACGAGCATATTTGACCTTCTCCTTGTCAAATATGCCACTTTGTGCAGGATGCTTATCCTTGGTAGAGGTTGACTTGTCTTTCAAGCTAGTGTCAACTTTACCACATGCACAAGTAGAAGTAGTTTCAGTTTTAAGGGGTTGAGAAGGCGAGCTTGAAGAGGATGAAGGGTCAGTTTGCTTGAGTGACTCAACTTGTACCTCAAGGATCTTGTTAACGTTGATTAGGTTAGCAAGTTCGTCCTTGATTGTAGCATTTGAGTCGCTTAACTCCGAGCAAGCTTCCTTGCTTGAAGCTAGCTCAAGCTCTAGTGACTTGCTTCACTCATTTTCAAGTTCAAGAAGCTTGTCAAGTTCAAGATATTCCTCTTTTTGGGAGATAATCATATATTCTTGACGGTTTATCAACTTCTCCTTCTCAACAAGCTGATCAAGTAGAAATTTCATTTTCACAGCTGTTTTCTTATCTAAGCCAATGAGCATATCTTCATTATCACTAGAAATTTCACTATCACTAGAATAGGAATGCAAGGAAGAGGGTTTGGTTGTTACCTTTCGTTTACCTTCCTTTTCCACGAGGCAAGTGCCGTTCCCCTTCCATGCACCGAGAGTGGGGAAGAGAGTGGACTTCTTGGATGTCTTCTCGATGGCTATGCTAGCCATCTCCTCTTCTTCTTCTTCGGATGAGGACTCATCATTTGAGTCCTACTCCTTTCCTAGATGCGCTTGTTCAGCTTGCTTCTTTTTCTTGAAGAATTTCTTGGGTTGAGGCTTTGTTTCCTTGGTCTTCTTCTTGTTTTCTTCATATGGGCAATCAACTATAAAGTGATCATACTCACCACAGTTATAGCATGCCCGCCTCAACTTCGGTCTTGATTTTTCTTTGTACTTCCCTTCACTTGGTTTAGCCCCTTGTCTTTTCTTCATCATCCTTTTGAATTTCTTCATGAATAGTATCATGCCATCTTCATCCAAGTTGCTGCTCTCATCATCACCGTCTTCTTCTAGTTGAGCTTCTCGAGCTTCTCTTGACAAGGGCTTGCAAGTGGAGTTCAATGCGACCCCTTTCTTCTTTGCCAAGGTGAGGTCGGCAATCTCCTTGACATGCTTCACTTGCTTTACCATCATCTCAAAATTGATGATCTTCCCAAGCAACTCATCCGGGGTCATTTTCTTGTCCCGGGGCTTTCTCCGATCATGGAGCACAAGGTGACATTGCGAGGCATGAAAGCTCTAAGAATGAGCTTCACCACCTCGTGGTCGTTCCACTTCTTGCTTCCGTATGCTCAAACCTTGTTGATGAGCGTCTTTAGCCGGTTGTACATGTCTTGTCGCGACTCATCTTCTTCGATAGCGAATCTTCCCAATTTGCCTTCGATCATTTCAATCTTTGCCTCTCGCACATGACGATCGCCTTAATGTGCAGTTTGCAAAGTGTCCCAGATTTCCTTTGAAATCTCGAGTCCATCCAATTTGGTGAACTCGTCCCGACTGAGCGAAGAATTAATGACTGCTGTGGCTTGAGCATTCCGATGAATTGCTTGCTCTTGGCTTGGTGTAAGCTCTTCATCGTCGTTCGGGATATCTATTCCTGTATATACAATATGTCACAAACTTGGATTGAGAGAAATCAAGTGCATTTTCATGTTCTGTCTCCACATTGAGTAGTCATTGCCATCAAAGTGTGGGGCTTTTCCAAGTGGAATAGATAGATAGTGATTATTGCTAGAATTAAGACGATCGTAGTTGAAAGGATATCGGGAGTAGTCGGTGTGACTACTCCCCTTCTTCTTCTTCTCGTCTTCGATTTTCACTTTTCCCTTGGAGAGGGTTTTCTTCCTTAGGAGCGCCTTGAGTTCCAGCGTCTCCTCATCGCCATCCTCGAATTCTTGAATGGCCTCAAGGAGCCTCTCCAATTTTTAGTTCTTTTCTTCTTCAACCTTCTCTTGGTTGATGCTCTTGTGTACGTCCTTCATGTACGACATGTTCTCTTCGAGCGATTAGTCTCCTTTTGAAGATTCCTGCTCTGATACCAATTGAATGTGGCCTAGAGGGGGGGGGGTGAATAGGCCTTTTTGAATTTTAGTCGGAACCTGCAACACTTAACAAACTGATCAAATATCGAGATATTGGACTAGTCCGGTAGAGTGCGGACTAGTCCGGTGCGTGCATACTAGATTGATCAAGTTTGATCGATTATCTCAATCCTAGACTATATGCAGCAGAAATGTACTTGTAATTGGAGTATCACACTACTATGAACTAGGATGTAGCACAAGTTAATCATATATTCAATGTTTCAACGTAATGTAAACAAGATTGATTGAAACCCTAGATAGATATGAAGAGTAAGAACAATGTGCGCAAAGTAAAAACACAAGCTCTTTATTCCGTGGTTCGGTTCCCACAGAGGAAACCTACATCCACGTTGAGGAGTCCACAAAAGGACCGGGTCTTCTCCAACCCTACCCTCGTTGGATCGCCACGGAGGCCATTCCTTTTCACTAATCACAAAGGACAAATAATCGAATTCAAGGGGCCTTCTAACAATTTGAGGGCACCCCAAGATTACAAAATGAACACCACCAAGAACACACTCTTAAGATCACAATGAAAACCACAAGAGTGTGTTAGGGAATCAAACCAAGAGCTCAATGAGTGAAGAACCGTGTCTCTCCTTGGATCCAAAGTGTATCCTCAAAGGATTAAGCTTTCTTGTGTTGTATTGCATGGAGAGATGAGTTTTCTAGGCTCTTGGAGGGTGTGATGGCGCAAGGTGTTGAGAGAGGTGAAAGTTGGGCCGTGCACACCTATTTATATGGGGTTTCCAAAAGTTACCGTTAGGGTTTAGAAAGATCGAACTAGTCTGTGGTGGACACCAGACTAGTTCGGTGTGCGGCGTGTAGGAAACCCTAAGTGTCCCGAAATATCGGACTTGTCCGAAGTGAAAGCGGACTAGTCCGATTTGGTTCTGGAAATCTCCGGACTAGTCCGATGAATATCAGACTTGTCCGGATAGGTGAATCCCTTAGTGAATTTGGGGAACAAGTCCGCACTTGGAGGATTTGTATGATTTAGGTCAAAGGGATTTCGGACTAGTCCGTGCTAACATCGTACTTGTCCGATTGACATCAAAAAGATATCAGACTAGTCCGTGGTGTTATCGAACTTGTCTGATTTCGTGCAACTTGTGAAGTGTTTGGGGGACTAGTTTGGGGGACTAGTCTACACTGGGGAGGACTAATATGATTCTAGTCAGAGAGATATCGGACTAGTCCGTGGTGATATCGGACTAGTCCGGTCAGTGAAAACTGGACTGTGTGGACAAGTACGCATTGTGAGGACTTTTCTGATGTGGTACAGAAAGATATCGGACTAGTCTGGGGTCAGTCGGACTAGTCTGGTCCTGTATAACTTTGTGCGATGTGTGAGATTATTTGTGCTTGAGCTCTTGGGGTGTGTTTCCTTAACACACTCCATACACAATGATCTACTACACTTGTCTCTTGAGCTCTTTTCCGCGTTGCTTCTCATTCTCCTTTCTTTTTGGCGTTTTGTTTATTCTTTCATTAGAACCTGTGCTCATCTCAACAATGTGGTTAGTATCTCATTTGCTTGTCATAAATCAACCAAAATCCACAAGTGATTCCTAGATGCACTTTCAATTGCACACTATAAATGGTGGTCGTGAGCTCTCATCTTCACACTTCACCTCATTTCATACATCCCCAAAGTCACTCTTGCTCACATTGTTTTTCTTGCTCTTCATTGAAGCACTCTTGTTCAAAATCCAACTCAAAAAGTTTTGCTTTTGTTTGCATTTGCAATTTGCTCTCAAGTTCTCCAAGGCAAAATTCGCCGGGGTTTTGTTTTCACTAACAACACCTCTTTCAAGTTTTTGCCTTGTTGTGTTCTTGTTTGTTGTGGCCATGAAAGCAATTTAAATGTTGTTTGGCAAGAGGAAGGAGGCTGCAAGCTCAAGCCATGTTGGAGACTCAAGTGCATGCTCCTCTTCTATTGCTAGACCAAGTTCATGAAGGAGGAGTGTAGGAGAAGACACTCCCATGGGTGAGCGGAGCAACCCTCACCAACTTCTTCATGACAACGACCTCGACATCCAAAGTGACGTTGAAGATCAGCATGCAAGCTCCTCCAAGATCGTGAGTTTTCTCATACGGAAGCTTATGATCCGGATTTGATCTCCAAAATAGGTAAGGACTCCAAATTCTTTTCCATTTGGCATGCATTAGGATGGGAAAACTTTGCTCACACAGAGGAGAAATGTTCACGCCTTCTCTCCATACAATTCCTTTGCACAGTGAAGATAGGATTTGATGGTATTACTTTTTGATTATTTCAAAAAGAATACAACATCCTATGGAAATAATTAAGTGAAATCCTAGGCTTCCATAAATGTTATTTGCTAGATTTAGACACTTTGCCTAAGTTTAACAAACAAAGTTTTTGGCACGATTTAAGTGGTGAGGTCAGATGTAGTGCACCTAGGAATAGCCACTTGCACAACCCTACTTTACGCTTCATACATAGATGGGTGGCTATGACTATTTTCCCTAGAGGAGATGTAAGGATAGTGCGTGATGATGAGCTAAAATTTTTATTTTCCATGATTAAAAAGATAAAAGTTGCTCCAGTTATTGCCATGATGACACAATGGTTAGATTACATTCTAAGGGTAGGGCCAATTGAAAGCACTTCATTGATTACCCGTATTGCTACTTGAAAGTGCATCTAGGCATCCCTTGTGGGTTTTGGTTGATTTATGATAAACAAATGAGATCCTAACCATATTATTGAGATGAGTGCAGGTTTTAATGAAAGAATTAAGAAAGTGCCAAAAAGAAAGGAGAATATGGATTAGTTCGGAAAAGAGTTTAAGAGCTGAATAGAATACATCAGTGTGTCAGGAGTGTGGTGGTGTATCACTTCCCAAGAGCTCTAACATAAAAATCCTAACCCACTTCACATTTCACAGGAAAAACGGACTAGCCTGATATACACCGGACTAGTCCGATATCCTCTCTGGACAGGTTCGGACAAGTCCAACCAATGCAGACTTGTCCGCACCGGACTAGTCTGAAAATGTCCGGACTAGTCCGATAATGCCTCCGACTAAAATCGGACAAGTCCTCCAAGTGCGGACTTGTCCTATATTCACTAAGGGCATCACCACACCGGACAAGCACAGACAAGTCCGAAAATCGTTCTGACTAAAATTGGACAAGTCCGGTCCTAGCCAGACAAGTCCGATATTTTTGGACACTTAGGGTTTCCTGCACGCCGCACACCGGACTAGTCCGGACTCCACCACAGACTAGTCCGGACCCTGGAAACCCTAACGACAACTTTTGAAAACCCTAATATAACTAGATGTGCACGGCCCAACTATCATATCTCTTGACCCCCTGCACTGTCACACCTTCCAAGAGCCTAGAAAACACATCTCTCCATGAAATCCAACGCATGAAAGATCAACCCTTGAGGATTCACTTTGGATCAAAGGAGAGACATGATTCTACACTTTTGAACACTTGGGTTTGATCTCCAACACACTCCTGTGGTTTCTTTGTTCATCTTACGAGTGTGTTCTTGGTGGTATTTGAATTGTAATGTTGGGGAGCCATCAACTTGTGAGAAGGCCACTTTGAACTTGGTGATGTACCCCTTTGTGATAGTGGAAGAAGAATTGGCCTTCGTGGCGATTCGACGAGGTTAGGGTCAGTGAAGACCCGGTCCTTTCATGGGCTCCTCAACGTGGACGTAGGTTGCCTCAGTGGGAACCGAACCACGGGATAAAATCGTGTGTCAAACTTGCTCTTAAAGTTTCTCATATCATATTCTAGGGTTTGATTGATTTTGTCCATCTTACGTTAGAACATTCATATCAAAGCTAATTTGCACTACACTTAACTTCACTGAATCAATACTTGCAAGTAACATACTATTTTCTGCTGCATACTGTGCTTGAATTGAAATCATTGATCGAACTTGATCAATCTAGTCCGCACGCACCAGACTAGTCCGCACTCTACCAGACTAGTCCGATATCTCGGGATTTGATGAGTTTGTTAAGTGTTGCAGGTTCTGACTAAAATTCAAAAGGTCCTGTTCACCCCCCTCTAGGCCACATTCACTACTAGGGTAGGAGCACTTGAATATTCTTCATTTGAGTATATTGAAAATGAAAGAGAATTGATTGATGAAGATTATTTAGTGCAAGGACATTCCCCTAGGCATGATCTAGATGGCTCTTTGATATTTTATTATCTTGGCTTTGCCAATGAAATTCGGTTACCTAACCCGAATTTTCATTTGTACAAATGCCGGAGGCTAACCATTGACTATCCCATCGAGGAAGCCAGAAGAAGTAATGTCTCTGGCAGGGTAACTAGAAGTCGTACAAGGAGAGCGGCCATGCCCCCGACAACGTCCATAGTCCATGATTACGAAGAGGAAGAGAACCCAACGGGTGATGCACCCAGATGGACTCAACCTCCATCGTATGAGATCAAAGGTCCGTCTTGGCATGTATGGCCAGGTGCTACATGGGAAACACCGCTATCCACTTCAAGCTCTAGCAGCTAGCCTCCAACATCTAGAGAAGATGTCATTCCAATTTGGGTAGAAGTCATCGTGACTATAGCCAAGGAATGACGGACCTCTCTAGACGTATGGAGGAGCTTGAAGTAAGAACGGGTGACATCTACAACACTCTCCAGGGGCATGTCCAAGGTACCCAAGACTGTCAACAACACATGGACGCTCAAATCATCAACCTGCACTCCACGCTACAACAACAACAAGCCGATCTCGCGGCATACTTCCGTAATCAAGGGTTCAACCCTCATCACGCAGGTTAGTGAAGAACAAGCTTGGGGAAGGACCCCACTTGAGATAAACTGTATCAACCCCTTGCATATTTGTTTTCCATTTACCCATCATCCACCTTGCATTAAAAAAAATAAAAAATATAGGATAGTTTTATTTTCAATAAAATAAAAGATGTGTGGTAAGAATGATTTGGAATTCACATAGATGAAATGATGAATAGTTGTTCTTTTTTATTTTTCCTAAGTTCCTAGTTTACAACTTACTACTCTCCAACATATTGCTCTCATTGGCTAAAATTGCTTTTGCCTTGATTTGGAAACTGTGGGTAGCAAAAGCTTAATCCATTCTAAGTTGTTGTGAGATATGATATAGTGATAGGACTGCTATTCCTAGTTTGATAGTGAAACTTAGATTTCCGGAGAAATTCTTAAAAGATTTAAGTCATCCTCATTTGATTGGAAATACCAACCAAAGCCATAGGATACATTATATTGATCGACCTTATGCATATGCTATTTGTCTTCACATTGAGCTTTGTCAAATTAGTATAGACCTATGTGAGATTTCTTTCATTACTTTTTGAATTCAAGACTTCACTTGCACATGCTATAATTCTACACTAGAAGTAAGCAAAATTCTATCATACCACCATTCCACAATAAAAAGAGAAACTCTATATCATTCATGCTTAGTACTCTCTCCAAAATTTATTGCATAAAAAGGGAGTAGAAGACATGGCTACAAGAAAAAGACAAAGAAAAAGAAAAAGAAAATGCATGCTTACATCATAAGCATGAGAAAAGGAAAAAAAGAGAAGTAGCCATGTTTTATTCTTGCAAAATAAGAGAGTCCACTAAAAAAGGAGTCATCTCAAAATATCCACATCCACTCCATTCCATCACACATGCACAAGTCTTGAATCAAATTGTTTTGAATTGATTTCTCCTAAGGCTTGCTCTTTTGAGTTAGAAATATTATGTGTTGCAAATATGCCTACTATATTCCCTACCAAGCTCCACATACAAGCCTTATGTAGAGGTAGGATGTATTTAGGCACAATGCCTTGGTGAGGACATATTTCCACTACACAAAAAGGAGATACTTGAGAGAATCAAATTGAGATACTTAAAATCTAAATTGAACTCTCCGAAATTTCAGTGGAACTTGGTTTCTAGGGTATGTTTGCTCCATTTGCTGTTCTATCTTTCAACCACCCATGAATAGGAGATGGCATAAGCCCATAATAACCTAAGATGGGTGAAGCACCATGCCAATTTTTGCAATACTAGGTAGAGTATTTTATTGTGCATATGGTACTTTTGAAAAATAGAACATAGTAGCAACTCCTGATCATCAACCTAAAGTCTTGACTTTGCTCGGGACGAGCAAATGATAAGCTTGGGGGAGTTTGTTGACGGCTATTATACACCAGTTTCGCCCATCAATATAACTCAATTATGTGAAGGAATTGCCATTTTTTGCAGACATCACCTTTTTATTTAGCCTATGTCCACTTGTCCTTGGAGAAAGTAGTGCATGTAGAGATTCTATGCAAAAATGAAGTGAAACAAGGGGATGAATCCTATAAAATATCATTCCAGCCAATCAGGTGACACCACGTGGCATCACATGTATCAAATGGTCCATAAACAGAAGTATCCGAGGCCATCCAACGGTGTAGTACCAATATCAATCAATGGGACCCACCTGTCAGTCACCTGGAGGAAGCACACCGCAAAAGGGGCCAAGACCAGGTCGGCCGACCCCCCTAGTCGGCCGACTAGGTCCTGGCGCCTTTCTCGGTCAAACTCCACATGTAGGCTCCTCCCAGCTTGAATAGGTCATGGGTGACTGATTCGCGTGCTTTTTGTGGCGGGAACTGACCCTTCTCCAAGCTATAAATAGGACCCCTCACCCATATTGGGAAAGGTTGTCTCCCATATTCCTCTTTGTATTTGTGATTTTATTCATAATAAAGATGTTATCTTTAGTCTACTATTGTTCATATACTTGGATGAAGCGTTTCTTGTTTGATTGTGGATTCCATGTATGTGGTAGGAATAGTATATGATTGTGCTATACCATTCTTATTACATCATCATAAACACTATAAACCTCCACTATAGTCTACTTAGCTATGATATGACTATGTTAATATGAATCACTTATGTTATGAATTAACATTGGTTTAACGATGATTTAGTTCATTGCCTTAGGATGGCTTGTGCCTAGGCTCTTAAGGTAATTACTTAATATGCTAGCACGGTGCTAGGATAGAGAGTAACGTTGAATGTCTCGTAGACCCATGGATTGAAGAGGTAGGCAGTAGGTGGTGATAGCCCTATCTGTCCTTTGTAATCCTCCACGTTCGGCTATGCCACAAGCTCTTAGCAGGAGTCGCCTAGTGTTGCTAGGGGTAAATCTGTGCCCGATGTGTTAATCCACTTAGCATGAGAATTTGCAATTAACATAATCATTAGTAAATAACTTAGGCTATGTATATGTACATTAGAAGCATAGTAGGAGTCTCGACCTAAGTCTTAGTCTAGTTCCTCTGTTACCTCAGTTATCCCGCTAGGATAGGATGCTCTTGTGTGTGTCACACTACCTCAACTTATCATTAAACCCATCCTTGCTAGAACCCTACCTAGGCCAACCTAACTTTTCCACTTGATGATTGTCTTACTTTCACATAGCCTTCCTTTGGGAAAATATAAATGACACCCTTTGGGAATACTCTTTAAAGAGGAAATGCTACATCAATATTTTCTGTGTGCTTGTAGATGTTCAATTAAGAATCAAAACCTACCAACAAGCATTTCTAGCGCCACTGCTAGGAATGAATTGTTAGTAGTGCGTAGGAAATATCAACACTCAGCCGCGCAACCTTCGAGCAGCTGCAGATCCAGGTGTCCAAGCTCACCCCCTCGAGCCCATTCTCGGGGGTGGGACCAGGGAGCATCATCCCATACGACAACATCCATCTCCGGGTGACCTTCAGAACACCCAACAACTACAGGACGGAGAGCATCCTCTTTGACGTCGCCGATGTCAGCCTCCCCTTCAACGCCATCATTGACAGGCCTGCCCTATACCAATTCATAGCTGTAGCCCACTACGGCTACCTTGTCCTGAAGATGACAACCCCTTTCGGCGTCCTCAGGATCCGCGGAGACTGCACTGCTGCAGTGTTAGACTTGGAGCAGCTCCAAGCCCTCACAGCAGACCTAGCACCCGTCCTGGGCGATGCTGCATCAAGTTAGTCTCTGCCGAGCTCATGTCAGCGCGGAGCACCCGCTGCACCCCGCCCGCAGCCCTCCGACAGCACTGACACCCCTGTTAAAGCTGCTGAGCTCAGTCTCGGCTCTGCTCAGACCACTCGCAAGGCGGGCGACAAAGGCAAGAAGTAGGGATACTCGCTCATTGCCCCACTAGTAGCTGTAGACAACGAGTTTGCCCCGCAACCATCACAGCTACCCTTGGAGCCTTGGGCACCCATATTGTAAATAGTAAGCGTAGTAGGACAGTGTAAATGTTTTCATAAGACCTAGGAGCAGCATTTAGAACAACCGAGCTCCAGGAGGGTCAGGTCTAGAGTGTGCAGTCAGCTTGGCTTGGTCCTGAAACTAAGCCTGTACACCCTGCCTCCCTCATAATATGGAAGCAAGCCGTTGTCCTCTTTTGTAAAAAGCCTGTCTCCCCCTATGAACACCGATAAAGAAAAATTACTGTTTTACTTCATGTTTTCTTAAAAACATTGTTCATTTAATTACGCGTTAATTTTATGATCATGCCATACTAGGCTTGTTTATTGTATATTACCTTTATATACAGGGTTGTACACTCTGTAACTCACCCATGCTGGAGACATGTAGTCCTGCTACAAGCGGGTTTGCTTGAGGTACCTACAGTGTGTGAGGGGTTCTTCCGGATGCTCTTGTCATTGGGGTCCTGTGGTGCCAGAAGGCTTCCCAGGAAATGCCTGTGCCGAGTAGGAGGTCCAGGGGGTGTAAAATTCTTAGCCTGATCCTATACCCTAAGCATACACACCCTGCCTCCCAACACTACAACCGAGTACTAAGGCCATAAAGCTAACACCCTGAGAACGGCGGGAGCTAGACACCAAAGCAGCAACACATTGAATTACTCAAGCCCCATGCTCAGTCCAGGACAGTAAGGCGTGACAGAGATAAGGGAGAGGAACAGGTAAAACCATTGAGCATACTAGTTCCCCCTCTTTCTATCATATGTGCAGGACAGCCAGCTCCGACACCTCCCAAGGGGCCCGCTGTCGACATCCCAACACGTCGACGATAGCAACAAGCGTGGATAAGTGAGTAACCTCTCCTGCCCCTCTCTTGTTGCTAACAGGGTTCTCTTGTGATAGCCTGTATACCAGGGGCTTGTCGTTGACGTATCTACGAAGATGGTGGACGACGCCGGAGCATCCAGCTCCGACACTTCCCAAGGGGCCTGCCGACGTCTCTACAACGATGGTGGGCGACACTGGAGCATCCAACTCTGGCACCTCCGAAGGGGCCTGCTGTCAATGTATCTACAAAGATGGTGGACAACACTAGAGCATCCAGCCCCGGCACTTACTAAGGGTATTGTCATCGACGTCTCTACGATGATGGTGGGCAATGCCGGAGTATCCAACTCTCGCACCTCCCAAGGGGCCTGCCGTCGACGTATCTACGAAGATGGTGGACGCCATCCAGATCCGACACTTCCAAAGGGGCCTGCTGGCGACGTCTCTACGACGATGGTGGGCGACGCCAGAGCATCCAACTTCGGCACCTCCCAAGGGGTCCTCCATTGACGTCCCAGCATGTCGATGATAGCAACAAGCGCGAATAAGTTAGTAAACTCTCATGCCCCTCTCTTGTTGCTAACAGGGTTCTCTTGTGATAGTCTGTACACTAGGGGCCTGTCGTCGACATATCTTCGAAGCTGGTGGATGATGCCAGAGCATCCAGCTCTGGCACCTCCCAAGGGGCCTGCCGGCGATGTCTCTACAACGATGGTGGGCGACGCCGGAGCAGCCTGCTCCGGCACCTCCCAAGGGGCCCACTGTCGATGATGGTGGGCGACACTGAAGAAATCCACTCCAACTCCTCTGCTCTGTTGGGGGCCCATTGAAGACATCTTGCGATCAAGTGGTAGATGTGCCCAACCAACTAACCTCATCTACCAAGGGGCCTCTAAAGGGGTTCCATAGGCAGGAAGTCAATGGACAACACCTCAGCCATATCAATTGTGCAATCGTTGGTCCTAAAAAACTAACGAGCTCGATAAAGGTTCTGCAAACCCTTATGTAGCTAAGGACTCAGAGCAACAGTTGAGAAGCGCAAAGACAAGCTAAGAAGTCAAACACAAATTCAAATTCATTAAGGAATATTTACAAAGGGGTGAACCCCGAATACAAAGACAGGCTGCCAGCATTAGTCCTTGGCAAATTGGGCTAAGACATGTTTGGCAACATTCTTGACCTCTGCTGCTGCCGTCTCCTTGCGCACTTCAATGGGACCTTCAAAAACTGGCTCAAGTGGCAGATCAGGGTACGGGCTACGGTAGCACACCAGGACATGGGATGCCACCGTCTTCGCCATCGCCCTACCCTCGCCTTCTAGACACTGAGCCAACTGATGCTCCTGCAGATCGAGCTCCCAGGCGCAGAGCTCCATCATGTGCTCCCGGGCTTGGACGTCAAGATCACGCAGGAGAAGTTCCTGATGCTCACCTGAGTGCTACACCCGATCCCCCGCCAAGTCCCTCTCCCAAAGTTCAAGATCTTCAAGGCGGGACTGCAACCTGTCCCGATCTGCCACAACCCGATCCATCATTGCATGGGCCGCCACCTCCTACTCGGCGACAATAGTCCCCCGCTCAACAACAGCAGCTTCGGTGACAAGTGGTGAAGCTGGAGCTCGAGGACCTCCAGGAGTGTCACCATGAAGGTGGAAACAGGAGGGACGAACCCGGAGTACGCATATGCCTAGAAGAAGACGATCTCCTATGAGACCTATGTGTGCTGAATACATTAGCTTGTAGTGAATACACTTGCTTTGACGATAAAAGTTTTGAATATCACCAAAACACCTTTTTATTAAGATCCGACTAGTTTTGGTTAGCTCCGGTGAGTTTTGTCTTTAGCTCCGACATATCTTTGATAGCTCCGGTGTGTTTTTGCTAAGCTCCGAGTTGATTTTTCTAGCTCTGACTTTTGGGATGACTAGTTCCGACTAGTTTTGGTTAGCTTTGGCAAGGTCCGGTGCTTGATCGCAATGTTCTGGCTTTTAATGTGAAATGTTTATAACTTGCTTTACATTGTTGGAAAGTTTGCTTAGTATTCTTTTACTAAGTTTTTGGTGTGTTTTGGATGATATGGCTGATATCGTTTTGCTATGCTTTGCAACATGCTTATGTGAGGTTCTCACGTAAGGTGTTGTGTTCGGAACTAACTTGAGTCAAGTCAAGGACTTGGGCTCGTATGGATTGGTTGTTTATTCATGTGCAGGTGTTGCTTGAGTCTAAGACATGGCTGGTGACGGGATCCATTGGACTAGTCTCAGGGAGGAGATAAGGTTCCAACAACCAAATTCAGGAGGAATTGTGGTTGAGCTGATCAGGAGGTTGCGCAGCATGACTGAATCAAGAACAATGGATATGAAGGTATCGTGGATGTCATTGGAAGATGTTTGCACGTATGCAAGGAGTGCATGGACGTGTCTACATGGTTCTGAGACGTGATGAAGAGATGTGGACGTAAAGAGTTGGTCGGAAAGGTCCAACCGACTAGGTTATGGACTCAGGCTGCGGCTGAGTCGGGTTTGACTCAAATATGGAAAGATTTGAGTTGGTTATGATAGGATTTCGTGTGGGTCACGAATTTGAGTTGTTTAGGAATGTGGGATACGTTCCTAAGGTGTTTGGAAGTCTTAAGATTGCTTCTATCTGCGTATAGAAGAATCCTAAGCAGTTATGGAAAGTTACAATTCGTGAACAGAGTAGGATTAGGTTCCTGATCTGAGTTGAGTTGGCTTTCGAGCTGGTTATATAAGAAAGGGAGCCCAGAGCTCGTGGTGCACGACTTTGGGGCTGTTCCTCTTGTGTTCTATTGAATAAAATTCGTAGTTTGAAGGAACTTTTGTGCCTTGTTCGTCCGACTTGTTCCAGACAAGGTTTATTCGTCGAGTTTCTGGACAGCACTACTTTTCGTTTGTGGTTTTATCATAACTCGAGTTTTACAGATCCAATTGACGTGATTCTTTTTAGATTGTCTTCACAACTTGATTATATATCATATGTCAAAATTTCACGGTCATTGGATTTGTGGTTTCTGATCTACACGAGTTTCTTTCCAGCGTTCCAGAACTGTTTTTTCTTGGGTAGGACAAATTGACCTTGTTTGATCTTTCGATCATAGCTTGAGTTTTTCTCAACAGATTTGAGTGATTAATTTTGTGTTGTCTTCGTGACTTGATTCTCTATGATATCCATCACTTTTGTCACGGTGAAACACATTTAGATTAGTCTCACACATGATTTATTTAACAGATCATTTTTCTGCCGAAGGGGTTGGGGTTTAATTGTTTCCGCTATGTAAGATTTTTAAATCTACCATTCACCACCCCCTCTGGTAGATTTTCACGTGCTCTTCGATCCTACAGTTGGTATCAGAGCCACGTTGCTCTAATCTTTGTGATTTGTGCGTGTTTTTGACTAATCATCATGGAGAAGTACTCCGCCAAACCTTGTGTGTTTGCTGGTATTGATTTTCAGGTTTGGAAGGCATGCATGGAGGCTTTCATCTAGGCACAAGGCTTTGCAATATGGGAGAACGTATACAAGCCTTACGAAGTGCCATCAAATGATCAAGTTACAGCTACAAATCTGAGAGATGTCGACAACAACAACAAGGCCCAGAACTTGATCATACAAGGATTAACACAAAGTGACTTCGACCGTGTTGCACACCTCCGATCTGCATTCGATGTGTGGAAAGCACTTTGTGACTACCACAAAGGATCCAACACGATCAAGGAGGTAAGACAAGACATGTTCAAGAAAGAATATATGCGCTTCGACATGCATCCCGGTGAGTCCATTGACGACCTCTTTGCCCACTTTAATAAAATTCTCATCAACTTGCGAAGCATGAATGTTAATTTTTCAGATGCTGAAAATGTTAGGCAATTGTTAAGTGCATTAGATATGTCAATTTGGGAGATGAAAGTCACATCTATTCGCGAATCTACTTTCATGAGTTCACTTACTTTAGATGTGCTATATTACAAGTTAAAAACTCATGAAATTGACATAATCTCACGTAAGAACCCCAATAAGTCTATTGCATTTGTTTCACAACGTGATATGTCTAGCTCCGGGCAATCATCATCTTGCAATACTCTTGCTTTGTTGTCCTCACTAACCCTAGAGCAGATCCAAGAATTTCCAGAAGAGGAGTTGGCACTCATCTCTACTAGATTGTCAAAAGCATTGCAAAATGTGAGAACTAGAAGGAGAGGAAGCTCCGGACCTCCACGCTGTTTTGAATGTGGTAAAACAGGACACTTTCGTACAGAATGCCCTAACCTTTCAGGACCGACCACCCGGGAAGAAAAACAAAGCAAGGTTCGGACCTCCTCTGGAAATTTCAACAAGAAGAAGAAAGGTACTATAGGACGCAAGATGATCAACAGTTTCATCACCGTGCTTCAAGAGTTCAGTTCAAGCGAAGTGGACATTGGAAGTGATGAAGATGAAGATGATTTGGCAAACTTGTGCTTTATGGTGGGCAAGTCAAGATCAAGTATGGAGGAGGCAGAACACAACAACGACAATGAAGAGGTATGTCCTACTTGCGAAGAAATGTGTGATGCTATTTCTCGTGCCACTGTTATTGTTAAGAAAAAGGACAAAAAGCTTAGGGATAGTGTTGCTGAAATTGAATCACTAGAATCTGAAATCAATCGTTTAAAAACCTTGATTCCTAGTGATGATGCATGTCCCTCATGTGATTTAATATATGAACAATTGTCCTCATTAAGAAGTGCGCACACCTCCACACTTGATAAACTTGAGTTAGAAATTGAAAAGAACAAAGAGCTTGCTGCACTTAATGATAAAAACTTGAAAGATGCTAGCTGTTTTACAATTGATTTGCATTGTTCTACTTATGATGATCTTGATAAGAAACTACAGGATGCTATGAATGAAATTTCTATATTGAACAATGCTTTACGTTCTCATGAAGTTAAATTTTGTTCCAATTGCAAACTAAAAGGAAAAACTTCATGTGAAAATTGCCTTGATCTGTCCAATAAACTTGATGACATGCATAGGACATTAGATCAGTTTTGTAATGGGAATAAGAACCTAAACTTACTGCTGAATTCTTCCAAGTCTTGCAATGATAAAACTGGTTTAGGTTTTGATTCTCATGCTCATGCTAAGGCACATCCACCTAAAATTGTAAAGTCATTAGGAAGTGGTTTGATTCAAACAGTTCCTAAACAAAAAGGAGTGGTTTTCAAATCTGCAGGAGTGTTGTCTCATTCGATTTCAAATAAAAATATTGCTTGCTCATCTAGACATGAACACAAAGTTAAATTTCATTGTACCTTCCATGGTAGAGATGGTCATGTCATAGATTTTTGTTATAGACTAGCTAAACAACAGAAAAGGGAAAGAATGGTTGCTAGATCTCATAACTTTCATGCAAAATTTGCTGCACACATTGAACCGAATGTACAACCTGCTGTTTTGAGTCAAAAACATTCAAAGTTTACCTTCAGACCTTCTGTTTTTGCCCCCGGAGCTACTGATTTTTGTGCTACACAAGTAACACCTTATATGTCAGTAGTTAAGAATAAAAAATCTCAAACTTTGACTCATAAACCTGTTGTTTTGTCTCAGCTTTCACGTGTTTTTCCTGCTGCACGTCGCGTGACTCAGTACTGGATTCCTAAATGCCTTTTGACTAACCCCAGTATTGAGTCATCGACGTATTATGCTTCTATGTAGGTTACACGTTTGAGGAAGGAGAACATTTGGATTGTGGATTCAGGTTGCTCACGCCACATGACCAGTAACAAAGATTGATTCTCCTCCCTCTCTTTTGTGTCACGTGTAGAGAATGTTACTTTTGCCGATAATTCTTCAACTCCTATAATTGCTAAGGGTTCGGTTAGAGTAAATGATCACTACACTTTGAAGGATGTGGCACTTGTCAAAAATTTGAAATACAACTTGCTTTTTGTTGCACAATTGCTAGATGAAGATCTAGAAATTATTTTCAATAAAAACTGTTGCAAAGTCGTAGGTTCAAATAGTGAGTTTATTTTTAACATGTCTCGGTTTGGAAGAGTTTTTAAAGCTGATTTTGATATGTCTTCCTCTAAGCATAGGTGTCTAGTTGCTAATGATTCAAAGGACTTATATTTTTGGCATCGTAGACTTGGTCACGTAGGCTTTGATCACCTAACGCGTGTTAGTGCTCTTGATCGCATACGTGGTATGCCTAATTTAAAGGGGACAAAGAAATTGTGTGCTCTTCTTGTAGACATGCTAAGATGGTTGCAGGTTCACATACTCCTCTCACAATGATCATGACAACTGAACCATGTCAACTTTTGCACCTTGACACCGTAGGACCTTCACGTGTTCAATCCTTCAGAGGAAAATGGTATGTTCTTGTTATTGTTGATGAATATTCTAGATACTCTTGGGTTTACTTTATGGCGTCTCAGAATGAAGCTTTTAGTCACTTTAGGACTTTATTTCTTAGATTATCAATTGATCACCCATGATCTTTAAAGGCAATTAGAAGTGATAACGGAACTGAATTTAGAAATCAATCTTTTGATCACTTTTGTGCTGAAAATGTAATAGATAATCAACTTTCTTCCCCATATGTACCTCAACAAAACGGTGTTGTAGAAAGAAAGAACAGAACCTTAGTTGAGATGGCTAGGACTATGCTTGATGAATATCAAACTCCTAGGAAATTTTGGGCTGATGCGTTAGCAACCGCTTGTTATGTCTCAAATCGTGTTTTCTTGTGTGCTAAGCTAGGTAAAACACCTTCGGTTTGGACATAGGCCTAGTGTTACACACTTTTGGGTCTTTGGTTGCAAATGCTTTGTTAAGAAACATGGTAATCTTGATAAATTTGAACCTAGATCCATTGATGGCATGTTTCTTGGTTATCCATCTCATACTAGAGGCTACCGTGTGCTTTTACTTGACACTAACAAAATTGTGGAGACTTGTGAAGTGTCTTTTGATGAATCTAGCCCAGGTACTAGCTAAAACATTGCAGGTCCAGATCCATATCCGCAGGGGGAGAGCATTTTCATTGAAGATGAGGAAGAATTGGAGTTGCTGCCAGACAATTCAGCAGCTAAAGACTTTGGTTTAGCTCCGGATGTTAATTCTCAACCAGCATCGACAACCATCAATGCTGATTCAAATCATCCTCAAGCCACAAGCTCATCGATTTGTGATGAACATGAAGAAGAAGAAGCTTGTGAGACATCTGTTCCCCTACGGTTTTACAAAGATCATCCCCCACAACAGATGATTGGAAGCTTGCACGAACGAGTCACATGGTCCAGGTTTTGCGATCCAAACTCTCATGCTCATTCTACTTTTGTTGCTTCTTTTGAACCCAAAGATATATCACACACACTCACTAATGAATCTTGGATTATTGCCATGCAAGAAGAGTTAGAAAATTTTGAAAGAAATAATGTTTGGAAACTTGTACCTCCACCTCAAGGTCACACTTTAATTGGAACTAAATGGGTATTTAAAAATAAACAAAGTGAGGATGGGGTTGTGGTTAGGAATAAGGATAGGTTGGTTGCTCAAGGTTTCACTCAAGTTGAAGGTCTAGATTTTGATGAAACTTTTGCTCCTGTCGCTAGATTAGAAGCCATAAGAATTTTGTTAGCTTTTGCAGCATCTAAAGGTTTTAAGCTATTTCAAATGGATGTTAAAAGTGCTTTTATTAATGGCTACATAGATGAGGAGGTTTATGTCAAACAACCACCGGGTTTTGAAAATCCAGATTTTCCTAACCATGTTTACAAACTGTCCAAAGCCTTATATGGTCTCAAACAAGCCCCTAGAGCATGGTATGATAGGTTAAACACATTCTTACTTAAAAAGGGGTTTACCATGGGCAAGGTTGATAAAACTCTTTTTGTGCTTAAACATGGCAATGACTCATTATTCATTCAAGTGTATGTGGATGATATTATCTTTGGTTGTGCTTCTCATGATCTTGTGTCCAAGTTTTCAGCTATGATGAGTTCAGAATTTGAGATGAGTATGATGGGTGAACTCACTTACTTTTTGGGGCTGCAAATCAAGCAAACTAAGGAGGGTACCTTTGTGCATCAAACGAAGTATACCAAAGACCTCCTAAGGCGCTTCAACATGGACAAAAGCAAGCCTCTTCGGACACCAATGGGAACAGCAACAACACTTGAACTTGATGAAGATGGTGAACTCGTGAATCAAAAAGAATATAGAAGCATGATCGGTTCACTTTTGTACCTCACGGCATCAAGACCGTACATACAATTCAGCGTATGTCTTTGTGCACGGTTTCAAGCTTCCCCACGTGCTTCACATCGTCAAGCCGTCAAAAGGATTATCAGGTACTTACATGGAACAGAAGAATTTGGAATTTTCTTCCTTCTTCCTCAACCGTTACTTTGAAAGCTTTTTCGGATGCTGATTTCGGGGGTTGTAGGATTGATAGGAAAAGAACTTCCGGTGCTTGTCATTTTCTTGGTAATTCTCTTGTTGCTCGGTCCTCTAGAAAACAAAATTCAGTTGCACAATCCACAGCCGAATCTGAATATGTAGCTGCTGCTAGTGCTTGCTCACAAATTCTTTGGATTGTTCAAACACTTAAGGACTATGGGGTTGATCTAGATAGTGTTCCACTGTTCTTTGATAACACTAGTGCCATTTGCATTGCTAAAAACCCCGTGCAACATTCTAGAACTAAGCACATTGACATTAGGTATCACTTTCTCTGAGATAATGTTGAAAAAGGAAACATTGTGCTTCACCATGTAGATACCGAACAACAATTGGCTGACATTTTTACAAAACCCTTGGATTTCACTCGTTTTTGTTACATTCATAGTGAAATAGGGGTTATGCATCCTCATGGCTTAAATTGAGGGGGAGTTTTGAAACTTGGGAAGTCTATGTGTGAATCTGAAATTAAAATAATATGAGCATAGTATTTCATACATATATGACTTTGTGATTCCTTTTACATGCTGAAAGTTCTTACTACATTACTCATGTTATACATTTTGTAGTTTTTGCCATGTCTAGTAATTGGAATAATTACTTACACTAAAACTGGTCATGATCGAACTTTCTTGCTGTTTTGAACTTGTTACATGTTCACAAGTGCTTTTAATCATTAAGAATTAATCAAGTAATCAACTCACATGTTGAGTTTTTATGAACAAATATAAATTGAGAAAAGATCAAGAGAATATGCATGCATCGCACTTCTTCTTTTGAGATGGCTTATCGTTGCACTTAGATATGAACTTGGAAGAAGTTGTGTATGACTAAAACCATGTCCTTAAGCTTCTGATTGTCAAATGACATAGGCTTGGCTTGGTTGGTTAGAATAAGGCAGATGCACATATAATCTCTTGCAAATATCATATGATCTAAATTCATGCTTTGAAAAATAGTAAAATGCAGCAACTAGTGTCATGATTTCAGGTTTTGAAATATTTAAGTTTGTGAGATCATGACTTGCTTAAATTGAAAACTACATTTGATCTCTAGCATGGCTTACACTACTTTATGTATTTCATTGATGTGATAATGTAAGATACCTGATAGTATGACTTGGATGAGCTTTGTTTATATGTATATGTTATAATATGCTCATAACAACTAAAGGGGGGAGAGATAATTTGTTTATATGCTCATGACTTGCTGAATACATTGTCAAAGGGGGAGAGATAAGCATGAAGAGAAAGAGAATATGTGCATAAGGAGAGATAATAAAGGGGGGATGATAATATGGGATAATTTTTTGGATTTCCTTCTCATTTTACTTTTGATTTACAAAAGGGGAGAAATTGTCTTCAAAACTTTTATGTGAATAAGTCAATGTTCGGATTTTAAATGGTGTTGCCAATGCATTCATCAAGGGGGAGATTGTGAGACCTATGTGTGCTGAATACATTGGCTTGTAGTAAATACACTTGCTTTGACGATAAAAGTTTTGAATATCACCAAAACACCTTTTTATTAAGGTCTGACTAGTTTTGGTTAGCTCCGGTGAGTTTTGTCTTTAGATCCGACATATCTTTGATAGCTCCGGCGTGTTTTTGCTAAGCTCCGAGTTGATTTTTCTAGCTCCGACTTTTGGGATGACTAGTTCTGACTAGTTTTGGTTAGCTTTGGCAAGGTCCGGTGCTTGATCGTAATGTTCTGGCTTTTAATGTGAAATGTTTAGAACTTGCTTTACATTGTTGGAAAGTTTGCTTAGTATTCTTTTACTAAGTTTTTGGTGCATTTTGGATGATATGGCTGATATCGTTTTGCTATGCTTTGCAACATGCTTATGTGAGGTTCTCACGTAAGGTGTTGTGTTCGGAACTAACTTGAGTCAAGTCAAGGACTTGGGCTCGTATGGATTGGTTGTTTATTCATGTGCAGGTGTTGCTTGAGTTCAAGACATGGCTAGTGACGGGATCCATTGGACTAGTCTCAGGGAGGAGATGAGGTTCCAACAACCAAATTCAGGAGGAATTGTGGTTGAGCTGATCAGGAGGTTGCGCAACATGATTGAATCAAGAATAATGCATATGAAGGTATCATGGACGTCATTGGAAGATGTTTGCACGTGTGCAAGGAGTGCATGGACGTGGATACATGGTTCCGAGACGTGATGAAGAGATGTGGACGTAAAGAGTTGGTCGGAAAGGTCCAACCGACTAGGTTATGGACTCAGGCTGCGGCTGAGTCGGGTTTAACTCAAATATGGAAAGATTTGAGTTGGTTATGATAGGATTTCGTGTGGGTCACGAATTTGAGTTGTTTAGGAATGTGGGATACGTTACTAAGGTGTTTGGAAGTCTTAAGATTGCTTCTATCTGCGTATAGAAGAATCCTAAGCAGTTATGGAAAGTTACGATTCGTGAACAGAGTAGGTTTAGGTTCCTGATCTGAGTTGAGTTGGCTTTCGAGCTGGTTATATAAGCAAGGGAGCCCAGAGCTCGTGGTGCACGACCTTGGGGCTGTTACTCTTGTGTTCTATTGAATAAAATTCGTAGTTTGAAGGAACTTTTGTGCCTTGTTCGTCCGACTTATTCCAGACAAGTTTTATTCGTCGAGTTTCTGGACAGCACTACTTTTTGTCGGTGGTTTTATCATAACTCGAGTTTTACAGATCCAATTGATGTGATTCTTTTTGGGTTGTCTTCAAAACTTGATTATCTATAATATGTCAAAATTTCACGGCCATTGGATTTGTGGTTTCTGATCTACACGAATTTCTTTGCAGCATTCCAGAACTGTTTTTTTCTTGGGTAGAGCAGATTGACCTTGTTTGATCTTTCGATCATAGCTTGATTTTTTCTCGACAGATTTGAGTGATTCCTTTTGTGTTGTTTTCGTGACTTGATTCTCTCTGATATCCATCACTTTTGTCACAGTGAAACACATTTAGATTAGTCTCACACACGATTTCTTTAACAGATCATTTTTCTGCTGAAGGGGTTGGGGTTTAATTGTTTCCGCTGCGTAAGATTTTTAAATCTACCATTCTCCCCCCCCCTCTGGTAGCTTTTCACGTGCTCTTCGATCCTACATCTCCTTCTCCCCCAACTTCAAAGGCAGGGTGCCTGGGCAGATCAGATCCCGCTGCACCTCGTCCTCCCAGCCGAATAGGCACCTCACAAGCGCTACGTCAACTATGCGTGAAGGAGGCAAGGTTGAGTCCATTGGAGCTAGAGTCGAGAACCACGAAGGTGGGAAGAGAGTGGGTGCACAAGGAGGAAGACGAAGGCTCGAACGTTGGGAAGTGCGTAAGGAAGAACCACCTTTGCTCCTAAAGGTCTCCTTTTAACTCCTCGTTAGGCGTTCGAGTGCACCGAGCAGATTGCTTGGGGTTGAAACCCGTTGCTCAACCAATAGCGTCCCTGAAAGCAGGGCCCAGGCCCCCTATCAGAGAGATCGGCTTGAAGGGGCATCGACCCGAGAATGCAACCCGACGGTACCCATAAAGGCGGGAGTAGAAGGAGCGGAAGTGCAGCTACTGCATTGGGAAATGTCGCAGCAAAGAAACTGCATCAAGCAAAGATCCTGTCACCACGAGCCCTCAACCAGAGAGGGACGCGTGGCCATGACGGCAGAGGCGCGCACCGCTTTGGCTGGTCAAGACAAAATTAAAGGGCACCGCGGGAAAGCAGGATAGGGCTCCACCCTCGGGCTCGTCGCCTCTCCCCAGGGTGGACCCAGGGGCCACTCTTGGTACCGGGTACCCTCGCGCACAAGATAGAGCTGCCTAGGTACCTCGCCTTTCAGCAGAGGCAGGGTCCAAGAGCGCCAAGTGTTCAGAAGACCCAGACCCATGTTCCTCAGATGCGAGGTCCGGGGTACCCGCGAGAGACCCCGAAGGAGAGTTCAACGCCCCCTTGGAGACAAGCTGCCAAGCAGCCACGTGTACAACAGGTAATTATCCATCTCCCCTATGAGACAGGGCTCCGGAGTTGCCACATTGTACGAGGCATCAGACGGGTCACCTCCCGTATAGGCGGGCTCTGGCCTTGCCACGTGTCCCGTAGCCCTAGAGTCCCCGCTCTACTCAGGAGCGGGTTCGGGGGCTGCCACGTGGTACGTAAGACTGGACCTGACCTCCACTGCAGAGCTAATCTCCCGAGCCGCCACGTGCTCCGTAAGATGGTACCTGACCTCCTCTGCAGAGATGAGCTCCCGAGCTATCACGTAGACCAGCCACTTGCCTTGGACGAAGAGTTGCGGGAGTTAAGAGGGCGGTGCACCTTGTCCCTATAAAGGATTGAAGATACATGACTTCCCCAAACGCATAGCGCGACGCACGCCTAATGTCAGGTACTGCTATGACCAATTGCATCATAGTGAAGACGCCGCAGGCCTATCCCACTCCGCCAAGTGGGTAGCTTACGATGATAGGGACAGTTGGATGGGACATCCTGTGCCATTGTTAGCAACGGCACATGGGCTACTGACAACTCAGGCGGTAAGACGACGAGTCTTCAAAGCCACGGTCAGAGCAAGCTTACGCAAGTAGCCTTATATCTTTAGGATAAAATCACCCCGGGACCACCTGTCGGGATCTAGACCCCACTTGTATGGCGTCCGGCCTTGTCTATAAAAGGATCGGACCGCCACCGTTACAAGGACCCAACATCGAATCCCCGATACACACACACGCCTTCACACACACTAGCAATACAATCCACCGTGGAGTAGGGTGTTACGCTCCTTGCGGCCCGAACCATGTAAAAACCACCGTCTCATACACTCTCATACGTGCGTACACTTGGTTGAGGCCTAAGCCCTGCCGAACAAGAACCTCCTTGGGTTGCTCCTTAGTAGATCCGGGGGAAGTGTCGCATAAACACTTCGACAGATGGAGACACCGATTAGCTTCGACGGCTCCGACTGCACTGAGAACATGGCAGAAGCCGGACTTCTTCCCCTCCTAGTCGCCCCCACCATCGCCAACATCAAGTTCTACCACGTCTTGATAGATGGCGGGGCCATACTCAACCTCATCAGTTGTGCGGCTTTCGACAAGCTGAAGATCCCTGTGTCCAAGCTCGCCCCATCGAGACCGTTCTCGGTAGTAGGGCCATGGAGTATTATCCCGTATGGAAACATCTACATCCGGGTGACCCTCGGGACACCTGAGAACTTTAGTGGAGAATATCCTGTTCAACATTGCGGAGGTCAGCCCCCCTTACAACACCATCATTGGTAGGCCAGCCCTATACCAATTCATGGTCGTAGCCTACTACAGTTACCTCGTCCTGAAGATGCCAACTCCCTCCAGTGTCCTCAAGATATGCAGAGATCGCGCTGCAATGGTGTCAGCTTTGGAGAAGCTCCAAGTGATTGCAGCCACCCCAGAATCTGCCCTGAGTGATGCTGAACCAAGTCAGCCCTCGCAAAGCCCGCACGAGCGCGGCTACGCCGCTGCACTCCGGGTGCAGCCCTCCGACATCGATGGCGTACCCATCAAAGTATCCAGATTGGCTCCGATGCTGCCCAGACCACCCGCATTGCTGGGAGTCTAGACAACAAACAGGAATCCGCACTCATCACTTTCCTATGAGCTAATGTCGATGTGTTTGCCTGACAACTGTCGCAGATGCCCGGAATCCCTAGGGATGTGATCGAGCACTACCTGAAGGTCTATCCCGACACCCGACCGGCATAGCAGAGGCCATGAAAGTAGTCCATCGAGCGGCATAACTTCATCCGTGAAGATATCAAGAAGCTGCTCGATGCTGGCTTCATACGGGAGGTCCACCATCCTAGGTGGCTGGCCAATCCTGTTGTTGCCCCAAAGCTGGCGGGAAGCTTCGGATGTGCATCGACTACTCCAACCTAACTAAGGCATGTCCTAAAGATCCTTTCCCTCTCCCTAGGATAGATCAAATCGTAGATTCATCCTCGGGCTGCGATCTACTCTGCTTTCTAGACGCTTACTCAGGGGTCCACCAAATCCCCATGTCTAGAGAGGACGAAGAACATAACACATTTATAACCATAGATGGCCTTTACTCCTATGTATCCATGCCTTATAGTGTTAAGAATGCCCTTCCTACCTTTGTACGTGCCATGCATAAAACATTTTGGGATCTCATTCGGGACCTAGTAGAGGTGTACGTCGACGATATCGTTGTCAAAATCTAGACACATACATCACTGCTAGACAAGCTCGCCCTAGTCTTCGACATGTTGCGAACCACACGCACAAAGCTCGACCTAGAAAAGTGTGTGTTCGGAGTCAAAGCTGGGAAGCTCCTTTGTTTCTTGGTCTCACGCCGAGGGATTGAGGCCAACCAAGAAAAGATCAAGGCAATGAAACTGATGCGGCCTCAAGCCCACATCAAGGATGTGCAAAAACTTGCAGGTTGCCTAGCAGCGCTCAGCCGATTTATCTCTAGACTGGCTGAGCGAGACCTCCCATTCTTCAAGCTGTTGCATCAGTCTAGACTGTTCATTTCAATCGAGGAGGCAGAGAAGAGTTCCACAAGCTAAAGCAACAACCTACGTCGTTGCCCATCACGGTGGCCCCGGAGCCCAGAGAGTCTTTGTACCTCTACATCGCCACCACGACGGAAGTGGTAAGCATGTATTGGTTGCAAAACGACCTGGTCCCTAGCAGCCCCAAGGGACAGATGGGGCCCCTGCCACTTATTCTGAGCTCCAGGGCTTGGAACCCACAGGGAGCCGCGATAACCAAGTTGCCTCTGTGTCCCAGCCCCCGAAGGGCATCCAGGTCCCCCCAGGGGCCCCGAAGATCAAGATGCCTCTGGGTCCTAGCCCTAGAGGACGCCCCCGGTACAGAGAACGCAGAGCCTCTAGGCCCAGAGAAGATGGAAGAAGATGCGCTAAATTCCCCAAGGAGGTTCTAGACAATACAACGCCTAGTCTACTTCATTAGTGAAGTCCTGCACGAAGCAAAAACAAGGTACCTTGAAGTACACAAGTTGTTGTATGTAGTGCTAATCACATCGAGGAAGCTTCGCCATTACTTTTAGGCACATAGGGTTTTAGTGGTGACCTCGTTCCTACTTGGACAATGCTCCGCAACCCCAACTCAATCGACAACATCGCAAAATGGGCAGCAAAACTAGCGGAGTTCGAGCTCAACTTCTTGATGCGACATGCGATCAAGAGCCAAGCACTAGCAAATTTTGTTGCTGAGTGGACTCCCTCACCAAGCAACCCAGGGGGCCTTGAAATCAGCAAGCCAGATCCTGGGGCACCGGTGCTCATCGGACCCCACTGGACACTCTTCTTCGATGGTTCCTCGTGGAAGCAAGGGGCCAAAGCTGGCGTACTATTCATCTCGCTACCAGGGGAGCAGTTCAAGTACGCGGTGCGCCTTGACTTCAAGGCGACCATTACAAGGCGGAGTTTAAGCCCTCATCTCCGGACTAACAGCTGTGCAAGGTCTCGATGTTTAGCAGATGCTAGTCAAGGGAGACTCCCAACTGATCATCAAGCAGGTTCGAGGAGAATGCTGCTGCAACGATCCTCAGCTCGCGGCGTACCTGCTACACGTTAAGAAGCTAGAGGCTAGCTTCGAGGCTATGCACCTCTACCATGTACCGCACACTGACAACTCCATCACCGATGCCTTGTCAACAATGGCATCCACTAGGGCCCCGGTTCCTAAAGGTGTTTTCCACAGGAGATTGGTACGACCAACCGCTAGGCCTGCAGGGCCTAACAAAGAAGGCGAGCCCAACACGTCAGAACTAGCGGTCTTAGCGGCCCTGCAACCATGGGGCCCATTGAGGTTCTTGTGCATCACCAAGGACCCCAGATCCGGCGCCCAAGATCCAAAAGCTCAGGAGAGTCTTGATGCATGGATCACGGAGATCCGAGACTACCTAAAGGACAGCATCTTTACCAAGGAACATGTATCCGCTGAGCGGATTGTGAGGATGGCAAAACGCTACACGGTGGTAGAAGGAGACCTCTACCAGCATGGCGCCAACGACATCATATTATGGTGCATAACTCGGGAGGAGGGCTGCGACTTGCTCATAGAGATCCACGAAGGAGAGAGCGGGAATCATGCGGCTTCCTGCACACTGGTGGTAAGGTCTTCCAACATGGCTTCTACTGGCCAACAACACTCCAAGACGCCGTAAAGATAGTAAAAAGCTGCAAGGCATGTCAGTTCCACACCAAGCAGATTCACACACCGACAAAAACACTACAGATGATCCCGCCCTCCTGGCCGTTCACGGTTTGGGGGCTGGATATCCTGGGACCCTTCCCCAGGGTCGTTAGAGGGTACTGATTCCTCTACTTTGTCGTAGACAAGTTCACCAAGTGGCTGGAAGGAGCCCCAATGATCACCATCAACAAGGAGTTCACAGTGAAGTTCATAAAGTCAATCGTTTGCAGGTTCGGGGTCCCGAACATGATCATCACCAACAACAGGACCCAATTCACCAGGCAGCATTCCAAGACTACTTCGAAGACCTCGACGTCCAAGTTTGTTATGTGTCCATGGCACACCCAAAGAGCAACGGTCAATTAGAAAGGGCCAAAGCTAAGATCCTCAGGGGCCTCAAGACGCGCACGTATGACAGTTTCAATAAGCATGGTGCCAAACGGGTTGATGAACTTATGTGTGCGCTATGGGCCAGTCGGACATCACCCAGCCGGGCCACGAGGGAAACGCCTTTCTTCCTAGTGTATGGGGTCGAGGCCTTCCTCCCCCCAGAGATTGCCGTGGGCTCCCTCCGAGTCCGGACATTCGAGGAAACCACGCAGGACAACCTCCGGCGTGGAGATGTCGACCTCGTCGACGAAGCAAGGTGGCATGCTGCTATCCAAAACGCATGATACTGACAGACGCTTCGACGCTACCAGGTGTTGACGGCTGTTATACACCAATTTCACCCGTCAATATAACTCAATTATGTGAAGAAATTGCCATTTCTTGCACACATCACCTTTCTATTTAACCTATTTCCACTTGTCCTTGGAGAAAGTAGTGCATGCATGGATTCTATCATTCTAGCCAATCAAGCGACAACACGTGGCACCACATGGATCAAATGGCCCACAAACAGAAGTATCTGAGGCCATCCAACGGTGTAGCACCAATATCAGTCAATGGGACCCACCTGTCAGTCACCTGGATAAAGCACACCGCAAAAGGGGCCAGGACCAGGTCGTTCGACCCCCCTAGTCGGCCGACTAGTTCCCGGCACCTTTCTGAGTCAAACTTCACGTGGTGGCTTCTCCCGGCTTGAAGTGGTCATTGGTGACAGATTCGCACACTTTTGGTGGCGGGAACCGACCCTTCTCTAAGCTATAAATAGGACCCCTCACCCCTAACTTCAACACACACCACTTGAGTATTCATCCTTTGTATTCACTACTCTCCATAGGTTCAGTGGAGTATAGGTTGTAGAGAGGAGAGTCTCTAGTCCATAGTCCAAGTAGGAGAGGACTAGAAGGAGTCTCTTCCCAATTGGGAAAGGTATGCCTTCCATATTCCTATATGTATTTGTGACATTATTCATAATAAATATGTTATCTTTAGTCTTCATATGTTCATATACTTGGATGAGGCATTTCTTGTTTGATAGTGGATTCCAAATATGTGGTAGGAGTAGTATTTATGATTGTGTTATACCATGTTCATTACATTATCATAAACACTATAAACCTTGGATGAAGCGTTTCTTGTTATGGTCATGTTAACATGAATCACTTATGCTATGAATTAACATTTGTTCAACGATGATTTAGTTCATTGCCTTAGGATGGCTTGTGCCTAGGCTCTTAAGGTAATTACTTAATATGCTAGCATGGTGCTAGGATAGAGAGGAGCGTTGAATGTCTCATAGACTCACGAATTGAAGAGGTAGGCAGTAGGTGGTGACAACCCTATCTGTCCTTTGTAATCCTCCATGTTCGGCTATGCCATAGGCTCTTGGCTGGAGTCGCCTAGTGTTGCTAGGGGTAAACCCGTGCCTGATGTGTTAATCCACTTAGCATGAGAATTCATAATTAACATGATCATTAGTAACTAACTTAGGCTATGTATATGTACATTAGAAGCATAGGAGGAGTCTCTACCTAACCCTTAGCTTTGTTCCTCTATTACCTCATTTATCCCCTTAGGATGGAATGCTCTTGTGTGTGTCACACTACCTCAACTTGTCATTTAACCCATCCTTGCTAGAACCCTACCTAAGCCAACCTAGCCTTTCCACTTGATGATTGTTTTACTTCCATCTGGCCTTCCTTTGGGAAAATAAAAATGACACCCTTTGGAATACTCTTTAAAGGGGAAATGCTACATCGATAGTTTCCGGGCGCTTGCGGACGTTCACTTGAGAATTAAAACCTACCAACAAGCATTTCTGACACCCATGCTAGAGATGACTTGTTAGTAGTGCGTAAGAAATAACAACAAGCATTTTGACACCGCTGCTGGGGAAGGCAGCCGAAGTATTGCATGATTGAGTGAATAAGATAGGACCGTAGTATGTTTTAGTAGGATGACCCCTATTTGTTTTTGCATTTTATGTGAAAACAAGGTAGTGTATGTCTGGTTTCCGCTTTCCGAATAACTTTGTTGAAGATCCCGAATCCTTTCTGAGAGATCGACCTCATGATGTAACCCCTCACAAGCTTCGAGCGGCAAAGCAAGCCAGCACAACTGCACCAACAACCGAAACACCAATGGCCCAAAAGACCATTCGTGAGTTTTCGGCTCCCTCTGCTAACAATGTGCCTGTTGGGCCCACTGTTCACACAGGAGACGTACACTTTGAAATCAAGACTGACCTAATCACTATGGTGCAAGCCAACCCATTTTGTGGGAATGCTAACGAGGATGAAGTGCTCACCTACAATAGTTCCTTAAGATCTATTGCACTTTTAAGATACAGGATGTATCTCCTGATGCTGTCCGTCTTAGGCTGTTCTCGTTCTCTCTTCTTGGGAGAGCAAAACAGTGGTTCTATGTGAACCGAAGTGCCATAGAAACTTGGGAGAAATGTTCTACGACATTCCTCGCCAAGTTTTTCCCTTTGGGAAAGACCAATGTCCTACGCGGAAGAATTTCCAGCTTCCAGCAAGATGCCAAGGAATCTATTCTCGAGGCTTGGGAAAGGCTGCATGAGCATATCCTAGCCTGTCCCCACCATGGGATGGATGACTGGCTCATGATCTAAAACTTTTACAAGGGCTGATCCCTTCCGCACGTGACCATGTTGATGCTGCTGCTGGAGGTGCCTTCTTCTCATTGACGGTGCCCAAAGTCAAAGATTTGATTTAGAAGATGGTGTCAAACATGGGTTGGAGCGACGAGCGTCTCCATACCCACCAGTGAGTCATGCACACCTTGAATGAGGTGGACATGATCGCTGCCAAATTGGACCTCCATATGAAGAAAATTGATGGATAAGACAATGGTGAAGTATGCGGCAATGCCTATGCCTTAGACTCTCACATCACTTATGAAGTCTGTGGAAACACGGGCCATTTGGGCAATGACTGCCCAGAAACCCGTGAGGATGCCCTATACCTAGCCAACAATGGAAACAACACTGGTTATTGTCCAAGAGGTCAATGGTGGGGCCAACCACGCCCATTCTTTCAAGGAGGGTACAACAACAATGACAACAATGGAAATCAACCCAACTTGAGAGAACTTGCCATTAGCCAGCTGAAGATCAGTGATGCTCTATCCAAGAAGCTGTCGGCTAATGACAAGACCCTAGAAAGCATCAATGCCGAGATTGAAGGACTACCCCCAGCCTTCAAGAATCAATTGAATTTCAACAGGATGTTGGAGACTCAGTTGGATCAACTGGCAGCTGTTGTTCCTCCAATGGAGAATGGCAAGATGCCAGGACAGCACGAACCTCCCATGGAAAGTGCCAATATGATTTCTCTACAAGGAGGCAACTAGCTGAAGGACCCTGGATGTCCTACAATCTCATGCTCAATTGGGGCACACCACTTTGACAAGGACCTTAATGACCTTGGAGCAAGTGTGAGTGTAATGCCCAAGGTGGTTTTCAACCAGTTGAACTTCACGGAGCTTACTCCAACACCAATGCAGCTCCAACTGGCTGATTCTTCAGTCTGTTATCCGACGGGTATTGCCGAAGATGTCCCGGTGAAAATCCGGAACTGCTTCATAACTGTGGATTTCGTGGTGCTCGACATGGAGGTCAAGAAAGAGACGCCGCTCATTCTTGGGCACCCGTTCCTAAGCACCGTGAAAGCTCTCATAGATGTGGGAGTTGGAGAAATCCACTTCCATATCAATGGCAAGGAGGAGAAGTTTAACTTTCGCTCAAAGTTGGAGCAATGCTCCATGATCCATATCAAGTATTGGCCAAATGTTAAACACATTCAAGAGGTCGAAATCACACCCCCAAAGGTGGACCCGCTCATTGCATTCATCAAAAATTAGATCTATGCGGAAAACCCATCTTATCATCCACGTCGACACCCCAAGAAGACGGAGAAGTCCGGGCCTTCTCAAATGCCCAAATCCACCAAGCCACCATAGAAGGAATGTGGTAAGAAGCAAGACAAGCCGTCCGAGCCCATCCCTTCGGGCCTGGATGTCAAGAAATGAAGAAGGAGGAATGTCCATCTCATCATACGATGGTGAGACCTAGCCAATAGGTTAAATTGGTTGTTATCCTTTATTTGTTTTTTCTTTTCTTTTCTCTTCATTTGATTTTTCATCATTTAGTTTGATTTTCCCACTGCATATTTGATTTTCTTAGCAAGTTGACAATCTTATATTCTCAACTATCATTTTCTTTCTTCTTTATTTTTCCCAAAAAAATTGTTGGGTTTTGAAAAAGGAATTTTTATTTGGAAAACAATCTTTCTGAGCTGCAAAAGTGATATTTCACCAATGGGCTTATTTCATCGCCATTGGGCAGCCACGTGCCAAAAGGGAGAACAGGGGGCCCACCTATCAAGTCGGTCGATCCCCCTACTTGGCTGACTAGGGGAAAGAGCCAATTTGGCTCTCTCTCCTCCAATGTCTACATTTGGTGTCCTAGTGACCGTTGGGGATTGCACACTATAGATGGTGGGCATGAGGAGCTCTTCTCTTCACACTTCACCTCATTTCAGACATCCCCAAAGTCACTCTTGCTCAAATTGTTTTTCTTGCTCTTCATTGAAGCACTCTTGCTCAAAATCCAACTCAAAAAGATTTACTTTTGATTGCATTTGCAATTTACTTTCAAGTTTCTCAAGGGAAAATTCGCCGGGTTTTTTTTTCACTAACATCACCTTTTTCGAGTTTTTGCCTTGTTGTGTTCTTCTTTGTTGTGGCCATGAAAGGAATGAAAAGGTTGTTTGGAAGAGGAAGGAGGCTGCAAGCTCAAGCCATGGCGGAGACTCAAGTGCACGTCCCTCTTCCGTTGCTACACCAAGTTCATGGAGGAGGAGTGTAGGAGAGGACACTCCCATGGGTGAGAGAAGCAACCCTCACCAACTTCTTCATGATGACGACCTCGACATCCAAAGTGAAGTTGAAGATCAAGCACGTAAGCTCTTCCAAGATTGTGAGTTTTCTCATGCAAAAGCTTATGATCCAGATTTGATCTCCAAAATAGGTATGGATTCCGAATTATTTTCCATTTGGCGTGCACTAGGATGGGAAAAATTTGATCACATAGAGGAGAAATGTTCACGCCTTCTCTCCATACAATTCCTTTGCACACTCAAGATAGGATTTGATGGTATTACTTTTCGATTATTTCAAAAAGAATTCAATATCCTATGGAAAGAATTAAGTGAAATCCTAGGCTTCCATAAACATTGTTTGCTAGAATTAGACAATTTGCCTACGTTTAACAAACAAAGTTTTTGGCAGGATTTAACTGGTGAGGTCAGACGTAGTGCACCTAGGAATAGCCACTTACACAACCCCACTTTACGCTTCATGCATAGATGGGTGACTATGACTATGATCCCTAGAGGAGATGTAAGGGTAGTGCCTGATGATGAGCTGAAGGTTTTATTTGCCATGATTAAAAAGATAAAGTTGCTCTAGTTATTGCCATGATGACACAATGGTTAGATTACATTCCAAGAATAGGTCCAATTGAATGCACTTCATTGATTATCCGTATTGCTACTAGGGTAGGAGCACTTGAATATTCTTCATCTGAATACATTGAAAATGAAAGAGAATTAATTGATGAAGAATATTTAGTGCAAGGACATACCCTTAAACATGATCAAGATGGCTCTTTGATATTTTATTATCCCAGCTTTGTGAATGAAATTTGGTTACCTAACCCGTACTATCATTTGTACAAATGCCGAAGGCTAACCATTGACCTAATTTCCATCGAGGAAGCCGAAAGAAGTAATGTATTTGGCGTGGTAACTAGAAGTCGTACAAGGGGAGTGGCCATGCCCCCTACAACCTCCACGATCCATGAGTACGAAGAGGAAGAGAACCCAACGGGTGATGCACCTGGATGGACTCAACCTCCATCGTATGAGACCGAAGGTCCGTCTTGGCATGGATGGCCAGGTGCTACATGGGAGACACCCCTATCCACTTCAAGCTCTAGCAGCTTGCCTCCAACATCTATGAGAAGATGTCATTCCACTTTGGCTAGAAGTCATCACAACTATAGCCAAGGAATGACATACCTCTTTAGACGTATGGAGGAGCTTGAAGTAAGGACATGTGACATCTACAACACTCTCCAAGGTCATGTCCAAGGTACCCAAGACTGGCAACAATGCATGGACGAACAATTCATCAACCTCAACTCCACGCTACAACAGCAACAAGCCGATCGCGCGGCATACTTCCGTCATCAAGGGTTCAACCCTCGACTCAGAGGTGAGTGAAGAACAATCTTGGGGGAGGACCCCCACTTGAGGTAAATTGTATCAACCCCTTTCATATTTATTTTCCACTTACCCATCATCCAACTGGCATTTAAAAAATATTGGAAAGGTTTTATTTTCAAATAAAGTAAATGATGTGTGGTAAGAGTGACTTGGAATTCACATAGATGAAATGATGAGTAGTTGCTCTGTTTTATTTTTCCTAGGTCCCTTGTTTACAACTTACTAGTCTCCAACATATTGCTCTCATTGGCTAAAATTGCTTTTGCCTTGATTTGGAAATTGTGGGCAACAAAAGCTTAATTCATTCTAAGTTGTTGTGAGATATGATATAGTGATAGGGCTGCTATTTCTAGTTTGGTAGTGAAACTTAGATTTCTAGAGAAATTCTAAAAAGATTTAAGTTATCCTCATTTGATTGGAAATACCCACCAAAGCCATATGATACATTACATTGATAGACCTTATGCATATGTTATTTGCTTTCACATTGAGCTTTGTCAAACTAGTATAGACCTATGTGAGATTTCTTTCATTACTTTTTGAATTCAAGACTTCACTTGCACATGCTATACTTCTACACTAGAAGTGAGCAAATTTCCATCATACCACCATTCCACAATAAAAATATAAACTCTATATCATTCATGCTTAGTACTCTCTCCAAAATTCATTGCATAAAAAGGGAGTAGAAGACATGGCTACAAGAAAAAAGAAAAAGAAAATGCATGCTTACATCATAAGCATGAGAGAGAAAAAAATTAGCCTTGTTTCATCCCTGCAAAATAAGAGAGTCCACTGAAAAAGGAGTCATCTCAAAATATCCACATCCATTCCATTCCATCACACATGCACAAGTCTTGAATAAAATTGTTTTGAAATTGATTTCTCCTAAGGCTTGCTCTTTTGACTTAGCAATATTATGTGTTGCAAATATGCCTACTATATTCCCTATGAAGCTCCACATACAAGCCTTATGTAGAGGTAAAATGAATTTTGGCACAATGCCTTGGTGAGGACATATTTCCACTACACAAAAAGAAGAGACTTGAGAGAATCAAATTGAGATACTTAAAATCTAAATTGAACTCTCTGGAATTTAAGTGGAACTTGATTTCTAGGGTATGTGTGCTCAATTTGCTGTTCTATCTTTCAATTTGCTGTTCTATCTTTCAACCACCCATGAATAGGAGATGGCATAAGCCCCATAATAACCTAAGATGGGTGAAGTACTGTGCCAATTTTCGCAATACTAGGTAGAGTATTTTGTTGTGCACATGGTACTTTTTAAAAGTAGAACATAGTAGAAACTTCTAATCATCAACCTAAAGTCTTGACTTTGCTCGGGACGAGCAAAGGATAAGCTTGGGGGAGTTTGTTGATGGCTGTTATACACCAATTTCACCCGTCAATATAACTAAATTATGTGAAGGAATTGCCATTTCTTGCACACATAACCTTTCTATTTAACCTATTTCCACTTCTCCTTGGAAAAAGTAGTGCATGCAGGGATTCTATGCAGAAATAAAGTGAAACAAGGGGATGGATCCTGTAAAATGTCATTACAGCTAATCAAGCGACGACATGTGGCACCACATGGATCAAATGGCCCACAAACAGAAGTATACGAGGCCATCCAACGGTGTAGCACCAATATGTCAATGGGACCCACCTATCAGTCACCTGGAGAAAGCACACCGCAAAAGGGGCCAGGACCAGGTCGCCGACCCCCCTAGTCGGCCGACTAGGTCCTAGCACCTTTCTCGGTCAAACTCCACGTGGTGGCTTGTCCCAGCTTGAAGTGGTCATTGGTGACTGATTCCCGCGCTTTTGGTGGCGGGAACCGACCCTTCTTTAAGATATAAATAGGACCCCTCACCCCTCACTTCAACACACACCACTTGAGTATTCATCCTTTGTATTCACTACTCTCCATAGGTTTACAGGAGTATATGTTGTAGAGAGGAGAGTCTCTAGTCCATAGTTCAAGTAGGAGAGGAGTAGAAGGAGTCTCTTCCCAATTGGGAAAGGTATGCCTTCCATATTCCTATTTGTATTTGTGACATTATTCATAATAAATATGTTATCTTCAGTCTTCATATGTTCATATACCTGGATGAAGCATTTCCTGTTTGAATGTGGATTCTATATATGTGGTAGGAGTAGTATTTATGATTATGCTATAACATGTTCATTACATTATCATAAACACTATAAACCTCCACTATAGTCTAATTAGCTATGTTATGGTTATGTTAACATGACTCACTTATTCTATAAATTAACATTGGTTCAACGATGATTTAGTTCATTGCCTTAGGATGACTTGTGCCTAGGCTCTTAAAGGTAACTACTTAATATGCTAGCATGGTGCTAGGATAGAGAGTAGCTTTGAATGTCACCTAGACCCACAGATTGAAGAGAGTAGGCAGTAGGTGGTGACAACCCTATCTGTCCTTTGTAATCCTCCACGTTCGGCTATGCCATAGGCTCTTGGCGGGTGTCGCCTAGTGTTGCTAGGGGTAAACCCATGCCCGATTTGTTAGTCCACTTAGCATGGGAATTCTTAATTAACATAATCATTAGTAACTAACTTAGTCTATGTATATGTACATTAGAAACATAGGAGGAGTCTCTACCTAACCCTTAGCCTAGTTCCTCTATTACCTCATTTATCCCCTTAGGATAGAATGCTCGTGTGTGTCACACTACCTCAACTTATCATTTAACCCATCCTTGCTAGAACCCTACCTAAGTCAATCTAGCCTTTCCAATTGATGATTGTCCATCTAGCCTTCCTTTGGGAAAATATAAATGACACCCTTTGGCAATACTCTTTAAAGGGGAAATGCTAGATCGATAGTTTTCATGGGCATGCAGACGTTCACTTGAGAATTAAAACGTACCAACAAGAATTTATGGCACCCCGCTAGAGATGAATTGTTAGTAGTGCGTAGGAAATATCAACACCAAGAATGATTCGTGCAGAGTAGATGACTCCAGATGGGAGACCTGGGGCTACGGCAAATTCTTTCCCGAGAAGGGTCACATAAACTTTCCCCCAGCTCGGAGGCCCCTTCCGAGTGACACAGTGTGACACCTGGTTCCAAAAATGAACCAAGTGAACGCATATGTGTGTCCAGGACGTTCAACACACATACACGAGTGCATTCACAAAAGAGTATACAGAAAATTACCATAGAACAAGATTAATTAACCAAATTTTATTACACAAACCATATTATCCTCGAATACAAGTTCTAATGAATATTAATGACAAGTTCAACTAATGCAGCGGAAATAAACTAATTAAGCAAACTAAACAGCTAGGCAGCATAAGCAATAGGTTATAGCGCAGCTCCAATCAACAACACAGTCAAAGCTGACGGTAGACACGGCCTAGAACTCCGCATTATCGCCATTGAACTACCAATCCTGACCTGCAACTGTTGGGGGGGGGATTGCAAGAGTGAGTACATGTCGTACTCAGCAAGTGTGGAAAGTATGACATGTGGCTGATTCAAATGACAAATATAATTAAGTGCTGAAAAGTACATTAAAACATTTGAAAAGAAATATATTACATGTATAAGAAATAAACCCATCATAAGCCATGTAGTTATCATAATACCAGTCCATACTCCATATCCATCATCATATACCAAGATCCATATTCGATACCAGAATTCAATTCATAACCATCCATAACCATAATACCAACTATAACCATAATACCAACCATAACCATCCCAAATCCCAATTTTCCTCTAATCATGTGAGGGTCCAGGTTGCTCATAACCGGGAGCATGGCTATCATGATAGTTTTAGACACACTCTGCAGAGGTTGTACCACTTTACCCACGTTTTTGTGATTTCATCACCTTTCGTTGACTATAGAATCTCCATTATGCCTTCTCACACTTCCATTGGTGTGTGGCCAAGAGCTCACAAAATAGCCTTTACAAAGGGATTACTAGCCTATTTAGACTCCACTGAGGTTCCACCGGTGGCGATGCCTCCAACTGAGCACATCTTCAACCGAGGGCCCCCTCTTGAGCCATTCGAATCCCAGGGTAGTCCCACCAATCATCAACAAAACCAATCTAACTACCCCTTCCCTGAGCATCCTCAATGGTCCAAATAGCACTGACAAAACCCTAATTAATCAGCTACGCCGCATCCATACTTGGCCTTGTGGTGGCACTGTGAATCCTAGATGGTCGCTCCACGAACCGATCCTTAGATCTAAAGCAAGCAAAATCACCATACATCCAACCCATCCACATAACAGGCTTGCTTAGATCACCCATTACCATATCAGATTTAACCAGTTCATGTCAACCACAATCTCATTAATGCATAATTAAATTAAGTAGTGTAGTTGTTCTTCAATCCCAATTAATTTAGCGAAGCAAAAAGGTAAAAATCCCATCCCGACTATCTACCATATATTCCAGGTGACAAGGATGGTTAAACAAAGCTAGTAAACTTCCTATCATAGGATTCCCATCAAATTGACACAAGCATGCAGTTTGTAAACAAAAAATTTATTTCAAAACAGGATCAATATGCTTCAAGGACACTTGCCTTGCTCTTGCGGTTGATTAGGATCAAAGACTTCAAACTCTTGGTGCTGTAGATCCTCCGCGGCACTCTCTAGCGCAAATCCGTCTAATCCGCACAATAAACATACAAGACAAGAAACACGATCAAAGAGTGCACAAGTATTACTCAATATGACATGACATGCATGATGAATGCAAATGCAAGGTAGAACTTGTTAATAGATTGCTTTTAAGTGATCACTAGCTAGTTCTAATGGATTTAACAAGTTTATACAGGTTTGAATATGATTAGATCTAATTTTAGAATCAATTCAACACAATTTATTCAGCAAAATCAGACTAGTCTGTAGAAGGCCGGACTAGTCCGCACTTCGCAGAACTAGCGAACTAGGGTTTTCTAGATCGACGTGAATTTGGCGATTAGGGGTCAAATTCATGTAAGGAAAGGAAAATAGAAGGTATACCAGGTGTTTAGGACTCCAATGAATCAAGAATCTTGGAGGTAGCACTTGGATCTTGATGATCTAGGGTTGGTGATGAACTTGGAGGTGAATAAGTTATGAAGAACGAAACTTGATGGAGATCTTGATCCTCTTTCGTTTCCTCCTCTTCTTCTTCTTGCTTGGGATCTCCTTCTCCCTCCTTGATGACGTCTCTCCACGAACTAGGGTTTGGGTTGGGGTGGAAAAGTGGCAAATAGATGTCAAGCCAAGGGGTGGGGTTGTTTATATAGAGGTGGAGGCTAGGTTTAGATGGATTTCGAGTTTGAGATGAGTAGACGCCGGTTTAGAGTCCCACGTGGGCTCTAAAAGAGTTAGGCACGACGTACCTAGGTCGTGAAACCCAAGAAGCAAGTCGTAAAACAAAAGATTAATTCGGAGTCGCGAAATATCAAACAAGTCCAAAAAGGACTAGACTAGTTCGAAGTTAGTCAGAAAGAAATCGGACAAGTCTGGCCAAAAATCGAACAAGTCCGACTTTAGACAGAGAGGAAAACGGACAAGTCCGCTGGGACACCGTACTAGTCCGGACAAGTCATGGGACTTAGCAAATTTTTAAGGATTCTTGGAACACCGGACTAGTCCGCGTAAAATCGGACAAGTCTGAAAGTGTCCAGAGGCAAAATCAGACTAGTCCGCAGCAAAAACGGACAAGTCCGTTTGAAGTCAGAGAGAAATGAACTAGTCCTCATCAAAATCGGACTAGTCTGCACTTTTCAGCATTTTAAGTGCGGTTTTGTTCCAAATCAATTTTAAACTCGTTCCTCTTTATATGGGTTAATGTTAAACATGTATATGAATGTATGTAGGACATGATGCATGAAAATGAGGGTGTTACACACAGGTATCCCGCCTTGGGTGCGTCCGCCTGGCCACAAAGGAAGGAGAGTGTAACCCCCCATTTTCATCTATCATGCATTGCATACATTCGTATACATGTTTAACATTAAGAAACATAAAAAGGAACAAGTTTAAAATGAATTAGGAGCCAAACAACATTTAAAATTCTGCAGCAGTGCAAATTTGTCCGGTTAGGACCCTGGACTAGTCTGGTTTCGCTCTCTGTTGTCCCCCGCACTTATCCGCTTTTTGCTGCGGACTAATCCGAAACCGTTTTTGTTGTTGTCCGAACCTGTCTGTTCCATAGTACGGACTAGGCCATTCTTCGCTGCTGGAACTGAAAGTGCATCTAGGAATCCCTTGCGGATTTTGGATGATTTATGACAAGCAAATGATATCCTAACCACTTTGTTGAGATGAGCACAGGTTTTAATGTGAAAATAAGCAAAGTGCCAAAAAGAAGGGAGAATGAGGAGCAATGTGGAGAAGAGCTCAAGGAACAAGAGTAGTAGATCATTGTGTGAGGAGTGTGTTAAGAAAAACCAACCCAAGACCTCAATCGCAAATAAACACACACATTGCACAAAATTATACAGGACCGGACTAGTCCGACTGACACCGGACTAGTCCGATATCCTTTCTGCACAAGATCGTACAAGTCCGATATCCATCGGACTAGTCCGATATCTCTTTGACTAGAATCGGACTAGTCCTCCCCAGTGCGGACTAGTCCTCAAAACACTTCACAAGTCACACAAAATTGGACAAGTCCGATAACACACCGAACTAGTCCGATATCTTTCTGATGTCAATTGGACAAGTCCGATATTAGCATGGACTAGTCCGAAATACTCTATGACCTAAATCAGACAAGTCCTCCAAGTGCGGACTTGTCCTCATAACCACTTAGGGTTTCACTGTCCGGACAAGTCCGATGTTTATCAGACTAGTCTGAAGATTTCCAGAAGCAAAATCGGACAAGAGCACTCCTAGCCGGACTAGTCCGATATTTCGGAACACTTAGGGTTTGCTACACACAGCACACCGGACTAGTCCGGTGTCCACCACGGACTAGTCCGATCTTTATAAACCCTAACGGTCACTTTTAGAAACTCCATATAAATAGAGGTGCACGGCCCAACATTAAACTCTCTCGAACCCTAGCGCCGTCACACCTCCCAAGAGGCTCAAAAACACATCTCTCCACGAAATTAAGTGCAACAAAGATCAATCCTTTGAGGATACACTCTAGATCATTGGAGAGACACGTTCAACACTCATTGAGCTCTTAGTTTGATTCTCTAACACACTCCTGTGATTTTCATTGTAATCTTTTGAGTGTGTTCTTAGTGGATTTGTCATTGTAATCTAGGGGAGCCCTCAACGTGTGAGAAGCCCCCTTGAATTTGGTTATTCACCCCTTTGTGATAAGTGGAAGAGGATTGGCCTTCATGGCGATCCGACGAGGGTAGGGTTGGAGAAGACCCTGTCCTTTTGTGGACTCCTCAACGTGGATGTAGGTTGCCTCTGTGGGAGCCGAACCACGGGATAAATCATTTGTGTCTTGCTTTGTGTTCATTGTTCTTATTCATCACAACAATCTAGGGTTTGAATCAATATTGCTCACTTTAAGTTGAATCATTAAATATAAGATTGAATTGTGATATATCCTAATACATCATCTTGCAACACTTCAATTAACTGTATATTTCCGCTGCGTACATCGTAAAATCAAATTAATCGATCAAACTTAATCAACCTAGTCGGTACACACCGGACTAGTCCGATATCTCTGGTTTTGATCTGGTTGTTAAGTGTTGCAGGTTCTGACAAATTTCAAAAAGTCCTATTCACCACCCTCTAGGCCACATTCTGTTGGTATCAGAGCAGGTTCTTCAAGAAAGAGACTAATCGCTCGAAGAAGATCATGTCGGACATGAAGGACATCCACAAGAGCAACAACCAAGAAAAGATTGATGATGACAAGAACCTAAAGGTGGAGAAGCTCATCGAAGCCATTCAATACTTCGAGGACGACGATGAGGAGACGATAGAACTAAAGGCGCTCCTAAGAAAGAAGACACTTTCCAAAGGGAAAGTGAATATTGAAGAAAAGAAGAAGGACAGTAGTCACACCGAATACTCCCGATATCCTTTCAACTATGATCGTCTTAATTCCAACAATAATCATTTATTGTCTATCCCACTTGGAAAAGCCCAACATTTTGACGGAAGTTATTACTCAATGTGGAGGCAAAATATGAAAATGCATCTAATCTCTCTCAATCCAAGTCTATGGCATATTGTGTGCACAGGAATAGATATCCCGGACGACGACGAAGAACTCACACCAAGCCAAGAGCAGGCAATTCACCGAAATGCTCAAGCCGTGGCAGTAATTACCTCTTCGCTCAGTCGGGACGAGTTCACCAAGGTGGATGGACTCGAGATTGCTTAGGAGATATGAGACACACTGCAAACTGCACATGAAGGTGACCGACATGTGCGTGAAGCAAAGATCAAAATGATCGAAGGCGAATTAGGAAGATTCGCAATCAAAGAAGACGAGTCACCTCAAGATATGTACAACCAATTAAAGACACTCGTCAACAAGGTTCGATCATACGGAAGCAAGAAGTGGAATGACCACAAGGTGGTGAAGATCATCCTTAGATCTTTCATGCCTTGCAATGTCACCTTATGCTCAATGATTAGAGAAAGCCCCGGATACAAGAAAATGACTCCGGATGAATTACTTGGAAAAATCATGAATTTCGAGATGATGGAAAAATAAGCCAAGCATGCCAAGGATTGCCGACCTCACCTCGGCAAAGAAGAAAGGGGTTGCTTTGAAGTCCACCCTCAAAACCCTATCTAAAGAAGCTCGAGAAACTCATCTAGAAGAAGACGGTGATGATGAGAGTAGTGAATTAGATGAAGAAGACATGATACTGTTCATGAAGAAATTCAAGAGAATAATGAAGAAGAGACAAGGCACTAAATCAAGCGAAGGAAAGTACAAGGAAAGAAAAGCCAAAGTTGAGGCCGGCATGCTATAATTGTGGTGAGTATAGCCACTTTATAGTTGATTGCCCATATGAAGAGAACAAGAAGAAGCCCAAAGAAGCCAAGCCTCAACCCAATAAATTCTACAAGAATAAGAAACAAGCCGAACAAGCGCACATAGGGAAAGAGTGGGACTCAAATGATGAGTCCTCATCAATCCGAAGAAGAAGAGATGGCTAGCATAGCCATCGAGAAGACTTCCAAGAAGTCTACTCTCTTCCCTACACTCGACGCATGGAAGGGAAATGGCACTTACCTCATGGCAAAGGAAGGTAAACACAAGGTAAACACCAAACCCCCTTCCGTGCATTTATATTCTAGCGATGATGAAATCAATAGTGATAATGAGGATATGCTTATTGGATTAGATAGGAAAACTGCCACAAAAATGAAATTTTTACTTGATCAACTTGTTGAGAAGGAGAAGTTGATACATCGTCAAGAGGACATGATTATCTCCCAAAAGGAGGAATATGTCGAACTTGACAAATTTCTAGAGCTTGAAAAGGAGCGAAGTAAGTTACTAGAAGTTGAGTTAGCTTCAAGCAAGGAAGCTTGCTTGGAGTTAAACGACTCAAATGCTGCAATCAAGGAAGAACTTGCTAACCTAATCAAGGTTAACAAGATCCTTGAAGTGCAAGTTGAGTCACTCAAGCAAGGTGACTTCATCCTCTTCAAGTTCACCTCCTCAACACATTAAAACTGAAACTACTTCTACTTGTACATGTGGTAAAATTGACACCATTTTGAAAGACAAGCCAACCTCTACAAAGGATAAACATCCTGACCAAAGTGGCATATTTGACAAGGAGAAGATCAACTATGCACGTAGTGCATACTTGGTTGCAAGACCTCCAAATGTCAAATATGGCATTGGTTACTCTTATGGTGAAAAGCAACATGCTAGAAGCCATAAGAATAACAAGGAGAGGATTGCCTTTGTAAAGGGAAGATCCTCTCAAGCTGGAAAGTCCAAGATTAAAACATTGAACACACATGAACACCAGACTAGTCCGGTGAGGGTCCAGACAAGTCCGACCTCCCAGACCAGTCCTGTATATAAACAACAAAAGTTACCTTTCAGTGCTTTTGATGCATCGTATGTCCTAATGAGAAATAATTTTGGAAAGGTTTATGCTCATTATGTTGGGCCACGCCATGAGAACACCAAGTCTCATGTGTGGGTGCCCAAATCTCTTGTGACTAACCTCCGAGGACCCAAGCAAGCTTGGGTACCTAGAACCAAGGCATAAATTGTTTTTGCAGGTCTATTCCTCCGGTGGATCTAAATGGGTGTTAGACAGTGGCTGCACTAACCATATGACCGGAGAAAGAAGAATGTTCATTGAATATGAAGAGAATGAGGATCCAAATGAGGGCATCTATTTTGGAGATAATAGTCAAGGGAAGGTGCTCGATACTGGTAAAATTGCCATATCATCTAAGCACACACTTTCTCATGTATTACATGTTGATTCCTTAGATTATAACCTGCTGTCCATATCTCAATTATGTGACAAGGGTTATAATTGCTTGTTCAGTAACGAGGGTGTGACCGTTTCTAGGAGGAGTGATGGTTCCATTGCATTCAAGGGTATGTTAAAGGGAAATCTCTATCTTTCAACAAGGATAAAGCTGAACTTGACACATGCTTGATTGCAAAAACCAACATGGGTTGGCTGTGGCATAGACGGCTAGCGCATGTTGGTATGAGGAACCTTCAAAAACTCCTCAAGGGCGATCACATTCGAGGTTTAAAGGATGTTGTGTTTGAGAAAGACAGGCCTTGTAGCGCGTGCCAAGCCAGGAAGCAAGTTGGAGCACCTCACTTTGCCAAGAACCTCATGACTACAACAAGACCGCTCGAGCTACTTCACATGGACTTATTTGGTCCAATTACCTACATAAGCATCGACGGTAACAAATATGGTTTAGTAGTTGTTGATGATTTTTCTCGCTTCACTTGGGTTTTCTTTTTGCATGACAAGTCAGAAACACAAGGAATACTCAAGAAGTTCTTCAAGCGAGCTCAAAATGAATTCTCATTGACAATCAAGAACATTCGAACCGACAACGGCATGGAGTTCAAGAACACACAAGTGGAGGAGTACCTTGATGAAGAAGGCATAAAGCACGAGTTTTCAGCTCCGTACTCCCCTCAACAAAACGGAGTTACCGAAAGAAAGAACCGAACTCTCATAGAGATGGCGAGAACAATGCTCGATGAGTACAAGACCTCAGATCGATTTTGGGCGGAAGCGGTCACCCATAAATCGACTCTACCTTCATCGACTACTCAAGAAGACATCCTATGAGCTACTTACTGGTAACAAGCCTAATATTTCATACTTTCGAGTTTTTAGTTCTCCATGTTATATTTTAAACAAGAAGCCTATGAATTCAAAGTTCGCTTTGAAGTCTGATAAAGGTTTCTTGCTTCGTTATGATTTGAACACTTACGCCTATCGTGTTTTCAACAAGACCTCCGGACTTGTTGAAGTAGCACGTGACGTAGTGTTCGATGAAACTAATGGCTCCCAAAAGGAGCAAGTTGATCCATGTGTGCTAGATAAAGAAGAAGCTCCTTGTCAAGCATTGAGAAGAATGGTGTTAGGCGAAGTTCGACCACAAGAACCACCTCTACATATCCATGAGGAAAACTAACCACAAGAGGAGACCAATGATCAAGGGGGAGCTTCCACACAAGATCAACCACAAGAATACGAAGATAATCAAAAAATCAACGAGGACAAACATTTAGGGGGAGAAGAAGATGATCTGGAAGATACAACACTTCAAGTGCCACACCCAAGAGTACACCAATGCGTCCAAAGGGATCACTCAATCGACAATATCATCGGTGACATCCAAAAGGGAGTAACCACTAGATCTCGCATAGCTAACTTTTGTGTATCCTTTTTGGAACCACACAGGGTTGAGGATGCATTGAATGATCCGAACTAGGTGGTGGCAATGTAAGAAGAATTGAACAACATCAAGTGGAATGAGGTGTGGGAACTCGTGGCAAGACCCAATGCGAACATTGTTGGAACGAAGTGGGTCTTCCGCAACAAACAAGATGAACACGGGGTGGTCACAAGGAACAAGGCACGACTTGTGGCCAAAGGGTATTCACAAGTCGAAGGTTTGGATTTCGATGAAACCTTTGCTCCCGTAGCTAGACTTGAATCTATTAGAATATTACTTGCATATGCTACTCACCATGGTTTCAAGCTCTATCAAATGGATGTGAAAAGCGCCTTCCTCAACGGACCAATCAAGGAGGAGGTGTACGTGGAGCAACCCCCCGGGTTTGAAGACGAAGAGTTCCCCGACCACGTATTTAAATTGCGTAAGGCTCTCTACGGCCTCAAACAAGCTTCTAGAGCTTGGTATGAGTGTCTTAGAGATTTCTTAATTAAAAATGGCTTTAAGATTGGCAAAGTAGATTATACACTGTTTACAAAGAATTTTGACAATGATATATTTGTTTGTCAAATCTATGTTGATGATATAATCTTTGGTTCAACTAACCCATCTTTCTGTGAGGAATTTAGTAAAATCATGACAGATAGGTTTGAAATGTCAATGATGGGAGAGCTGAAGTACTTCTTGGGATTCCAAGTGCGGCAACAAAAGGAAGGGACATTCATAAGCCAAACCAAGTACACACAAGACATACTCAAGAAGTTTGGAATGGACAAGGCGAAGCCTATAAAGACTCCCATGGCAACAAATGGTCACTTAGATCTCAATGAAGATGGACCTAGCATCGACCAAAAGGTATATTGCTCCATGATTGCATCTCTACTTTATTTATGTGCATCTAGGCTAGACATTATGTTGAGTGTATGTTTGTGTGCAAGATTTCAAGCCAATCCTAAGGAGTGTCACTTGACAGCCGTAAAAAGGATCTTGAGATATTTAGCTCACACACCCAACCTTGGTCTTTGGTATCCAAAAGGCTCCAAATTCAATCTCATTGGTTACTCCGATGTAGATTATGCCGGATGCAAGGTAGATAGAAAAAGTACCTCCGGTACATGCCAATTCCTAGGGAGATCTCTAGTTTCTTGGTCCTCCATGAAACAAAATTCTATTGCCTTATCCACGGCCGAAGCAGAGTATGTTGCAGCCGGGAGTTGTTGTGCACAACTCCTTTGGATGCGGCAAACTATAAGAGATTACGGTTACAATATGAACCGTATTCCACTCCTTTGTGATAATGAGAGTGCCATTAAAATTGCCCATAATCCCGTTGATCACTCTAGAACCAAACACATAGACATAATGCATCACTTCTTGAGAGACCACTCCATGATATATAGCCATTTCCCATGTCAACACCCAAAAGCAATTGGCCGACATATTCACCAAGCCACTTGATGAAAAGCGCTTTTGTGAACTCCAAAATGAACTAAATATCCTTGATGCTCGAAGTGTGGCTTGAAAATTTGCATACCTGTATGAATTCTTCAAAATATGTTGTTTGGATTGCGAAAATCATCTCTCTCAATTTTCTCTGGAAAACTATGTCAATTACTAGATCTTGGTGAATTATGGTCATTGCTTGATTGTTGTATGCTTACTGATCATATTCATCATGATTATTTGATTTGATTTGCCTCCCTATATTCTAAATATGTACCTTTAAATATATATGAATGGGCTAAGGAGTTCTTGCCAGGTGACCACGGACTAGTCCATGGTTACCCGGACTAGTCCGCCCATGCAGACTAGTCCGCAGAGTGCCGGTTAGGCCGGACTAGTCCGATAGACCACAAACTAGTCCGATATAGACTCTGGAAAAGTTCGGACTAGTCCGGTCACCTCCGGACATGTCCGATTTTTTGTGTCCTTAACCCTAGCCGCCGCCAAACCCTAACCCCCTCACCTCCACTCTTGCCTCAGGCGTTCTCTCTCTCAAACTCGAGCTCCCAAGGCAATTTTGCATCCCCTCCACCAAAAAGCTATACACTTGGGTGGAAATCAAGCTTGCTCCCTCGAAGATTGAAGTTCTCGGACAATTCCAGACTTCAACACCTCCTTCTTCGAGAATCAAGCGAATTCTTTAGTAATTTTCACCCAAACCCTAGAAATCCCTATTTTCTTCATTATTGATTGAATAGCCTAGCATCCCTCAATATATACATGCCTCCTTGATGTATTACGTTTATGCTAAGCTAGTTGTGCATTAGGAATCAACATTTGTCTAGTGGCATATTCAAATACTTGACTGCTATCTTTGCTTCCTGCAAAAAGGCCGAAGTGAGGGCCCACAAGCTGAACAAGATGAGAAAAGAAGACATGAAGTATGTCAAGGCCAATGTGAAGCAGATATGCCAGAAACTGGGGATTGAGCCCATTGGATCTCTGGTAATCTCTGAAGATTCCGATTCAGACTTCACCGAGCTCGGGCCCTTGACCCCCTCCGAGCTTGCCTACTTTGGAATTGGGGGCTCAAGTGGCTCCGCACCTCCTCCTCCTCCTCATCAGCCCGAAGAAGACGATGAAGATGATGAGAGGACTGACAGCGGGGAGTGAAGACTTTAGGTCCCTCCTCTCCTTCTTTTTGGTGTCTTGATGTGACACCCGATTCCGAATATGAACCAAGCGTAACGCATATGTGTGCCCAGGAAGTTCATCACACATATACAGTTGCATCACAAACGATATACATAATTTAACCACGTCTCAACTATTAAATAAGTACTTTATTAAAATAATCCAATAGTTCACAAATGATAAAACTCTAAATAATGCAGCGAAAAATAAACTAAGCAGCACGACTCCATTCCACAGGCAATTTATGGCGGTACGCAACCTAGTACTCTGCGTGATCCTCAGGGTACTCCCAATTATCTCCAGTAGCTGTTGGGGGGGGATTGCAAGGGTGAGTACGTGTCGTACTCAGCAAGTGTGGAAATAGATGACATGTGGTTAAACAAATGATTGGAATAAAATGGCTAATTGCAGAAAAGTACATTTCATAAACATGTAAAAGCAGCCTATCATGTCTATGTGAATTTATTTCCCTTCATGATCCAAGTAATTATCATACCATAAATCCAACAATTCTTATTACCAACGCAATCCATTAATATCAGCCAACCATAAAATTAATACCATATGCCAATTCCATAATCTCTCATGTACCGACAATACTCAAGTGACAACCCAAAACCATACAAACAATCCCAAAATTCCAAGTCCAATTCTAATCATGTAGGTCATCCAGGTGCTCTTAACCGGGAGCACGGCTATCATGATAGTTTTTAACACTCTGTAGAGGTTGTACCACTTTACCCACATGTTCGTGATTTCATCAACTTTCGGTGACTAAGAACCTCTATGTTGCCCTGTCACACTTCCGTGGTGTGCGGCCAAGAGATCATAAAATAGCCTTTCAAAAGGGACTAGTAGCATATACGGGCCCACTAAGGTTTCACCGACAGGCTTGAATCTCCATTCTCCTAGCCACGGGCCCCCTCGTGTGCCATGCGGATCCCAGGGCAGTCCTCCTCGACCCCCATTCCCCGCGCCATCCAATGGTCTATACAATACTAGCAGCGCTCCTAATTATTCAGCTACGCCGCACCCATACTTGGCCTTGTGGTGGCACTGTTGACCTGACATATTCTCGCATGAACCAGTCCTTAGATCTAAGGCAAGCAAACCACCATATCATCCAACCCGTCCACAAAACCATGCTTGCTTAGATCTCCTAAATTCCAGGTTACTAAATTAACCATCATCTTATTACCATCCCAAGTTGTCGTAATTAAAGTTGTCAACCACATTATTTAAGTTAACCATAACCCATGTAGCGATGCGGTGCAAAAATAAAAACACCCATACCTGACTCATCTGGTATATCCTGGCGACAAGAGGTGGCAAACAACGCTAGTAAACTCCTACGTATGGGTTTCCCATCATATTGACACAAGCATGCAAGTTCGCAAACAAAACATTTAATAAAACGGGATCAATATGATCAAGGACACTTGCCTTGCTCCGACGGATGGGGTTGCTCAAGTGCTTCAAAGTCTTGGTTATGGAAATCCTCGTATGCGGCCTCTTGAACACGTCCCTCTACGCGTGATCACACATACAAGAAAATACATACAATTCAATATGATGCACACAAATTAATCAACATGCATGCATGCAAATTCAAATAATTAATTAACTACGGTTGTTTATTTATTAGTTGCGACTAGTTCATACGTATTCATATGAGTTTACGGGGGTTTTAGCGAGGATTAATGTTGCTGAAAATAAAAAGATGGTGCAACTATGATCAATTTACGTATATTAGATTCAATATGTTCGCTAAAATTCACATCGGAAACGTGGCCTACCGTAGATGTGATGGCTTCGAAGATCGCGGAATGAGAACGACGCGTAGACGAAGTAGATGGCGCAAGGTCCTCCGGCGGCACGACGATGGCGACGCGATGGACTTCGGTGGACGACGACATCCTCCTCTTCCCTCTCTTTATTTTTTCTCTCTTCTTCCCTGGCGGCACAGCTTCTGGTGCTTCTCCTTTTTTTCTCTACCGCTAGGGTTCCTCCATTTTCTCTGGCGGCGGCGTTTTTCTGGTGCCGAGAAAACTACGATGCACCCGGTTCTTATATATGCGCGGTAGGGATCGCCGCTGGGCCAGAGGCTGACTCGGCTTGGGAATGTGCAGGCGGGGTGCTCAGTCGGCACGCGACCGACTCGATCGGCATGGGCGGCGCGGGCGCGGGGCGCCTGGGCGCGCTGGCGCGGTCAAGCGGTGGGGCCAAGGCGCGGGCGGGGCCGGGTGGTGCGGGGCTGCGCGAGCGCGGTCGGGAGCGGGCCGATTCGGTCGGCCTGGCCGGCCAGGCTGCTCCTTTATTTATTTATTCTTTATGTTATTTTATTATTTTTTTCGTTTTTTTCTTTTTTTCTTTCATATATAAATATTAATATATATTATTATTATATTTATATATATTTTATTTATTTATATTTATTCCCTAATACATGTTTTATATTGTATTATCCTTCTTTTATTCCATTAATGTTTAATGCATGAACATATATGCAATGCATGATGCAAAGATTTAGGGTGTTACAAACCTACCCCCCCGCCTCTTAAAGTGAATCTCGCCCTCGAGATTCGATAGCGTGGAGAAAAGATGAGGGAATTCTGCCTTCAAGTCTTCTTCACGTTCCCACGTAGCTTCGACTTCCGTATGGTGTTTCCATTGCACTTTGCACCAATGGATCCTCTTATTTCTCGTGACTCTTTCCTTTACGTCCAAGATCTTGATAGGTTGCTCGATATAGGACAAGTCCTCTTGAAGTTCTAACTCGTCCATTGGCACTTGTTCTTCCGATACCCTGAGACACTTCTTGAGTTGAGAGACGTGAAACACATCGTGTACATCAGAGAGATACGTCGGCAGCTCAAGTCGATATGCTACTTCTCCTCGTTTGTCCAAAATCTTGAATGGTCCGATGTAACGTGGTGCCAATTTTCCTTTGACGTTAAACCGTCGCTGGCCTTGGATAGGTGACACTTTGAGGTATACAAAATCTCCAACTTCGAAAGTCAGACTCCTTCGCCTATTATCCGCATAACCTTTCTGTCGAGACTGGGCAGCCTTTAAGTTTTCCCGTATCATTTTGGCTTGTCTTTCAGCATCTTGTAACACATCAGGACCAACTACTTGATTCTCTCCAGTTTCATTCCAAAACAAGGGAGTCCTACACTTCCTTCCGTACAATGCTTCGTAGGGTTACATTTTCAAACTGGCTTGGTAGCTATTGTTGTATGAGAATTCAGCATACGACAAACTTTTATCCCAACTTTTCCCATGCTTTAAAGCACAAGCTCTTAACATGTCTTCCAAAATTTGGTTGGTCCTCTCGGTTTGTCCATCTGTTTGAGGGTGATATGCCGAACTGAAGTTCAACATTGTTCCCATTGCTTCATGCAATTTCTGCCAAAATCTGGAGGTAAACTGAGAACCTATATCCGAGACTATCTTCTTCAGTACTCCGTGTCGACACACAATATGCTCCATATACAATTCTGCTAGCTTCGCGGTGGTATATGTGGTCTTGACAAGGATGAAGTGAGCTGATTTTGTGAACCGATCCACAATAACCCATATTGAATCATAGCCAGACTGAGTTCGCGGTAATCTAACTATAAAGTCCATACCAATCTCTTCCCACTTCCACTCCGGGATCTTCAATGGTGGTAACAATTCGGCTGGCCTTTGATGTTCAGCTTTAACTCGTCGGCACACATCACAAAATGCAACATATTCGGCTATGTCCTTTTTCATGCTGGCCCACCAATAGCATGTCTTTAAGTCCTTGTACATCTTCGTACAGCCGGGATGAATTGAGTAAGGTGAGTCATGTGCCTCCTTCAATATTGTTTCCCGAATATGCCTAACATTTGGTACCACAATCCTCTTTCCAAGCCATAAGGTACCCTATTCGTCCTCATCAAATCTGAATTCTCTTCCTTCTTGGATCTTTTCCTTGATTTCCTGTATTTCCTTGTCCTTTGTCTGTCCTTCCCGTATTTCCTGATCTAATGTTGTGTTGACTTCCATCGTTCCCATCTCACTTATGAATCCAATGTTCAATCGTTCAAACTCCTTGCATAACTCGGATGGCAGCTCCCGGACTTTGAGTTGGTGGCTTACTCCTTTTCGGCTCAAAGCATCGGCCACTACATTAGCCTTCCCTGGGTGATAGTTGATCCCCACGTCATAATCCTTGATGAGCTCCAACCATCGGTGTTGCCTCAGATTCAGATCCGTTTGCGTAAATATGTACTTGAGACTCTTGTGGTCCGTATAAATCTCACATCGGTGACCAAAAACATAGTGTCTCCATATCTTCAAGGCGTGTACCACGGCTGCGAGTTCAAGGTCGTGTGTAGGATAATTCAGCTCATGTTTCTTTAGTTGCCTCGATGCATAAGCTACCATTTGGCCTTCTTGCACACATCCTAATCCTTGTCTTGACGCATCACAATATATATCAAAACTCTTGCTCACGTCCGGTAATACTAACATCGGTGCGGTTGTCAACCTTTTCTTTAACTCCTCAAAGCTATCCTGACAAGCTTGAGTCCATCGTAATACCTTCCCTTTCATGAGTAATTCGGTCATAGGCTTGGATATTTTGGAGAAATCCTTGATGAATCGGCGGTAATATCCAGCCATTCCAAGGAAACTTCGAATTTCCTTGACATTTTGTGGCAGTTCCCACTTAAGCACATCTCTCACTTTCCCTGGGTCAACTGATACTCCTCCTCCAGAAATAATATGGCCTAAGAAAGAAACTTCCCGTAACCAGAATTGACATTTGCTGAACTTGGCATACAATTGGTGTTCCCGTAGCTTCTGCAATGTAAGCTTCAAGTGTTCCTCATGTTCTTCCTCGCTTCTCGAGTATATCATAATGTCATCAATGAACACTATGACGAACTTATCCAGATATTCCATGAAGACCTTATTCATGAGATACATAAAGTACGCAGGCGCGTTCGTCAATCCAAATGACATGACGGTGTACTCATAGGACCCATATCGTGTCCGAAATGCTGTCTTGGGTATATCCGATGGTCTAATTTTCATTTGGAAGTATCCTGACCGCAAGTCGATCTTGGAGAAAATAACAGGCACCCTTCATTTGGTCGAACAAATCCTCTATACGGGGCAGTGAGTACTTGTTCCTAATTGTCACTTCATTGAGAGACCTATAGTCCACACACATCGTCTGGGTTCCATCCTTCTTATCTACAAAGAGCACTGGTGCTCCCCACGGGGATGAGCTGGGGCGTATAAAACCCTTCTCTAGTGCTCTTGAATTTGCTTCTTGAGCTCTGCTAATTCCTTAGGAGGCATCCTATACAGCCTCTTAGCTATAGGTGCAGTTCCGGGTATCAACTCAATGGTGAATTCTATGTCACGATCAGGTGGCATACCTGGCAACTCATCTGGAAACACATCCGGGTACTCGTGAACGATCGGAATGCTTTCCAATGTCACACCTTCCACTTGATTGAGCATTGCTTTCTCTCTTGCAGGTTTGGCTGCCTCAACTTCAATGCGTGTACCATGTTCACTTGTCAACTGCACAATCCTCTCGGCATATTGAATGACCCCATTATACTTGCTCAACCAGTCCATTCCAAGTATTATGTCTATTCCTTGGGAGTCCAAGACTATAAGGTTTGCGAGAAAGTCTACCCCCTTATTTTAATGCTTACTTTCGAACATACTATATTTGTCCTCATCTCCCCGCAAGGAGAACTTACTAGCATAGTTTGCTTCATATGAGATATAAGCAAATTGTACTTGACAACATACTTTGACAAGATGAATGAAAGAGATGCTCCCGAATCAAATAAAACAGTCGCGGGGTTGGAGTTGGCGAGGAACATACCAATCACGACGTCATCAGCTTGCTGGGCTTCCTTAGTAGAGACATGATTCACATTGCCACGAGCAAAATTCTGCTGTCCACGGTTGCCTTGTGGTGCTCCTCCATTTGGCCGCGGGTAATTTGGCCTTGGTGCATTGTTCATCGGTCCATAGATTCTTTTGGGGCATTGACTTGCAAAGTGAACGGGCTCTCCACACACATAGCATGTCTTACCGCCCGTAGCATTAGGGAAGTTTGGGCGCAACTGGTTTTGAGCATTTGCCGCCATGTTAGGACGCGGCGCAGGTGGCACAGGATAGCGAGGCGCTTGCATGGCAGGGCGTTGCTGCGGTGGCTGATTTGGGCGGGGTGGATAAGCAGCACGGTATGCAGGAGCAGATGGGTTGCAGTATGGTGCAGTTGGTGGTGCATAGCGGGGACGAACGTTGCTTCCTTGCTGCAGTCCATGATGTGGCATCTTCCTCTTGTTGTCCTGCTCCATATCACGAATCTTGTTCTCAACCACAATAGCCTTGTCAACCAGGTTTTGGAAGTTTGGATAATCAGTATTAAGCAACTAGAATTGAATTTCATTGTTGAGACCCCTCATAAACAGATACTGCTTCCTACTATCAGTGTTGATGTCTTCTGGAGCATATCTTGATAGTTGAGTGAATTTGTTGAGATACTCACTCACGCTCATCCTTCCTTGCCTGAGGTTTTCAAAATCTTGTCTTCTCAGTATCATAACTCCTTCAGGTACATAGTGGGAACGGAAACTCTGCTTAAACTCAGCCCAAGTGATTGCCTCCTGATTATCATGAGCGTTGCAAAGAGCTTCCCACCAGTCAGCAGCTGCTCCAACTAGTTGATGTGATGCAAAGAGAACCTTCTCTCTATCAGTGCACTGGACAATAGCAAGTTTCTTCTCAACGGACTTCAGCCAATCATCAACTTCCATTGGGTCTGTGGCTTGTGCAAAGGTAGCCGGCCTGGTCCTCATGAACTCTCCCAAACGGTTGTGGTGTGGCTGGGGTGGTGGCGGTATATGAGGCTGATTGTTGTTGCCAGCTTGCAACTGTCCCATTGTCTGTATCATGGTCTTCATGAGCTGGTTCTGCATAGCTAACAGCTGTTCAATATTGATAGCTCCATGAGCATGTCCCTGGTTGTTCTGAGGTACTTCATTGCACTCCTCCTCATCGTTGGCATCCCTCTGGTTACGAGTTCTCACCATCTGTTGGCGAAAGAAAGGTGGAGACAGAAGAATTTAGAATTTGGAAAGAAACGTCCCAACTATATGCATCAAGGTATGTGACACTAAACAATCCTTTATTAATATAGACCTATATGAGGATGTGGACAAGTGCCGAAGCATCCCACAACTCTCTACTAAGCACACAAGCACTCAACCAAGCACCAAACAAAATTTCAGCACACCACACTATTTAAAGCTAATACGATTCTAAGCGTTCTTATTACAAAATACTCATAGGGGACTTAATTTCCTAATTTTGAGGCGGTGAGGGCGTCCTTGGCTGCGCGGATGTGATGGGGTTGCGCCATGGCGATGTAGGGGACCAGATTCTCTTGGGTGACCACGGCTCTCCTCTTGCTTCACATTCCTTCATCTCCAAGTTGGCTTCCAAATGAGCTAGCTCCTTGCGAAGGTAGTGTATCTCCCCTTGTGCGGTTGCATAGCGATTTCCCATGTCCAATAATGTCTTTTGAGACCTATCCATTGCTGTAAGATTGTCTGAAGCTTCTTGTGGTCCAATTATCCTCCCTATACCACTCTCCCGCTGAGGGTGCAGCTCAAACGTGGTGTTCTCGAGCTCAAAGCGGCGAGTATGGCACAAACTTGTGAGTGCCGCCCATGCAGCATCATCCATAGCATCCTTCTGAGTAGACCTCCAGGTCGGAGCATAATGCCGTGAGACCACTTTGTTGAGGTAGAAGATGAGAACCTCAGCATGCCATTCGTCACGTCCGGGACGGGAGACCCTCTTCACGAAGTAGTTAGCACACATGCAACGGGGGGTAAAGAAATTCCGTCAGTTCCCATGATGCATGTCCTCCATCAGTTCCAGTAGTCCAAATTTCCTCAACTTGGGGAAATTGGGGGCTGTTGTGTCCATTCTCATTCGCACCGGGTTGTGATCCTCCTCCATTTTCACCTCCGTTGTCCTCCTCATCTGAAGCTGGCACGTAGTACTCCTCATTAGGATCCTCATCCATGTTCTCCTCAAATGGCTCATACTCCTCCGGATCCTCCTCCATAGTGTTCTGGTTAGCTTCCTCCTCCTCGGTCTGGATGTTCCCCTCCTCTTGCTTCTGCTCGTCAAGCTCAATGGGGTTAAGTCCACTTCCAAGGGGCGGCGGACAGGTGCTCTTGCGGGCTGCACTCCTAGTGATCGGCATCTATAGAAAATGAGAATACATTAGAGGAAAGAATAACGGAATACAAATCTGAAAATTGCAGCAGCTAAAATAGCGGAAAAAGAGCAGTGCGGCTTTCCCAAAAGAACGAAAAAGAGAGGGAGAAAATGCAGCAGTCAACACAAAAATTTTACCCACACATAACAGCGGCAAAACACGCACTTTACGCGAAATTTCAAGCGGCAAAAACAGCAGCACCAAATAGTGCTTACTGCAGAAAATTTTATCGAAAACGCGGCAGCAATCGATACTTTTTTTGCAGCTGAAAATAAGGAAACAAAAACAGCAGCAAAAATTTTCAAAAATAGCAGATTAGAAGAGTGTTCCTAAGTGCTCTAGAGTGTCCATTCTACCTAGGCTTGCGTCCTACGGTCAACGCGGCTCTGATACCAATCTGTGACACCCGGTTCCGAATATGAACCAAGCGTAACGCATATGTGTACCCAGGAAGTTCATCACACATATACGGTTGCATCACAAACGATATACATAATTTAACCAAGTCTCAACTATTAAATAAGTACTTTATTACAATAATCCAATAGTTCACAAATGATAAAACTCTAAATAATGCAGTGGAAAATAAACTAAGTAGCACGAACTAGTCCGACTGACACCGGACTAGTTCGATATCCTTTCTGCACAAGATCGGACAAGTCCGATATCCATCGGACTAGTCCGATATCTCTCTGACTAGAATCGGACTAGTCCTCCCCAGTGCGGACTAGTCCTCAAAACACTTCACAAGTCACACAAAATCGGACAAGTCTGATAACACACCGGACTAGTCCGATATCTTTCTGATGTCAATCGGACAAGTCTGATATTAGCACGGACTAGTCCGAAATACTCTCTGACCTAAATCGGACAAGTCCTCCAAGTGCGGACTTGTCCTCATAACCACTTAGGGTTTCACTGTCCGGACAAGTCCTATGTTTATCGGACTAGTCCGAAGATTTCCAGAAGAGAAATCGGACAAGTCCTCTCCTAGCCGGACTAGTCCGATATTTCGGGACACTTAGGGTTTGCTACACACAACACACTGGACTAGTCCGGTGTCCACCATGGACTAGTCTGATCTTTCTAAACCCTAACAGTCACTTTTAGAAACCCCATATAAATAGAGGTGCACGGCCCAACTTTAAACTCTCTCGAACCCTAGCACCGTCACACCTCCCAAGAGCCACAAAAACATATCTCTCCACAAAATTAAGTGCAACAAAGATCAATCCTTTGAGGATACACTCTAGATCATTGGAGAGACACGTTCAACACTCATTGAGCTCTTGGTTTGATTCTATAACACACTCCAGTGATTTTCATTGTAATCTTTTGAGTGTGTTCTTGGTGGATTTGTCACTGTAATCTAGGGGAGCCCTCAACGTGTCAGAAGGCCCTTTGGATTCGGTTATTCACCCCTTTGTGATAAGTGGAAGAGGATTGGCCTTCGTGGCGATCCGACGAGGGTAGGGTTGGAGAAGAACTGGTCCTTTTGTGGACTCATCAACGTGAATGTAGGTTTCCTCTGTGGGAGCTGAACCACGGGATAAATCACTTGTGTCTTGCTTTGTGTTCATTGTTCTTATTCATCACAACAATCTAGGGTTTGAATCAATATTGCTCACTTTAAGTTGAATCATTAAATATATGATTGAATTGTGACATATCCTAGTACATCATCTTGCAACACTTCAATTAACTGTATATTTCCGCTGCGTACATCGTAGATACAAATTAATCGATCAAACTTAATCAACCTAGTCGATACACACCGGACTAGTCCGAACTTTACCGGACTAGTCCGACATCTCTGGTTTTGATCGGGTTGTTAAGTGTTGCAGGTTCTGACAAATTTCAAAAAGGCCTATTCACCCCCCTCTAGGCCACATTCAGGAACTCATCGGAGTTGTCCGGTAACCCCTCCATTGGTCTGATTTCTGGAAAACTAAATAGGCCTCTGAACTTGTCCGGCCCGACACCGGACTTGTCCGTTTAACTCTTTGGATCTTTGATTTGCCTGCAAAATGACATGTCCGGCTTGACACTGGACTTATCTGTTCAACATTTTGACTTCTAACGGACTAGTCCAGCCCCTAGCGGACTTGTCCGGTGTGCCCGACTAGGATTCAATCTTTTCCTCCACGACATGTTATTGTGTATTTGCCTTAATTGGGCCGAAGCACATCGTGCCCAATCCCTGTGGAGCCCAGCTGGGACACCACCCTAGCCTCCACCACCTCAAACTCGAAATCCATCAAACCCTACCACCACCACCTATATATAAACCCTCCACCACCCCAACTTTTCATCTCTTGCCACTTTTGAAGAAAACCCTCAACCCTAGTTTTTGTGCTACCATCAAGAGATGATCTACCAACAAGGAGAAGGAGGAGAAGAAGAAGGAGGATCAAGCAATCATGATCTTTGTCAAATTCTCAACATCGACATTCTTCATCACCAATTCTCCATCAACTCTTCATCACCAAGCCTTAATCAAGATTCAAGTGTTGCACCCAATTCTTGATCCTTGGACCTCTAAACTCACTGTACACCCTCTACATCCAAGGTTCCACATGAATTCAACCCCTGATCTTGCTGTCCATAGAAACCCTAAATTTTAGTTTCTGTATACGGCGGACTAGTCCAACATTAATACCAGGCTTGTCCGGTCTCTGAAGATCTGTTTTGCTGAATTGTTTCCAGATTTACTCAAATCAACTCGGAACTTGTTCAAACTTGTTAAAAACCATTGTATGTAGTTAGTAAACATTAATATCAACTCATTAACAAGTTTTACCTCACAATTACATAAATCATGCATATCATGGCATATTGAGTAATATATGAGCATTTATTGATTGTAATGTCTGTTTTGTATGTCTTTTGCGCGGAATGGAAGGTGTTGCCCTAGAGGATGTTGTCGAGGACCTCCAGCACCAGAACATCGAAGCGTTTGACCCAAACCAAGTTCAAGAGCAAGGCAAGTGTCCTTGATCATTTTGATCCTGTTTTTAAATGTTTTGTTTTGAAAAACTGCATGCTTGTGTCAAAATGATGGGAAAACCAAGATAAGAGTTTACTAGTCTTTTTGACCATCCTTGTCGCTTGGATTACATTGTAGTGAGTCGGGAAGGGTATTTTACCTTTTTTCTCCGCTCTGATTAATTGGAATGTGAAAATAACAAAGTGGCTTAACTATGAATTATTGCATACATGGATGATGAGAATTTATGAATATGGTTAATTGGTAAAGTGGCACTCGGGACACCTAAGCAAGCGTGATTTGTGGAATGGGTTGGAAGATATGGTGGTTTGCTTGCCTTGGATCTAAGGACCGGTTTATGCAAGAATAAGCCAGGAATATAGTGCCACCACAATGCCGAGTATGGGTGCAGCTCTGATTAATTAGGTGTATTGTCAGCATTGTTCGTATCAGTTAGGGAAGCAGGGAATGGGAGTTGGTTGAGTTTGTAATAGTGGCGGGACTACCTTGGGATCCGAACAACACAAGAGGGGGCCCTTGGTTGGATGTGCTCAGTTGAGGTATCACCATCAGTGACACCTTAGTGGGTCTGAATATGCTGGTAGTCCGTTTGTAAAGGCTATTTTGTGATCTCTTAGCCATACACCTAAGGAAGTGTAATTGGCATAAGGGAGGTTTCTTTAGTCGCCAACGGGTGATGAAATCACGAACTTGTGGGTAAAGCGGTACAACCTCTGCAGAGTGTTTAAAAACTATCATGATAATCGTGCTCTCAGTTAAAAGCACCTGGATGACCTACATGATTAGAGGGAACTTGGGATTTGGGATGGTAATGGGTTATGGTTATGGTTATGGATTGGATGGTGATAAATGGACATGGTTAATGAGGATGGTAAGAGAATGGCATATGGATGATTAATACATGATGGATTTGTATTATGTTAATTATTTGGGATACGATGGGATTAAATTCACATAGACATCCTTGTATGCTTTTCATATGTTTTAAATGTACTTTTAAGCAAATAGCCATTATTTATCGTCAATTCCTTGTTTAAGCTACATGTCATTATTTCCCACACTTGCTGAATACGACATGTGCTCATCCTTGCAATTCCCCCACCAATAATTTCAGGTGATGCTTGGGAGTACCCAGAGGATAACGTGGAGTACTATGCTGTGTGCTGCCATCGACTTGCCTGTGGTGTTGCTTGGAGCCGCGCTACCCTATTTACTAGTTTGCTTAGTTTAATGTTTAGATTATTTCTGCTGTAGAACTTATTAATAATGATCATTAGAGCTATAATCCGAGGATTATTATAATATTGTAAAAAAGTACTTAATTAACTTGTGATGTGGTAATTTTCTATGTATCGTTTGTGATGCGCTCGTGTATGTGTGTTGAACATCCTGATCACACATATGCGTCACACTTGGTTCATTTTCGGATCCGGGTGTCACAAATTGGTATCAGAGCCAGGTTGACCATAGGATGCAACCTAGAGCATATAGGAGCACTTAGGAATAGTCGAGGTTTGTTGGGTGTGTTGATTGTTATGTAATATTTGCTTGTGTGCTTAGTAGAGGATTGTGGGATGCTTTAGCGCTTGCCACATCCATATAGGCTTATATAGGTAGTTGCCTAGTTTCATACCCCTTGATGCATGTAGTTGGGGATTCGTTCTATCTCTCTTTCATATCTCACTCAATCTCTACTTCAGTGGAAGATGGACACAATTAGAAGATTCACTGACTCTGACGAAGCTGTATGGAAGATGAGAAACAAAGATAGTATGTCCAAAAGTAAGTCTCAAAATAAAGGGGGTAGAATTCCTCGCTAACCTCATAGATTTGGATTCGCAATGATTGGACAAGAGAGGATGTTCCTGGCTTGGGAGTTGATCGATGAGGACATCAGTGTTCTATGGGGGGTGGATTGGCTACAGAAGCACGATGGAGTAATTCAGTGTGCCCCAAGACTGTGCAATTGACAAATGATGAGGGAGTCAACCTTGAAATCAATTCATCACAGTAAACATCGAATGACATAATGTAACATATTCAGCAACATAATCAGCAACGTGTTCAGCAATGTGCTCAACAACCTTGCCTTGTTTGATGTGTGCCAATGAGTCAAAGCTGAACATGAAAGGCCAACTGGATTGTTGCAGCCATTGAAGATTCTAGAATGGAAATGGGAAGAAATCAGTATGGATTTCATAGTTAGATTACCGTGAACCCAATCCGGTTATGACTCAATATGGGTTACTGTGGATTGGTTGACCAAATCAGCTCATTTCATTCCTATCAAGACTAGGTATACCGCTGCATAGTTAGCTGAGTTGTACATGGAGAAAATTGTGTGCCGACACGGAGTACCGAAGAAAATAGTGTCTGACCGAGGTTCTCAATTCACCTCTAGGTTCCGGTAGAAACTGCATGAAGCTATGGGTACAAGGTTAAATTTCAGCTCTGCATATCACTCACAAACCGATGGACAAACTGAGAGGACAAATCAAATATTGGAAGATATTTTGAGAGCTTATGCCTTGAAGCATGGATGCAGCTGTGACAAAAGCTTACCATATGATGAATTTTCTTACAATAATAGTTACCAAGCAAGTTTAAGATGTTGCCATATGAAGCACTATATGGAAGGAAGTGTAGGACACCCTTGTTTTGGAATGAGACAGGAGAGAACCAAGTATTTGGATCTGATGTGTTGCAAGAAGCTAAAAAGCAAGTTCAGACAATTCGTGAGAACTTGAGGGCTGCTCAATCAAGACAAAAAGGTTATGTAGATAATAGGCGAAGAAACTTAGCTTTTGAAGTGGGAGACTTCGTATATCTTGAAGTGCACCTATGCAAGGTCATAAGAGGTTTTACGTTAGAGGCAAGTTGACACCTCGCTATATTGGACCATTCAAGATTTTGGGCAAACATGGAGAAGTGGCATATAAGTTGGAGATGCCAGCACATCTTTCTGATGTTCATGATGTGTTCCATATTTCACAGCTCAAGAAGTGCTTAAGGGTACCGGAAGAACAAGTGCTAATGGAGGAATTGGAATTAGAGGCAGATTTGACTTATGCCGAGCAACCAGTTAAAATCTTGGAAACGAAGGAGAGAGTCACAAGGAACAAGGTGATTCAATGGTGCAAAGTTCAATGGAAGCATCATACAAAATCGGAAGCAAGTTGGGAGCTGGAAGATGACCTGAAGAGAGAATTTCCCTACCTCTTTCGTTCTACGTCAAATCTCGAGGGTGTGATTCATTTTAAGGGGGTAGGTTTGTAACACCCTCATTTTCATCCATCATGCATTGCATACATTCATATACATGTTGAACATTAAGCAACATAAATAGGAACAAGTTTAAAATGAATTAGGAGCAAAACAACATTTAAAATTCTGCAGCAGTGCGGACTTGTTCGGTTAGGACCCTGGACTAGTTCGGTTTTGCTCTATATTGTCCCCCGGACTTATCCGCTTTTTGCTGTGTACTAATCCAAAACCGTTTCTGTTTTTATTCTGACTTGTCCGTTCCATAGTACGGACTAGTTCGTTCTTCGCTATTGGAACTCATTGGAGTTGTCCGGTAACCCCTCTGTTGGTCCGATTTTTGGAAAACCAAACAAGCCTCCGGACTTGTTCAGCCCGACACTGAACTCGACCGTTTAACTCTTTAGAACTTCGATTTGCCTGCGAACGGACTTGTTTGTCTTGACACCGGACTTATCCGTTCAACTTTTTGACTTCCAACGGACTAGTCCGGCCCCTAGCGGACTTGTCCAATGTGCCCGACTCAGGTTCAATCTTTTCTTCTACAACATGTTATTGGGTATTTGCCTTAATTGGACCCAAGAACGTCATGCCCAACCCCTGTGGAGCCCACGTGGGACCCCACCCCAGCCTCCACCACCTCAAACTCAAAATCCATCAAACCCTACCACCACCACCTCCATATAAACATCCCACCATCCCAACTTTTCATCTCTTCCACTTTTGAAGAAAACCCTCAACCCTTGTTCGTGTGCCGCCATCAAGAGACGATCCAGCAGCAAGGAGAAGGAGGAGGAGAAGAGGAAAAAGGATCAAGAAATTGTGATCTTCATCAACTTTTCAACATCGACATTCTTCATGACCAATTCTCCATCAACTCTTCATCACCAAGCCCTAATCATCAAGATTCAAGTGTTGCACCTAATTCTTAATCCGTGGATCTCTAAACTCATGGTACAACCTCTACATCCAAGGTTCCACGTGAATTCAACCCCCGATCTTGCTGTCCATAGAAACCCCAAATTCCAGTTTTTGTATAGGGCGAACTAGTCCGGCCCTCATACCGGACTTGTCCGATCTCTGAAGATCTGTTTTGCTGAATTGATTCCAGATTTACTCAAATCAACACATAACTTGTTCAAACTTGTTAAAAACCATTGTAACTATTTAGTAAACATTAATAGCAATTCATTAACAAGTTTTACCTCACAATTGCTTAAATCATGCATATCATGGCATATTGAGTAATATAAAAGCATTTATTTATTGTAATATCTGTTTTGTATGTCTTTTGCGCGGAATAGAATGTGTTGCACGAGAGGGTGCTGTCGAGAACCTCCAGCACCATAACCTCAAAGCGTTTGTCCCAAACCAAGCCCAAGAGCAAGCCAAGTGTCCTTGATCATTTTGATCCTGTTTTTAAATGTTTTTTTTTTTGAAAAACTGCATGCTTGTGTCAAAAAGATGGGAAACCCAAGATAGGAGGTTACTAGTCTTGTTGACCATCCTTGTCGCTTGGATTACATTGTAGTGAGTCGGGAAGGGTATTTTACCTTTTTGCTTTGCTCTAATTAATTGGGATGGGAAAATAACAAAATGGCTTAACTATGAATTATTGCACTCATGGATGATGATAATTTATGAATATGTTTAACTGGTAACGTGGCACTTGGGAGATCTAAGCAAACCTGGTTTCTGGGATGGGTTGGATGATATGGTGGTTTGCTTGCCTTGGATTTAAGGACCGGTTCATGTGAGAATAAACCAGGAATACAGTGCCACCACAAGGCCAAGTATGGGTGCGGCTTAGCCGATTAATTAGGTGTATTGCCAGCAACGTTCGGATCAGTTGGGGGAGCGGAGAATTGGAGTCGGTTGGGTTTGAAATAGTGGTGAGACTGCCTTGGGATCCAAACAACACAAGAGTGGGCCCTTGGTTGGATGTGCTCAGTTGCAGGTATCACCACCGGTGGAACCTTAATGGGTCTGAATATGCTGATAGTCCCTTTGTAAAGGTTATTTTGTGATATCTTGGCCATACACCTAAGGAAGTGTAATTGACATAAGGGATGTTTCTTTTGTCACTGACGGGTGATGAAATCACGAACTTGTGGGTATAGTGGTACAACCTCTGTAGAGTGTTTAAAAACTATCATGATAGCCGTGCTCTCAGTTAAGAGCACCTGGATGACCTACATGATTAGAGGAAACTTGGGATTTGGGATGGTAATGGGTTATGGTTATGGTTATGACTATGGATTGGATGGTGATGAATGGACATGGTTAATGAGGATGGTAAGGGAATGGCATATGGATGATTAATAGATGATGGATTTGTATTATGTTAATTATTTGGGATATGATGGGATTAAATTAACATAGACATCCTAGTATGCTTTTCATATGTTTTAAATGTACTTTTTAGCAAATAGCCAATATTTATTGTCAATTCCTTATTTAAGCTACATGTCATTATTTCCCACACTTGCTGAGTACGACATGTGCTCACCCTTGCAATTCCCCAACCAACAGTTTCAGGTGATGTTTGGGAGTACCGTGAGGATAACGCGGAGTACTAAGATGTGTGTTGCCGTCGACTTGTCTGTGGTGTTGCTTGGAGCCGCGCTACCCTATTTGCTAGTTTGCTTAGTTTAATGTTTAGATTATTTTTGCTGCAGAACTTATTAATAATTATCACTAGAGCTGTAATCCGAGGATTATTTGAATATTGTAAGAAAGTACTTAGTTAACTTGTGCTGTGGTAATTTTCTATATATCGTTTGTGATGCACTCGTGTATGTGTGTTGAACATTCTGGGCACACATATGCGTCGCACTTCGTTCATTTTCGGAACCCCGTGTCATAGAGAGCCCCTCTCCAACCCTTCGAACATAGAGCACCTCTGTATGTTTTACCCCTAGCATAATGGTAGGACAATGTAGGTTGGCATGGTGCCCAGAAAGAGTACTCAGGACAACCAAACTCTGGGAGGGACAGGTCCAGAGGTACAACCTGGTTAAGCTTGGTCATGCACCCAAATCGTGAACACTCTGCCTCCCTTGTCATCTGGAGTGGGTTGTTGCCTTATTGTAAAGCCTGTCTCCTCCTATGAATGCCAATTTGAAAGAATCATGTCTTACCCCATCCTTTCTCTTATGTTTATCAAATTTCCCGTTAATTCTATGATCATTAGTTTATGCTCATTTTACGTATATTATCTTCATATACCTGGGCAATTTTTCTCTATATCGCCCTGGTAGAGTTATGCAACCTTGCTGAAGACGGACTTGTTTGAGGTACCTGCAATGTGTTTCGGGATCTCGCGACTCCTTTCTTACTTGGGGCCCCGTGGCGCTAGATGGTCTCCCACGAAAGGCCAATGTCGAGTTGGAGATCCAGAGTGTGCAGCCTGCTTATTTCTATCCTGTACACTAAGCATACACACTCTGCCTCCCAGCGCTGCGGCTAAGTACTGGAGGTCAGGTGATGAGTAGTTTAGGCCCGATCTTCCAAAAGGTAAGTCGATTGGGGTGGAGAACTCAACATTGATGATCCGCGACACTCGAGCAGTTCGAGTACCGCTGCAATCACTACACCACTGCTTCGTTGGTTATCAACCGTGCTGCACACGCTCGACCTCGCCAAGAAGGCTAATCCCTGCAAGTGCAACCGAGAACACAAGCAAGAACATCGAAGGCACGATCTGAAATTGCGAAGTTGGGGTCTCACAAACTGTAGAACGGCGATATTATTGATCTAAGCAAAACCCACCAAATATGATCGGCGGCTGCAGTATTTAAAGGCTAGGGTTCGACACACACTTAGACGCGTCTCTAATGGACTCATACGGGATACAAGGCCCAAAGGACCAATTTAGTGGCGCAGCACCGGACAGAAATCTGGACTCGACTTTTTTCGATGATTTCTAATGACTCCAAAGGAATTTTGAGATGGGACTAGAGCCATTGGAAAGTTATCTTCTCCTCTTTCCATTCATATGTGGAACGTCAAAAACGAAGTCCGTATGCATCCTAGGCGTCCGTTTTAAGGTGGACTGCTCCTGGACTCCGAATTGAACTCAAGTCCGAGTTGCAAACTGATTCCATCAACTTGTGGACGTACCAGCAGGTTCTCCACGTTCCCATGGCCTCTTCCCTTCACTTGTTGATCTTCTCCATTGTTCCTAATAACAATTAAATCATCACATAGCAATCTATTCTCAAACTCACATGCAAAGGAAGTTAGGAACGAGTTCACCTGCTGATGTATTAACCGTGCTCGTGCTCTTGTGATTGGTCCTTGCAGTTCAATGTGTGTCTCCGCTGTTGTTATGTCCTCATCATCCTCCCCCACTTGAATTGGAGTCGTCCTCGACTCAAGTTCATATTCTTCTCCCATGTACGGTTGCAAATCTGAAATGTTAAATGTGGGACTAATCCCAAAATCAGGAGGCAACTCAAGCTTATATGCATTATCATTAATCTTTTCAACAATTTTAAAAGGACCAACAGCTCGTGGCATAAGTTTAGATTTTCTCAAGTCAGGTAATCGCTCCTTTCTCAAATGTAACCACACCAAATCACCCGGTTCAAGTTTTACTTTATTTCTACCTTTACTACCTACAATCCTATATTTCTCATTCATCTTTTCAATATTTTTCTTTGTAGTTTCATGCATATTAGGAATGAATTTAGATCGTTGTGTAGCATCCAAATTTATAGTTTCAAAAGGAGGCAAATGTAGTAAATCAATAGGAGCACGGGGATTAAAACCATACATTACCTGCAATGGACTTACCTTCGTCGTGGAGTGAACCGATTTTTTGTAAGCAAATTCTATATGTGGTAAACACTCCTCCCACAACTTCAAATTTGTTTTCAAGACAGCCCACAACATAGTGGATAAAGTACGATTAACTACCTCAGTTTGTCCATCCGTTTGTGGGTGACATGTAGTTGAAAACAGCAACTTGATTCCCAATTTATACCATAAAGTTATCAAAAAATGACTTAAAAATTTTGCATCACGATCAGAAACAATGGTATTTGGCACACCATGTAAACGAACAATTTCCGTCATAAATAAATCAGTAATGTGAGAGACATTATCATTCTTATGACAAGGTATAAAGTGTGCCATTTTGGAGAAATGACCAACAACTACAAAAATACTATCCCTCCCCCTCTTAGTCCTAGGCAATCCCAAAACAAAGTCCATATAAATATCCTCCCAAGGTACACTAGGAACTGGAAGAGGTATATAAAGACCATGTGGGTTAAGGCAAGACTTAGCTTTATTGCAAGTAGTGCATCATGACACATAGCGCTCGACATCACGCCTCATCTTTGGCCAAAAGAAGTGTGTGGACAGCACGCCTTCAGTTTTCTCCACTCCAAAATGTCCCATCAAACCCCCTCCATGTGCTTCCTGCAAAAGTAGTAGACGAACGGAGCTAGCTAGAACGCATAGATTGTTAGCACGATAGAGGAGACCCTCTTGCAGCACGTATTTATTCCAAGTTCTTCCTTCTATACAATTTTCAAAAGCATCTTTGAAGTCCAAATCAGTAGGATATAATGCTTTTATTGTTTCCAAACCAAAGATTTTATGATCAAGTTGGGACAGCATGGTATAATGTCTAGATAATGCATAGGCAATGACATTTTCCTTCCCTATGATGTATGGAAACGACTCTATGAACTCAATCCATTTAGCATGTCATTTATTCAGATTGGTTTGACACTTAAGATACTTCAATGATTCATGATCGGAATGTATGACAAACTCCTTAGACCAAAGATAACGTTGCCAAGTTTGTAATACTCGCACTATGGCATACAATTCCTTATCATAAGTAGAATAATTCAGAGAAGGACCATGAAGTTTTTCACTAAAGAAACCAACGGGTTTACCTCCTTGTATGAGAACGCCTCCAATACCAATGCCACTTGCATCACATTCTAGCTCAAAGGTCTTGTCAAAATCAGGAAGTTGTAGCAATGGTGCTTGTGTAAGCTTCAATTTGAGAGCGTCAAAAGCTTGTTGCTGCTGTTCGCCCCATCGAAATGACACTCCCTTCTTCGGTAGCTCATGTAGAGGTGCTGCAATGGTGCTGAAATCCCGCACAATACGGCGATAAAAACCTGCAAGACCAAGAAAACTACAAACCTACGTGACGGTTGTTGGGGCTGGCCAGCTAGTGATCGCTTCAATTTTGCCTCATCCATCTCAATTCCCTGCGAGGATACAACATAGCCAAGATCGAGACTCGATTGGTGCAAAAGAAGCACTTTTCGAGGTTACCAAACAAACGTGCATCTCTCAAAACTGTAAAAACAGTATGTAAATGATCAAGATGTTCATCATAAGACTTGCTGTAAATGAGGATATCATCGAAGTAAACCACCAAAAATTGTCCAATGAAAGCACGTAAAACCTCGTTCATTCATCGCATGAAAGTGTTGGGCGCATTAGTTAAACCAAAAGGCATGACTAACCACTCATAAAGTCCAAACTTGGTTTTAAATGCAGTTTTCCATTCATCTCCTAGTGCCATTCTAATTTGGTGGTAACCACTACGCAAGTCAATTTTTGTGAAGATGATAGCACCACTCAATTCATCAAGCATGTCATCTAAGCGAGGAATAGGATAACGATATCGAATGGTGATGTTATTAATCGCTCGACAATCAACACACATTCGCCAACTACCATCTTTCTTAGGAACCAAAAATACAGGAACAGAACAAGGGCTAAGGCTTTAACGAATATACCCGCGGTCCAAAAAATCTTGGACTTGTCACTGAATTTCCTTAGTTTCCTCTGGATTTGCCCTGTATGATGCACGATTTGGCAAGCTTGCTCCTGGCATCAAATCAATCTTGTGTTCAATGCCTCTCATGGGTGGTAAACCAGGGGGTATCTCGGAGGGAAACACATCCTCAAACTCCTACAAAAGGTTAGCAACAGCAGGGGATAATGCAATAGACAATTCATGAAGTGAAAACATGGCTTCTTTGCATACTAAAGGATAGAACATCCCCTTACCATCGAATAAATCAACAAGGTCAGATTTAGTTGCGAGCAACGATGGTGATTTTAACTTAATGACTTGCTGTTTTTCAGATTCTAGTTTTGTTGCTTTGCCATCACGAATTTTACTCTTCTCAAAATTCACAATTCCAGCAGGAGTCATGGGGAGCAAAGTGATTTTCTTTCCTTTATGCATGAGAGTATATTTAATAGTTGTACCATGATGAATAGCATCTGTATCAAATTCCCAAGGACGACCAAACAAAAGAGAACAAGGATCCATAGGCACGACATCAAAATCAGCAAAATCATGGTAAGAACCAATTGAAAAATGTATTCTCGCTGTTTGTGTTACCCGAACCTTACCGCTGTTGTTGAACCATTGGATGTGGTATGGATGAGGGTGTGCTCTTGTTGTCAAACCAAGTTTCTTGAAGATGTCCATGTTCACCAAGTTATTGCACCTATCTCCATCAATTATAGTGTGTACACGGCAGTCCTTGACGACGAGAAAGATGTGGAAGAGGTTGTGCCGTTGTATCTTGTCGTCGGCCTCCACTTTGGAGCTCAAGGCACGCTGCACAATGATGCTCCTATAGTTCTCTGTCGCCGCTATACCAAGTACCTCTTCTTCGGTGTGTTCATCATTTGGATCTATAAAGTCAGTAGCAAGAGAATATTCATCTTCAACATCTGAAGTACTATCGTACCCACCATCGTCGCGTGCTATATATGCTCGTTTGCTCAGGCAATCTCTCATCATATGACCAAGTCCCTGGCAGCGGTGACACTTAATGTCGGAAGTACGACTCATAGAAGGAGTGGACGATGAAGGCTTGAATGATGTTGCCTTGCTGCCCTCCGGCACAAGAGAAGGTGGAGCAGCGGGTGTAGTTCGTTGGCCGCCATTGGATGGTGTAGTCGCTGCACGGGGGTCGAATATGGTGCTGTTTTGGATGGTGTAGACGTCGAACGCGGCGTGAAGTTGCTCCTCATGCATTGTTGCTGTTGTTGTAGGTCCTGCAATTCTTTTTCTGCCAACATAGCAAGCTGAAACAATCTGTTAACAGTATCATATTCCTTGTAATCAACAATGTCCTGAATTTCACGCCTCAACCCCCCATAAAAACGAGCTATTTTATCATACATGTCGTCTACTACCCCACAACCCAGTATACCCTTTTGTAACTCTTGATAATACTCCTCTACGGACATGTTACCTTGGTCTAAGCGCTGCAATTTTTTGCAAAGGTCCCACTGAAAAGATGGAGGAACAAATCGAACACGCATAGCTTCCTTTAATCTATCCCATGTTGGAGGATCGGTTCTAGTTTTAACAAGTTCATTCCACCATATGATAGCAACGTCCTTAAACTCACTAGTTGCTTGACGAACTCTATGTTGTTCAGAAACAAGATGGGCATTAAATTTTTGCTCTACTGTCATCTCCCAATCAAGATAAGTCTCAACATCATAAGCACCAGAAAAAGAGGGTATAGTAAATTTCACTTTAGCAAAAGGATCATCTGGATGACGATTATAAATATTGTGATGGTTATTACCTCCCATACCTCGACGATAAAGTGGTAGTCTTGACTGATTGTTGTGATCTTCCATATCATCATAAGCACTGTCTTCATGTCTTCTAGTGAGAGGCAACCGAGCCACAAAAGTATTCATCCGAAGAGCAAGGTCATCAAGTTGGCGAGTCAATTTCGCCAATGTCTCCTCCGTTGATGCGTTGTATTTAGTGAACATATCTGTCATGGTCTTCATCATATCACGTAACTCAGCATGTTGAACACATTTGTCTTCTCCTGCCATTGTTAGTAGGAAACAAAAGACAACAAAAATATGTTATCCCTATCAACTACAGTGACAATGTGAAAGGTGGAAGAAAACGATCTCTCTCGCTCAAGCATCTTACCACATTCTTACAAGTGTTCTTACCGACACAGCAGGTGGTGTGGACGGTGAGATGAACCAATGAAGCGTGGGGTGATTGCAAAGGTACCTGTTATGCTCAAGAAAAAGGTGGAGCTTGGATGACATAATATGGTGGCTAATAAGCAGAAAATCATTAACATGTAAACAAAGTTGAATAAGTATTCAATGTAGGAAACTATTGCTGGTCAACCAAGTGCTCTAGGGCCTAGCACAACACAAGGAAGTAGCAACACAAAAGGAAGACATAATGATATAACCAACAATCACAACACAAGTAGTATAGGCCAATTGCTTTAATATGCGTGCTCTTCACTATTTTTTTATTTTTTGTAAAATTTTTTTGATATTTTTTGTTTACTCAGGAGCACAAAAGTATGAAGCACACAAATTTGCATCTCAATTGAATGTAATATGCGGCCTATAGAAAACCAAGAAGATTCTTTAAAATTCGTGCTGAGACTTCAGAGGCCGGATAGCCTATCTTCCGAGGGGAATTTGGGCAATCTAATTTTTGCCGAACGCGGAGAAGCGACGAAAAACCATATATGAAATTTCGCGTAGGATCAATTTGAAAAAAATCGCCCGATTTCGAGTTCGTATGCGAAAGTTATGGCCGTTTTAAGGTAGGCTGTCCGAGTTACGTTTTTTGGATGTTGATTCCCACTCGGTTTGAGAACAGAACTCGCAATAGGATATGAAAATGATCGGGAATTTGCACAGCAACTAATGGGGTGGTGTGTGATGATTCAAGGATGAGTGGCACAAAGGTTTGTCACCTGATCTTGTGCTGGCGATGCGGGAGTTCATGCAAGGCGGCTAGCTAGGGCAAACCGATGAACGTGATGGATCAGTTTGTTGTTTTGGGATTGTGGAATAGGTATCGAGCAGCAAGAAAACAAGGATGAAACACAATAACTAGGACCCAAAACACAAATATAAACCAGCAACAAGACTTGACCACACAAATGCAAACTCAATAATGCAAACTAAAAAACGAAAGTGCAGGCACTATAATCTAGGAAGCGGTAAAAACGATTTAATTTTTTTGTGGCTTTTCTGTGGATTCTAGGTATGAAACAAAACCGATCTAATGGAAGGAAAACAAAGATACCTCACGGGCAACCTGGAAATCTAATACCAATTGATGAGTAGTTTAGGCCCGATCTTCCGAAAGGTGAGTCTATTGGGGTGGAGAACTTGACGTTGATGATCTACGGCACTCGAGCAGTTCGAGTACCCTTGCAATCACTACACCATTGTTCCGTTGGTTATCAACCGTGCTGCACACGCTTGACCTTGCCAAGAAGGCTAATCCCTGCAAGTGCAACTGAGAACACAAGCAAGAACGTCGAAGACACGATCTGAAATCGCGAAGTTGGGGTCTCACAAACCGTAGAACGGTGATGTTATTGATCTAAGAAAAACCCACAGAATATGACTGGTGGATGCAGTATTTAAAGGCTAGAGTTCAACCAAAACATGCTTAGACGCGTCCCTAGTGGACTCATACAGGATACAAGGCCCAAAGGCCCAATTCGGTGGTGCAGCATCGGACAGAAATGTGGACTCGACTTTTTTCGACGATTTCTAATGACTCCTAAGGAATTTTGAGGTAGGACCAGATCCATTGGAAATTTTATCTTCTCCTCTTTCCGTGCATATGTGGAACATCAAAAACGGAGTCCATATGCATCCTGGGCGTCCATTTTAAGGTGGACTTCTCCTGGACTCCGAATTGAACTCAAGTCCGAGTTGCAAACTGATTCCATCAACTTGTCAACGTCCCAGCAGGTTCTCCACGTTCCCAAGGCCTCTTCCCTTCACTTGTTGATCTTCTCCATTGTTCCTAATAACAATTAAATCATCACATAGCAATATGCAAAGGAAGTTAGGAATGAGTTCACCTGCTGAGGTACTAACTGTGCTCGTGCTCTTGTGATTGGTCCTTGCAGTTCAATGTGCGTCTCCGCTGTTGTGATGTCCTCATCATCAGGAGGCTCACACCCTAAGTAAGGCGGGAGTCGGATCCCAGGGGCTAACGTAGTGAATTACCCAAGCTCCGCATACCAACCCAGGACTGTATGACGTAACAGAACTCGAAGAGTAGAGAAAAGTGGCCGACTAGCAACATTATGCCCCCTCTGTCGTGTGTGCATGACATACAAAGCAGGTCAGTTCCGGCACAACCAGTAGCAGCATTGGCAAGGTACACATCTGCCAGGGGACCGACCATCGACATTTCTACGTGTTGATGATGGGCGACGCCAGAGTAGCCAGCTCCAGCACCTCCCAGGGGGCCCACCGATGCTCTTCTTCATAATCGCAACAAGTGCTGATTTGTGAGTACGCTCCCTCATCCTGCTTTTGTTGCTAACAAGGTTTCTTTGGTTTCCTACCAGCCAGGGGCCCGCCGTTGATATTTCTACATGTTGATTGTGGGCGACACGGGAGCATCCAGCTTCAGCACCTCCCATGGGGCCCGCCGTCGATTTTTCTACGTGTTGATGGTGGGTGAATCCGGAGCATCCAGCTCCGGCACCTCCCAAGGGGCCCACCATCGATGTTTCTACGTGTTGATGGTGGGCGATGACGGAGCATCCAGCTCTGGCATCTCCCAAGGGGCCCGCCGTCAATGATTCTACATGTTGATAGTGGGTGACACTGTAGCATCCAGCTTCGGCATCTCCGAGGGGGCCCGCAGTCGACGTTTCTACGTGTTGATGATGGGCGACGACGGAGCATCCAGCTCCGGCACCTCCCAAGGGGCTCACCAGTGGCGACTCTACATTTTGATGGTGGGCGACGCTGGAGCATCTAGCTCTGACATCTCCGAGGGGGCCCACCGTCGATGTTTCTATGTGTTGATGGCGAGTGATGCCAGAGCATCCAGCTCCGACACCTCCCAAGGGGCCCGCCGTCGACGTTTATACATGTTGATGGTGCGCGATGACGGAGCATCCAGCTCCGACACCTCCCAAGGGGCCCGCCATCGATGTTTCTACATGTTGATGGTGGGCGACACTAGGGCATCCAGCTCCGGCATCTCCCAGGGGGCCCGCCGTCAAAGTTTCTACATGTTGATGGTGGGCAACACCAGAGCATCCAGCCCCGACATCTCCCATGGGGCCCGCAATGGACATCTCTATACGTTAAGGTGGGCACCACATAGCTTGACAGCTTCCTTTTCGATAGAACCACCGAGCAATTCTCCAACGACGACCATGCGTTCCAAACCATGTCCGGCGCTCCCCAGGGGGCCTGCCGGTGTCAACCACTCAAGCTCCTCTACTCTATCGGGGGCCCGACAGCGACATCCTACGATCAATTGGTAGGCGTGCCCAACCACTTGGCCACACCTACCAGGGGGCCTCTAAGGAGGGTTCCATAGGTAGGACGTCAAACGACGCGATAATGGCTACGAGAAGTGTGCGACTGATTGGCTCCTAAAAAGCTAACAAATTTCCTAAAGCCTCGGAGCCTCGGAGTGACAGATTGAGAAGCACAGGACAGACTAAAAAGCAAAACATGAATTCAAATTCATTACGAGTTATTTTTACAAAGGGGTCAGCCCCATTTACAAAGATGCTCTGCCTGGGGGCCGCCAGTCTCAAACCCGCTGGAACAAGGAAGCCACATGCTTGGCAAGGTCTCGGACTTCGGCCCTCGCCTCCTCCTCCCGCTCATCAAAAGGGCCCTTGTCTATCGAATCCAGCGGGATCATCGGATACCAGCTCCAAAAGCACACCAAGACATGGGAGGTCAACTGCTCCTATAGCTCTCTCCCTTTGACCTCCAGCCACCTTGCAAGGACAGTGTTCACCGACCCCAATGTCATGTAGAAGAAGTTCAAGAATTGGAGCAGCTAGGTCACCCCATGGGATGGCTCCCCGTCCGGCACGGGACCAAGTTCGAGGGGTTCTACCACTGCCCCGGCATGGGCCAGGAAGTCCCGGATTGTAGGATCGAAGAGCACATGAAAAGCTACAAGAGGGGGGGTTAATGGTAGATTTAAAAATCTTACGCAGCGGAGACAATTAAACACCAAACCCTTTCGGCAGAAAAACGATCTGTTAAAGAAATCGTGTGTGAGACTAATCTAAACGTGTTTCACCGTGAAAAAAGTGATAGATATCAGAGAGAATCAAGTCACGAAGACAACACAAAAAGAATCACTCAAATCTGTCATGAAAAACTCAAGTTATGATCGAAAGATCAAACAATGGTCAATCTGCCCTACCCGTGAAAAAACAGTTCTGGAACGCTGCAAAGAAACTCGTGTAGATCATAGACCACAAATCTAATAACCGCGAAATTTTGACAGATGATATACAATCAAGTTTTGAAGACAACTCAAAAATAATCACGTCAATTGGATCTGTAAAACTCGAGTTATGATGAAACCACCTACGAAAGGTATTGCTGTTCAGAAACTTGACGAGTAAAACTTGTCTGGAACAAGTCGGACGAACAAGGCACAAAAGTTCCTTCAAACTACGAATTTTATTCAATAGAACACAAGAGGAACAGGCCCAAAGTCGTGCACCACGACCTCTGGGCTCCCTTGCTTATATAACCAGCCCTTAGGCTAACCCAATATCAACTAGGACTCCAATCCTACTCAGATCACGAGTCGTAACTTTCCATAACTGCTTAGGATTCTTCTATACGCAGATAGAAGCAATCTTAAGACTTCCAAACACCTTAGTAACGTATCCCACATTCCTAAACAACTCAAAATCGTGACCCACACGAAATCCTATCATAACCAACTCAAATCTTTCCATATTTGAGTCAAACCCGACTCAGCCGCAGCCTGAGTCCATAACCTAGTCGGTTGGACCTTTCCGACCAATTCTTTACGTCCATATCTCTTCATCACGTCTCGGAACCATGTAGACACGTCCATGCACTCCTTGCACATGTGCAAACATCTTCCATCGACGTCCACGATATCTTCATATGCATTGTTCTTGATTCCATCATGCTGCGCAACCTCCTGATCAGCTCAACCACAATTCCTCCTGAATTTGGTTGTTGGAACCTCATCTCCTCCCTGAGACTAGTCCAATGGATCCTGTCACCAGCCATGTCTTGAACTCAAGCATCACCTGCACATGAATAAACAACCAATCCATACGAGTCCAAGTCCTTGACTTGACTCAAGTTAGTTCCGAACACAACACCTTACGTGATAGCCTCACATAAGCATGTTGCAAAGTATAGCAAAAGCGATATCAGCCATATCATCCAAAATGCACCAAAAACTTAGCAAATGAATACTAAGCAATCTTTCCAATCATTTAAAGCAAGTACAAAACATTGCAAATGAAAAGCAGAAGCACTTCGGTCAAGTTCCGGACCTTGCCAGAGCAACCCGGAGCTTGAGCCGGAGCTAACAAGAGCTAGTAGAACCTAGCGCCGGAGCTTACCAAAACTAGTATAACCAAGCTCCCGCTGGAGCTTACAAAGCTAGCAAGACCTAGCGCTGGAGCTTACCAGAACTAGTCGGAACTAGTAAACCCAAAAGCTGGAGCTAGAAAAATCAACTTCGGAGCTTAGCAAAAACATGTCGGAGCTATCAAAGATATGCCAAAGCTAAAGATAAAGCTCACCAGAGCTAACCAAAGCTGGTCGGACCTAGCATATAACGTAGCCGGAGCTACCAAGAACAAGCCGGACCTACCGTCGGACCTTGCTGTAGCTCAGAGCTAGAGTCGGACCTTGATAAAAAGGTGTTTTGGTGATATTCAAAACTTTTATCATCAAAGCCAAGTGTATTCACTACAAGCCAATGTATTCAGCACACATAGGTCTTACAATCTCCCCCTTGATGAATGCATTGGCAACACCACTTAATATCCGAACATTGGCTTATTTTCAATAAAAGTTTTGAAAACAATTTCTCCCCTTTTGTAAATCAGAAATAAAATGAGAAGAAAAGCAAAAATTCAAAATTCAAAATTCAAAATTCACATATCTCTCCCCCTTTATCATCTCTCCCCATGCACATTATCTTTCCCTTTTTGAATGTGTGATTAATCTCTCCCCCTTTGACAATGTATTCAGCAAGGTAAAAGAGAAATTTTAATTGTTATGAGCATATTATAACATATACATATAAAACAAAGCTCATCCAAGTCATACTATCAAGCAACTTACACTATCACATCAATGAGATACATAAAGTAGTGTAAGCCATGCTAGAGATCATATGTAATTTTCAATTTAAGCAAGTCATGATCTCACAAACTTAACTATTTGAAAACTTGAAAGCATGACACAAGATGCTGCATTTTATTATTTTTCAAAGCACAAATTTAGATCATATGATATTTGCAAGAGATTATATGCGCATCTGCCTTATTCTAACCAACCACGCCAAGCCTATGTCATTTGACAATCAGAAGCTTAAGGACATGGTTTTAGTCATACACAACTTCTTCCAAGTTCAAATCTAAGTGCAATGATAAGCCATCTCAGAAAAAGAAGTGTGATGCATGCATATTCTCTTGATCTTTTCTCAATTTATATTTGTTCATAAAAACTCAACATGTGAGTTGATTACTTGATTAATTCTTAATGATTAAAAGCACTTGTGAACATGTAACAAGTTCAAAACAGCAAGAATGTTCGACCATGACCAGTTTTAGTGTAAGTAATTATTCCAATTACTAGACATGGCAAAAACTACAAAATGTATAACACGAGTAATGTAGTAAGAACTTTCAGCATGTAAAAGGAATCACAAAGTCATATATGTATGAAATACTATGCTCATATTATTTTAATTTCAGATTCACACATAAACTTCCCAAGTTTCAAAAACTCCCCCTCAATTTAAGCCATGAGGATGCATAACCCCTATTTCACTACGAATGTAACAAAAACGAGTGAAATACAAAGGTTTTGTAAAAATGTCAGCCAATTGTTGTTCGGTATCTACATGGTGAAGCACAATGTTTCCTTTTTCAACATTAACTCGGAGAAAGTGATACCTAATGTCAATGTGCTTAGTTCTAGAATGTTGCACGGGGTTTTTAGCAATGCAAATGGCACTAGTGTTATCACAAAATAGTGGAACACTATCTAGATCAACCCCATAGTCCTTAAGTGTTTGAACAATCCAAAGAATTTGTGAACAAGCACTAGCAGCAGCTACATATTCAGATTCGGCTGTGGATTGTGCAACTGAATTTTGTTTTCTAGAGAACCAAGCAACAAGAGAATTACCAAGAAAATGACAAGCACCAGAAGTACTTTTCCTATCAATCCTACAACCCCCAAAATCAGCATTCGAAAAAGCTTTCAAAGTAATAGTTGAGGAAGAAGGAAGAAAAATGCCAAATTCTTGAGTTCCATGTAAGTACCTTAGAATCCTTTTGACGGCTTGACGATGTGAAACACGTGGGGAAGCTTGAAACCGTGCACAAAGACATACGCTGAATTGTATGTCCGGTCTTGATGCCGTGAGGTACAAAAGTGATCCGATCATGCTTCTATATTCTTTTTGATCCACAGATTCACCATCTTCATCAAGTTCAAGAGTTGTTGCTGTTCCCATTGGTGTCCGAAGAGGCTTGCTTTTGTCCATGTTGAAGCGCCTTAGGAGGTCTATGGTATACTTCATTTGATGCACAAAGGTACCCTCCTTGGTTTGCTTGATTTGCAGCCCCAAAAAGTAAGTGAGTTCACCCATCATACTCATTTCAAATTCCGAACTCATCATTGCTGAAAACTTGGACACAAGATCATGAGAAGCACAACCAAAGATAATATCATCCACATACACTTGAACTAATATTGAGTCATTGCCATGCTTAAGCACAAAAAGAGTTTTATCAACCTTGCCCATGGTAAACCCCTTTTCAAGTAAGAATGTTTTTAACCTATCATACCATGCTCTAGGGGCTTGTTTGAGACCGTATAAGGCTTTGGACAGTTTGTAAACATGATTAGGAAAATCTGGATTTTCAAAACCCGGTGGTTGTTTGACATAAACCTCCTCATCTATGTAGCCATTAAGAAAAGCACTTTTAACATCCATTTGATATAGCTTAAAACCTTTAGATGATGCAAAAGCTAACAAAATTCTTATGGCTTCTAATCTAGCGATAGGAGCAAAAGTTTCATCAAAATCTAGACCTTCAACTTGAGTGAAACCTTGAGCAACCAACCTAGCCTTATTCCTAACCACAACCCCATCCCCACTTTGTTTATTTTTAAATACCCATTTAGTTCCAATTAAAGTGTGACCTTTAGGTGGAGGTACAAGTTTCCAAACATTATTTCTTTCAAAATTTTCTAACTCTTCTTGCATGGCAATAATCCAAGATTCATTAGTGAGTGCGTGTGATATATCTTTGGGTTCAAAAGAAGCAACAAAAGCAGAATGAGCATGAGATTTTGGATCGCAAAACCTGGACCATGTGATTCGTTCGTGCAAGCTTCCAATCATCTGTTTATGATCTTTGTAAAAACGTAGGGGAACAGATGTCTCACAAGCTTCTTCTTCATTAGGTTCATCGTAGATTGATGAGCTTGTGACTTGTGGACGATCAGGACCAGCATAGGTGATAGCCGGAGCTTGTTCAATGTCCGGAGCTGGACACGTGTCAACTTCGGAACTACCAGGCAATATCACCGGCTCTTCTTCATCTTCGAAAGTACCCTCCCCCTGAGGATACAGATCTGGTCCTGCAACACCAGAGCTAGTACCTGGGCTAGCTTCATCAAAAGACACTTCACAAGTCTCCACAATTTTGTTAGTGTCAAGTAAAAGCACACGGTAGCCTCTAGTATGAGATGGATAACCAAGAAACATGCCATCAATAGATCTAGGTTCAAATTTATCAAGATTACCATGTTTCTTAACAAAGCATTTGCAACCAAAGACCCGAAAGTGTGTAACACTAGGCCTATGTCCAAACTGGAGCTCATATGGTATTTTACCTAGCTTACCACGCAAGAAAACACGATTTGAGACATAACAAGCGGTTGCTAATGCATCAACCCAAAATTTCCTAGGAGTTTGATATTCATCAAGCATAGTCCTAGCCATCTCAACTAAGGTTCTGTTCTTTCTTTCTACAACACCGTTTTGTTGAGGTACATATGGGGAAGAAAATTGATGATCTATTCTATTTTCAGCACAAAAGTGATCAAAAGATTGATTTTTAAATTCAATTCCATTATCACTTCTAATTGCTTTTAATGATCCTGGGTGATCAATTGATAATCTAAGAAATAAAGTTCTAAAGTGACTAAAAACTTCATTCTTAGACGCCATAAAGTAAACCCAAGAGTATCTAGAATAATCATCAACAATAACAAGAACATACCATTTACCTCCGAAGGATTGAACACGTGAAGGTCCTACGGTGTCAAGATGCAAAAGTTGACATGGTTCAGTTGTCATGATCATTGTGAGAGGAGTATGTGAACCTGCAACCATCTTAGCATGTCTACAAGAAGAGCACATAATTTCTTTGTCCCCTTTAAGCTTAGGCAGCCCACGTATGCGATCAAGAGCACTAACACGTGTTAGGTGATCAAAGCCTACGTGACCAAGTCTACGATGCCAAAAATATAAGTCCTTTGAATCATTAGCAACTAGACACCTATGCTTAGAGGAAGACATATCAAAATCAGCTTTAAAAACTCTTCCAAACCGAGACATGTTAAAAATAAGCTCACTATTTGAACCTACAACTTTGCAGCAGTTTTTATTGAAAATAATTTCTAGATTTTCATCTAGCATTTGTGCAACAGAAAGCAAGTTGTATTTCAAATTTTTGACAAGTGCCACATCCTTCAAAGTGTAGTGATCATTTACTCTAACCGAACCCTTAGCAATTATAGGAGTTGAAGAATTATCGGCAAAAGTAACATTCTCTACACGTGACACAAAAGAGAGGGAGGAGAACCAATCTTTGTTACCGGTCATGTGGCGTGAGCAACCTGAATCCACAATCCAACTCCTTCCTCAAACGTGTAACCTACATAAAAGCACAATACGTCGTTGACTCAATACTGGGGTTAGTCAAAAGGCATTTAGGAATCCAATACTGAGTCACGCGACGTGTAGCAGGAAAAACACGCGAAAGCTGAGACAAAACAACAGGTTTATGAGTCAAAGTTTGAGATTTTTTATTCTTGACTACTGACCTATAAGGTGTTACTTGTGTAGCACAAAAATCAGTAGCTCCGGAGGCAAAAACAGAAGGTCTGGAGGTAAACTTTGAATGTTTTTGACTCAAAACAGCAGGTTGTACATTCGGTTCAATGTGTGCAGCAAATTTTGCATGAAAGTTATGAGATCTAGCAATCATTCTTTCCCTTTTCTGTTGTTTAGCTAGTCTATAACAAAAATCTATGACATGACCATCTCTACCACTGAAGGCACAATGAAATTTAACTTTGTGTTCATGTCTAGATGAGCAAGTAATATTTTTATTTGAAACCGAATGAGGCAACACTCCTGCAGATTTGAAAACCACTCCTTTTTGTTTAGGAACTGTTTGAATCAAACCACTTCCTAATGACTTTACAATTTTAGGTGGATGTGCCTTAGCATGATCATGAGAATCAAAACCTAAACCAGTTTTATCATTGCAAGACTTGGAAGAATTCAGCAGTAAGTTTAGGTTCTTATTCCCATTACAAAACCGATCTAATGTCCTATGCATGTCATCAAGTTTATTGGACAGATCAAGGCAATTTTCACATGAAGTTTTTCTTTTTAGTTTGCAATTGGAACAAAATTTAACTTCATGAGAACGTAAAGCGTTGTTCAATATAGAAATTTCATTCATAGCATACTGTAGTTTCTTATCAAGATCATCACAAGTAGAACAATGCAAATCAATTGTAGAACAAGAAACATCTTTCAAGTTTTTATCACTAAGTGCAGCAAGCTCTTTGTTCTTTTCAATTTCTAACTCAAGTTTATCAAGTGTGGAGGTGTGCGCACTTCTTAATGAGGACAATTGTTCATATATTAAATCACATGAGGGACATGCATCATCACTAGGAATCAAGGTTTTTAAACGATTGATTTCAGATTCTAGTGATTCAATTTTAGCAACACTATCCCTAAGCTTTTTGTCCTTTTTCTTAACAATAACAGTGGCACGAGAAATAGCATCACACATTTCTTCGCAAGTAGGACATACCTCTTCATTGTCGCTGTTGTGTTCTGCCTCCTCCATACTTGATCTTGACTTGCCCACCATAAAGCACAAGTTTGCCAAATCATCTTCATATTCATCACTTCCAATGTCCACTTCGCTTGAACTGAACTCTTGAAGCACGGTGATGAAACTGTTGATCATCTTGCGTCCTATAGTACCTTTCTTCTTCTTGTTGAAATTTCCAGAGGAGGTCCGAACCTTGCTTTGTTTTTCTTCCCGGGTGGTCGGTCCTGAAAGGTTAGGGCATTCTGTACGAAAGTGTCCTGTTTTACCACATTCAAAACAGCGTTGAGGTCCGGAGCTTCCTCTCCTTCTAGTTCTCACATTTTGCAATGCTTTTGAGAATCTAGTAGAGATGAGTGCCAACTCCTCTTCTGGAAATTCTTCGATCTGCTCCACGGTTAGTGAGGACAACAAAGCAAGAGTATTGCAAAATGATGATTGGGCGGAGCTAGACATATCATGTTGTGAAACAAATGCAATAGACTTATTGGGGTTCTTACGTGAGATTATGTCAATTTCATGAGTTTTTAACTTGGAATATAGCACATCTAAAGTAAGTGAACTCATGACAGTAGATTCACGAATAGATGTGACTTTCATCTCCCAATTTGACATATCTAATGCACTTAGCAATTGCCTACCATTTTCAGCATCTAAAAAATTAACATTGACACTACGCAGGTTGCTGAGAATCTTATTAAAGCGAGCAAAAAGGTCATCAATAGACTCACCGGGTTGCATCTCGAAGCGCATGTATTCTTTCTTGAACATGTCTTGCCTTACCTCTTTGATCGTGTTGGATCCTTCGTGGTAGTCACAAAGTGCTTTCCACACATCATATGCAGATCGGAGGTGTGCAACACGGTCGAAGTCGCTTTGTGCTAATCCTTGTATGATCAAGTTCCGAGCCTTGTTGTTGTTGTCGACATCTCTCAGATTTGTAGCTGTAACTTGATCGTTTGATGGCACTTCGTAAGGCTTGTATACCTTTTCCCATATTGCAAAGCCTTGTGCCTGGATGAAAGCCTCCATGCATGCCTTCCAAACCTGAAAATCAATACCAGCGAACACACAAGGTTTGGCAGAGTACTTCTCCATGATGATTAGTCAAAAACACGCGCAAATCATAAATATTAGAGCACCGTGACTCTGATACCAATTGTAGGATCAAAGAGCACGTGAAAATCTACCAGCGGGGGGGGGGGGGGGGGGGGGGTGAATGGTAGATTTAAAAATCTTACGCAGCGGAAACAATTAAACCCCAAACCCTTTCGGCAGAAAAACGATCTGTTAAAGAAATCATGTGTGAGACTAATCTAAACGTGTTTCACCATGACAAAAGTGATAGATATCAGAGAGAATCAAGTCACGAAGACAACACAAAAAGAATCACTCAAATCCGTCAAGAAAAACTCAAGTTATGATCGAAAGATCAAACAATGATCAATCTGCCCTACCCGTGAAAAAACAGTTCTGGAACGCTGCAAAGAAACTCTTGTAGATCATAGACCACAACTCCAATGACCGTGAAATTTTTACAGATGATAGACAATCAAGTTTTGAAGACAACCCAAAAAGAATCACGTCAATTGGATCTGTAAAACTCGAGTTATGATAAAACCACCGACGAAAGGTATTGCTGTCCAGAAACTTGATGAGTAAAACTTGTCTGGAACAAGTCGGACGAACAAGGCACAAAAGTTCCTTCAAAATACGAATTTTATTCAATACAACACAATAGGAACAGCCCCAAAGTCGTGTACCACGAGCTCTGGGCTCTCTTGCTGATATAACCAGCCCTTAGGCCAACCCAATATCAACTAGGCCTCCAATCCTACTCAGATCACGAGTCGTAACTTTCTATAACTGCTTAGGATTCTTCTATACGTAGATAGAAGCAATCTTAAGACTTCCAAACACCTTAGGAACGTATCCCACATTCCTAAATAACTCAAAATCGTGACCCACACGAAATCCTATCATAACCAACTCAAATCTTTCCATATTTGAGTCAAACCCGACTCAACCGCAGCCTGAGTCCATAACCTAGTCGGTTGGACCTTTCCGACCAATTCTTTATGTCCATATCTCTTCATCACGTCTCGGAACCATGTAGCCATGTCAATGCACTCCTTTCACACATGCAAACATCTTTCATCGACATCCACGATACCTTCATATGCATTGTTCTTGATTCAATCATGCTGCGCAACTTCCTGATCAGCTGAACCACAATTCCTCCTGAATTTGGTTGTTGAAACCTCATCTCCTCCCTGAGACTAGTCCAATGGATCCCGTCACCAGCCATGTCTTGAACTCAAGCAACACCTGCACATGAATAAACAACCAATCCATACGAGTCACAGTCCTTGACTTGACTCAAGTTAGTTTCGAACACAACACCTTACGTGAGAGCCTCACATAAGCATGTTGCAAAGTATAGCAAAAGCGATATTAGCCATATCATCCAAAACGCACCAAAAACTTAGCAAATGAATACTAAGCAATCTTTCCAATCATGTAAAGCAAGTACGAAACATTGCAAATGAAAAGCAGAAGCACTTCGGTCAAGTTCCGGACCTTGCCAGAGCAACCCGGAGCTTGAGCCAGAGCTAACAAGAGCTAGTAGAACCTAGCGCCGGAGCTTACCAAAACTAGTACAACCAAGCTCCCGCCAGAGATTACAAAGCTAGCAAGACCTAGCGCCGGAGCTTACCAAAACTAGTCGGAACTAGTAAACCCAAAAGCCGGAGCTAGAAAAATCAACTTCGGAGCTTAGCAAAAACATGTCGGAGCTATCAAAGATATGCCGGAGCTAAAGATAAAGCTCACCGGAGCTAACCAAAGCTGGTCGGACCTTACCAAGAAGTCGGACCTAGCATCTAACGTAGCTGAAGCTACCAAAAACAAGCCGGACCTACCGTCGGACCTTGCTGTAGCTCAGAGCTAGAGTCGGACCTTGATAAAAAGGTGTTTTGGTGATATTCAAAACTTTTATCATCAAAGCCAAGTGTATTCACTACAAGCCAATGTATTCAGCACACATAGGTCTTACACGGATCCCTTGCGCCTCGGCTGCGCAGGAGGCCTGGATGTCTTCTACCTCTTTCCGCGCCACTTCCTCCCGATCGGCGAGCTCCCAAGCATGATACTCCAAGTCGTCCTCTCAGCGTTTGATTGTGAGCTCTGAGTTTTGCACGGCTCGACGCCCCTCCTCTAGCACGCCGAGGCTTTGGGAGACCTCTTCGTCCCTCACTGCCAAGCCCCATTCTTGATCAGCAATGGCATCTCGCGGCAGAATAGCTCCAGCCACCTATCCTCGCACAACCTAAGGCGGGCTTCGTCGTTGGAGTGGGCCTTCAGGGCCTTCGCATCAAGGTCCATCGTCTTGGCATCAACCAGCTTCACCAGGCGCCGCACCTAAGCAAGCTGATCCTACTCCCAGGCGAGAGCAGCCTGCATCTGGCACAAGATGGACTGGGCCGCAACAACAGGATCGGAGAGGGGAATCAGCATATCCATCGCCACAGACGGCTGCCTCTCCGCCTATTCTGCCGATTCCGTTGTAGACACCAACGTCTTGGGACCTGATGGAACCCCTAGTTGGATCTTTAGTAATGAGTGCGTCGCTGCCCAGTGCCGAAGCACTCTCCACTGCCACAATGGTGTCGCCAGCCACTGGTGGCGAGTCTCCATCTTGCGCACCAATGACATCTGGCACTGGCGCAGTGTCAGTAGTAGGAGGGTTCGCCCCACCAGGGGTAACCGTGATGGGCAAGGTGGCCACCTCCTCGCCCAGCACTGCATCAGCCTCATCTGCTTTGACAGTCGAAGGAGCACGAGGAACAACCACTGGGATAGCGGCATCACTAAAGGTTGCTGCACCCTTAAGCGAGGGATGCTGCAGAACGGGCCCCGTTCCAGTTCCGGGAGGGGTAGGAACCATCAAGCTCACCCCCGGAAGCACCAAGGGTACTATGTCGGCCGGCGACGCCCTAAAAGCTAAAGCTGACCCTGTTAGTGCAAAGAAGCAATGAAAAATAGCGAATGAAGAAACTGCACCTTACCGGTAGGCTTGGAAGCTCCAGAGACCCTAGCCTCCCAGCTTGCACGGCGGATCGAGTCTTAGGAGGTCTTTTGTATACTTCGTTTGATGCACAAAGGTACCCTCCTTGGTTTGCTTGATTTGCAGCCCCAAAAAGTACGTGAGTTCACTCATCATACTCATCTCAAATTCTGAACTCATGACAGCTGAAAACTTGGACACAAGATCATGAGAAGCACAACCAAAGATAATATCATCCACATACACTTGAACGAATAATGAGTCATTACCATGCTTAAGCACAAAAAGAGTTTTATCAACCTTGCCCATGGTAAACCCTTTTTCAAGTAAGAATGTTTTTAACCTATCGTACCATGCTCTAGGGGCTTGTTTGACACTGTACAAGGCTTTGGACAGTTTGTAAACATGATTAGGAAAATCTGGATTTTCAAAACCCGGTGGTTGTTTGACATAAACCTCTTAATCTATGTATCCATTAAGAAAAGCACTTTTAACATCCATTTGATATAGCTTAAAACCTTTAGATGCAGCAAAAGCTAACAAAATTCTTATGGCTTCTAATCCAGTAACAGGAGCAAAAGTTTCATCAAAATCTAGACCTTCAACTTGTGTGAAACCTTAAGAAACCAACCTAGCCTTATTCCTAACCACAACCCCATCCTCACTTTGTTTATTTTTAAACACCCATTTAGTTCCAATTAGAGTGTGACCTTGAGGTATCGGTACAAGTTTCCAAACATTATTCCTTTCAAAATTTTCTAACTCTTCTTGCATGGCAATAATCCAAGATTCATTAGTGAGTGCGTGTTATATATCTTTGGGTTCAAAAGAAACAATAAAAGCAGAATGAGCATGACAGTTTGGATCGCAAAACCTGGACCGTGTGACTTGTTCGTGCAAGCTTCCAATAATTTGTTGTGGGGGATGTCTTTTGAGAAACCGGAGGGGAATGGACACTTCACAAGCTTCTTCTTATTCATGTTCATCACAATCGATGAGCTTGTGACTTGAGGAGGATCTGGACCAGCAATGGTGGTCGTCGGTGCTGGTTGTGAATCAGAATCAAGAGCTGGAACAATGTCATTAGCTGCTGAATTTTCGGGCAGCATCACAACTTCTTCCCCATCTTCAACGAAAATGCTCTGCCCCTGTGGATATGGATCCGGACATGCAATGTTTGAGCAAGTATCTGTGCTAGCTTCATCAAAAGATACCTCACAAGTCTCCACAATTTTGTTAGTGTCAAGTAAAAGCACACGGTAGCCTCTAGTATGAGATGGATAACCAAGAAACATGCCATCAATGGATCTAGGTTCAAATTTATCAAGATTACCATGTTTCTTAACAAAACATTTGCAACCAAAGACCCAAAAGTGTGTAACACTAGGCCTATGTTCAAACCGGAGCTCATATGGTGTTTTACCTAGCTTAGCGCGCAAGAAAACACGATTTGAGACATAACAAGCGGTTGCAATCGCATCAGCCCAAAATTTCCTAGGAGTTTGATATTCATCAAGCATAGTCCTAGCCATCTCAACTAAGGTTCTATTCTTTGTTTCTACAATACCATTTTGTTGAGGTACATATGGTGAATAAAATTGATGATCTATTCCATTTTCAGCACAAAAGTGATCAAAAGATTGATTTTTAAATTCGGTTCCGTTATCACATCTAATTGCTTTTAAAGATCCTGGGTGATAAATTGATAATTTGAGAAGTAAAGTTCCAAAGTGACTAAAAGCTTCATTTTTAGATTCCATAAAGTAAACCCAAGAGTATCTAGAATAACCATCAACAATCACAAGAACATACAATTTACCTCCGAAGGATTGAACACGTGAAGGTCCTACGGTGTCAAGGTGCAAAAGTTGACCTGGTTCAGTTGTCATGATCATTGTGAGAGGATTATGTGAACCCGCAACCATCTTAGCATGTATACAAGAAGTGCACACAATTTTTTTGTCCCCTTTAATCTTAGGCAGCCCACGTATGCGATCAAGAGCACTAACACACGTTAGATGATCAAAGCCTATGTGACCAAGTCTACGATGCCAAAAATATAAGTCCTTTGAATCATTAGCAACTAGACACTTATGCTTACACGAAAACATATCAAAGTTAGCTTTAAAAACTCTTCCAAATTGAGACATGTTAAAAATAAGCTCACTATTTGAATTTACAACTTTGCAACAATTTTTAGTGAATATAATTTCTAGATTTTCATCTAGCAGTTGTGAAATAGAAAGCAAGTTGTATTTCAAATTTTTAACAAGTGCCACATCCTTCAAAGTGTAGTGATAATTTACTCTAACCAAACCCTTAGCAATTATAGGAGTTGAAGAATTATCGGCAAAAGTAACATGCTTCAAAGTGTAGTGATCATTTGCTTGAAATTGATTTTGATGTTTGCACAATTTGGAGTTTTGAACTTTGAATGATTCTCTCATTGGAAATTTAAATACCCACCACGGCCAAATGATACAAATTCTTGAAAAACCACATACATCTGCCACTTTGTTTTTCACTGAACTTTGTCAAACTCGTGACCCAATGGAGTGACATGCATGAAATTTTTGACTTAGAAATTCTTGTGCACCCTATTCATGCAAATTCTTGTGCACCCTATTCATGCAAAAATCCTCACATTGAGAGTTTGCATCCGCGATTCATCCATCCAATAAGGAAACTCCATACATTTTGGTCATCAAATTCTCTATAGAAAAATAATAAGGAGTAGATGACATGGCTACGAAAAAATAGAGAGAGAAAGAAAAAGGAAAAAGAATCTAATCTTCAAAAGAGGAAGTTTGCCAAAAAAATGAGAGAAAAAGAGTAGCCATGTTTCATCCTTAAAGAGAGAAAACCATGGAGTCCACAAATATCCATTCCATTCTTTTGCACAAGAATTTTCTTTGTCAATTTCTTTGTTGCATAAGTCTCTCATAGGATCAAGTTTTTGACTTAGTAATATATGAATTGCAATGTGTGCCACATTTATCCCCACCGAGCTCCAGATATAGCCATATTTAGTATAGGGACAAAATTGGCACAACATGCCAAGGTGAGGATGAAAACACCTGAGAGACCCGAGAGATTCCAAATGAGAGATAAGGGAACTTGTTTCTTTGACTTTCTGAATATAGCAAATCATCAGATCATTTCGGCAAGGGATGATCCAAGAGAACTACATTCCAACCATTCCACTCTTCAAACACCCAAGATTGATGTGATAGCCACATTCCACAAAGGGAATTCATGAATTGATGTATGAGTTGAAATATCTAGTATTCTCTTTTTCTAACTTATAGCAAGTTTATGAAATCACCTTAGTTCTTTTCCTTGCCTTCACTCAAGGACGAGCAAAGGACTAAGTGTGGGCGAGTTTGTTGACGGTCCTTAAGTGCCATATTTAGACCGTCAATTCACCTGATAATTTGCACAAAAGAGAAACAAAAAGTAGTGGTAAGGTTAAAAACTAACCAATTCCACAAGTGTTGGTATTTATTTGTATGCAAGTGAATTTAGACCAAAAATACCAAGACATGCAGGGAGTAATACATAAAATTGGATTTCAACGAATCAGGCGGCACCATGTGTCATCACATGGATCAAATGGCCCACAAACAAAAGTACCCGAGGCCATCCAACGTTGTAGCACCCATATAAAGGGATGGGACCCACCTGGCAAAGACCTGAAGGAAGCATAGCGTGGTACATCTCTATGTGGACGCAAAGTGTCGGGTGACCACCTCATCTTTGTCAAGAATAGTAACTTGAGCCCTCCATTCTTCACATCCATGTTGAGAAATCCTCTTAACATAGTATTCCAGGTGCATTTTGCATAAATCAAGGAACTCCTTCAATTGCTTAGCTGCAAATCCTCCATCAGTGCTGTCGGAATGAAATTCTTGGGCATTACGGTAAACTAGGCATTTGTCCCCTTTTCTGACTTCACTGGGCTATGATGCATTCCTTTGGGCTTTGGGTACTTCTTCTTGTGCAGCGGGTTCCTCCTCTTCTTGCGGTTCCTCCTCATCTTGGGCTTCATCTTCATTCTCCTTATGTGCTTCACCTTCCTCTTCCTCTTCCTCACTATCATTGAATTCCACCATCTCAGGGTCTTCCTCCTCCTCATCATCATAGGATTCTACCTCTCAGGATCTTCCTCCATCGTGTTGGAGTGTTCGTGCTCAACCTCCTTAGCGGGTGAACTCACTTTTTCTTCCTCTTGGGCTGATTCCATTTGCGGCTCCTCTCGAGGCCTAAACTTACTTCCAAGGGGTGGCAAATGAGCTCTCCTGCGCGCTGTTATTTTGGTGTGAGCCATCTATAATAAAACATGAGAATATCAGAGGAAAACATAAAACTTAGTTCTTAAATTGCAGCAGCCATAAATTGAGATGAGAGGATGGCATTTCCTCAAAAAGATGGAAAAGTTGCAAAAATTGCAGCAGCAGCAAAAAGCACAATTTTTTCCCATTTTATATAGCTAGTGGAAGGCAAAATAGTGCAAAACATGCAAATTTGAATAGGGAAGGAGTCCTAAGTGATTTGCAGTGTCCATTCTATTTAGGCTTGCGTCTTACAGGCAAACACGGCTCTGATACCAATTTGTGACAGCCAGTTCCGAAAATGAACCAAGCGTAATGCATATGTGTGCCCAGGATGTTTAATACGCATAAACAAGTGATTCACAAATGATAAACATATGAAACCATGTCTCGAATAACGATACTAATAATAGTACCTTATTACAAACCAAATAGTCTCGAATACAAGCTATAAAAGACCGCAGCAGAAAACACTAAACACTAAAGACTACAACTCCACAAGCAAGCTTGACGGTAACACGCATGCCTAGAACTCCTCAAAGACCTCCTGGTACTCCACATTGTCGCCTGCGTCTAAATTTGTTGAGGGGATAGCAAGGGTGAGCACATGTTATACTCAGCAAGTGTGGGAAAGTAGGACATGTAGCTTAAACAAGGAATGATAATAAATAATGGCTAGTTGCATAAAAGTACATCCAAAACAGTTGAAAATGCAATATTATGATCATTAAGTGTGGTCCTTCCCAAAATGTACCAAATAACATCAATTCAACTTAAATAACCAATACCAGCTTTAACAACCCATATTTGACTCATAACTGCTCATCTGTCTCAATTTCATCAATTCCACATACTAAAACCAAATAATAAACCAATATCGACTCCCAATTAAATTCCAGCCATTAAACTATATTCAAGGTCCAAAACTCTAATCATTTGAGGGTCCACGTTGCTCATAACCGGGAGCACGACTATCATGATAGTTTTTAGCACACTCTGCAAAGGTTGTACCACTTTACCCACAAGTTCATGATTTCATCACCTTTTGATGACTATGGAATCTCAATTATGTCATCTCACACTTAGGTGTGTGTCCAAGAGATCACAAAATAGACTTTACAAAGTGATTACTAGCATATTTAGACCCCACTGAGGTTTCACCGATGGTGAAGTCAACAACTGAGCAAATCCATCCAAGGGCCCCCTCTTGAGCCATTCGGATCTCAGGTTAGTCCGACCTTTACTACAAACCCATCCGACTACCCCTTCCCCGAGCTTTCCTCTAAATAGTACTGGTAGTACACTAATTAGTTAGCTAAGCCGCACCCATACTTGGCCTTGTGGTGGCACTGTAAATCTTTGATGGTTGCTCCGCAAACTGGTCATTAGATCTAAAGCAAGCAAAACCACCAAAACAGTCCAACCCATTCTACGTAACAAAGTCTCTTAGATCCCTAGGCACCATGTTGCTCAAGGGTCATTATTATCAATACCCATCATTTATGTGTTCAGTGGACCACAATTAAGCAATATGATGGTCTCCCAAACCCAATTCAGCATAGCAACACAAAAAGTATAAAACACCCTTCCCGACTCTCTACATTGTGTTCAAGCAACAAGGGTGGTCATACAAAACTAGTAAACTCCTTTAGTTGGATTTCCCATTAATTTGACTCAAGCATGCAATTTTGTAAACAAAACATTTAAAACCTAGATCAAAATGATCAATGGCACTTCCCTTGCTCTTGAGCTTGGTTTGGATCGAAAGCTTCAAAGTTCTGGTTCTGCAGGTCCTCAATAGCACTCTCTACAGTGACATCTTCTATTCCGCGTGACAAACATGCAAAATAAACATTACAATCTAATAATGTTCATATATTACTCAATATGCCATGATATGAATGATTAATGGAATTATGAGGTAAAACTGGTTAATGGGTTACTATTAATATTAACTAACTAGTTACAATGATTTTTAACAAGTTTGAACAAGATTCGAAATGATTTGATTCAATTTGGAGTCAATTCAGCCAAAACAGATTGCAACACCGGACTTGTCCGCTTTTAGGGCCGGACTATTTCGCCCAGTTCAGAACTGCAGAAATAGGGTTTTTCTGGACAGCAAGATCAAGGGTAAATTGATGCTGCAAAGTGAATGTAGATGGTGTACCGTGTGTTTAGATATCCAAGGATCAAGAATTGGGTGTGAAACTTGAATCTTGATGATTAGGGCTTGATAAGAGGTGTTTGAGGACAATTTGGTGATGAAGAATGTTGATGTTAAGAAGTTGATGAAGATCAGTGCTTAATTGATCCTCCTCTTTCTTCTCCTCCTTCTTCTTGTTGTTGTAGTTCCTCTCGATGGCAGTACACGATCAAAGATGGTAGCAAGGGGGTTTTCCAACGTGTGGAGAGGTTTGGGGTATTGGGTTGTTTATACAGGGGTGGAGAGATAGGGTTTTGGGTTGAATTCCAAGTGGATTTCGGTGGGGGATGAGTAGGGGCCGAGGTCCTTGGGCCCAATTAAGGCAATTACCCAATAACGAATCATGGAAGAAAAACAAAATCTGAATTGGACTCTGAAGGTCGGACTAGACCACAATTTGACCGGACAAGTCCGTTTTGGAATAGAGGTGAAATAAGACAAGTCCGGTATAGGTTCCGGACAAGTCCGGGGTTGGCTAGAAAAGGCTAATCCAGACTGAAAATTTAACAAGATCGGACTAGTCCGCTGGAAATCGGACAAGTCCGGAAAAACATCAGAACCAACAACGGACTAGTCCATGAAGTGTGTCGGACAAGTACAGGCTCCGAATAAACTTGTATGATCAAAAATCACGTGAAAAGCTACCAGAGGGGGGAGCGGGTGAATGGTAGATTACAACCATTTCAGCGGAAGCAACGATAACCCCACGATAGAAAATTGATCTGTTAATGAAATCATATGTGTGACTAATGAAAATATGATAAATTATGACAAAACTAGTATATATTGTGGAGAATCAAGTCACGAAGAGGTCACAACAAGAATCACGAAAATCTATCGAGAAAAACTCAAGTTACGATCAAAAGATCGAACAAACGTCAATCTGTTCTACCGAGTAAAAACCAGATCCGTAACACTGCAAAGAAACTCGTGTAGATCAAAAACCACAAATCCAATGACCATAAAATCATCACAGATGATATATAATCAAGTTGTGAAGACAACCCAAAAAGAATCACGTCAATTGGAACTTGTAAACTCGAGTTATGATAAAACCACCAAAACAAGGTAGTGCTGTGCAGAAACTCCACGAGAAAAACTTGTCTGAAACAAGTCAGACGAACAAGGCACAAAAGTTCCTTTAAACTATGATCTTTATTTAATAGAACACAATAGGAACATACCAAATCCGTGCACCATGAGCTCTAGCCTCCCTTTCTTATATAACCAGTCATGAGGCCAACCCAAACCAAACTAGGAATCGTATCCTACTCAGTTTCCACCGAAACATTCCATAACTTCTCATGACTCTTCTATACTCAAATAGAAGCATACTTAAGACTTCCAAACACCTTAGGAATGTATCCCACATTACTGAAAACAACTCAACTTCGTGACCCACATGAAAACCTATCATAACCAACTCAAATCTTTCCATATTTGTGTCAAAAACGACTGAGCCGCAACCTGAGTCCGAAGCAAAGCCGGTTGGATCTTTCCGACCAATTCTTTATGTCTGCTTCTCTTAATAACGCCATGTAACCATGTTGCCATGTCCATGCACTCTTTGCACACGTTCAAACATCTTCCAGCGACGTTCATGATACCTTCATATGCATTGTTCTTGATTCAAATATGATGCGTGACTTCCTGATCAACTCAACTGTAGTTCCTCCCAAACTTGGTTGTTGAACATCATCTTCTCCCTAAGACTAGTTCAATGGATCCTATCACCATCCATGTCTTGAAGTCAAGAAACACCTGCACAGGAACTAACAACTGATACTCCCGAGCACAAGTCCTCGACTTGACTCACGTTAGTTCTAATAACCACATCACCTTATGTGAGCACCTCACATAAGCATGTTGCAAACCATAGCAAATGATATCAGACATAACCACCAAAACACACCAAAAACTTAGTAAAAGAATACTAAGCAAACTTTCCATACGTATAAAGCAAGTTCAAAACATTGCAAGTTAAAAGCAGAACCATTGTAATCTAGCACCAGACCTTGCCAAAGATAATCGGACATTGGACCGGAGCTTACCAAAGCTAGCAGGACCTAGCGCTGGAGCTAACCAAACCTAGTCGAACCTTGCACCGGACCTAGCAAAAACACGTCGGACCTAGCCATAGCAAGTCGGACCTTACATCGAACCTTGCCTGAGCTACCCAAAACAAGTCAGACCTATTGTCAGACCTTGTTGAGATGGGTATTTTGGCAGTACTCAAAACTTTTATCATCATAGCCAATGTATTCAGCACACATATGTCTCACAATCTCCCCCTTGATGAATGCATTGGCAACACCACTTAAAATCCGAACATTGACTTATGAAAATTTTTGAAAGCAATCAAATGAGAAAGAAAAAAAATTCAAAACAAAATTTTCTCCCCTTTGTAAATCAAAAATAAATTGAGAAGAAAAACAAAAATTTCTCCCCTTGAGAAGAATCGTGCCAAAACACTTGTGAATGTGTGCAATGTGTGGTCAAATTCTCCCCCTTTGACAATGTATTTAGCAAGGTACAAAAGAGAAATTTTAATTTGTTATTAGCATATTATAATATATAGATATAAAACAAAGCTCATCCAAGTCATACTATCAAGTAACTTACACTATCACATCAATCAAATACATAAAGTAGTGTAAGCCATGCTAGAGATCAAATGAAAATTTTAATTTAAGAAAGTCATGATCTCACAAACTTAACAATTTCAAAACCTGAAAACATGACACTAGTTGCTGCATTTTTATTATTTTCATTATCATTTAAATCTCAAAATTTGATCATATGATATTTACAAGAGATAATATGCCGCATCTGCCTTATTCTAACCAACCAAGCCAAACATATGTCATTTGACAATCAGAAGCTTAAGGTCATTGTTTTAGTCATACACAACTTCTTCCAAGTTCATATCTAAGTGCAATGATAAGCCATCTCAAAAGAAGAAGTGTGATGCATATATATTCTCTTGATCTTTTCTCAATTTTTCATTTGATCATAAAAACTCAACATGTTAGTTGATTACTTGATGAATTCTTTATGATTAAAAGCACTTGTGATCATGCAACAAGTTCAAAACAGCAAGAAAGTTTGATCATGACCAGATTTAGTGTAAGTAATTATTTCAATTACTAGTCATGGCAAAAACTACAAAATGTATAACATGAGTAATGTAGTAAGCACTTTCGGCATGTAAAAGGAATCACAAAGTCATATATGTATGAAATACTATGCTCATACTATTTTAAATTCAGAGTCACACATAGACTTCCCAAGTTTCAAAACTCCCCCTCAATTTAAGACATGAGGATGCATAACCCCTATTCCACTAAATCAAAACAAAAACGAGTGAAATCCAAAGTTATTGTGAAAATATCAGCCAATATCAGCCAATTGTTGTTCGATATCTACATGGTGAAGCACAATGTTTCCTTTGTCAACATTATCACAGAGAAAAGGATACCTAATGTCAATGTGCTTTGTTCACAAATGTTGCACAGGGTTTTTAGCAATGCAAATGGCACTAGTGTTATCACAAAACAGTAGAACACTATCTAGATCAACCCCATAGCCCTTAAGTGTTTGAACAATCCACAGAATTTGTGAGCAAGCGCTAGTAGCAGCTACATATTCAGATTCCGCTGTGGATTGTGCAACTAATTTTTGTTTTCTAGAGGACCAATCAACAAGTGAATTACCAAGAAAACGACAAGCACCCAAAGTACTTTTCCTATCAATCCTACAACCCCCAAAATCAGCATCCGAAAAAGCTTTCAATGTAATGGTTGAAGAAGAAAGAAGAAAAATGCCAAATTCTTGAGTTCCATGTAAGTACCTGAGAATACTTTTGATGTTACTTGAAACCTTTAGATGCAGCAAAAGCTAACAAAAATTTTATGGCTTCTAATCTAGCAACTGGAACAAAAGTTTCATCAAAATCTAGACCTTCAATTTGTGTGAAACCTTGAACAACCAATCTAGCATTATTCCTAACCACAACCCCATCCTCACTTTGTTTATTTTTAAACACCCATTTAGTTCCAATTAGAGTATGACCTTGAGGTGGAGGTACAAGTTTCCAAACACTATTTCTTTCAAAATTTTCTAACTCTTCTTGCATGGCATTAATCCAAGATTCATTAGTGAGCGCGTGTGATATATCTTTGGGTTCAAAAGAAGTAACAAAAGTGGAATGAGCATGAGAGTTTGGATCGCAAAATCTGGACTATGTGACTCGTTCATGCAAGCTCCCAATGATTTGTTGTGGAGATTGACTTTTGAGGATTCGGAGGGGAGTAGACACTTCAAAAGATCCTTGTTCTTCATGTTTATCACAGATCGAAGAACATATGGCTTGAGGATGATCTGTACAAGTTGCAGTAGTTGTTGGTGCCGGTTGTAGTGCGAAATCAGCAGTGTGATTAACGTCATTTGCTTCTGATATTTCGGGCAGCAGCACCACTTCTTCGTGTTCTTCGATGAAAATACTCTCCCCCTGTAGATATGGATCTGGACCTGTAATATTAGAGATAGTACCTGGGCTAGCTTCATCAAATGAAACCTCACAAGTCTCCACAATTTTGTTAGAGTTAAGTAAAAACACACGATAGCCTCTAGTATGAGATGGATAACCAAGAAAGATGCCATCAACAGCTTTAGCTTCAAATTTATCAAGAACACCATGTTTCTTAACAATGAATTTAAAATCAATGACCCGAAAGTGTGTGACACTAGCCCTATGTCCAAACCGAAGTTCGTATGGTGTTTTTTCTAGCTTCGCACGTAAGAAAACACAATTTGAGACATAACAAGCGGTTGCAATTGCATCTGCCCAAAACTTTCTAGGAGTTTGATATTCATCAAGCATAGTCCTAGCCATCTCAACTAAGGTTCTGTTCTTTCTCTCTACAATACTGTTTTGTTGAGGTACATAAGGTGAAGAAAATTGGTGATCCATTCCATTTTCAGCACAAAAGTGATCAAACGGTTGATTTTTAAATTCGGTTCCGTTATCACTTCTACTTGCTTTTAAGTTCTTGGATGATCAATTGATAATCTAAGAAACAAAGTTATAAAGTGACTAAAAGATTCATTCTTTGATGCCATAAAGTAAACCCATGAGTATCTAGAATAGTCATCTACAATCACAAGAACAGACCATTTAGCTCCGAATGATTGAACACGTGAAGGTACTATGGTGTCAAGGTGCAAAAGTTGACCCGACTCAGTTGTGGTTATTGTGAGAGGAGCATGTGAACCTTCAACCATCTTAGCATGTATACAAGAATAGCACACAATTTCTTTGTCTTTTTTAAGTCTAGGCAGCCCAAGTATGCGATCAAGAGCACTAACACGCGTTAGATGATCAAAGCCTATGTGATCAAGTCTACGATTCCAAAAATATAAGTCCTTTGAATCATTAGCAACTAGACACCTATGCTTGGAGGATTTCATATCAAAATTGGCTTTAAAAACTCTTCCAAATGAGAGATATTAAAAATAAGCTCAATGTTTGAATCTACAACCTTGCAGCAATTGTTAGTGAAGACAATTTTCAGATTTTTATCTAGTAATTGTGAAACAGAAAGCAAGTTGTATTTCAAATTTTTAACAAGTGCCATATCTTTAAAAGTGTAGTGATCATTTACTTTAACTAAACCCTTAGTAGTTATTGGAGTTTAAGAATTATCGGCAAAAGTAACATTCTCTATACGTGGCACAAAAGAGAGAGAGGAGAACCAAGCTTTGTTACAGGTCATGTGGCGTGAGCAACCTGAATCCAAAATCCAAATGTTCTCCTTCCTCAATCGTGTAACCTACATAGAAGAACGATACATCGATGACTCAATACTGGGGTTAGTCAAAAGGCATTTAGGAATCCAGTACCGAGTCGATATTCAGCATGAATAACACGTGAAAGCTGAGATAAAACAGCAGGTTTATGAGTCGAAGTTTGAGATTTCTTGTACCCAACTACTGACTTACGAGGTGTTACATGTGTAGCATGAAAAACAGTAGGTTTGAGAGTGAACTTTGCATGTTCTTGACTCATAACAACAGGTTGCAAGTTCTGGATATTCGGTTCAGCATGTGCAACAAGTTTTGCTCGGTTGTTATGTGATCTAGCAATCATTCTTTCCTTCTTTTTGTTGTTTAGCTAGTCTATAACAAAAGTCTATAACATGACCATCTTTACCACAGTAGGTACAATAAAATTTAACTTTATGTTCATGTCTAGATGAATAAGCAACCTGCTTATTTGAAACCGAATAAGACAATACTCCTGCAGATTTGAAAATCACTTCATTTTGTTTAGGAGAAGTTTGAATCAAACCACTTCCTATTGACTTTACTATTTTAGGTGGATGTGCCTTAGCATGAGCTTGGGAACAAAGCCTAAACCAGATTTATCATTACAAGACATGGAAGAATTCAGCAACAAGTTTAGATTTTTATTCCCATTACTAAACCGCTCTAGTGTCCTATTCATGTCATCAAGTTTCTTAGACAAGTCTAGGCAGTTTTCATATGAAGTTTTTCCTTTTAGTTTGCAATTAGAACAATTTTTAACTTCATGAGAACATAAAGCATTGTTCAATATATAAATTTTGTTCATAGCATCTTGTAATTTCTTATCAAGATCATCACAAGTAGAACAATGCAAAATCAATTGTAGAACAACAATCATCTTTCAAGTTTTTATCATTAAGTGCAGCAAGCTTTTTGTTCTTTTCAATTTCTGACTCAAGTTTATCAAGTGTGGAGAAGTGTGCACTTCTTAGAGAGGACAATTGTTCATATATTAAATCACATGAGGAACAAGAATCATCACTAGGAATCAAAGATTTCAAACGATTAATTTTAGATTCTAGTGACTCAATTTTAATAGCATTGTCCCTAAGCTTTTTGTCCTTTTTCTTAACTATAATAGTGACACGAGAAATAGCATCACACATTTCTTCACAAGTAGGACATACCTCTTCATTGTCGTTGTTGTGTTCTGCCTCCTCCATACTTGATCTTGACTTGCCCGCTATGAAACACAAGTTTGCCAAATCATCTTCATCTTCCTCACTTCCGATGTCCACATCGCTCGAGCCAAGTTCTTGAAGTGCGGAAATAAAACTATTTACCAATTGGGGTCCTGTAAAACCCTTCTCTTTCTTGTTATTGTTTGTAGAGGAGTGCCTCATCCTTGTTTGCTTTTCATCACGGGAAGTATTACCCGAAAGGTAGGGCAATCCGTGCAAAAATGTCCTGTCTTACCACAATCGAAGCATCATTGAGGTCCGACACTCCCTCTCCTTCTAGTTCTCACATTCTGCAATGCTTTTGAGAACCGAGTAGAGATGAGTGCAAGTTCTTCCTCTGAAACTCTTCAATCTATTCAAGGATTAGAGAGGACAACAAAGCAAGTGTTCCACAAGATGAAGATTGGCTGGAGCTAGGCATGTCATGTTGAAAAACAAATGAAAGAGATTTCCAGGGGTTCTTACGTGGGGTCATGTCAATTTCATAAGTTTTCAATTTAGAATATAGAACATCTAAAGTAAGTGTACTCATGATAGTAGATTCACGAATAGATGTGACTTTCATCTCCCAAATTGACATGTCTAATGCACTTAGTAATTGCGTAGCATTCTCATAATTTGAAAAACTAACATTGACGCTACGCAAGTTGCTAAGAATTTTATTAAAGCGAGCAAAGAGATCGTCGATGGACTCACCTGGTTGCATCTCAAAGCCCATGTACTCCTTTTTGAACATGTCTCGCCTTACCTCCTTGATCATGTTCGATCCTTCGTGGTAATCACATAGAGCTTTCCAAACATCATACGCGGATCGGAGGTGAGCTACATGGTCAAAGTCGCTTTTAGTTAATCCTTGTATGATCAAGTCCTGAGCCTTGTTGTAGTTGTCGACATCTCTCATATTTATAGCCAAAACTTGATTGTTTGACAACACTTCGTAAGACTTGTACACGTTTTCCCATATTGCAAAGCCTTGCGCCTGGATGAACGCCTCCATGCGTGCCTTCCAAACCTGAAAATCAATACCACTAAACATACAAGGTTTGGTGGAGTATTTCTCCATGATGATTATTCAAAACACGTGCAAATCACAAAGATTAGAGCACCGTGGATCTGATACCAAAACATGTGCAAATCACAAAGATTAGAGCACCGTGGATCTGATACCAATTGTAGGATTGAAGAGCACGTGAAAAGCTACCAGAGGGGGGGGGGGGTAAATGGTAGATTACAACCTTTTCGGCGGAAGCAACGATAACCTCTCGGCAGAAAATTGATTTGTTAAGGAAATCGTGTGTGTGACTATTCTAAATGTGATCAATTGTGACAAAACTAGTATAGATTATGGAAAACCAACTCGAAGATGTCACAACAAGAATCACGAAAATCCGTTGAGAAAAACTCAAGTTACGATCGAAAGATCGAACAAATGTCAATCTTTTCTACCGAGTAAAAAACCAGATCTGTAACACTACAAAGAAACTAGTGTAGATCAAAAACCACAAATCCAATGACCGTGAAATTTTCACATATGATATATAATCATGTTTTGAAGACAACCCAAAAAGAATCACGTCAATTGGATCTATAAAACTCGTGTTATGATAAAACTACCGAAACAAGGTAGTGCAGTGCAGAAACTCAACAAGAAAAACTTGTCTAAAACAAGTCGGACGAACAAGGCACCAAAGTTTCTTTAAACTATGATATTTATTCAATAGAACACAAGAGGAACGACCCAAAAATCTGTGCACTATGAGCATTGGCGTCCCTTTCTTATATAACCAACCATGAGGCCAACCCGAACCAAACTAGGACTTGTATCCTACTCAGTTTCCACTGAAACTTTCCATAATTGCTCACGACTCTCTATTTGCAGATAGAAGCAGTCTTAAGACTTCCAAACACCTTAGGAATGTATACCACATTACAAAAAATAACTCAAATTCGTGACCCACACAAAAAACCTATCATAACCAACTCAAATCTTTCCATATTTGAGTCAAACACGACTGAGCCGCAACCTGAGTCCATAACCAAGCCGGTTGGACCTTTCCGACCAATGCTTTACGTCTGCTTCTCTTCATCACACCTTGGAACCATGTTGCCACATCCATGCACTCATTGCACACATGCAAACATCTTCCAACAATGTCCATGATACCTTCATATGCATTGCTCTTGATTCAAACATGCTGCGCAACCTCCCGACCAACTCAAACACAATTCCTCCCGAACTTGGTTGTTGAACCTCATCTTCTCCATAAGACTAGTTCAATGAATCTCGTCACCAGCCACGTCTTGAACTCAAGGAACACCTGCACATGAACAAACAACACCTTACGTGACTCACGTTAGTTCCGATAACCACAACACCTTACGTGAGCACCTCACATAAGCATCTTGCAAACCATAGCAAATGATATCACCCATAACCACCAAAACACACAAAAAACTTATTAAAAGAATACGAAGCAAACTTTACATAAGCGCAAATCAAGTGCAAAATATTGCAAGTTAAAAGCAGAACCATTGCTATCTAGCACCGGACCTTGCCAAAGCAAATCAGACCTTGTACTGAAGCTTACCAAAGCTAGCAGAACCTAGCGCCGGAGCTAGCCAAAGCTAGTCAGTCCTAGCGCCAGAGCTTATCAAAGCTAGTCGGACCTAGCGCTGGAGCTAACCAAACCTAGTCGAACCTTGCGCCAAACCTAGCAAAAACATGTCGGACCTAGCCATAGCAAGTCGGACCTAGACAAAATAAGTCAGACCTTATATCGAACCTTGCTTGAGCTAACCAAAACAAGTCGGACCTATTGTCAGACCTTGTTCAGATGGCAATATTCAAAACTTTTATCGTCATAGCTAATGTATTCAGCACACATAGGTCTCACAAAACAAAAGTTTCTGAAACAGGAAGGATACCAGACTAATCCGATTGGAGGTCGGACAATTCCGCACCTTGACAGAATTAAATTGCTGTTATGACCTAAATTCATTTTAATCTTGTTCCTTTTAAGGTTGCTTTATTTTGAACATGTATGAGGATGCATGCAATTTATTATGCATGAAAATGAGGGTGTTACATTTACCACAAATCCAAGGGTTAACTGGTTGAGGATTCGACGAAATTTGAGATCTTGACATCTAGATCCAATGAAGAAGAGGAATTGACGAAGGGAAAGTTGACGTCGAAGAATTGGAAGAAGATCGCATCAGTGACGACGATCTTGGTTGATTCCTTCCTCTCCTTCTTCTTCCTTCACTTCCCTTACTTCTTCTTCCTTCAAGAGCGACGGCTAGAAAGAGAGCAGGCGCTGAGATGGGTTTAATGTGGCAAAGGGGTAAAGGGTGGATGGTGGGGTGTTTATATAGGGGTAGGGTAGAATCCAAGTAGATGGCGTTGGAAACAAATAGAGTCCATGGCAGAGTCCCTTTTGGGCTCCTCAGGGACGGGGCACGAGATCCTTGGGCCCAATTAAGGCAATTACCGAAACACCTATTGTGGAAAAAAAATAGAATCTGAGTCAAAACCCGACACACCAGACTAGTCCGTAGAGGGGCCGGACAAGTCTGATCGAGTCTAGAAGGTTCAACGGACAAGTCTGGTGCAAAAATGGACAAGTTTGATCAAGACCAGAAAGTGAAACGGACAAGTTCGGTATGTGGCCGGACAAGTCTGGAAACTTGTCCAGTTTTCAAAACCGGACCAAGTTTGAGGAATTACTGGACAACTCTGAAAAGTTCGAACAACAAAGATCGGACTAGTCCGTACATGAGAACGGACAAGTTCGGAAAACAAGAGAGATGTTTTTGAACTAATCCATAGCAAATAGCGGATAACTCCGAAAACAATAGAAAGTAAATCAGACTAGTCCAGGGTCCAATCCAGACAAGTCCGCACTGAATCAGGTTTTTAATTGTTGTATTTGTTCTAATTCACTTTAATCTCATTCCTAATTGTGTTTCTTAATGTTAAACATGTATAAGAATGTATGCAATGCATGATGTATGAAAATGAGGGTGTTACATCCGACACTCCATACCTGAGTCCTCTGTAGGCAGTTGAGTGGTGCCCGCCCCTCGAAGGGCTGGCATTGTGCCGTCCAGACCCCTTGAAGGTTCGAGATCCACGACAACATGTTGAGCACGATCTAATGAAATGCGGGCGCGGATCCCCAACCTCAATCACCCAGCGAAGCCGAGCGTTGGGTTCTGATTGCCCTCATAGTCAAGGGTGATCAAGTTTCACTCGAGTTCACCCCAACAGCAGCTCAAGTAGTCCTAGGTGTCCGACCACCGAGACGAGCCTCCAGGGCCCTCTTATCACCATCAAAAAGTTCCCCCAGTGCGAAGCGCATGCCTAATGCCCACGACCACGATATCGGAGCACATCAGCCTCTGGTCGAGGGATCCGCTCTCCAAAGACATGGGGGCTACTGAAGAGGTTCGGTCACCTGGGTGTTCGAAGCCCACAATTGGCTTGGCTGATTATGGTCCGGTCACGGCAAGCAAATTCGGGTCCTGATGGCGGGCTGGTACATGTTTATAAGTGGGTTAGGGGACTCTCTTAGTTATAAATCAATATCGTACTGTTTGTGTAACACTCCCCTGCAGTCTGAACCTCTACTAGTCAAAACATTCAGACTGGATCTAAACTCCACAAACACCAAAGATGACAACCCCTTGGCGAATATGTCCGCGTACAGTGAGATGGTGGGTGTTAACAAATCCTTATACAACATATTTAACTGACAATTCACCTCATGAAAGGCATTAAAAAGAGAACACAACATAGTGGTAGGAGTTATTTACTAACAATTTTCACTAATTGTTGGTGTTTATTTGCATGCAGGTGAATTATACCCGAACTTTTAGGTGAATTGCCAGGATTAATCCAGAAAATAGTATTTCCAATCAATGAAGAGCTGACAAGTGGTAACACATGAATCCATGGGCTCACTTTTCGACATATCCAAGGGAATACCACAATTCATCTAGAAGGCATTCAAGAGCCCACAAATTAGCGATGTGGAGCAAGTGGAGGCTAAGTGGAGAACCGCATGTTCAGTCAAAGCTCCAGCTCAGTCGAACATATCTTGCTCCTATGTTCCACGTGCTGGTACGTGTTATCTCCCAGTGGATCCCTGAAGGTGGTGGTGACTGCTTTCCGTGCAAGAAGTGGTTCCAAATCGACCTCACTCTATATATAGGGCCCCTCACTCCCTCACTCACACACACACACACCAAACTGTTTAAGTTTAGTACATCACTCTTAAGCCTTAGTGCTGTTCTAGAGCTGGCTAAGATAGGAGGAGAATGAGGAGAAGAAAGGAGGAAGCTTGAGCTTGTTCAAGACTCTCCTCACACTTGTACCTCGATGATTCTTCTTATTATAAAATCCCAGTTTTTCCTTAATATGAAGTTCAGTTACCAGTTTGTTTTCAACCATAGTAAAGATCAATTATGATTATACACATGAACTTGATATCATCATGAATATTTCTTTCCCACATACTTAAAATTTTATTAACTTAAGGGATGGACTTCACCAATGACCCTAGGATAATTCAAGTGACCTTCCTGCAAATTTTGGATTTTATTGAATGGAATTTGCTAGGGCAAAACACTATGCAGTACTAAATATATTCAAATTAATTTGAATATAGCACTGTACATTTAAGCCCTGTCAAAATATTCAAATCTGAGGCTATACATTTTTCCATGGCCTCATAATATTCCAAATAGCCTTCCTGCCAAGTCTCAAGATTTGTGAATTCCATTTGCTATTTTAGTTGAGTCGCTTAGCAAACTCGAGCCATATTTAAGTTCAAATTTTGAATTCTGTTCAAACTTATTTGAACATAAAATTTGAATACACCACCATGATCAGCATGACTTGCTTGACTTATCCACGAAGTTTCACAACTTTTGAAGCTCATTTGCTATTTAATTCAGTGACTCCATTGATTTTCTTTCAAATTCAAATTTGAATTTGAATTCCAATTGAAACTTGTCCAAATGTGAAATCCAATTTCAGAATCTTAATCTCCATTTTAACTTGGTCCGTCCACAAAAATCTAGGATTTTTGGATCAAGTTTTGTAGGGGAATTGAAGTTCCAGAGAGGATAGGCTTAAGGGGCAGTGGGACCCACTAGTCATAGACACAAATTCGTGAGTGCTCTGCCGCCGCAATTCCGTCGCCGCCCCGCTCGACACCGCACACATGCAAAAGCTCCAGCGAGCTGCTTGCCAACTTGATAGCACCGCGGCGGCCTTCTTATCCCCCCTGGCCTCTTCTTCATGCCATCGACGAGTCTGGCCGCGCCGCTCCCTCTTTCTTCTCTCCCGCAAAGCAGAGCACCGCCGCCGCTTTTCCTCACTGGTGAGTGCCTCCTCGTTACCTTATTTCCCTTCGATGCAAACAACAAACGTGATGCCAAGGCTATGCTCTACCATCCTCACCCTTTGGCTATCGTGTTGTTCATTGTTTGGCCCGTATTTTGAAGTTCCGCCGTCATCATCATTAGACCTCCAAGGACGTCGCTCTCTGTCCACCACGGAGCTAGCAGCCTAGGCCGTTTCAAGCTTCAACTTCAACAGATGAACTGAGCGCCAGGACACCATCTTGCTGACGGTACAAACCGTTCCTAAGCTAATCCTTTATCGAGCACGAAATCCACTTTTTCTTTTCGGCATGCTCTAAGCGCCTTTCCTAGGTTTACCTTGCAATTCGTTTTCTAGATGTAACTATCTTTTAATCCAGTTACATATTAGTTTGCTAGCCTCCTTGCGGTTCTATACGAACAAAAATTAGAAAGGATCATCGAGGAATGGCTATGTTATGTCGGTTTTGGTAGCCTCCATGATGAAACCGCCGGCACACCGTCAAACTCGTCATTGCCGACTATTCCACCCCGATTGCACCCCCAAATCATCATCCCCATGGTTACAAGAATGTTTCTATCCTCTTCCCAAGCCTTTTGCCACCACAGGAAACTCGACGATTTGCGATGGCCAGACCCGTCGCAAATAAGCGAAATGCCATCACAAATAAGCTATTTGCGACGGCTTTCCTTATGTGCGATAGTTTCTAGCCGTCGCAAATAAGTCATCACAAATAAACTTATTTGCGACAGCCACCATCGCAAATAAGCTTAATTGCGACGGCTAGCAGCGGCCGTTGCAAGTTATTGCCGCGGGTCGGTGGGCCCCGCCACAGTATTTGCGACGGTCGAGCCGTCGCAATTAAAGCTTATTTGCGACGGCCAGGCTGTCGCAATTAAGTGCCTCTATTTGCAACGGCCAGGCCATCACAAATAAGTTCAGTGGGTAGGGCCCATGTGTCCTCTTGTGGGACCCACGCTGTTATTTGCGATGGCCTGGCCATCGCAAATAGCAGTGGCTTAATTGCGACGACCTGTAACTTTATTTGCGACGGTACTGTATAAAAAGCCGTCGCAAATAAGGTTTTTTATTTTAAAAAAAAAACAGAAAATACTACCCGGCTCGATGGCCAGAATCACAGAACAGATACAATATATCACACACTATATAACACACAAACATCATCACAATCATAAACTAATAAGTTCTGATACATCTCACATCGTCATCAACAAAGCAAACAAGGGCTCACTCGCCCATCTGTCCTTCGTAGCCACTTTTGGAGCCACCTCCGAAGTCGAAGTCGTCGTCGCGCCTCATTCCAGGCGGCGGTAGCGACGGCGACGGTGTTTGTGCAGCCGTCGCGGATCCCTGCAATTAATGAAACTTAGAGTTAGAATATAAATGCATCAACATCTCTCTCCCTCCCTTCCTCTCCCTCTATCTTCATCTAGATCCCCCTCTCTTCCTCTCTCTTTTCATTTCTCTCTTTGTCTCTCACTCTTTCTCTCTATTGCTATCATTGTCCCTCTATCTTCCTCCCTCTATCTCCATCTACATCTCCCTCCCTCTATCTTCCCCTCCCTCTATATCCATCTACATCTCCTCTCTCTCTTCATTCCTCTCCTACTCTATCTAACTATCTTTCACTCTTTCTTCTATCTCTCTCTTTCTTCTATCTCTCTTTCTTCTATCTCAATCTTTTTCTTCTATCTAACTATCTCCCTCTTTCTTCTATCTCAATCTTTTTACACTAGAGAAGAAGGATTACATAGAAAATTACCTGACCCGCAGAAGAAGGATCGCCTGGAAGGACCGATGGTACTACTGGTAGCTGGATCCCCAGACCTTGCACCCGAGCCATGGCCTGTCATTGCAAACATTAAATGTACCTATTAGTAAGTCATTTACGCTAAATTAATGAGAACTTTAGTTTTTATTTTGTTACCTCCATTGCTTCCCGCATCTGCGCCATCCAGGCTGCCTGGGTTTGGATCGTGGCCTCCATCGGGATCCTTTGGAGTTCCGCCTCCCTCCTTTCCTCCTCATGTCGCCTTTGGTTTTCTTCTACAGTTTCTCGGAGGGACTGCATCTCAATGTCCCTCTGCGATACGCGGCGACCTGCCGTGCCCACCGACAAAGCCTACGTGGAGCTGCCTCTCGCAGGTCTCCCCGCCCTCGAGTCGACAACTCCGTCGAATATGGCGAGCCTATAAAAAAGAGAGTCAGTAATATGAAATTGAAATATCTTGAATACTTTGAATTGAAAACGATAAAATGACTTGTAAACTCACCTTCCGTGTGCTTTTCCACCACCGCTTGCATAAGCGGCTTGAGGATCGATTGGTTGACATTCCCAATCGAAATCCTCGCTGTGTATCTTCCTAGCCTCCTCCCCGTACTTAGCCTGCAAAACAAGAAAACCGTGTAAGTTCAACAATCTATATAGTTATATTTAATATGAATGATTTCTAAACTTACCAACCACTCGGCTGCAGCCTGACTGCACCCCGTCGGCTGAGAAGGGTCCACGTGACCTCTCTTCCAGACCTCAGCAGGGGTGGGCGGCACCCCCGTCTCGCGCTCCTGTCAATACGTGTTAGTACGAACAATATATTATGAATAAATAAACATAAGTTACACACACTTACCATGTGTTTAGCTAAACGCAAGTGGTTATCTTGCTCGTGCTCGCTCTTCCCCTCGACCCCTCTGCAGTCTCGAGCCTTCTCGGACTTAGCTTTAAACTCATCGCTAGCCCAGTAGCGACAAAGGGCCCTAAATGCATCGGTCTGACCCTGCAACCAGCTCACGTGGCCCTGTACATAGTTGGAAGTCGTTAAAAATACCATCGAGGAAATTATCAAAAAAAAAAATACTTACTACACTCCACGTACCTGCGCGTAGTCCTCCTCCGTCAGGTGCATCTCGCTTGCTTGCCGGAAGTGTAGCACGGGCTGCTGGTTCGCCTTCAAGTGCTCATTAACAAGTTGAACGTGGGTGTTCGACAAAGCTTGTTGAAGCGCCTTGGCAGCGTTGCAGTGAAACACTCGTCTTGCATCCTCAAACTGGCGAGAGTCGTTCGGGTCCTCTAAAGTATATCTTGCCTGCGATAAAGAATATATTGAAGAGACGTTCACTAAAAGAGTTTAAGAGTTGAAACTTAGAAACTTTTTTAACATACATACCATAAAATCGACCCATATGGCCTCCTGAAGGTTGCCGTGCTCCTGGTGATGGACGCGTGCGTAGTCCTCCCATGAAAGAGCAGGCACCCCATCGATGACCCCGGGATAGTGCAAACGCACTATGGACCCGAGGACACCGTTCACCGGTCTGTGGTGTCTCTCACCGGTGAAAGATGTGTCGTCCCAAACCCTGCAAGATATTTATTCATTCATTACTTAAGTAATCAAAAGAAACTAAAATTGAACACTATAATTTTTATTACCTGTCTCCGACTGGACGAATCACGATCCTCTGTGAAGGGACCGCAGGAGGATTGACAAAGTGAGTCCTCCTCGTCCTCCGCGTCTGCTGAGGCGCCACGTCAGTTGACCCTGACGGCTCCTCACCAGCCGAGTCAAAGGCCTCAGGAACAGAAGCATCGCCAGCCGGAGGCTGGCTGGCTAAGGGCTGGCTCGCCGAGGGCTGGTAGGCCGAGGGCTGGCACACCGAAGGCGCCGCAGCCTCTGAGTCAGCCGGTGAGGACTACAACATTCAAATGATTCATAAGTAAATTTAATGTGATATTGAATTTAAAGAATTTGTCAAAAACAAGTGACATTTACCTGTGAGGAAGCTCTAGAGCTGGTCTGAACGTGCCCCAGTAGCTGAGAGCGTCTGCTGCCAGTTGACGAGGCACCAACAAAAGCGTCCTCAGGTCTAGAGGGGTAGAACCCCCTCGTCGGCGGCACCTTCTTACCCTTGTTTGACGCCATCCTGTTGTAATTAGATAATTAGTAAATATGCAAATAAAAAATACAAAATTCATGTTACTATCTTCAAGAAAACATTACTTGTAGTCACTTTCAAAATTCATCAACATCATTGTCATGTGCCTGTGCCCTACTCCTTAAACCAGCCCAACGATCTTCCATCGTGGCCTCTTCTAATTTTTGTTTTCGCGTATCATCTGCCTCTACATCTTCAACGTCTTCAACATCTCCAACTAATTGATCGAGTCCTGCACCAAGCTCGACGATAAAAGTGTCTGGCAACTCTTCTCTTGGTACACTTCTTCAACGTCTTCGCTATCATGGTAACCATCATCCCCAGGAGTATATAGCCGCTCACGAGGATTCACCTTATATACCACTCACCAAGCATTGAGCTTCGTGCATGGATAAGGTAGATAATACACTTGTTCAACTTGATGCGCAAGAACAAATGTATTGTAACCTCGTAGTCGGTCCTTATGTTTCACTTCCACCATTCCAAATTGGTTTTCTTGAGTTCCATGAGTACGATCAAACCAGTCACAGTCAAAGAAGATAACTCAAAGGGTCTTATTTCCGGTTAAAGTAAATTCAAGGATTTTGTTAATGATCCCATAATAATCGGTTAAATTCCCTTGAGTGTCCATTGCTCTCGTTACAACATCGGAATTTGATGTTGCCACGAGAGGACGATGAGCTTCAAAATGAGTTGTACGGAATCGGAAGCCATTTACGTCATATCGTCCATAGCTTCTAACATTCACCAATCCATAAGATAGCTGCCGCAAATCTTCATGGACATTGTGAGTCCGACACTGTCATAAATGATCGTGAGTTAAAATAATACTTTTTTAATAATAGTAATTTATAATACATAGAAGACGAGAGAATATTACATATTCTCGAAACCAGGATAGAAAACTCTACCCCCCATTTATTCCTTCCTTTCGCATCGCTTCTACTTGTTTGGCCGTAGGTCGATGCCTATGTGGCCAATATTGTCTGTGGAACTCGCTGAACATGAAAAAACATCTTTTAGAGTACATGTGTAGCAAAATATGTCGATTAGCATAAACGTAGGAGAAACACTTACTTGAAGTATTCCTGCATGCCTTCTATATTTGCGTACATGTAGAGTAAAGCAACAGTCCTTTCATGTTCAGATATCACGTAGGTCGTGTAGCTACCAACGGTGGCGCCTCTCATTTGAAAAATGGAAAGGTCGCTTAGAGGGGGTATTTCGTCCACATTGTACTGCATCGTCGAAGTATTGATATTGTTTTCTTTCGCAAAGTAGACACTTGAAAAGTATCCTAATTCCTTAAGAGCATATGCTTCAGCGATGCACCCTTCCACCCTTGCCCTGTTGCCAACCATTGGTTTCAGATATCGTAGCGCTCTTTCAATGTGATACATCCACCTATATTGCACAGGACCGCCAACATTAGCTTCGAATGGAAGATGGATAAGCAGATGTTGCATTGGATTGAAGAAACCCGGTGCAAAAATTTTTTTCCATCTTACATAAAAGTATGGGTATCTCCTTCTCTAACTTATCCATCATCCCGATCTTGATTTATTTAGCCCAAAGCTGTTTATAGAAATAGCTGAGCTCGGCTAAAACCTTCCACACCGCATCATCTAGATAGCCTCAGAACATAACAGGTAGGAGTCTTTCCATTATAATGTGATAATCATGACTCTTCAACCTAGTGAGGTTTCCTGTGTTAACATTTACGGCTCGTTTCAGGCTAGCTGCGTAACCATCTAGGAATCTCAAAGTTTTCATCCATTTCATATCTTCTTTCTTTTCTTTCGATCGAAGACAGAAATAAGCACGTGGCTTTCCACCACTTTCAGAGATTTCAAGAGTTGGACGGTGACAAATGTCTGCCAAATCTAGTCTATCTTTATAATTGTCTTTCGTTTTGCCAGGCATATCCATGCAAGTGCTTATGATACTTTTGCTCATATTACGCTCCTGATGCATGACATAAATGTTGTGCATTAGAATCAATGACTTCACATATGGTAGCTCCCAAAGTCCACATATGTGAGTCCAATTGTGTTCCTCTCCATAATCTACAAAATATCCAGGACGACCTTCATCAGGCACTAGTTTGTCCAACATATCAGAAATTTCTGACCCGTTGAGACGCTTCGGTGGTCCTTTAGTGACAACAGTGTTCTTTCGAAAGACATGCCTTTACTGCCTAAATATATGATTCGAGGGCAGCCAATGTCTGTGACAATTGAAGTAAGATATTTTGCCTCCATGAGTTAGTCGAAAGCAATCCGTGTCTGAAGCACATATCGGATAGGTCAGACGACTGTGAGTGCTCCATCCAGAAAACATGCCGTATGCCAGCAAATCATGGACGGACCACAAATAAGCAGCTTGAAGGTTGAATTTCTGCTTCTTATAACTGTCGTACGCTTCGACTCCTGTCCACAAGACTTTCAATTCTTCGATCAGCGGTTTTAACATCACGTTGAGACGTGACCCGGGATGATCAGGTCCAGGTACAATGAGGCTGAGAAACATGAACTCGTTCTTCATACAAAAAGCAGGTGGCAGGTTGTACGAAATGACAAAGACAGGCCAACATGAGTATGGCGTGGCGTTCGTACTGAACGGTGAGAATCCATCTGTCGCTAATCCGATGCAAACATTCCTCGCATCACGAGAAAAGTCTGGATTGAAACGGTCTAGCGCCTTCCATGCATCACCATCGGACGGATGCGCCAAGAATTCTTTGTTCTCACGTTTACCTTCTTTGTGCCATCTCATGTGTCTTGCGGTTCTTTTTGAAAGAAACATCCGCTTCCACCGAGGTGTCACAGGCAAGTAACGAAGCTGCTTATGTGCAACATCTAACATCACATTATCGCCATCGTCATTAACAACTTCGACATACCTCGATTTACCACAGTTCAAGCACATCTTCTCATTGGCGTGCTCTTTCCAGAATAGCATGCAGTTGTCTGGGCACACATCGATTTTCTCATACTTCATACCGAGACCAGATATCTTGATCTTTGACTAATACATATCTGGTGGCGCTTTGTGAGGTTGTGGAAGGATATCGCATATCAATTTCATGAGATCATTGTAGCAGTTGATGGAAAAAAGTACTTGGACTTAATTTCCATAAATCTGGTCAAGAAAGCAAGTACGGTCACAGCCGTGTGTTCATGCAATGGCTCTTGTGATTTCTTCAGCTCCTCGAAGAACTTCTCTGCCTCATTTGTAAGAGGAGCCTCCGCTTCCAGAGCTTCTAGCATCTCATCCATCCTATCAACCTCTGTTATATCATCATCCTCATCCACTTCGGCTATGACTCGAGAATTAGTCCCGTCGTGAAAGGTCCACACTTCATAATGTGGATTGAAACCGTTTCGACATAAGTGAAACGAAAGCTCCAATCTTCTCAAAAACTTGGTGTTCCGGCATTTTGTACATGGGCACCGCACCATATCTTCCGTTGACAACGAAAATGCTCGATCCAAAAATTGATCTAACTTGATAAACCACTCATCGGAGTGACCACCAGTTCTGCTCTTCCAGCCAATATACATCCAACTGCGGTCTTCACTTATGTTTGGTTTTGCAGTTTAACGCGAAAGAAATTGTCGTTAATGTATTGTTGTGTTATGTCACGGCCTTACAACCTAGGCAGATAGATCCTAAACCCACCCAAGAGTGACCGAGTGGAGCATGCTCATGACGAGACGCGTGATCCGGATTCGAACGAAATTTCGGCAGCATAACCCCGCTGTTCTCCACTGCACACCCAAAAATGGTGCAGTAGAGAACAACAGGGTTACGCCACCGAAATCTCGTCCAAATCCGGACCCACGTCTCGTCACAAGCCACGCCCCCTCGGTCACTCCGAGGCTGTCCAAAAAGCGACAATTCCGAACCTGCACGTCTCACATGCCAATGGCATGTGAGACGTGCCGATCCGAAACGGGTAATACATTGCTATAGGTTACGTTGCTCATTTTCATCTTCAGATCATTTAAGAGAGGGGAAAGAACTAGAGAAAGAGTGAGAGGAAAGTTGGTATTAGATGATAATTCCACATCCATTTCCACCGTCCACGCAATCGCGGGTCATTGACGTCCTTACCAACCCGTTTGCTTCCGTGTCGACTTGACGCATACGGTACCACTACAATGGTCTACACGGCACGATCACACTTATTGCGTGTCATGCCCTTCCGGTTGGTCCGAGCCGGCCCAAAACCCCTTTATTTATATATATTAAGTAGTCGCTCAAAAACATTATATGAATGCACTAAAGTCCAAACATACACTAAACAGAATAGAAAAAAAATATTAATTCTAAACACTAACGCAATCAAAAGAACAAGAGAAAAAATTATTAATTCTAGTAACCTGCATAATAAACATATTTACCAAAGCATGACAATTAGGATCAAATTAGGATCTAATTCTCTGACTCAACCCGGCTAGGATCTGGACTAAACCCAAACCCAATTCATTTTTTCTGTATCAATCAACCCGGCCCAACCCAGCCTATAAAATTAACATACAAAACTAAATAACCCAACCCACACCTACATTAGAGCCCAACCCAAACCGATTTGTTTTCAATAACCACGGTTTGGAACCGGTTCCAACCCACAAGCTCGGCCCATTAGCCAGACGAGGAGGTTTGTCCTCCTCCATCGCCCCTCCCCTGAGACGCCATGTGCCATGTTAGGCAAGGTGACCTGCCCAGTAGATGCATTCCCCTTCCACCCACCCCCCCCTCCCCGCGGTCTCTTTTTAGACAGATGCAGATGTCAACTATGTATGGACAAACTAGCAAACAAGTTTCAGACTTTCAGTTCAAGTTCAATCAACAATAGCCATGTCAATGGATATGCAAATTTAGAATCACGTAAAATCATGCAGAAAGTTACTTTAAATTAAGTAGCCTATTCGGGTCTGGTCTTGTTGATGAAATGTTACTCTAAATTTATGAGGAAAAGTTACTCTGAACTAAGCAGATTCTCTCAAACTAACTCACAAGCAAACATGTCATTGGCACCAAAGAAGGAATCCAAGAATCCACACATACCAACAGGGGCGGGCCGGCAGCGGCAGCGTAGGGGCGGTGGGGCCGGGCAGTGGCTGAGGCGAGGAGGCGCGCCTGGAACCGGGGGCGGGCCGGCGGCGGGGGTGCAGGGGTGGTGGGGCCAGGGCGCGGCGGGCCGGCGGCGGAGCCAGCGGCACAGCGGTGGGCCGGCGGTGGGGGCGCTGCGGTGGGCCGGCGGCGGGGGGCGCGGCAGGCGGCGGGGGCGGGGGCGCGGCAGGCGGTGGTCGAAAGCGGTGGAGTGAAGTGAATGAAGAGTCAGGACTGAGGGGTCCCGATATTAGACCTAATTTGCGACGGCGGAATTAATTGCGACGGCCTCAACTTACGGTCGTCGCAACTAAAGCCTATTTGCGACGGCTGTCGGACTGGCCGTCGCAAATAAGGGTTTATTTGCAACGGCTCCATTATTTGCAATGGTCCTAGGGTTGGTCGTCACAAATAAACTCTTATTTGCGATGGCCAGTCCGATGGCCGTCGCAAATAAGTCCTTATTCGCGACGGCCATGTTGTTTGCGACGACCACAGGCGGGCCGTCGCAATTTAAGCTATTTGCGACGGCTGGCCATTGCAAATAAATACGGCCGTCGCAAATGATCGCGTTTCCTGTAGTGTGCGCCATTCCCGTGCGATTCCGATGCTAGCCGAAGCCCTAGTTCCGCTGCCCCCATCGCGTCGCCACCTCCAGCCGTTGCCGCCACAATTGGACCCCACCATCGTGTTGCGCGGTCGATTTTGAGGCTAGGCGGTCAGAGCCGAGACGAGAGGAGGTCGACACAGTGAAGCCCGGTGAGCTTGCCGGCGCAGCGCCACCGCGGCCGCGTCGCGCGTCGGGAGGTAGGAGATGACCCACGGGCCCTGTCTGTCAGCGACGCGTGCGAGCGTGCAGATCGGCTGCGGCTCTAGATCCAGTGCGGCTACGCGGGTTAACCCCGTGGCCCTCGGTGCGGCCCAGCTGCGATTGGTTGATTTTAAACCAGTGGGCCCGGCTGCTTTATTCAAATGTTTCCTATTGGAAAATAATTTCAGGGTTCAACCAAACTTCTAAAAATCATTACTCCTAGTAGTATTGCTCAAAAATTTCCAAATAAATTACGGTAGACTCATATCAATGTATAATTTGCAGTGTTGCAATTTATTGGAAATTAAACTCCCAGAATTTATATAATTAATTCCTTTGAGCTAACTGCTTGGGAAATTAATTACTCCTATTATGTTAATTAGAAAATTCTCACTTTTGGTCAGAACACTCTTATCAACACACTTGATCCCCAGTAAAAATTTCAAGTTCATTGTACTTCAATTACTGGGTTGATCAGTGTTCCAAATCTCTATGTAGTTAAAAATTGAGAAAAATACAGAATCAATTTCAGCTTTTTCCCCAAACTTGTAAAATCAGTTTCTCCCGGTAGGAAGCTTAGAAAATTGTGGAACAAATTTTCCTAGAACCAGTGGGAACCCCTCTACATGGTACAACCACTAGTAGCCATGATAGACCTCCAGAATTACAACCAAAATTAAGATAAGGTTTATACTTGTAGGAATTTTAGGGACAACAAACTTCCTTGATCATCTCCTGTTCTTTGAAAGAATCTCCATTTTAGTCCCTAGTATCTACTGTAAAAGTTCCAACACCAATTAAGATCATAATATTATTTGATTCACAAGATATTAGCTTGTGACTTTAAACTTATTATTTATTTTCAAAGTCATTCATATATAGTATATGCATAACGTGTAGTAACGGAAGTCGAGGAGCAGCCGGAGGCTTTGGAAGTCCAGCTGCCAGAGACTAACATAGACTCGATCTCACATTCAGGCAAGCCCCGGTTTGCATTTAAGTTCCTTACAGTGTCTTTGCAGTTTTCATTCACCTTACGTCTTCAAATGTTTGTGCATTACGTTTAAGGTGTTTGACATCCACTTGCATGACCAAATAACCCAGGGAGTTGTTAGAATAGCTCATAGACTCGTGTAGTAACTGCCATGCTTATATTCATAGGGATCCAGTAGAAGTCGAGTAGTTGGAATCTACTCGCGAGATAGGATTTTATCACATGAGATGAATTGGATCAAGAAATGTTTTATAAATATAAAATTGAGACCGGTCAGAGATGAGTAGGAAGCGACAAGAGGTGGTCTTGGTCGCATAGCTCTGACCATGTCGATTAAGGCCCGTGCCGTGTGCGGCCCTGCTGGACAAGCTTGAATTGTACCGATGACATACTGAAGAAATGGGCTTCAGCAAACTGACGTAGCTTGATACTGGTTTGCCGAGGCATTCCGTTCCGTTTTATAGGCATGGGTTGAGGGAAGCAAGGTGTAAATCAGCTGATGGGCACGTCAGAGTACGCCCCATGCAGTGATCTCCTGCTCGTGACGGATCGGCCGGTTCGACATTCGAGTGTTGGGTGAAAGGTGGCCAGATACGACTAGTCATAAAGTGCTATGTAGGTATTGATGTACTCGCTTGCACTTCCGAAAGTGCGTATGTGTCATGTTGTCCAGGTGTGTTCTGATTGCAGTCACCGTCCCTCGCGGTAATAGAGTACCACTTGTTCATTGCGCTGTGACGTAGTAAATACTTAAGAAGCCAGAAGAATATGATGTATTAATTTATAATTTTTTTGGAACCTTATATGTCTTAAAGATAGCACAATTAATATTTTACAGTGTCACCATGCTTTACCTGTAATAGCATTATGTGCTTCAGACATGTTATATCATTGGCAAAATGTTTCTTGTTTGATTGTAGAGTCTATGATGTGTCGTGCCTGAAGAATGTCATGTGCTACTTAAAACATGACGATAAGGATCCACTTGTAGGCGAGTCCTTTATGCTATTCCTTACCTGCTTAGTATTCACCCCTGCATATATCTAGTGAGACGGGTTAGTCTTGCTGAGCCTTAAGCTCATGTTTGCAGTTAACAAGTTTTTGCAAATTATACGACTGATGAAGGCTTAGATGATGAGGCTGCACCACCTCCAGGGTTTACAGCTGAGTGGGAACCCTGCACGCCGCCGTAAGTTGGGTGTTGCTACTGCGAAACATCCAGAGCATGGATGACTTTGCTTTTTCATAGCTAGTGCTGAGATCGTAGCTATGATGTATAGTTCTCTTTCCTTTTCACTTAGTGTTGTAAAACTCCTGCTGTGTTTATAAATAAAGACTTGGTATTGCATTTTATTCTTGTTTTTTTCTTGTATACCATTGGGTGTCGCATCGCACGACACCACCCAATGAGATCCTTGGATGCCGGGATTCCAGTCCCCACAGCATGGTATCAGAGCCTCTTTGGGAACATTGTGCTTGAGAAGAGCATATTTTCAAAAACTTAGGATTATATGAGTGAGGAATTAGCTATATGCCCATATAAGGAGTATTATTAGTATATGATATAAATGTGGTAAACTAACTATATGTTATTATATTCTGTAATGACGCTCCGACGTCAGGTAAGAGGTTAGGTACGCCACCAAGAGCAAATCAATCTTGGTAAGATGCTTTGCACGGAAAGTTAATATGAGTCTCTGAAACTTTTCATGTTTCTGAGAACATATGACACGCGGTACCCCAGCGTGCTTCAAAGTTAGTGGGAGCCCCCGTCTTGTGGTGGATAACCCGATAGTATGCATCTCCAGAACTATTCATGTTCTAAGGGAGCATGCGATACACGTATGCCCGAGCGTGTATAAGCTGGTTCCTACGGGAGTCTTTGCTGTACAGACGTAGTACAGCCATGTACCTCGAGACATGACATCGCTCGAGGGCGACTCACACCAGAGTCATATGCATTTACTTTCATATATATTATTATTGTGACTGTTTGTTATGTTTCCCCGTGCCGCCCTTGAGGTGTGAAGGTGTGAAAGGGGATTGATTGTCTTCTGCAGCACTAACTATGGTAGCGACCTGTGTAGAACACGTTTGCGAATGAACGATACTAGGGCCACCTATAAACGTATCCAGATATACCGGTTAGAATTTTCTTTGGTGAGGCACGTAGTACCGTCAGTATCGACTTTGATACTTGACCATCCCCAATGATAGAATGGTTGCATTACATTTTTGAAAGTCCGACTATCTCATGCTGGTAAGTTTGGACTCCGTAAAATGGGTTTCGACTCAACAAAGGGTTAGAACCAAGATTCTTAATTTCTGGCAGAAGTTTGCTCAACTTCACCAGGTTGTAATCTTGGTTAGTTGAAAAATAACATAGGGGTATGCTATATGGATGGAAAGCTCGTGAAGACCTCTACAACTTTTATGTTTACCATTAAGGCAGAAAAGCTTGATAATCTGTTGAAATTTGGAGTATGCTTAAACTGCTCCAGATGACCATACCATTGTACCAGTCTCTGTATTTTTGCCATAACTCACTCTAGAAGAATATTCTGCCTTATTGTGACACATATCTGGAAAGGGTAGAAGTAGATATACAGATGTTTTATTCAAAGTTTTTCCTGATTCGAATTTGAGTCAATTTAAATTTTGAGTTCAAAACATTGAACTGCAGGACTGCTGGTGGAACTCAGTCAGTCCAAATGTTAAGTTTGGATAGCTCTAGCTTTCAATCCAGAATAGTGACATGGTCACATATATACATTCCTGGAAATCTTAGGAAGTCCTATATCAACTTTATGTTGCACTCATGACCTGAATCTTGGTGTAACTGTGTTTAATTCCTATTGTCGCAAACTTGGTTCTGGCAGACCAGAACTTGAAACAGTTTGGGCATAGTTTTGAATTTGCGCGGTATACCTGTATAAAAAAATTTTCTAGGCTGAACTCTTTTACTTATGGATTGCAAACTTGAAGTTATAAATTTTTATTTTGTCATTACCTCAATATATTTTTATGAAATACCTGTATAAATTGTGGAAATAACCACATATACAGGGGAGGTTCTGTCAAAATTTCCAGAAAACTTGGGTCAACTTTAAACCTGTATAGATTCTACTTCCTAGCTCACCTGGAGCTGTATAAGTACAATATGGAAAGGTTGTAAAGTGTACTACAAATTTTGTATTCAACCCAACGTCTGGTTCTGATATTTCCTGCATAAAAATTTTGAATTTATACAGGAGGGTCAGCTGGAACAGACTGTGATTACTAATCCAGCTTTAAATTTGCCTTGAACTATTGGAAGTTGGAAACCTTTTCATTGTTCAAGTGTCCTTTCCACAGATGGCAGATTTGATGGTACACTTACCAAATGGATGGGTGTTCGCGATGTGTGCTCATCGAAAAGGTTTTCCGGAGTTGTTAATAGCGCTGCTTCAACGGTTCGGGTATCGCGACATACCGAGCTATTGGGGCAGGGAATTCGACGACGGAGGTGTGACAAGATGCACCATCTATGTCGATGTGCCCGCTGGTCCGTCATATGTTGGATGGGCTCCTTTTTCCATCGAGGTGAAAGGGGCTCAGTTCGAAGACACGTGGTGTTTTGCCGTGAGTGTTGCTATTGCAAGGTTTTGCAAGCTTCATTTTCGTCATTTGGTGGGCACCCCGTTCGCGTTCTTTCCAGTCGATGGTAGAGCTGGTGATGAGTGAGCGAGTCAAATGTGTGCAGATTATGGCATTCACGGAGAGGTACCCAAGATAATCTTGGCATTATATGCAGCATCATCGTGTCAAGTGAGCGTTACACAACATGTTAGCATTGAAGGGTTGTTGGGTGATCTGAAACAAGCTTTGGTTCGAGGAGATCATTTTGAGTGGGCCAATGACTCACTTAGAGCCATGATTGCTCCTCTTAATCGACGTATAAACGTTAGGGAGAATCAGTGGCACCGAGCTGTTCAAGATCTATCGGTAGCTCGCCAGGAAACGCACTGCACAGAAAGCGCGTTGGAGGCGAGTCAACTTGAGGTGCAGCTGCTGGATGATCAGTTGAGTACGGTGACTCAAGAACGGGATCAACCCAGGGAGGAGACTCAGGATTGGAAAGCCAGTTGCGAGCATGCACGAAAGGAACTGGAAGACTATAAGATGTTTCTTCTACAGGCTGATGTGCAATTATTAGTTGCCGCGACATCATCAGTGGCGGGTGAGGCAGCAACTCCTGCTCCAGCACCCGCACCTGTGGCACCAATTTCTGAGGATGAGGATGAAGAAGATCCAGAGATACTCGAGTACGTCGAATAGGATGTATCATAGTAGGATGGGGCAGCACTCCTTCCATCACGGGGCAACGTATAGTTTAGTAGTTGCCCGTGTTTATTTTGTGGCCATGTTTCTGTCATATTATAAATAGTAGTGAGTGTGTATAAGATAACAAGGTGGGTATGACGTCTCATGGAGACCAAGTATAGTAGGGATGCACTTCCATAGTGGGAGTCTGTCATTTTGGAGTTCACAATTGTAAACTTGGTCATGAGATAATATATCTTGTATAAAGTTTGTACTTTATGAATACATGTGAATGTTATGCACTTATTCCCTTGTCAATATTCACACTACTGTAATATGAAATGGATGAAGGAAAAGCAAACATGTTGCTGATTTTAAATCATATGGATCCATAATGGTGCGTACGCGTTCGATGCCTGAGATGGGAGGTTCAAGTCGTGGTCGTGAGGATGAATCTCTGACCCAGGAGCAAGCTGCGACACCGCAGCAACAAGTTCCACCACCACCACCTACTGAACATCCGAGGAGTGTCATGGAGGTTCTCGCTGCAGTGCTCGGCTCGCACGATGAGCAAATCGAGTTGCTGCGGACCTTGGTTCAACATTCACCCCGTCAAGGTGGGCGACCAGATGCGGGGCCACGACAGCCCTATCCGAGTTCATACTCGGACTTCATGTCAACGCACCCGCCGGTCTTCATGTAGGTCGATGAACTGTTGGAGGCAGACAACTGGCTCCGCTCCATTGAAGGAAAGTTCGGTTTGCTGCGAATGACCGAATAGTAGAAGACCCTGTTCGTAGCACAACTGTTGCAGGGATCTGCTGGAGCGTGGTGGGCGAATTACCTTGCCGCACGACCAGCAGACTATGTCGTGAGCTGGGAGGAATTCCGGGAGGCATTCCGCGCCTATCATATACCTCCTGGGATCATGAGGAGGAAGCTTGAAGAGTTCTTGGAGCTGAAGCAAGGAGGAAGGAGTTCTTACGAGTACTCCAAGATCTTCAATCACTTGGCCCAGTATGCTTAGGACCAAGTGAGTACTAAAGATAGGAAGCGTGAGTGCTTCTACTGGGGTTTGAACCCCAAGATGAAGGACAAGCTTGCATTGTTCAACAACGGCAGCTTCAACAACATTATCAATGCCACGATCGTACAGGAGGACGCTACTAGGGAGCTATTCTCTGACAAGAAGAAAAGGATTGCTACGCAGAGCAGCGGAGGTGGTACTCCTCAAAAGTACCAAATGGTGTATCAATCACCACCTGGCCAGAGGTGGCAGCCGGCATCGCGACCACCGATGTTTTGTGGTCGCCAGTTCAACAACCCTGGTTTTCATCCGCAACAACAGCAGGGGATGATTCCGCGTGCACCTCCACCTCCACCGCGTGCACCGGTATTCCGTCCTCCCTTCCGTGCCGATCAAACCCCGTAAATGTGTTTCACATGTGGTTGTACGGGGCACTTCGCCAAGGACTGCCCGCAGAGCAGAGGACAATCATCATACCAGGGGGCAAACCAGCCCCGCAACCAGCCCAAGAAGCCAGCCACCAGATCCGGCAACGTCCACTGCCTCGCCATCGAGGACGTTTCGGAAGGCGCACCCGTACTCACGAGTACGTTCTCTCTCCTTGGTCATCCCGTAGTCATCCTCTTTGACTCTGGTGCTTCCCACAACTTTATTAGCAAGTCTTATGTCATTCAATATCAGTTGCCTATCATTCCCACAATACCCCCATATATGATTTGTTCTCCGGGTGGGAAAGTAGTAGCAGATGAGATGGTCCATAGGGTACCTCTTAATCTGGGTGGGAACATATACCCTATCTCTCTCATTATACTGGAGCATCAGAAGTTAGATGTCATCTTAGGGATAGCATGGTAGCAATACAATTGTGCTATTCTTGACATCGTTCCTCGGAGGATATATCTGAATTCTCCGCTCCACCCTCCCCAAGCTCTCATTCTTGAGAGTATTATCCGAGTGACTCCAACTACTTACAACACCGAGGCCATTAAACTTGAGGACATTTCAGTGTTATGTGAGTATCCCAACATATTTCCCGATTATCTTCATGGTATGCCACCAGAAAGAGATGTCGAGTTTAAGATTGAACTTGTACCGGGAACAATGTCGATCTCGAGGAAGCCGTATAAGATGGCACCTAAGGAACTGCAGAACTGAAGGGGCAGCTGAAGGAACTTATGTACAAGGGTTTCATTCGTCCAAGTTCATCACCGTGGGGCTGTTCTGCATTGTTCGTGCAGAAGAAGGATAAGACAATATGACTATGTGTGGACTATCGTCCACTCAATGCCGTCACGATCAAGAATAAGTATCCACTACCACACATCGATATCCTGTTCGATCAATTGGTGGGTGCTAAGGTATTCTCGAAGATGGATATTTGCTCTGGGTATCACTAGATCAGGATTCGACCAGAGGATATACCTAAGACGGCATTCTCAACGAGGTATGGATTGTATGAGTACCTTGTCATGTCTTTTGGATTGACCAATGCACTAGCTCATTTCATGTATCTCAAGAATTCGATGTTCATGCCGGAATTGGACAAGTTTGTCGTGGCCTTCATCGACGACATCCTTGTGTATTCAAAATCTGAAGAAGAACATGCTCAACAGTTGCCCGTCGTGCTTCAACGGTTGCAAGACCACAAGCTGTATGCTAAGTTCAACAAATGTAAGTTCTGGATCAGCCAAGTACCATTTTAGGGCACATCATCTCGGCTGAGGGGATTGCAGTTGATCCAAGCAAGATTAAGCAAGTACTCAAATGGAAGTCTCCAAAGTCTGTACATGAAGTTCAAAGCTTCCTGGATTTAGTAGGATATTACCAGAGGTTCATTCCAAGTTTCTCCAAGATAGCTAAACCAATGACAGAACTTCTGAAGAAAGGGAAAAAGTATGTACGGACAAAGGAATGTGAGGAAGGTTTTCAAGCATTAGTGAAACACCTCACAACAGCACCGGTATTAGCCCAACCAGACACAACCAAGTCATTTGATGTTTATTGTGATGAATCTGGGATTGGTTTGGGTTGTGTATTGATGCAAGACATAAGGGTGATCGCTTATGGATCACGGCAGCTTTGGAACTATGAGACCTATGTGTGCTGAATATATTGGCTTGTACTGAATACATTGGCTTTGATGATATAAGTTCTTCAATTCTGCCAAAACACCCCTTTTAGCAAGGTCCGACTCTAGCTCCGAGCTTCTGCAAGGTTCGACAATAGGTTCGAATTGCTTTGTCAAATTCCAACATGTTTTTGGGTAGCTCCGCTGAAGCTTTGTCTTTAGCTCCGGCATGTCTTTGATAGCTCCAGCATGTCTTTGTTAAGCTCTGATATGTTTTGCTAGGTCTGACTTATGTTGGTTAGCTCCGGCATGTTTTTCTAGCTCTGACGCTAGGTTGTACTAGCTTTTGTAAGCTCCGGTGCTAGGTTGTACTAGCTTTGGTAAGCTCCGGTGCTAGGTTGTACTAGCTTTGGTAAGCTCCGGCTCAAGCTCCGGTTAGCTTTGGTAAGGTTCGGAGCTTGATCGCAATGATCTCGCTTTTACTATAAAATGTTTCAAACTTGCTTTACATTGTTGGAAAAATTGCTTAGTATTCATTTACTAAGTTTTTGGTGTGTTTTGGTGGTTAAGGCTGATATCATTTGGCTATGGTTAGCAACATGCTTATGTGAGGTGCTCACGTAAGATGTTGTAGTTTCGGAACTAACGAGAGTCAAGTCGAGGACTTGTGCTCGGAAGTATTGGTTGTTTATTCATGTGCAGGTGTTGCTTGAGTTCAAGACATGGCTGCTGACGGGATCCATTGAACTAGTCTTAGGGAAAAGATGAGGTTCAACAACCAAGTTCGGGAGGAATTGTGGTTGAGTTGATCGGGAGGTCGCTTAACATGTATGAATCAAGAACAATGCATATGAAGGTATCATGGACGTTGTTGGAAGATGACTGCACGTGTGCAAGGAGTGCATGGATGTGGCTACATGGTTCCGAGGCGTGATGAAGAGATGTGGACGTAAAGAATTGGTCGGAAAGGTCCAACCGACTAGGTTATGGACTCAGGGTGCGGTTGTGTCGTGTTTGACTCAAATATGGAAAGTTTTGAGTTGGTTATGAAAGGATTTTGTGTGGGTCACGAATTTGAGTTTTTTTAGGAATGTGAGATATGTTCCTAAGGTGTTTCGAAGTCTTGAGATTGCTTCTATCTGCGTATAGAAGAGTCCTAAGGAGTTATGGAAAGTTTTGATTCATGATTTGAGTAGAATTAGAGCCCTAGTTGAGATTAGGTTGGCCTAAGGGCTGGTTATATAAGTAAGGGAGGCCAGAGCTCGTGGTAGATGACTTTAGGGCTGTTCCTCTTGTGTTCTATTGAATAAAATTCGTAGTTGAAATGAACTTTTGTGCCTTGTTCGTCCGACTTGTTCCTGACAAGTTTTTCTCGTCGAGTTTCTGCACAGCACTACATTTCTTCGGTAGTTTTATCATAACTCGAGTTTTACAGAACCAATTGATGTGATTCTTCTTGGGTTGTCTTCACAACTTGATTATATATCATCTGTAAAAATTTCACGGTCATTGGATTTGTGGTTTCTGATCTACACGAGTTTCTTTGGAGTGTTCCAGAACTGTTTTTCTCGGATAGGACAGATTGACCTTTGTTCGATCTTTCGATTGTAACTTGAGTGTCTCTCGACGGATTTGAGTGATTCTTGTTTTGTTGTCTTTGTGACTTGATTATATCTGATTTCTATCTCTTTTGTCACGGTAAAACACGTTTAGATTAGTCTCACACATGATTTCTTTAACAGATCATTTTTCTGCCGAGGGTTTTCATTGCTTCAGCTGAAAAGTTTTAATCTACCATTCACCCCCCTGGTAGCTTTTCACGTGCTCTTCGATCCAACAATTGGTATCAGAGCCACGGTGCTCTAATATTTGTGATTTGCACGTGTTTTTGACTAATCATCATGGAGAAATACCCCGCCAAACCTTGTGTGTTTAGTTGTATTGATTTTCATGTTTGGAAGGCACGTATGGAAGCCTTCATCCAGGCTCAAGGCTTTGCAATATGGGAGAAGTTATACAAGCCTTACGAAGTGCCATCAAACGATCAAGTTACAACTACAGATCTGAGAGATGTCAATAACAACAACAAGGTTTGGAACTTGATCATACAAGGATTAACTCAAAGCGACTTCGACCGTGTTGCACACCTCCGATCTGCATATGATGTGTGGAAAGCACTTTGCGAATACCATGAAGGATCCAACACGATCAAGGAGGTAAGGCAAGACATGTTCAAAAAGGAGTACATGCGCTTTGAGATGCAACCAGGTGAGTCCATCGACGATCTCTTTGCTCGCTTTAATAAAACGCTCAGCAACTTGCATAGCGTCAATGTTAATTTTCAGATGCTGAGAATGGTAGGCAATTACTAAGTGCATTAGACATGTCAATTTGGGAGATGAAAGTTACATCTATTCGTGAATCTATTGTCATGAGTACACTTACTTTAGATGTGCTTTATTCCAATTTAAAAACTCATGAAATTGACATTATATCACGTAAGAACCCCAACAAGTCTCTTGTATTTGTTTCTCAACGTGATATGCCTAGATCCAGACAATTTTCATCTTGTGGTACACTTGCTTTGTTGTCCTCTCTAACCCTTGAACAGATTGAGGAGTTTCCAGAGGAGGAGCTAGTACTTCTCTCTACTGGGTTCTCAAAAGCATTACAAAATGTTAGAACTAGAAAGAGAGGAAACTCCGGACCTCAACGATGTTTCGAATATGGTAAGACATGACATTTTCGTTGAGTTTGTCCTAACCTTTCTGGTCCAATTTTTTTGGGATGAAAAGCAAAACAAGGATGAAGCACTCCTCTGCAAACGATAAGAAGAAAAAGAAGGGTTTTACAGGACGTCAATTGGTGAGCAGTTTTAGCTCGCACTTCAAGAACTTGGCTCAAGCAAAGTGGACATTGGAAGTGACGAAGATGAAGATGATTTGGAAAACTTGTGCTTCATGGAGGGCAAATCAAGATCAAGTATGGAGGATGCAGAACACAACAGCGACAATGAAGAGGTATGTCCTACTTGCGAATAAATGTGTGATGCTATTTCTCGTGCCACTATTATAGTTAAGAAAAAGGAAAAAAAGCTTAGGGATAGTGCTACTAAAATTGAATCACTAGAATCTGAAATCAACCATTTAAAAACTTTGATTCCTAGTGATGATGCATGTCCCTCATGTAATTTATATATGAACAATTGTCCTCATTAAGAAGTGCACACACCTCCACACTTGATAAACTTGAGTTAGAAATTGAAAATAATGGAGAGCTTTCTGCACTTAATGATAAAAACTTGAAAGATGCTAAATGTTCTACATTTGATTTGCATTGTTCTACTTGTGATGATCTTGATAAGAAACTACAAGATGCTATGAATGAAATTACTATATTGAACAATGCTTTACGTTCTCATGAAATTAAATTTTGTTCTAATTGCAAATTAAAAGCAAAAACTTCATGTGAAAATTGCCTTGATTTGTCCAATAAACTTGATAACATGCATAGGACATTAGATCGGTTTTGTAATGGGAATAAGAACCTAAACTTGCTGCTGAATTCTTCCAAGCCTTGCAATGATAAAACTGGTTTAGGTTTTGATTCTCATGCTCATGCTAAGGCACATCCACCTAAAATTGTAAAGTCATTAGGAAGTGGTTTGATTTAAACAGTTCCTAAACAAAAAGAAGTGGTTTTCAAATCTGCAGGAGTGTTGTCTCATTTGGTTTCAAATAAAAATGTTGCTTGCTCATCTAGACATGAACACAAAGTTAAATTTTATTGTACCTACTATGGTAGAGATGGTCATGTCATAGATTTTTGTTATAGACTAGCTAAACAACAGAAAAAGGAAAGAATGACTGCTAGATCTCATAACTTACATGCAAAATTTGCTGCTCATGCTATACCAAATGATAGGAACATGCAGCCAGCTGTAATGAGTCAAAAACATGCAAAGTTTGCTCCCAAACCTACTGTTTTTTTTGTTCTACACATGTAAAACCTCATTAGTCAGTAGTTGGGTACAAAAATCCTCGAACTTTGGCTCATAAACCTGCTGTTTTGTCTCAGCTTTCGCGTGTTACTCCTGCTGGACGTCGTGTGACTCAGTACTGGTTTCCTGAATACCTTTTAACTAACCCCAGTATTGAGTCATCGACATATTGTGCTTCTATATAGGTTACACACTAGAGGAAGGAGAACATTTGGATTGTGGATTCAGGTTGCTCACGCCACATGACCGGTAACAAAGAATGGTTATCCTCCCTCTCTTTTGTGTCACGTGTAGAGAATGTTACTTTTGCCGATAATTCTTCAACTCCTATAATTGCTACGGGTTCGGTTAGACTAAATAATCACTACACTTTGAAGTATATGGCACTTGTTAAAATTTGAAATACAACTTGCTTTCTGTCTCACAACCGCTAGATGAAAACCTGGAAATTATTTTCACTAAAAATTGCTGCAAAGTTGTAAATTCAAACAGTGAGCTTATTTTTAACATGTTTCATTTTGGAAGAGTTTTTAAAGCTGATTTTGATATGTCTTCCTCTAAGCATAGGTGTCTAGTTGCTAATGATTCAAAGGACTTATATTTTTGGCATCGTAGACTTGGTCACGTAGGCTTTGATCATCTAACGCGTGTTAGTGCTCTTGATCGCATAAGTGGGCTGCCTAAGATTAAAGGGGACAAAGAAATTGTGTGATCTTCTCGTAGACATGCTAAGATGGTTCCAGGTTCACATATTCCTCTCACAATGATCATGACAACTGAACTGGGTCAACTTTAGCACCTCGATACCGTAGGACCTTCACGCGTTCAATCCTTCGGAGGTAAATGGTATGTTCTTGGTATTGTTGATGATTATTCTAGATACTCTGGGTTTACTTTATGGTATCTAACAATGAAGCTTTTAGTCATTTTTGAACTTTATTTCTTGGATTATCAATTGATCACCCAAGATGTTTAAAAGCAATTAGAAGTGATAATGAAACAAAATTTAAAAATTAATCTTTTGATCACTTTTGTGCTAAAAATGGAATAGATCATTAATTTTCTTCACCATATGTACCTCAACAAAACGGTGTTCTAGAAAGAAAGAACAGAACCTTAGTTGAGATGGCTAGGACTATGCTTGATGAATATCAAACTCCTAGGAAATTTTGGGCTGATGCGATTGCAACTGCTTGTTATGTCTCAAATCGTGTTTTCTTGGGCGCTAAGCTAGGTAAAACACCATATGAGCTCCGGTTTGGACATAGGCCTAGTGTTACACACTTTCTGGTCTTTGGTTGCAAATTCTTTATCAAGAAACATGGTAATCTTGATAAATTTGAACCTAGATCCATTGATGGCATGTTTCTTGGTTATTCATCCAATACTAGAGGCTACCGTGTGCTTTTACTTGACACTAACAAAATTGTGGAGACTTGTGAGGTGTCTTTTGATGAAGCTAGCACAGGTACTAGCTCAAACATTGCAGGTATGGATCCATATCCGCAGGGGGAGGGCATTTTCGTTGAAGATGAGGAAGAAGTGGTGTTGCTGCCAAAAATTCAGCAGCTAATGACATTGTTCTAGCTCCTAATTTTGATTCATAGCCAACACCGACTACCACCATTGCTGGTCCAGATCCTCCTCAAGTCACAAGCTCATCGATTTGTGATGAACATGAAGAAGAAAAAGCTTGTGAAGTGTCCACTCCCATCTGGGTTCTCAAAATTCATCCTCCACAACAAATTATTGGAAGCTTGCACGAACGAGTCACACAGTCCAGGTTTTGATCCAAACTCTCATGCTCATTCTGCTTTTGTTGCTTCTTTTGAACCCAAATATATATCACACGCACTCACTAATGAATCTTGGATTATTGCCATGCAAGAAGAGTTAGAAAATTTTGAAAGAAATAATGTTTGGAAACTTGTACCTCCACCTCAAGGTCACACTTTAATTGGAACTAAATGGGTGTTTAAAAATAAACAAAGTGAGGATGGGGTCATGGTTAGGAATTTGGCTAGGTTGGTTGCTCAAGGTCTCTCAAGTTGAAGGTCTAGATTTTGATGAAACTTTTGCTCCTGTTGCTAGATTAGAAGCCATAAAAATTTTGTTAGCTCGCATCTAAAGGTTTTAAGCTTTATCAAATGGATGTTAAAAGTGTTTTTCTTAATGGCTACATAGATGAGGAGGTTTATGTCAAATAACCACCGTGTTTTGAAAATTTAGATTTTCCTAATCATGTTTACAAACTGTCCAAAGCCTTGCACGGTCTCAAACAAGTCCCTAGAGCATGGTATGATAGGTTGAAAACATTCTTACTTGAAAAGGGGTTTACCATGGGCAAGGTTGATAAAAAATCTTTTTTTGCTTAAGCATGGCAATAACTCATTATTCGTTCAAGTGTATGTGGATGATATTATCTTTGGTTGTGCTTCTCATGATCTTGTGTCCAAGTGTTCAACTATGATGAGTTCAGAATTTGAGATGAGTATGATAGGAGAACTCACATACTTTTTGGGACTGCAAATCAAGCAAACCAAGGAGGGTACCTTTGTGCATCAAACGAGGTATACAAAAGACCTCCTAAGGCGTTTCAACATGGACAAAAGCAAGCCTCTTCGAATACCAATTGGAACAGCAACAACACTTGAACTTGATGAAGATGGTTAACCCGTGGATCACAAAGAATATAGAAGCATGATCAGATCACTTTTGTACCTCACGGCATCAAGACCGGACATACAATTCAGCGTATGTCTTTCTGCACGGTTTCAAGCCTCCCAACATGCTTCACATTGTCAAGCCGTCAAAAGCATTCTCAGGTACTTACATGGAACTCAAGAATTTGGCATTTTTCTTCCTTCTTCCTCAACCATTACTTTGAAAGTTTTTTCAGATGCTGATTTTGGGGGTTGTAGGATTGATAGTAAAAGTACTTTTGGTGCTTGTCATTTTCTTGGTAATACTTGTTCCTTGGTCCTCTAGAAAACAAAACTCAGTTGCACAATCCACAGCTGAATCTGAATATGTAGCTGCTGCTAGTGCTTGCTCGAAAATTCTTTGGATTGTTCAAACACTTAAGGACTATGGGGTTGATCTAAATAGTGTTTCACTGTTTTGTGATAAAACTAGTGCCATTTGCATTGCTAACAACCCCGTGCAACATTCTAGAACTAAGCACATTGACATTAGGTATCACTTTCTCCGTGATAATGTTGAAAAAGGAAACATTGTGCTTCACCATGTAGATACTGAACAACAATTGGCTGACATTTTTACAAACCCTTTGGATTTCACTCATTTTTGTTACATTCATAGTGAAATAGGGGTTATGCATCCTCATGGCTTAAATTGAGGGGGAGTTTTCAAACTTGAGAAGTCTATGTGTGAATATGAAATTAAAATAATATGAGCATAATATTTCATACATATATGACTTTGTGATTCCTTTTACATGCTGTAAGTTCTTACTACATTACTCATGTTATACATTTTGTAGTTTTTGCCATGTCTAGTAATTGGAATAATTACATACACTGAGTTTGGTCATGGTCGAACATTCTTGCTGTTTTGAACTTGTTGCATGCTCACAAGTGATTTTAATCATAAAGAATTAACTAAGTAATCAACTCATATGTTGAGTTTTTATGAACAAATATAAATTGAGAAAAGATCAAGAGAATATGCATGTATTGCACTTCTTCTTTTGATATGGCTTATCATTGCACTTAGATATGAACTTGGTAGAAGTTGTGTATGACTAAAACCATGTCCTTAAGCTTCTGATTGTCAAATGACATAGGCTTGGATTGGTTGGTTAGAATAAGGCAGATGCGCATATAATCTCTTGCAAATATCATATGATCTAATTTTTTGCTTTGAAAAATAATAAAATGCTGCAACAAGTGTCGTGCTTTCAAGTATTGAAATAGTTAAGTTTGTGAGATCATGACTTGCTTAAATTTAAAATTACATTTGATCTCTAGCATGACTTACACTACTTTATGTATCTCATTGTTGTGATAGTGTAAGTTACTTGATAGTATGATTTGAATTAGCTCTGTTTTATATGTATATGTTATAATATGCTCATAACAATTAAAATTTCTCTTTTGTACCTTGCTGAATACATTGTCAAAGGGGGAGAGATAATATGCGAATTTTTAACATTTTTAAAGATAAGTATGCAAGGGGGAGAAATTGATTACACATTGCACATATTAACAATTGTTTTGGCACGATTCTTCTCAGGGGGAGAATTTGTTTTTCTTCTCATTTTATTTTTGTTTTACAAAGGGGGAGAAATTGTTTTCAAAACATTTAATATGAATAAGCCAATGTTCGTATTTTAAATGGTGTTGCCAGTGCATTCATCAAGGGGGAGATTGTGAGACCTATGTGTACTGAATACATTGGCTTGTACTGAATACATTGGCTTTGATGATATAAGTTCTTCAATTCTGCCAAAACATCCCTTTTAGCAAGGTCTGACTCTAGCTCCGAGTTTCTGCAAGGTTCGACAATAAGTCCGACTTGCTTTGTCGAAGTCCAACATGTTTTTGGGTAGCTCTGCTGAAGCTTTGTCTTTAGCTCCAGCATGTCTTTGATAGCTCCGACATGTCTTTTTTAAGCTCTGATATGTTTTGCTAGGTCCGACTTATGTTGGTTAGCTACGACATGTTTTTCTAGCTCTGGCGCTAGGTTGTACTAGCTTTGGTAAGCTCCGGCGCTAGGTTGTACTAGCTTTGGTAAGCTCCGACGCTAGGTTGTACTAGCTTTGGTAAGCTCCGGTGCTAGGTTGTACTAGCTTTGGTAAGCTCCGGCTCAAGCTTCGGTTAGCTTTGGCAAGGTTCGGAGCTTGATCACAATGATCCTGCTTTTACTGTAAAATGTTTAGAACTTGCTTTATATTGTTGGAAAGATTGCTTAGTATTAATTTGCTAAATTTTTGGTGCATTTTGGTGGTTAAGGCTGATATCATTTTGATATGGTTTGCAACATGCTTATGTGAGGTGCTCACGTAAGATTTTGTAGTTTCAGAACTAACGAAAGTCAATTCGAGGACTTGTGCTCGGAAGTATTGGTTGTTTATTTATGTGTAGGTGTTGCTTGAGTTCAAGACATGGCTAGTGACGGGATCCATTGAACTAGTCTTAGGGAAAAGATGAGGTTCAACAACCAAGTTTGGGAGGAATTGTGGTTGAGTTAATCGGGTGGTCGCGCAACATGTATGAATCAAGAACAATGCATATAAAGGTATCATGGACATCGTTGGAAGATGATTGCACGTGTGCAAGGAGTGCATGGACGTGGCTACATGGTTCTGAGGCGTGATGAAGAGATGTGGACGTAAAGAATTGGTCAGAAAGGTCCAGCCGACTAGGTTATGGACTCAGGCTGCGATTGAGTCGTGTTTGACTCAAATATGGAAAGTTTTGAGTTGGTTATGAAAGGATTTCGTGTGGGTCGCAAATTTGAGTTGTTTTAGGAATGTGGGACACATTCCTAAGGTGTTTGGAAGTCTTGAGATTGCTTCTATCTACGTATAGAAGAGTCCTAAGGAGTTATGGAAAGTTTCGATTCGTGATTTGAGTAGGATTAGAACCCTAGTTGAGATTGGGTTAGCCTAAGGGCTGGTTATAAAAGCAAGGGAGGACAGAGCTTGTGGTAGATGACTTTGGGACTGTTCCTCTTGTGTTCCATTGAACAAAATTCGTAGTTGAAAGGAACTTTTGTGCCTTATTCGTCCAACTTGTTCTAGACAAGTTTTTCTCATCGTGTTTCTGCATAGCACTATCTTTCTTCTGTGGTTTTATCATAACTCGAGTTTTACAGATCCAATTGATGTGATTATTTTTTGGTTGTCTTCATAACTTGATTATCTATCATCTGTCAAAATTTCACGGTCATTGGATTTGTGGTTTTTGATCTACACGAGTTTCTTTGCAGTGTTCCAGAACTGTTTTTCTCGGGTAGGACAGATTGACCTTTGTTCGATCTTTCGATCGTAACTTGAGTTTCTCTCAACGGATTTGAGTGACTGTTGTTGTGTTGTCTTCGTGACCTGATTCTCTCTGATTTCTATTGATTTTGTCATGGTAAAACATGTTTAGATAAGTCTCACTCATGATTTCTTTAACGGCTCGTTTTTCTGCCGAGGGTTTTCATTGCTTCCGCTGAAAAGTTTTAATCTACCATTCACCCCCCTGGTAGCTTTTCACGTGCTCTTCGATCCTACAGGAACCATGAGCAGCATTATACGACTCATGATCTTGAGCTCGCTGTCGTGGTACTTGCATTGAAGATGTGGATACATTATCTATTGGGCAACCTAGTGCATCTCTACAACGATCACAAAAGCTTGAAGTACATCTTCACCCAGAAGGACTTGAATATGCGGAAGCGAAGATGGTTAGAATTTATCAAAGACTATTTGATTGAGATCCACTACCATCCTGGCAAAGCAAATGTAGTTGCAGATGTGCTGAGTCGCAAGTCCCATGTCAATAATCTTTCCATCACCTCGATGGAAGAAGAAGAGCTGAGTCTCTACTTGGTTCCATATGGAGCGCTCTACAATCTAGCCCTCATTCCTACCATAAGGGAAGATATTGTAGAGGCTCAGAGGGAAGACAACGGCATGTCGCACATTCGCTGAAGAATGAAGAAGGGGGAGATGAAGTGTTTCTGATGTGACAAAGACGGTACCATCTGGTTCAAAGGCCGCATCATGGTGCCCTGCAATATGGAACTTCAGAAGAAAATATTGAACGAAGATCATTTGTCCAAGTATTCTATTCATTTGGGAAGTAATAAAATGTACCAAGACTTAAAGAAGAAATTTTGGTGGACTCGGATGAAGAGGGAAATAGCGAAGTACGTATCCAAGTGTGATATGTGTCGGCGGGTGAAAGCCGACCATTTGAAGATAGCCGGTCAGCTTCAACCTTTGAGCATACCGGCCCGGAAATGGGAGGACATCAGCATGGATTTCATTGTTGGATTACTTCTAACATTTCACAAGCATGACTCGATTCGGGTGATAGTCGACCGACTCACCAAGTCGGGTCACATTATTCCAGTCAAATATGTGGCACGACAATATGCAGAGTTGTATATTGCAAGGATCCTGTGCCTACACGGAATACCCCGCACTATCATATCAGATCGTGGAACCTTATTTGTTGCTCGATTTTGGGAGCAACTCCACTCATCTCTGGGTACCAAGTTGATTTGAAGCTCAACTTACCATCCTCGGACTAACGGTCAAACGGAGCGGGTAAACCAAGTTCTAGAGGATATGCTTCGTGCCTGTGCCATCCACCATGGTAAGAATTGGGATGATCATCTACCATTGGCGGAGTTTTCTTACAACAATGGTTATCAGGCTAGCATCTAGATGGCACCATATGAAGCTCTTTATGGCTGGAAGTGCCGCACACCATTGAACTGGTGTGAATCCAATGAACGAGTGATATATGGTATCGACTTGGTAAATTAAGCCGAAGAACGAGTACGAGTTATTCAAGCCAACCTCAAGGCTGCTCAGTCTCGTCAGAAAAGCTATACGGACAAATAACGTTGACCTCTTTACGTCGATGTCGGGGATCACGTTTATCTTTGTGTATCCCCAATGAAAGGGATTCATCACTTTGGAGTAAAAGGGAAGCTAGCTCCACACTTCATTGGGTCATTCGCAGTAATTGAACAATGCGAAGCCGTGGCTTATCGGCTAGAGCTACCATTGTCGCTTTCAGGGGTCCATAATGTGTTTCACATTTCGCAGTTGTGGAATTGTCTCAATACCTCACTTGACGTCCGTATGGAGGATTTGGAAGCTTTCCAACCAGATCTTACTTACTCTGAGCCTCCAACCCAGATAATTGATGAGAAGACTCGCACCACAAGAAGCCGCACCTTGCATTTCTACAAGGTATTGTGGGGCAACCACACCGCTGAAGAAGCAACGTGGGAAAGCGATGAATACCTCAGAACAAACTATCCGGACTTGTTAGCGGCATATGTTCATTAGATCTTTTTCTTTTATCCTCCCTATTGTTATCTCGGGACAAGATTCTTTTAAGTGTGGAGGAATGTAAATCCCAATTTTTCCTTAATATGAAGTTCAGTTACCAGTTTGTTTCAACCATAGTAAAGATCAATTATGGTTGTACACATGAGCTTGATATCATCATGAATATTTCTTTCCCTCATACTTAAAATTTTATTATCTTAAGGGATGGACTTCATAAATGACCCTAGGCTAATTCAAGTGACCTTCCTTCAAATTTTGGATTTTATTGAATGGAATTTGCTAGGCCAAAACACTATGCAGTACTAAATATATTCAAATTAATTTGAATATAGCACTGTACATTTAGGCCCTGTCAAAATATTGAAATCTGAGTCTATACATTTTTCCATGGCCTCATAATATTCCAAATAGCCTTCCTGCCAAGTTTCAAGATTTGTGAATTCCATTTGCTATTTTATTTGAGACGCTTAGTAAATTCAAGCCATATTTAAGTTCAAATTTTTAATTGTTCAAACTTATTTGAACATACAATTTGAACACACATTCATGATCAGCATGACTTGCTTGACTTATCCACAAAGTTTCATAATTTTTGAAGCTCATTTGCTATTTAATTCAGTGACTCCATTGAATTTCTTTCAAATTCAAATTTGAATTTGAGTTCCAATTGAAACTTGTACAAATGTGAAATCCAATTTCAAAATCCTAATCTCCATATTTAACTTGGTCTCTCCACAAAAATCAAGGATTTTTGGATCAAGTTTGGTAGGGGAATTGAAGTTCCAGAGAGGATAAGCTTAAGGGGTGGTGGGACCCACTAGTCATAGACACAAATTCGTGAGTGCTCTGCCGCCGCAATTCCGTCGCCGCCCTGCTCAACACCGCACGCATGGAAAGCTCCACCGAGCTGCTTTCCAGCTTGATAGCACCCCGGCGGCCTCCTTATCCCCCCCCCCCCCCCCGGCCTCTTCTTTGCGCCATCGACGAGTCTGTCCGCGCCGCTCCCTCTTTTTCTCTCCTGCAAAGAAGAGCACTGCCGCAGCTTTCCCTAACCGGTGAGCGCCTCCTCCTTGCCTTATTCCCCTTCGATGCAAACAGCAAACATGATGCCAAGGCTATGTTCTACCATCCTCACCTTTTGGCTCATCGTGTTGTTCATTGTTTGGCCTGTATTTTGAAGTTCCGCCGTCGTCATCATTGGACCGCCGAGGACATCGCTCTCTATCCACCGCGGAGCCAACAGCCTAGGAAGTTTCAAGCTTCGACTTCAACAGACGAACTAAGTGCCAGGACACCATCTGGCTCACGGTACAAACCGTTCCTAAGCTAATCCTTTATCGAGCACGAAATCCTCTTTTCCTTTTCGGCATGCTTTAAACGGATTTCCTATGTTCACCTTGCAATTCGTTTTCTAGATGTAACTATCTTTTAATACAGTTACATATTAGTTTGCTAGCCTCCTTCCGGTTCTGTACGAACAAAAAATAGAATGAATCATCGAGGAATGGCTATGTTATGTCAGTTTTCGTAGCCTCCATGATGAAATCGTCAGCACGCCATCAAACTCATCATTGCCGACTATTCCACCCCGTTTGCACTCCAAAATCATCATCCCCATGCTTCCAGGAATGTTTCTAGCCTCTTCCCAAGACATTCGCGCCATTCCCGTGCGATTCTGACGCTAGCCGAAACCCTAGCTCTGTCGTCGCCGTCGCCACCACGATTGGACCCCACCATCGTGTTGCGCGGTCGATTTTGAGGCTAGGCAGTCAGAGCCGAGCCGAGTGGAGGTCGACGCGGTGAAGCCCGGCGAGCTCGGCGGCGCAGCGCCGGCGCGGTCGCGTCGCGCGTCGGGGGGTAGGAGATGACCCACGGGCCCCGCCTGTCTGCGACGCGTGCGAGCGCGCGGATCGGCTGCGGCTCTGGATCCATTGCGGCTACGCAGGTTAACCCCTTGGCCCTCGGTGCGGCCCAGCTGCGATTGGTTGATTTTAAACCAGTGGGCCCGACTGCTATATTCAAATGTTTCCCATTGGAAAATAATTCCAGGATTCAACCAAACTTCTAAAAATCATTACTCCTAGTAGAATTGCTAAAACATTTCCAAATAAATTCTGGTAGACTCATATCAATGTCTACTTTGCAGTGATGCAATTTATTGGACATGAAATTCCCATAATTTATATAATTAATACATTTGATCTAACTGCTTGGGAAATTAGTTACTCCTGTTCTGTTAATTAGAGAATTCCCAATTTTGGTCAGAACACTCTTATTAGTACAATTGATCTCCAGTAAAAATTTCAAGTGCATTGGACTTCAATTACTGGGTTGATCAGTGTTCCAAATCTCTATGTAGTTAAAAACTGAGAAAAATACATAATCAATTTCAGCTTTTTCCCCAAACTTGTAAAATTAGTTTTTCCCTGTAGGAAGCTATGAAAATTGTGAAACCAATTTTCCTAGAACCAGTGGGACCCCTTCTACATGGTACAACCACTGGTAGCCATGATAGACCTCCAAAATTACAACCAAAATTCAGATAAGGTTTATACTTGTAGGAATTTTAAGGACAACAAACTTCCTTGATCATCTCTTGTTATTTGTAAGAGTTTCCATTTTAGTCCCTAGTATCTACCATAAAAGTTTCAAAGCCAATTAAGATCATAATCTTATTTGATTCACAAGATATTAGCTTCTGACTTTAAACTTATTATTTATTTTCAAAGTCATTCATATATAGTATATGCATAATGTGTAGTAACGGAAGTCGAGGAGCAGCCGGAAGCTTTGGAAGTCCAGCTGCCGGAGACTAACATAGACTCGGACTCACATTTAGGCAAGCCCCGTTTGCATTTAAGTTCCTTACAGTGTCTTTGCAGTTTTCATTCACCTTACGTCTTCAGATGTTTTTGCATTACGTTTAAGGTGTTTGACATCCACTTGCATGGCCAAATAACCCAGGGAGTGGTTAGAATAGCTCACAAACTCATGTAGTAACTGCCATGCTTATATTCATAGGGATCTGGTAGAAGTCGAGTAGTTGGAATCTACACGCGAGATAGGATTTTATCACACGAGATGAATTGGATCAAGAAATGTTTTATAAATATGAAATTGAGACCGGTCAGAGATGAGTAGGAAGTGAAAGGAGGTGGTTTTGGTCGCATAGCTCTAACCATGTCGATTAAGGCCTGTGCCGTGTGCGGCCCTGCTGGACATGCTTGAATTGTACCGACGACATACTGAAGAAATGGGCTTCAACAAACTGACGTAGCTTGATACTGGTTTGTCGAGGCATTCCGTTCTGTTTTATAGGCGTGGGTTGAGGATAGCAAGGTGTAAATCAGCTGGTGGGCACGTTAGAGTACGTCCCACGCAGTGACTCCTGCTCATGACGGATGGACCGGTTCGGCATTCGAGTGTTGGGTGAAAGGTGGCAATATACGACTAGTACTGAAGTGCTACGTAGGTACTGATGTGCTCACTGGCACTTCCGAAAGTGCGTATGTGTCGTGTTGTCCGGGTGTGTCCTGATTGCAATCACGGTCCCTCGCGGTAATAGAGTACCACTTGTTCACTGCGTTGTGACGTACTAAATACTTAAGAAGCCAAAGAATATGATGCATTGAATTATAATTGTTTTTCAACCTTGTATGGCTTAGAGATAGCACAATTAAAAGTTTACAGTTTCCCCATACTTTACTTGTTATAGCATTATGTGCTTTGGGCATGTCATATCATCGGCAAAGCGTTTCTTGTTTGATTGTGGAGTCTATGATGTGCCGTGCCTGAAGAATGTCATGTGCTACTTAAAACATGACTATAAGGATCCACTTGTAGGCGAGTCCTTTATTCTATTCCTTACCTATGCTTAGTATTCACCCCTGCATATGTCTAGTGAGACAGGTTAGTCTTGCTGAGCCTTAAGCTCACGTTTCCTGTTAACAAGTTTTTGCAGATTATACGACTGATGACGGGTTCGATGATGAGGCTGCAGCCCCTCCAGGGTTTACAGCCGAGTGGGAACCCTGCACACCGCTGTAAGTTGGGTGTTGCTAGTGCAAAGCATCCAGGGTATGGATGACTTTGCTTTTGCATAGCTAGTGCTGAGAGCGTAGCTATGATGTATAGTTCTCTTTCGTTTTCGCTTAGTATTGTAAAACTTCCGCTATGTTTATAAATAAAGAATTGGTATTGTATTTTATTCTCGTTCTTTTTCTTGTATATTGTTGGGTGTCGCATCGCACGACACCACCCAATGAGATCCTTGGATGTTGGGATTCCGGTCCCCACACTTGTATGAGTAAGCCTTCATGAATTCCAAATTATGTCTTGTTCCTTAATTATAGCAATTGATTCAATTAGTTGTTTGTGGTTTCATTGCTCTAAAAGTTAGGGGCTCTAGTCTTAGCTTTGAATTCAGAAAGATTAGAGTTGTGGTTGATAACGTCGACACAGTGTCTAGTTTAGAAACCATCAGTTAATATCTCATAGACCCGCGGATTGAGTAGGTAGATGGTAGGTGGTGAAAGCCATATCCTTTCTTTGTAACCCTCCACGATCAGATACACCATAGGCCTCTTATGATAGTAATGGTCATTGCAGAAAAGCACATTTTATTCATAAAAGCAAGAAAATATGATTTATGATTAATAGATGAGGTCAATATCCAACATAACCCAAATAATCAACAATACCATATCCAAGTCCAGCAATTATCATTACCAACCAATCAATAACAATCCGACATAATTAATCATGACTATCCATATTTGTCCATAACCATTCATATCAATTAACATAACCAAATGCATAACCCAATACCCAACTCCAGCCTTTGTTCAATACTCATGTCCATAACTCTAATCATGTGAGGGTCCAGGTCGCTCATAACCGGGAGCACGGCTACCATGATAGTCTTACACTTTGCAGGGGTGGCACCACTTTACCCACAAGTTCGTGATTGCATCACCTTTTGGCGACTAAGAACCTCCATTATGTCGTCTCACACTTCTATCGGTGTGTGGCCAAGAGATCACAAAATAGCCTTTACAAAGTGAATACCAGCATGTGCGGATCCACTAAGGTTTCACTGGAGGTGATGTCTCACAACTGAGCACATCCATCCAAGGGCCTCCTCTTGTGCCGTTCAGATCCCAGGCTAGTCCCGCCAATATTGCAAACCCAACCGATTCCCATTCCCCGAGCCTTCCATATCATCCGAACAATGCTAGCAATACACTAATTAATAGCCTAAGCCGCACCCATACTTGGCCCTATGGTTGGACTGTAATCCTGGATGGTCACTCCACCAACCGGTCCATAGATCTAGAGGAAGCAAAAGCACCATACCATCAAATTCATTCCACATAGTCGGCTTGCTTAGATCCCTAAGTTACATGTTGCTAAGGGTCATTATCACCATTTCACATAGTTCAAATGATCAAAGTTCATAATCAAGTTATTTAGCTATTCCCGATCCCAATTAAGCAAATCAAAGCAAAAGTGTAAAATACCCTCCCCGACTCTCTACACTACTTCTCGAGAGACAAGGCATGGCATAAAAGTCCAGTAAACTCCTATCATGGGTTTTCCTATCAAATTGACATGAGCAGCAAGTTCAAAATAAAACATTTCAAAAACAAGATCAAAATGTTGAAGGGCACTTGCCTTGCTCCGGTGACTGGTTTCGATCGAGAGCTTCATAGTTCTGGTGTTGAAGGTCCTCATAAGCACCCTTTAGATCGTTTCCTTCTATTTGGCGCGACACACATGCAAACAAGAATTACAATCAATAAATGCTCGTATATTACACAATATGCCATGATATGTGTGAATGATTCAATTATGGTGTAAATAATGTTGTTAAGTTACTACTATTGCTTACTAACTAGGTACAATTATGTTTTACATAGTTGAGTAAGTTCTGGGTCATTTCTGGAAAAATTGGGGAAGTTTCAGGATTTTTTGGAATTCAGAAACCAGACTAATCCTCGTTGGGGTTGAACATGTCCGCTCTGGACCGGGCTAGTTTGCATTGGACCAGACAAGTCCACTATGGTCCAGGGTTTTGTGAACATTCCAGCTAGGGCATGGTTTGAATCGAGTAGGGGATCAATTTTGACGTGGAAAGTTAGATCTAGGGTAGTTATCGTGAATGTAATGGTCAAAGAGTCGAAGATTGGGCGTAATGCATGAAACTTGACGTCTAGATCCGTTGACAATGAATCCGCGGCAAGGCAAAGAAGAAGAACGTTGATGATGAAGATTTGATGAAGAAGATCACAGCAACGAAGACGATCTTGCTAGATCCTCCTTCTTCTTCTTCCTTCCTCTTCCTTCTCCTCCTTCTCCTCCCTTCCTTGCGGGTGAAGCTTCTGTCTTGAACGGCGGCTCACAATGAGACGGCAGGGCGGTGGGTTTTCTCATGTGGGTAGGGGTTGTTTATATTGGGGTGGAGTTGTGGGGTTAGGGTGGAAACCTAGTAGGACTTGGTGGGGACAAGTAGGGCCTTGGTGGCGTTCCACTTGGGCTCTTTGTGGGTGGGCACAACGTCCTAGGGTCTAAATATGTACCACGTAATAAAACATTGTGGAGGAAAATTTGAATCTGAGTCGAAACACTAAACACCAGACTAGTCCGTTTTAGTACCGGACAAGTCTGTTTTCCTTTCTGTAGCCACAATGGACTAGTCCGTTGATGAGGGGATAAGTCCACTATACCATAGCGAAAAGGGGATTTCCAGACAAGATTGAAATTGTCTGGACAAGTCTGGGGTTTTAAGTTTCATAATCAGACTAGTCCACAACATTAACAGACAATGCCAGATTGGAACAGAAGCATCACTGATTAGTCCGCACAGATGAATGGACAAGTCTGTTGCATTGAAGAAACTGAATTAAGCCTTCACAGACTGGGGACCGGACTAGTCCGGGGTTCGGACCAGACAAGTTCATACCAAGAATTGATTTTAGTTGTTCATTTGCCTCTAATTCATTTTATTCTTCTTCCTTTTTGTAGTGCCTTATGTTAACCATGTATGGGAACGAGTGCAATGCATGATGATGAAAAATTAGGGTGTTACTAACCTACCCCCCTTAAAATGAATCTTGCCCTCGAGATTCGATGTAGAAGAGAAAAGATGGGGAAATTCCTTCTTAAGATCATATTCACGCTCCCATGTAGCCTCAGATTCAGCATGATGGTTCCATTGTACTTTACACCATTGAATCACCCTGTTCCCCGTGACCCTCTCCTTGGTGTCCAAGATCTTGATAGGTTGCTCTACATAGGTCAAATCTTCCTTAAGTTCCAATTCGTTCATTGGTACTTGCTCTTCCGGAACTCTTAGGAACTTCTTGAGTTAAGACCCGTGGAACACATCATGAACATCCGGAAGATGTATCGACAACTCCAATTGATATGCCACTTCTCCACATTTGTCCAAAATCTGAAATGGTCCGATATAGCGGGGTGCTAACTTGCCTTTAACATTGAATCGCTTGTGACCTCGAATAGGCGATATCTTGAGATGCACGAAGTCTCCCACTTCGAAAGCTAAGTCTCTTCGTCAGTTATCCGCATAGCCTTTTTGATGTGACTGAGCAACCCTCAAAATTTCACGGATTATCTGAACTTGCTTTTCGGTGTCCTGTATCACATCAGGTCCAAATACCTGGGTCTCTCGTGTTTCACTCTAGAATCGGGGTGTTCTACACTATTAATATTTCCTACACACTACAAACAATTAATTCCTAGAAAGGGTGTCATAAATGCTTGTTAATAGTTATTAGATTACAAATGTAAGTCCGCAAGCGCATGGAATCGATCGATGTAGCATTTCCCCTTTCAGTGTATTCCCAAAGGGTGTCATTTATATTCTTCCAAAGGAAGGCTAGGTGGAAGCAAAGCAATCATCAAATTGAGAGGATAGGTTGATCTAGGTAGGGTTCTAGCAAGGATGGGTAATTGATAGTTTGGAGGTAGTGTGACACACACAATATCATTCTATACTAAGGGGGGTAAATGAGATAAAGAGGGACTAGGCTAAGAGTTAGGTAGATACTCCTATTATGCTTCTAGTGTACATATACATGCCCTAGGTTAGTTACTAATGATTATATCAATTATGAACTCTCATGCTAAGTGGATTAACACATCAGACAAGAGTTTACCCCTAGCAATACTAGGACGACTCCCGCAAGAGCTTGTGGCACAACCGAACATGGAGGATTACAAAGGATAGATAGGGTTGTCACCACCTACTGCCTACCTCTTCAACCCGTGGGTCTACGAGACATTCAACGTTACTTATCTATCCTAGCACCATGCTAGCATATTAAGTAATTATCTTAAGAGCCTAGGAACAAGACATCCTAAGGCAATGAACTAAATCATCATTGAACCAACATTAATTCATAGCGTAAGTGATTCATATTAACATAATCATGTCATAGCTAATTAGACTATATTAGGGGTTTGTAGTGCCTATGATGAGATAATGAGAATGATATAGCATAATCCTAAATATTACTCCTACGGCTATGGAGTTATCACGTTGGTGAATTACCACTTTTGCAACTCAGAAAAATTGTTTTCCGAATAAAAAACTTTTTTTCAAAACCCAACAATTTTCTTTTTGTGAAAAATAAAGAAATAAAAATGATAGTTGAGAGTAGAATATTCTCATCTTACTAAGAAAAACCAAATATGCAGTGGGGAAAAATCAAACTAAATGGGGAAAAACCAAATGAAGAGATAAGAATAATTAAAGAAAAGCATAAGTACCAATTCAACCTATTGGCTAGGTCTCACCACTGTCTGATGAGACGAGCATTCCTCCTTCTTCATTTCTTGACATCTGGGCCCAGAGGGATGGGCTCTGACAGCCTGTCTTGCTTCTTCCGCCATTCCTTCTTTGGCGGTTTGGTGTACATGGGCCTTTTGGGAGGCCCGAACTTCTCCGTCTTCTTGGGGTGTCGGTGTGTACTATAAGATGGGTTCTCCGCATAGATCAAATTCCTCATGAATGCAATGAGCGGGTCCATTTTTGGAGGTATGATTTTGACCTCTTGAATGTGCTTAACATTCGGCCCATACTTGATAGGATCATGGAGCATTGCCCCAATTTTGGGCGAAAGTAAAACTTCTCCTCCTTGCCATTGATATGGAAATGGATTTCTCCAGCTCCCACATCTATGCAAGCCTTCGTGGTGCTAAGGAATGGTCGCCCAAGAATGAGCGACATATCCTTCTCGACCTCCATGTCGAGCACCATGAAATCCACAGGTATGAAGCAATTTCGAATTTTCACCAGAACATCTTCAGCGATACCCACCGGATAACAGACTGAAGAATCATCTAGATGGAGTTGCATTGGTGTTGGAGTAAGCTCTATGAAGTTCAGCTGGTCGAAAACCACTTTGGGCATCACACTCACACTTGCTCCAAGGTCACAAAGGGCCTTGTCAAAGTGGTGAGCCCCAATCGAGCAAGATATTGTAGGACATCCATGGTCCTTCAGCTAGTTGCCTCCTTGTAGAGAAATCATGTTGACATTTTCCACGGGAGGTTCGGGCTGTCCTGGCATCTTGCCATTCCAATGGAGCAACAACAGCTGCCACTTGAGCCAACTGAGTTTCAACCATCTTGTTGAAGCTCAATTGATTCTTGAAGGCTGAGGATAGTCCATCAATCTTGGCATTAATGATCTCTAGGGTCTTGTCATTAGCAAATAGTTTCTTGGATAGAGTATCATTGATCTTCAGCTGGCTAATGACAAGTTCTCTCAAGTTTGGTTGATTTCCATTGTTTCCGTTGTTGTTGTACCCTCCTTGAAAGAATGGGCATGGTTGACCCCACCCTTGACCTCCTGGACGATAGCCATTATTGTTTCCATTGTTGGCTACGTATAGGGCATCCTCACGGGTTTCTGGGCAGTCATTGCCCAAATGACCCGTGTTGCCACATACTTCACAAGTGATGTGAGAGTCTCAGGCATAGGCATTGCCACATACCTAACCATTCCCTTGTCCATCAATCTTCTTCATAAGGAGGTCCAATTTGGCAGCGATCATGTACACCTCTTTCAAGGTGTGCATGCCTCGCTGGCGGGTATGGAGACGCTTGTCGCTCCAAACCATATTTGACACCATCTTCTCAATCAAATCTTTAGCTTTGGGCACCATCAATGACAATAAGGCACCTCCAGCAACAACATCAACATGGTCACGAACAGAAGGGATCAACCCGTTGTAGAAGTTTTGGATAATTAGCCAATCATCTATCCCATGGTGGGGACAGGCTAGGATATACTCCTGAAGCCTTTCCCAAGCCTCGGGAATAGACTCCTGGGCATCTTGCTGGAAGCTGGAAATTCTTCCACGTAGGGTAGTGGTCTTGCCCAACAGGAAATTTTTTGCGAGGAATGCCACAGAACACTTCTCCCAAGTGTCTACAACACTTCAGTTCACGTAGAACCACTGTTTCACTCTCCCAAGAAGAGAGAACAGAAACAGCCTAAGATGCACAACATCAGGAGATACATCTTTGATCTAAAAAGTGTTCTAGATCACAAGGAACTGTTGCATGTGACCACTTGCATCCTCGTTAGATTCCCACAAAATGGGTTGTCCTACACCATAATGATCAGGCAATTCTTAATTTTGAAGTTTACGTCTCCCGTGTTAACAGTAAGCCCAATAGGCACATTGTTAGCAGGAGCAGAAAACTCACGAAGGGTCTTCTGAGCCGTTGCATTTCGGTTGTTGGTGCAATTGTGTTGGCTTGCTTTGCCACTTGAAGCTTCTAAGGAGTAACGAACAAGGTCAATCTCTCAGAAGGGATTCGGGATCTTCAACAAAGTTTTCTGGCAAGCGGAGACCAGACATACACTACCTTGTATTCACATATAATTCAAAAACAAAGAACGGTTATCCTACTAAAACCTACCAGGGTCCTATCCTATTCATTCAATCATGCAATACTTCGGCTGCCTTCCTCGGCAACAACGCTAGAAATGCTTGTTGATATTTCTCACGCACTACTAACAATTCATTCCTATCAAGGGTGCTAGAAATGCTTGTTAATTGTTTTTAGATTACATATGTAAGTCCGCAAGTGCACGGAATCTATCGATGTAACATTTCCCTTTTTAGAGTATTCCCAAAGGGTGTCATTTATATTCTCCGAAAGGAAGGCTAGGTGGAAGCAAAGAAATCATCAAATGGAGAGGCTAGGTTGATCTAGGTAGGGTTCTAGTGAGGATGGGTAATTGATAGTTTGGAGGTAGTGTGACACACACAAGAGCATTCTATCCTAGGGGGGGGGGGGCGTAAATGAGGTAAAGAGGGACTAGGCTAAGAGTTAGGTAGATACTCCTATTATGCTTCTAGTGTACATATACATAGCCTAAGTTAGTTACTAATGACTATATCAATTATGAATTGTTATGCTAAGTGGATTAACACATTGGGCACGGGTTTACCCCTCACAATACTATGACAACTCATGATAAGAGCCTGTACCATAGACAAACATGGACAATTACAAAGGACAGATATGGCTGTCACCACCTACTGCCTACCTCTGCAATCCGTGGGTCTACGAGACATTCAATGCTACTTATATATCCTAGCACCATGCTAGCATATTGAGTAATTACCTTAACATCCTAGGCACAAGCCATCCTAAGGCAATGAACTAAATCATGGTTCAACCAATGCTAATTCACGGCATAAGTGATTCATATTAACATAATCATGTCATAGCTAATTAGACTATAGTGGGGGATTGTAGTGTTTATGATGATATAATGAGAATGGTATAGCACAATCATAAATACTACTCCTACCATATATATGGAATCCACAATCAAACAAGAAACGCTTCATCCAAGAATATGAACAATAGAAGACTAAATATAATATCTTTGTTAAGGGCAAAGTCACAAATACAAATAGAAATATGAGAGCCTTTCTAGGAATATTCCGTGCACTTGCAGACTTACGTCTGTAATCTAAAAACTATTAACAAGCATTTCTGGCACCCTTGCTAGGAATGAATTGTTTGTAGTGTGTAGGAAATATCAACAGGCATTTCTGGTGCCGTTGTCGGGGAAGGCAGCAAAAGTATTGCATGATTGAGTGAATAGGATAGGACCCTGGTAGGTTTTAGTAGGATGATCCTTCCTTGTTTTCGCATTCTATGTGAAAATAGGGTAGTGTAAGTCTGGTTTCTGCTTGCCAAAAAACTTTGTTGAAGATCTCGAATCCCTTCTGAGAGATCGACCTCGTGTCGTTACTCCTCAAAAGCTTCAAGCGGCAAAGCAAGCCAGCGCAACTGCACCAAGAACTGAAACGCTAATGTCCCAGAAGACCCTTCGTGGGTTTTCGGCTCCCTCTGCTAACAATGTGCCTATTGGGCCCACTGTTAACACGGGAGACGTAAACTTCAAAATCAAGACTGGCCTTATCACCATGGTTCAAGCCAACCCATTTTGTAGGAAGGCTAACTAGGATGCAAGTGCTCACCTGCAACAATTTCTTGAGATCTGCAGCACTTTTAAGATCAAGGACGTATCTTTCGATGATGTTTGTCTTAGGATCTTTCTGTTCTATCTTCTTGGGATAGCAAAACAGTGGTTCTATGCGGATCGAAGTGCTGTAGACACTTGGAAGAAGTGTTCTAAGGCATTCCTCATCAAGTTTTTCCCGTTCGACAAGACCAATGCCCTACGTGGAAGAATTTCCAGCTTCTAGCAAGATGCCAATGAATCTATTCCCGAGGCTTGGGAAAGTCTTCAGGAGTACATTCTAGCATGTCCCCACCATGGGATGGATAACTGGCTCATCATCCAAAACTTCTACAACGTGCTGATATCTTCCACAAGTGACCATGTTAATGCTGTTGTTGGAGGTGCTTTCTTCTCATTAAAGGTGCCCAAAGTCAAAGATTTGATTAAGAAGATGGTGTCAAACATGGGTTGGAGCGACGAGCGTCTCCATACCCACCAGCGAGGCATGCACACCTTGAAGGAGGCGGACATATCGCTGCCAAATTGGACCTCCTTATAAAGAAAATTGATGGATAACGCAATGGTGAGGTATGTGGCAATGCCTATGCCTTAGACTCTCACATCACATGTGAATTCTGTGGCAACACGGGCCATTTGGGCATGACTGCCCAGAAACCCGTGAGGATGCCCTATACGTAGCAAACAATGGAAACAACAATGGTTATCGTCTAGGAGGTCAAGGGTGGGGCCAACCACGCCCATTCTTTCAAGGAGGATACAACAACAATGGCAATAATGGAAATCAACCCAACTTGAGAGAACTTGCCGTTTGCCAGCTAAAAATCAATGAGGCTATATCCAAGAAGCTGTCAGCCAATGACAAGACCCTAGAGAGCGTTAATGCCAAGATTGAGGGACTATCCCCAGCCTTCAAAAATCAATAGAGTTTCAACAAGATGTTGGAAACTCAGTTTGCTCATGTGGCAGCTACTGTTCCTCCAGTGGAGAATGGCAAGATGTCAGGATAGCCCGAACCTTCTGTGGAAAGTGCCAACATGATTTCTCTACAAGGAGGCAACTAGCTAATGGACCCTGGCAATTCATGCTCAATTGGGGCTCACCACTTGTAACACCCTGATTTTTGAGTTTTGGCAAACTAAAAATTTAAATAAGAGTTTAAGATTTATAATAGGAATAGTTTTTATAAAGAAAAATATAAAATATATGCATCTCATATTGCATTTTGCATTCATCCACAAGTACTAAAAATTAGTTACAAAAATAAATATGCCAAAAGTAATTTATTTGCCATAACAAATATAGGATAAAAGAAATAAAGGAGACTAAAGATATATATATATATATATAATCATTTAATTATATGATGAATTCATGCAAAAAACATTAAGCAACATAAAAAAAGGAAACAAATTAAAATAAACTAGAACCAAAACAGCATTTAAATTCTGTAGCAGGGCAGACTTGTCCGGTTGGGATCCCGGACTAGTCCATTTAACTCTCTGTTATCTTACAGACATATCTATTTTCTAGCCCAGATTAGTCTGAATTTGCTTTCGAAGATTGTTCGAACTTGTCCGTTACCCGGTACGGACTAGTCAGTTATTTGCTACTAGAACTCTTCGGAGTTGTCCGGTAATCCCTCCTTTCAGGCTGATTTTTTGGAAAATTGATCAAGCTTCTGGACTTGTCCGAAATATACAGGACTTGTGTGTTTTCTTTTATGGACAAGATTGGACTTGTACAGAATCAGAATGGAGTTGTCTGTTCAAGCCTCTGGTTGATATCGGACTAGTCCGGCCTCTAGCGGACTTGTCCGGTGTGCCCAACTCGGGCTCAATCTTTTCCTTCATGATTTGTTATTTGGTATTTACCTTAATTGGGCCCAAGAACGTCTTGCCCAACCCCTGTGGAGCCCATTTGGGACCCCTACACGGCCTTCACATCCTTGAACTCGAAATCCATCAAACCCTACAACCTCCACCTCTATATAAACACCGCAACACCCACCCCTTCACCTCTTTGCCACGATTGATGAAACCCCAAACCATAGTTCGCGAGAGCCATCGTCAAGAAGAGTTAATCACAACTAGGAGGAAGGAAGGACAGAGGAGAAGGATCAAGCAAGTCCAATCTTCATCAACTCATCGTCGACTTCATTGATTCTCCATCAATTCTCCATCTTCCTTGGATCTAGACGCCAAGATCTCGAGTTTCATCGAATTCTCAACACTTGAGTTGTTGAATTCATGGTAATTACCTTAGATCATCTTTCTACATCCATCTTGGACCTATAATTCAAATCAAACTATGCTCTAGAGGATGCTGTCGAGGACCTCCAGTACCAAAACTTTGAAGCTTTTGACCCTAATCAATCTCAAGAGCAAGGCAAGTGTCCTTGATCATTTTGATCCTAGTTTTAAATGTTTTGTTTGCAAAACTGCATGCTTGTGTCAATTTGATGGGAAACTCAAGATAGGAGTTTACTAGTCTTGTTTGACCATCCTTGTCGCTTGGGACATGTTGTAGAGTGTCGGAAAGGGCTTTTCTACCTTTTTGCCCCGCTCTAATTAATTGGGATGGGAAAACAACTAAATGGCTTAATTATGAATTAAGGCACTTATGGATGATGCGAATTGATGAACATGGTTAATTGGTAACATAGGACATGGGAGATCTAAGCGAGCATGTTTTGTGGATCGGGTTGGATGATATGGTGGTTTGCTTGCTTTGGATCTAAGGACAGGTTCATGCGAGAATATGTCAGGAATACAGTACTACCACAAGGCCAAGTATGGGTGTAGCTTAGCTTATTAATTAGGTGTATTGCCAGCATCGATTTGGATCATTTGGAGGATCAGGGAATGGGAGTCAGTTGGGTTTTCAATAGTGACAGGACTGCCCTAGGATCCGAACGGCACAAGAGGGCGCCCTTGGTTGGATGTGCTCAGTTTAAGGCATCACCACTGGTGAAACGTCAGTGGGTTTGAATATGCTTGTAGTCCGTTTGTAAAGGCTATTTTGTGATCTCTTGTCCATACACCTAAGGAAGTGTAATTGGCATAAGGGAGGTTATTTAGTCGACAACAGGTGACGAAATCACGCACTTGTCGGTAAAGTGGTACAACCTCTGCAGATTGTTAAAAACTGTCATGATAGTCGTGCTCCCGGTTGAGAGCACCTAGATGACCTACATGATTAGAATGAAACTTGGGATTTGGGATGGTCATGGTTATGGTTATTGTTGGGTAATGGTTATGGTTATGATTATGGATTGGATGGTGATAAATGAACATGGTTAATGATGATGGTAAGAATATGTCATATGGAAGGATGATGAATGATGGACATGAATTATTATATTTATTTGGGATATGATGGGAATATTACACATAGACATTGTAGGATGCTTTTCATATGTTTTAAATGTACTTTTCATCAACTAGCCAATTTTTATCATCAATTCCTTGTTTAAGCTACATGTGCTCACCCTTGGAATTCCCCCACCAACAGTTTCAGGTGATTCTTGGGAGTACCTTGACGATTATGCGGAGTACTAGGCTTGTGTGCCGCCGTCAGCTTGCCTGTGGTGTTGCTTGGAGCCGCACTACCCTATATGCTTAGTTTGCTTAGATTATTTCCGCTGCATTAGTTTCAATTTTACCAATAATGATCATTAGACTTGTAATTTGAGGATTATGTGAATATATATATATAATCGTTGATTTATATGATGAATTCATGCAAAAAACATGAAGCAACATAAAAAGAAACAAGATTAAAATGAATTAGAACTTTAAATCTTGCATCAGGGCGGACTTGTCCAGTGGGGACCCCGGACTAGTCCGTTTAACTCTCTGTTGTCCTAAAGGATTTATCTATTTTCTGCCCCGGATTATTCTGAATTTGGTTTCAAAAATTGTCCAGACTTTTTCATTACCCGGTACGGACTAGTTTGTTATTCGCTACTTGAACTCTTCGGAGTTGTCTGGTAATTCTTCCTTTCAATCCATTCTTTTGGAAAATTCACCAAGCCTCTGGACTTGCCCCACCTATACCGTACTTGTCTGTTTTCCTTTTTGGACAAGGTCGGAATTGTCCGGAACCAGAACAGACTTGTCCGTTTAAGCCTCTTGTTGATATGGGACTAGTTCGGCCCCTAGTGGACTTGTCCAGTGTGCCCGACTCGGATTCAATCCTTTCCTCCATGATTTGTTATTGGTTATTTACCTTATTTGGGCCCAATAACATCGTGCCCAACCCCTGTGGAGCCCATGTGGGACCCGTACATGGCCTCCACCACCTTGAACTTGAAATCCATCAAACCCTACCCACTCCACCTCTATATAAACACCCCAACACCCAACCCTTCATCGCTTTGCCACGATTGAAGAAACCCCAAACCCTAGTTTGCGAGAGCCACCGTCAAGAAGAGTTCATCGCAGCTAGGAGGAAGAAAGGAGGAATGAGAAGGATCAAGCAAGGCCGATCTTCATCAACTCATCGGCGACGTCGTTAATTCTCCACCAATTCTCCATCTTCCTTGGATCTAGACGTCAAGATCTCTAGTTTTGTTGAGTTCTCGACCCTTGAGTTGTTGAATTCACAGTAATTACCTTAGATCATCTTTCTACGTCCATCTTGGCCCCATAATTCAACTCAAACTATGCTCTAATTGGGAATTCGCCCAAAACACTAGTCGAGCGGACTTGTCCAACCAAGCGCGGACTAGTCCGATCGACTTTCTAGTCCAGGGCGGACTAGCCCGGTCTCTTGTACGAACTTGTCCGACCATCTGAATCTGAAGTTGCTGAATTAATTCCAAATTGACACAAATCAACTTGAAACCCGTTCAAACTTGTTAGAAACCATTATAACTAGTTAGTAAACATTAATAGCAGCTCATTAACAAGTTTTACAATATAATTGCAATAATCATGCATGTCATGGAATATTGAGTAATATATGAGCATTTATTTATTGTGATGCTTGTTTTGTATGTTTATTGCGCGGAATAGAAGGTGTTGCTCTAGAGAGTGCTGTCGAGAGCCTCCAGTACCAGGACTTTGAAGCTTTTGACTGTAATCAATCTCAAGAGCAAGGCAAGTGTCCTTGATCATTTTGACCTGTTTTTAAATGTTTTGTTTGCTTGTATGCTTGTGTCAATTTGATGGGAAACCTAAGATAGGAATTTACTAGTCTTGTTTGACCATCCTTGTCGCTTGGGACATGTTGTAGAGTGACGGGAAGGGATTCTGTACCTTTTTCTTTGCTATAATTATTTGGGATGGGAAAACAACTAAATGGCTTAATTATGAATTAATGCACTTATGGATGATGTCATTTGATGAACATGGTTAATTGGCAACATGGGACTTGGGAGATCAAAGCGAGCAGGATTTGTGGATTAGGTCAGATGATATGGTGGTTTGCTTGCCTTGGACCTAAGGACTGGTTCATGCGAGAATATGCCAGGAATACAGTGCCACCAAAGGCCAAATATGAGTGTGGCTTAGCTAATTAATTAGATGTATTGTCAGCATTGATTCAGATCATTTGGAGGAGCAGGTAATGGGAGTCGGTTGGGTATGCAATAGTGGCGGGGTTGCACTGGGATCTAAATGGCACAAGAGGGGGCCCTTGGTTGGATGTGTTCAGTTGGAAGCATCACCACCGGTGAAACCTCAGTGGGTTTGAATATGCTAGTAGTCCCTTTGTAAATGCTATTTTGTGTTCTCTTGGCCATACACCTAAGGAAGTGTAATTGGCATAAGGGATGTTTCTTTAGTCGCCGACAAGTGACGAAATCACAGACTTGTGGGTAAAGTGGTACGAGCTATCATGATAATCGTGCTCCCGGTTAATAGCACCCGGATGACCAACATGATTAGAATGGAACTTAGGATTTGGGATGGTCATGGTTATGGTTATGGTTGAGTAATGGTCATGGTTATTATTATGGATTGGATGGTGATAAAGGGACATGGTTAATGATGATGGTAGGAATGTGGCATATGGAAGGATGACGAATGATGGACATGAGTTATTATGTTTATTTGGGTTATGATGGGAATATTACACATAGACTTTGTAGGATGCTTTTCATATGTTTTAAATGTACTTTTCAGCAACTAGCCAATATTTATCATCAATTCCTTGTTTAAGCTACATGTCATTATTTTCCCACACTTGCTGAGTACGACATGTGCTCAACCTTGCAATTCCCCCACCAACAGTTTCAGGTTATTCTTGGGAGTATCCTGAGAATAATGCGGAGTACTAAGTTGTGTGCTGCCGTCAGCTTGCCTGTGGTGTTGCTTGGAGCCGCGCTACCCTATATGCTTAGTTTTCTTAGAATATTCCCGATGCATTAGTTTCAGATTTACCAATAATGATCATTAGACTTGTAATTTGAGGATTATTTGTATATTGCAATATAGGTACTTATTTAATAATTTGTGCTGTGATAGTTATCTTTTTATCATTTGTGAATCACTTGTGTATGTGTGTTAAACATCCTGGGCACACATATGCACCACGCTTGTGTAAAGGCCCAAATTTTAAAGTGTAAAGTTCAGTTAGGAGAAATAAAAATAAACATGAGGAGAAGAAATCAAAATGGCAAAGGAAAAATCAAATTAGCTCAAACCTTAAATGAGGGATTCAAAATTCAAATCTAGCTAATGTTAAATCCCAGTAAAAATGAAGATTTGGCTTGCCCAATGGATTCCTCATGTCTTAAATAACCTCTCTGCGAAGTTTCATAGTATTTGAACTTCAATTGCTATTTAATTCAAGGCCACCAAGAAAATGCATTTGAATTCAAATTCAACTTGAAATCTGATTCAAACATAGGCAGTTATCAAATTAAACTTCAGATTTGGATGCCACCTATTTCCTTTAGCTTGGCTGCCAAGTTTGATAATTTTCAGAGTTTAATTGTTTAAAGATTAAATGTACCCGAGAAGATAAGGGGGAGGCCGTGGACCCCACAAGTCAGTCACAGCACTGGGTGTTCTGTTTTTCTTTCTCTCTCAGTTGGACACGCACGGCATGCAATCCACCTCACCTGCCTGCCTGCTTGCTTTCACTGTGAATCCAGCACATGAAATAGAGGCGCCCTCATCCTCTCCCTTACTGATATTTTCTTCTGTTTGCAACAAGCTACATGGTGTTCTTCTCCTTCCACTCACCTATTCTCGGTTTACCGGTGCTGTGCTTCATTCTTTGGTCAAACCCAAGCTGCAGAGTGGAGGTGGTTCCATTTTTGTTGCTCGTGATTGTTCACAAACCTCGTGCTCAGCTCTCTGACAAGTTTTATGGGCAGCTTGAATGTTCCCGACGAATGAATCGATGGTTTTCGCGCCGCCAAGTGACGGCCGCCCACTGCTCCGTTCAACAGCGACGTGTTCCCGGTGCTGCAGCCACCATCTCGTGCGGCTCCCAAGAACTAATAGGTGCGCCATTACATGGTTCCTGCACAGTTTCATGGCATGTCATGGCATATCCAACTGTTATTTCGATATTTCCCGATGATTTCTTCATAGCAATATTGCTAGGTCTTGATGTCAATTCGGTTTCTACGTGCAACCATACTTTAATCCAGTTGGACAATATGTTCTACACGCCCTCACACACTCCCTAGATCAAGAACCAGCAAGAATAATTGACTAATCAAGCGGGGCAACTGGACTTCCTAGCCGCCATGTAAAAATCCCCTGTTAACCGTCGAACTCGGGCTTCGAGCTATTTCAACAACACTTTGCTGTCCATACCCATCCTACCCTTCAACCCAGGATGCCGTAGGGTCCAAATCCGAGCTCGATTGATCCCCTCGGCGCGATTTCCGCCATGGCCGACAAAGCTCGCCGCCGCCTTGCCGTTGGCCACCCGATTCCGGCCATCTTGGTGCGTGTGATGCTGCCCGGCAGGTTGGCCATATACTAAGGGTCATTTTTCCCCAACTCACCTCACCATATCTCGCCGTTCGGCCACGGAACGGGTTCGCACCATCAGGGCGCCGCCGGCTCTGGTGCTGTCTGGAGGATGAAGACATCCAACGTGTGGACCCGTCCATCCAGTGATACTCGCCCATGGGTGGATCTGCTGTGGATGTTGATCTTTTAAGTCTACACAGAAGTAATTTTGTGGCCCTCCTGTTGCTTCCACGGGAGTGGATGATTTAAGCCCAAGGGCCCAGAGATGTGTTAACCGTTTTTCTTTTGAAAAATAATCTCAGCTTTCCATGAAACTTCAAAAATCAATATCTCCTAGTATAAGTGTCCCAAAATTATGAAACAAATTTCTTGGATTCCTTTTAACACGTAAATTGCAGTGGTGCAAATTGATTGGTATGAAAATCTCTGTATGTTGCTCCAAAATTCCATAAATTCAGATTTTTGGGAATTAATTACAGGAGATCCACTTTATGGAAAATTCCCAATTTTGGCCAGAACGTCCTACATAAATCACTTGATCTTCAGACAAAATTTCAGCTTCATTCGACTTCATTTGGTCAGTCAAACTGTGTTGCTTTTTCATATATTCATGAAAATTGTAAAAACAATAGAAACTTTTCCAGAAAATATTCCCAACATGTGAAATTCATATATCCCTCCAGAAAGCTTATAAAAATGTAAAACCGACTTTGCTGGACTCCATTTGACCATCCCTACATGAGTAACATAACTTCCTGTATGACAAAACTCCAGTTTTTTCAGGGAAATTCAGTGAAGACAAAAGCTTTGTAGATTTTTGTAGAACACATTATGTCATTACTGTATCTGAAATTTGGCTAGCACCTTTCTATGACATATTTGGACTAATACAAAAAGCTCAGCTTCATTTCACTTTGTCTTCATCAGATTATGACAGTAGTATGTTTCCTCTACATCAAAGTCATAATGAACTTCCCAATTCCATTACTTTCAGCTCAACTTGGGTAAATTCAAACCTCTCCATCAGAATTGAGACCCACTTATAGCCTTTCTATAGTCATGTACAGTATATTAATTTCATTCTCCAGATTTATGAAGTTTCATTATTGCTAAACTATATTCTTATGATTTGCATCTCATATCGAATAGTAATCGAGACGAAGGACTTGGAGGACTTGGAGGAGGGATTTCTATTGGAAGGACCAGCAGCTGATTGTGTTCTCATCGCACTGACTTTGACTAACTGTTGAGCAAGGCAATTCCCAGTTTGCATTTAAGAGCTTTTATAAAATTTTGCTTTGTATCACATTACGTCTTGGAGATGAATTGTGCATTAAGTCTAGATGATTTTTATACTCCACTTGCATAACCAGAACACCAATGGAGTATTGGGTAGCTATTAAGTCCTTGTGTAGCTGCTGCTATGCTAAATGTTGTATAGAAATCTGGTAGAAGTTGAGTAGTTGGAATCCACTAGCGAGATAGGTTTGACCTCACACGGGATTGGTTTATGGTAGAGAATGACTTATGGAAATGAATATGAGACCTGGTAGTGGGGTAGGATGTGTAGCCCTGCCTGTGTCGATTGAGGACCGATCCGTGTGCGGCCCTATTAGGCAAGTTTGAGCTGTATCGGATGCATACTGGTATATGGGACCCTGGAAACTGATGTAACTCGTGGACCTTGGTGTGGAAACTTCTATGCTGTCTTTGAATGGAGTTGAGAAGGCATAAAGGTGTAAATATTCTAGCGGGCAACTTTGACGTGTCCATGTAGGGGACCTTTTACTCGGGATGGAGGGTTGATTCCATATTAGGGCCTCTTGTGAAAAGTTGCTGCACATGGCGTAGAGTGAAGCGCACCGAAGTGCTTCCTTGCAGGCGTATGTGTCGTGCATTCTGGGTTGTTATTGATTGCAATCACTGCCGCTCGCGGTTATGGACTGAGCATACTTGTTCGCTGAGTCGTGACGTAGTAAATTAAGAATAATGGAATCATATGAATTATGCTCTATGCTTAATCATTGTTTACTACTTGTATGTTATAGTTATATTGCTAACTAAATTTATTTTTATGGGACTGTAAACTGCTGCTATAATCTGAAAATAAAGGATATACTTTAGTCGAGTTTCTTCTATGCAAATTCACCCGCCTATGTACTAGAGTTTCCAACATGTAGAGTTGCATGTTTAGGTGAGACGGTTAAGTCTTGCTGAGTGTTATGCTCATGGTTTGTGGATTAATATGTTTTGCAGGTAACATCGCATATGATAGGTTTCGTAGTGCGGCATCACCCCTCTCGAGTTGTATTGCCGAGTGGAAACCCCACGAGCCGCTGCTTTGCTTTGTGTTGCTAGTGTGAGGTATTTCGGGCTGAATACTCTCACTTGTGCAGTAGCTAGGTTCGAGTGAGAGTATTATGTATCTTCCACTGCTTATGTACTCTTCATGTATATTATTTTGTAAACTTGCATATATTATGAAATAAAACATTGGTATGTTTCACGTATTCTTCTTGTGTGTGCTGTTGGGTGTCGCATCGCACAGCACCACCCAATGTGTTTCCTAGAATGTCAGGATCCCGGTCCTCACAGCTTGGTTCATTTTCGGAACCGGTTAACACACCACTTTGACAAGGTCCTTCGTGACCTTGGAGAAAGTATGAGTGTGATGTCCAAGGTGGTTTTGGACTAGCTAAACTTCACGGAACTTATTCCAACACCAATGCAGCTTTAACTGGCTGATTCTTCAGTCTGTTATCTGGCGGGTATCGCTGAAAATGATCCGGTGAAAATCCAGAATTGCTTCATACCCATGGATTTCGTGGTTCTTGACATGGAGGTCGAGAAGGATACACCACTCATTCTTTGGTGACCATTCCATAGCACCGCGAAGGCTCGCATAGATGTGAGATCTGAAGAAATGCACTTCCATATCCATGGCAAGGAGGAGGAGTTTAACTTTCGCCCAAAGTTGGAGCAATGCTCCATGATCTGTATGAAGTATGGACCGAATGTTAAACACATTCAAGAGGTCAAAATCACATATCCAAAGGTGGACCTTCTTATTGCATTCATGTGGAATTTGATCTATGCGGAGAACCCGTCTTATCGTCCACACCGACACCCCAAGAAGACGGAGAAGTCTGGGCCTTCCCAAAGGCCCAAGTCCACCAAGCTGCCAAGGAAGGTATGGCGGAAGAAGAAAGACAAGCCGTCCAAGCCCATTCCTCCGAGCCCGGATGTCAAGAAATGAAGAAGGAGGAATGTCCATCTCATCGGACGGTGGTGAGACCTAGCCAATAGGTTAAATTGGTAGTTATGTTTTTCTTTGTTTTTTTCTCTTTTATAATTTTCCTCATTAGTTTGATTTTTCCCCACTGAATATTTGGTTTTATTAGTAAGTTGACAATCTTATATTCTCAACTATCATTTTTATTTCTTTATTTTCACAAAAAGAAAATACTTTTTTTCTAATACGAAAGCTTATGATCCGGATTTGATCTCCAAATTAGGTATGGATTCCGAATTCTTTTCCATTTGCCGTGCACTATGATGGGAAAAATTTGCTCACATAGAGGGGAAAGGTTCTCGCCTTCTCTCCATACAATTCCTTTGCACACTTAAAATAGGATTTGATGGTATTACTTTTAAATTATTTCGAAAAGAATACAAAATCCTATGGAAAGAATTAAGTGAAATCCTAGGCTTCCATAGACGTTGTTTGCTAGATTTAGACGCTTTGCCTATGTTTAACAAACATAGTTTTGACAAGATTTAACTTGTGAGGGCAGATGTAGTGCACCTAGGAATAGCCACTTACAAAACCCTACTTCACGCTTCATGCATAGATGGGTGGCTATGACTATGTTCCCTAGAGGAGACGTAAGGATAGTGCTTGATGATGAGCTAAAAATTTTATTTGCCATAATTAGTAAATAAAAGTTGCTCCATTTATTGCCATGATGACACAATGGTTAGATTACATTTGAAGAACAGGATCAATTGAATGCACTTCATTGATTACTCGTATTGGTACTGGGGTAGGAGCACTAGAATATTTTCATTTGAGTATATTGAAAATGAAATAGAGTTAATTGATGCAGATTATTTAGTGCAAGGACATACCCTTAAGCATGATCAAGATGGCTCTTTGTCATTTTATTATCCCAGCATTGTCAATGAAATTCGGTTACCTAACCTGGATTATCATTTGTACAAATGCCGGAGGCTAACCATTGACCTTCTTCCCATCGAGGAAGCACAAAGGAGTAATGTGTTTGGAAGGGTAACCAGAAGCCGTACAAGGAGAGAGGCCATCTCCACGGTCCATGAGTACGAAGAGGAGGAGAACCCAACGGGCGATGCACACGGATGGACTCAACCTCCATCGTATGAGACCGAAGGTCCGTCTTGGCATGGATAGCCAGGTGCAAGATGGGAGCCACCTCTATCCACTTAAAGCTCTAGTAGCTTGCCTCCAACGTCCATGAGAAGATGTCATTCCTCTTCAGGTAGAAGTCATTGTGACTATAGCCAAGGAATGATGGATCTCACTAAACATAGATTGCACCACAGAATCATCACAAACTTCATAATCATGGCTTAGAACCATAATAAGAGTGTAATAGCAGTTTTACAACCCAAAAGCATAATAAAGATCAAAAGATGCAAATGGAGCTCTCGTCTCTCAAACTACAGCTAGTCCTAGTGACTCCCCCTCAATCTGTCCTCCTTTGGCATCAAGGCACCAAAAAGAAGAAGAGGAGGGATCTAGAGATCACCGCAGGCTCGTTCCTCGCTGTCGAGTCACTCCTCGATGTCGATCCGCTCATCTTCTTCATCTTCATGCCGCAGAGGAGGATGAGGAGCAGATCCACTCGAAGTTCCCCCAACACCAAAATAGGCATGCTCGGAGGGATAGAGAGGTGGCAGCTTAGAGAAGTCTGAAGCTGAATCATCAGAAATAATGGGAGATCCAATAGGCTTGATCTCTAGCTTCTGATAGATTTCCTTGACATTTTGCTTTATGTATCTCATACCCTCCTTGCTTGCCTTGTTTACCTTATGGACTTTCACTTCAGCCTTCTTGCAGGAGCCAAAGATGGCAGCCAAGTACTTCAAGATGCCACTAGGGGACCCCTTCTTGGAAGTAGTAGCTCATGTACTTGATGGGGGTCTTGCTTCAGCTTGGGCCCTCCTGGGAGCCTCCTCACTAGATAAAGGACATGGAGCAGCTGGGAGAGTGTCTTGGGAAGGCTTCTGGGGCCTCAGAGGAGTGTGCTCAACATCCTTCACAAACTCGATTCCTGTGATCTTTTCTATCATGAACATGATAGAAGGCACATAGACACAAGAACGATTAGGGGTGCAAGAGATGTTCACCATGTCGTTCCATATATAGTCAAAGACATCAAACTTCCTGTTCTTGCTTATCACCTTCATTAGTGTCCTCAAGTAACCTTGAACACTTCCTGCATCTCCATCTTTTGGAGCTATTGTCTTTTTCAGCACCCTCTTGAGAACCATGAAGAAGGGCTTCATGTTCTTGGTTGATGGAGGGGTGAACTCTAGGAGGGTGTCATAGAGAAACTCCATATTGTCCTTCTCCAAGACACCAATGTTGTGGATGGTTAGCTCATTGTTGCCAGTGTCTTCTAGGTGAAGCAGTCTTGCAAACTCATCATAAGTGATGGTGTACTTGGATCCGTGAGTCATCCAAGTCACCCTTTCCTCTTCGTCGCTAGCAAAATAGCAGGTTGCATAGAATTGGGATATGACTTCATCATTCTAGTTACACCTAAAAGGAAACAATTCTTTGAGCCCATGCCTCTCCACAGCTTGTATCACTTCATCAAAGGTTGGGCAGCTCTTCCTCTCAAAGTGTGTCCAGTCGATCCACTGGCTTCGGACCACAGGAGTATTCATTGTGAGATACACGTAACTGTAGTAGTCTGCGTGGTAGTTGCTCCAGAATCTTGCATCAACTACTTTCTGGACCTGCTGTAACAATCAATGGTCCTGAGCTTTGAGGCGACATTGCTCCCTTTGCCATTAAACTTTTCTTTAGTGGGGTCTCTGTTCCCGTGCCTTGGAGCACTCATTTGGAGAGGACCAATCCGACCGGTGACGATCCCTTTCCCTTTGCCCTTAGCCTGGTGAGGAGCTGCCGAGCTAGGGCCAACTGCATCCTTTATTCTTGATGCAGGCTTCTTGGCCACAACCTTTTGCCGCACCTGAGGTGGAGTGGGCGACGGATCAGCGGCATGGTGTTGCCTCTTCTTGCTTTGGCCCGTTGAGGACCAAAGCAAAGACTCTTGGTCCAACTCGACCTCAAAATCGGAGATCTCATCATTGGAGATCGATGTTGTCCTGACAAGAGGATTATACAATGCAATAGATGAGAATTGATGGCAAGGAAATGCATTGAGTGGTTGGAATTTAAGGTTGAGTTCAGTCAAAAAATGGACTTGTCCGGTGCTCAAGTGTGGACTAGTTCAGAGAACCGGACTTGTCCGTACCGAGACCGGACTCGTGCGGTGTTCAACATCTCAAACCCTAACTATCAGATCAATGGTGGTTCTCAATGCGAAAATAGCTTAATGAAGATGTAATACAACAAGGGGTCATGTACTAACAAGTAGAGCTAAGCTATTTGGTCCACAACATAAAAAATTGAAGGTTCTAGAGTTTTGGAGAAAGTTTACCAAAATCCTTTGATTCTTTAGGTTGGAGGCGTTGTTGGTGCGGACAAGTCCGTGGTCCTCGATCCCCTTGCGATGAAGATCGTTTTCCACGAAGATTTGAAGAGATTTGGTGGAGAAATCACCAAATGACCTTGGGGACGCTCGAGTGAAGAGAGAGAGTATGAGGGATGTTGTGAGGATGAAGGAGATTAGGGTCTAGTGACCCTAGGGTTATGAAGTCGAAAAATCGGACTAGTCCGTGGTCAACCGGACTAGTCCGGACTACCGAATCTCTGCGGACTAGTCTGCAGTGTGTGGACTAGTCCGAGAGACCACATACTAGTTCGTGGTCACTAGAAAAAAAGCATTTAACCCATTCATATATATTCGAAGGTGCTTACAAAGAAAATAGGGGGCAAAACACATAAGTAATTTTGATGAATATGATCAGTAAACATCCAACAATCAAGCTATGACCATAATTCACCAAGATCAAGTAATTGAAATATTTTTTGTAGAAAATAGAAAGATATGATTTTCATAACACAATCAATGGATTTTGAATAAGCTACACAGGTATGCATGTTTTCAAGCCACGTTCCGAGCATCAAGAATGTTTATTTCATTTTGGAGCTCGCAAAAACGTTTTTGATCAAGTGGCTTGGTAAATATGTCAGCTAGTTGTTTTTCGGTGTTGACATGGGAAATGGCTATGTCACCTTTCATTGAGTGGTCTCTAAAAAAGTGATGTCGGATGTCTATGTCTTTGGTCCTAGAGTGCTCAACGGTGTTATGGGCAATTGTAATAGCACTCTCATTATCACAAAGGAGTGGAATATGGCTCATATTGTAACTGTAACCCCTTAAAGTTTGTCGCATCTAAAGGAGTTGTGCACAACAACTCCCGGCTGCAACATACTCTGCTTCGGCCGTGGATAGGGCAATGGAGTTTTGTTTCTTGGAGGACTAAGAAACTAGGGATCTACCTCGGAATTGACATGTACCGGAGGTACTTTTTCTATCTACTTTGCATCCGGCATAATCTGCATCGGAGTATCCAATGAGATTGAACTTGGAACCTTTAGGATACCAAAGACCTAGGTTGGGTGTATGAACTAAATATTGCAAGATTCTTTTTACGGTTGTCAAATGACACTCCTTAGGATTGGCTTGAAATCTTGCACACAAACATACACTCAACGTAGTGTCAGGCCTAGATGCACATAAGTAAAGTAGGGATCCAATCATGGAGCGATATACCTTTTGATCCACATTTTGTCTGTCTTCATTGAGATCGTCCATTTGTTGCCATGGGAGTCTTTATAGACTTCACTTTCTCCATTCCAAACTTCTTGAGTATGTCTTGAGTGTACTTGGTGAATGTCCCATCCTTTTGTTGTCTCACTTGGAATCCCAAGAAATATCGCAGTTCTCCCATCATAGACATCTTGAATCTATCTGTCATAATCTTACTAAATTATTCACAAAAGGATTTGTTAGTTGAACCAAAAATGATGTCATCAACACAAATTTGATAGATAAATAGATCATTGTCAAAGTGCCTGGTGAACAATGTGTAATTAGCATTGCCAATCATAAATCCATTTTCAATTAAAACATCTCTAAGACACTCATACCAAGCGCTAGGAGCTTGTTTGAGGCCGTAGAGAGCCTTACGCAGTTTGAACACGTGGTCGGGGAACTCTTGATCCTAGAATCCGGGGAGTTGCTCCATGTACACCTCCTCCTTGATTGGTCCGTTGAGGAAGGCATTTTCACATCCATTTGATAGAGCTTGAAATCATGGTGAGTAGCATATGCAAGTAATATTCTAATTGATTCAAGCCTAGCTATGGAAGCAAAAGTTTCATCAAAATCCAAACCTTCGACTTGTGAATACCCTTTGGCCACAAGTCGCGCCTTGTTTCTTGTCATCACCCCGTGTTCGTCTTGCTTGTTGTGGAAGACCCATTTAGTGCTAACGACGTTGAACTTGGGCCTTTCGACAAGTTCCCACACCTCGTTCCGTTTGAAGTTGTTCAATTCTTCTTGCATTGCCACCACTCAATCTGGATCTTTCAATGCATCTTCAACTCCATGTGGTTCCAAAGAGGATACAAACGAGTAATGTTCACAAAAATTAGCAATTCGAGATCTAGTTGTGACTCCCATTTGGATGTCACCGATTATGTTGTCGATGGGGTGATCTCTTTGGACGCATTGGTGTACCCTTGGATGTGGCACTTATGATCTTGAATCTTCATGGTCATCTTCTTCTCCCCCAAGATGGTTGCCCTCATTAATTTGTTGGTCACCTTGATCTTCATGAGGTTGATCTTAAGTACAAGCTCCCCCTTGATCAGTTACCTCCACTTGTGGTTCATCTTCTTCATTTGCATTTGGAGGTGGCACTTATGGTCGAACATCGGCCAGTGCCATTCTTCTCAACGCTTGACATGGAGCTTCTTCTTTGTCTAGCACACATTGATCAACTTGCTCTTCTTGAGAGTCGTTAGTTTTATCAAACACTACGTCACATGCTACTTCAACAAGTCCAGAGACCTTGTTGAAGACACGATAGGCGTACGAGTTCGAATCATAGCCAAGCAAGAAACCTTCATCGGACTTCAAAGCGAACTTTGAAGTCCTAGGCTTCTTGTTCAAGACATAATATTTAGAACCGAAAACTCAAAAATAGGAAATATTAGGCTTGTTACCGGTGAGTAGTTCAAATGACGTTTTCTTGAGTAGGCGATGAAGAAAACCCACGTGAAGCGCAAAAAATCATCAACAATTACTAAGCCGTATTTGATATCGCTGATGCTTATGTAAGCAATTGGACCAAATAGATCCATGTAAAGTAGCTCGAGCGGTCTTGTCTTGTCATAACATTCTTCACGGGATGAGGTGATCCTGCTTGCTTCCCAGCGTGGCACGCGCTACAAGGCTTGTCTTTCTCAAGAACAACATCCCTCAAACCTCGGATGTGATCGCCCTTTAGGAGTTTTCGAAGATTCCTAATACCAACATGTGCTAGCCGTCTATGCCACAGCCAACCCATGTTGATTTTTGCAATCAAGCATGTGTCAATTTCGTCTTTATCTTTGTTGAAGTCAACAAGATAAAGCTTTCCTTTTAACACACCCTTGAATGCAACCGAGTGATCACTCCTTCTAGAGACAGTCACACACTCATTAGCGAACAAGCAATTATAACCCTTGTCACATAATTGAGATATGGACAAAGGGTTATAATATAAGGAATCGACATGTAAAACATGAGAAAGAGTGTGTTGAGATGATATTACAATTTTACCGGTACCGGGCACCCTTCCTTGACCGTTGTCTCCAAAATAGATGCCTTCGCTTGGATCTTCATTTATTAATATGCAATGAACATCCATCTTTCTCCGATCATGTGGTTGGTGCATCCACTATCTAGCACCCATTTTGCTCCACCAGAGGAGTAGGACTGCAAAAACAAATTACGCCTTGGTTTTAGGTACCCATGCTTGCTTGGGTCCTTTGATGTTAGTTACAAGTGATTTGGGCACCCACACATGAGACTTAGTGTTCCCATGGCGTGGCCCAACATATTTAGCATAAACTCTACCAAAATTACTTTTCATGAGAACATATGATGCGTCAAAAGTTCTAAACAATAGTTGTTGTTCATATGTGTTAACATTTTTGGACTTATCAACATTATTAGGCTTTCTAACTTGAGAGGAGTTTCCCTTGACAAAAGCGATGCGTTCCTTGTTATTCTTGTGGCTTCTAGCATTTTGCTTTTCACCATAAGAATACCCCAATGCCATATTTGACATTAGGAGGTCTTGTGTCCAAGTATGCACTGCGTGCATACTTGATCTTCTCCTTGTCAAGTATGCCATTATGGGAAGGATGCTTGTCCTTTGTCAAGTTCGAATTATCCTTCAAGTTAGTGTCAATTTTACCACATGCACAAGTAATAGTAGTTTCAGATTTTAGGTGTTGAGAAGGTGAGCTTGAAGAGGATGAAGGGTCACTTTGTTTGAGTGACTCAACTTGTACCTCAAGGATCTTGTTAACTTTGGTTGAGTTAGCAAGTTCATCCTTGATGATAACATTTGAGTCGCTTAACTTCAAGCAAGCTTCCTTGCTTGAAGCTAACTCAAGCTCTAGTGACTTTCTTAGCTCCTTTTCAAGTTCAAGGAGCTTTTTGATCTTAAGATACTCCTCCTTTTGAAGGATGATCATATCTTCTTGCGATCAACAAGCTCCTCCTTATTAATAAGTTTATCCATCAAGAATTTCATTTTTGCAGCAGTTTTCTTATCTAAGCCAACAAGTATATCTTCATTATCACTATAAGCATCACTATCGCTAGAGTAAGAATGTGAGGACAAAGATTTAGTTGTTACCTTTCATTTACATTCCTTCGCCATTAGACACCTGTCGTTGTCCTTTCTTGCGTCAATGGTTGGGAAGAGGGTGGAATTCTTGGTTGTCTTCTTGATGGCTATGCTAGCCATCTCCTCTTCCTCTTCGGATGAGGACTCATCATTAGAGTCCCACTCCTTTCTTAGGTGCACCTGTCCAATTTGCCTCTTCTTCTTGAACACCTTTGTAGGATCGAAGAGCACGTGAAAAGCTACCAGAGGGGGGTGAATGGTAGATTTTACAAATCTTACGCAGCGGAAACAATTAAACCCCAACCCCATCGGTAGAAAAATGATCTGTTACAGAAATCGTGTGTGAGACTAATATAAATGTGTTTCACCGTGACAAAAGCAATAGATATCAGAGAATCAATTCACGAAGAAAACACAAGAAGAATCACTCAATTCCGTCGAGAGAAACTCAAGTTATGATCGAAAGATCGAACAAAGGTCAATCTGACCTACCAAAAAAACCAGTTCTGGAATGCTGCAAAGAAACTCGTGTAGATCATAGACCACAAATCCAATGACCTTGAAATTATGACAGATGAGAGATAATCAAGTTGTGAAGACAACCCAAAAAGAATCACGTCAATTGGATCTGTAAAACTAGAGTTATGATAAAACCACCAACGAAAGGTAGTGCTGTCCAGAAACTCGACTAGTAAAACTTGTCTGGAACAAGTCGGACGAACAAGACACAAAAGTTCCTTCAAACTATGAATTTTATTCAATAGAACACAAGAGGAACAGCCCCAAAGTCGTGTTCCACGAGCTCTGGGATCCCTTGCTCATATAACCAGCTCGAAAGCCAACTAAACTCAAATCAGGAACCTAATCCTACTCTGTTCACGAATCATAACTTTCCATAACTGCTTAGGATTCTTCTATACGCAGATAGAAGCAATCTTAAGACTTCCAAACACCTTAGGAACATATCCCACATTCCTAAACAACTCAAATTCGTGACCCACACGAAATCCTATCATAACCAACTCAAATCTTTCCATATTTAAGTCAAACTTGACTCAGCCACAGCCTAAGTCCATAACCTAGTCGGTTGGACCTTTCTCACCAACTCTTTACGTCCACATCTCTTCATCACGTCTCGGAACCATGTAGCCACGTCCATGCACTCCTTGCACACATGCAAACATCTTCCAATGACGTCCACGATACCTTCACATGCATTGTTCTTGATTCAATCATGTTGCGCAACCTCCTGATCAGCTCAACCACAATTCCTCCTGAATTTGGTTGTTGGAACCTCATCTCCTCCCTGAGACTAGTCCAATGGATCCCATCACCAGCCATGTCTTGAAATCAAGCAACACCTGCACATGAATAAACAACCAATCCATACGAGCCCAAGTCCTCAACTTGACTCAAGTTAGTTCCGAACACAACACCTTACGTGAGAACCTCACATAAGCATGTTGCAAAACCATAGTAACACGATATCATCCATGTCAACCGAAAATGCATCAAAGACTTAGAAAATGAATACTAAGCAATCTTTCCAGAGATGTAAAGCAAGTACAAAACATTGCAAGAAAAACAGAAGCATTGCGGTCAAGTTCCGGACCTTGCCAGAGCAACCCGGACCTTGAGCCGGAGCTAAAAAACACTAGTAGAACCTAGCACCAGAACTTACCAAAACTAGTATAACAAAGCTTCCACCAGAGCTTACAAAACTAGCAAGATCTTGATAAAAAGGTGTTTTGGTGATATTCAAAACTTCTATCGTCAAAGCAAGTGTATTCACTACAAGCCAATGTATTCAGCACACATAGGTCTTACAATCTCCCCCTTGATGAATGCATTGGCAACACCATTTAAAATCCGAACATTGGCTTATTCACATAAAAGTTTTGAAGGCAATTTGCTTATTCACATAAAAGTTTTGAAGGCAATTTGTCCCCTTTTGTAAATCAAAAGTAAAATGAGAAGAAAATCCAAAAATTATCCCATGTTATCTCTCCCCCTTTATTATCTCTCCTTATGCACATATTCTCTTTCTCTTCATGTTTATCTCTCCCCCTTTGACAATGTATTCAGCAAGTCATGAGCATATAAACAAATTATCTCTCTAACTTTAGTTGTTATGAGCATATTATAACATATACATATAAACAAAGCTCATCCAAGTCATACTATCAGGTACCTTACATTATCACATCAATGAGATACATAAAGTAGTGTAAGCCATGCTAGAGATCAAAAGTAATTTTCAATTTAAGCAAGTCATGATCTCACAAACTTAACTATTTCAAAACCTGAAAGCATGACACTAGTTGCTGCATTTATTATTTTGCAAAGTATAAATTTAGATCATATGATATTTGCAAGAGATTATGTGCACATCTACCTTATTCTAACCAACCAAGCCAAGCCTATGTCGTTTGACAATCAGAATCTTAAGGAGATGGTTTTAGTCATACACAACTTCTTCCAAGTTCATATCTAAGTGCAATGATAAACCATCTCAAAAAAAAAAGAAGTGCGATGCATGCATATTCTCTTGATCTTTTCTCAATTTAAATTTGTTCATAAAAACTCAACATGTGAGTTGATTACTTGATTAATTCTTAATGATTAAAAGCACTTGTGAACATGTAACAAGTTCAAAACAACAAGAAAGTTCGACCATGACCAGTTTTAGTGTATGTAATTATTCCAATTACTAGACATGGCAAAAACTAAAAAATGTATAACACGAGTAATGTAGTAAGAACTTTCAGCATGTAAAACGAATCACAAAGTCATATATGTATGAAATACTATACTCATATTATTTTAATTTCAGATTCACACATAGACTTCCCAAGTTTCAAAACTCCCCCTCAATTTAAGCCATGAGGATGCATAACAGTGGAACACTATCTAGATCAACCCCATAGTACTTAAGTGTTTGAACAATCCAAAGAATTTGTGAGCAAGCACTAGCAACAGCTATATTCAGATTCGGTTGTGGATTGTGCAACTGAATTTTGTTTTCTAGAGGACCAAGCAACAAGAGAATTACCAAGAAAATGACAAGCACCAGAAGTACTTTTCCTATCAATCCTACAACCCCCAAAATCAGCATCCGAAAAAGCTTTCATAGTAACGGTTGAGGAAGAAGGAAGAAAAATTCCAAATTCTTGAGTTCCATGTATGTACCTGAAAATCCTTTTGATGGCTTGACGATGTGAAGCACGTGGGGAGGCTTGAAACCGTGCACAAAGACATACGATGAATTGTATGTCTGGTCTTGATGCCGTGAGGTACAAAAGTGATCTGATCATGCTTCTATATTCTTTTTGATCCACGGGTTCACCATCTTCATCAAGTCCAAGTGTTGTTGCTGTTCCCATTGGTGTCCGATGAGGCTTGCTTTTCTCCATGTTGAAGTGCCTTAGAAGATCTTTTGTATACTTCGTTTGATGCACAAAGTAAGAATGTTTTTAACCTATCATACCATGTTGTAGGGGCTTGTTTGAGACCGTACAAGGCTTTGGACAGTTTGTAAACTTGATTAGGAAAATCTGGATTTTCAAACCCGGTGGTTGTTTCACATAAACCTCCTCATCTATGTAGCCATTAAGAAAAGCACTTTTAACATCGATTTGATATAGCTTAAAACCAATAGATGCAGCAAAAGCTAACAAAATTCTTATGGCTTCTAATCCAGCAACTGGAGCAAAAGTTTCATCAAAATCTAGACCTTCAACTTGAGTGAAACCTTAAGCAACCAACCTAGCCTTATTCCTAACCACAACCCCATCCTCACTTTGTTTATTTTTAAGTACCCATTTAGCTCCAATTAAAGTGTGACCTTGAGGTGGAGGTACAAGTTTCCAAACATTATTTCTTTCAAAATTTTCTAACTCTTCTTGCGTGGCAATAATCCAAGATTCATTAGCGAGTGCGTGTGATATATCTTTGGGTTCAAAAGAAGCAACAAAAGCAGAATGAGCATAAGAGTTTGGATCGTAAAACCTGGACCGTGTGACTCATTCGTGCAAGCTTCCAATCATCTGTTGTGGGGGATGATCTTTGTAAAATCGTAGGGGAATAGATGTCTCACGAGCTTCTTCTTCTTCATGTTCATCACAAATCGATGAGCTTGTGACTTGAGGATGATTTGAATCAGCATTGATGGTTGTCAGTGCTGGCCGAACCAAGGTCTTTAGCTGTTGAATTTTTGGGCAGCAGTTCTAATTCTTTCTCATCTTCAATGAAAATGCCCCCCCCCTGCGGATATGGATCTGGACCTGCAATGTTTGAGCTAGTACCTGGGCTAGCTTCATCAAAAGACACTTCACAAGTCTCCACAATTTTATTAGTGTCAAGTAAAAGCACACGGTAGCCTCTAGTATGAGATGGATAACCAAGAAACATGCTATCAATGGATCTAGGTTCAAATTTATTAAGATTACCATGTTTCTTAACAAAGCATTTGCAACCAAAGACCCGAAAGTGTTTAACACTAGGCCTATGTCCAAACCGGAGCTCATATGGTGTTTTACCTAGCTTAGCACGCAAGAAAACACGATTTGAGACATAACAAGCGGTTGCTAACACATCAGCCCAAAATTGCCTAGGAGTTTGATATTCATCAAGCATAGTCCAAGCCATCTCAACTAAGGTTCTATTATTTCTTTCTACAACACCGTTTTGTTGAGGTACATATGGTGAATAAAATTGATGATCTATTCTATTTTCAGTACAAAAATAATCAAAAGATTGATTTTTAAATTCAGTTCCATTATCACTTCTAATTGCTTTTAAAGATCCTGGGTGATCAATTGAGAATCTAAGAAATAAAGTTCTAAAGTGACTAAAAGCTTCATTCTTAGACGCCATAAAGTAAACCCAAGAGTATCTAGAATAATCATCAACAATCACAAGAACATACCATTTTCCTCCGAAGGATTGAACACGTGAAGGTCCTACGGTGTCAAGATGCAAAAGTTGACATGGTTCAGTTGTCATGATCATTGTGAGAGGAGTATGTGAACCTGCAACCATCTTAGCATGTCTACAAGAAGAGCACACAATTTCTTTGTCCCCTTTAAGCTTAGGCAGCCCACGTATGCGATCAAGAGCACTAACACGCGTTAGGTGATCAAAGCCTACGTGACCAAGTCTACGATGCCAAAAATATAAGTCCTTTGAATCATTAGCAACTAGACACCTATTTATGAGGACATCACAACAGCGGAGACGCGCATTGAACTGCAAGGACCAATCACAAGAGCACGGGCACGGTTATTAAATCAGCAGGTGAATTCGTTCTTAACTTCTTTTGCGTGTGAGTTTAAGAATAGATTGCTATGTGATGATTTAATTGTTATTAGGAATAATGGAGAAGATCAAAAAGTGAAGGAAGGAGGCCTTGGGAGCGTGGAGAACCACCTGGGACGTCCACAAGTAGATGGAAACAGTTTACAACTCGGACTCGAGTTCAACTCGGAGTCCAGGAGCAGTCCACCTTAAAACAGACGCCCAAGAGGCATACGGACTCCGTTTTCGACGTTCTATATATGCACGGAAAGAGGAGAAGATAAACTTTCCAATGGTTCTGGTCCCACCTCAAAATTCCTCCGGAGTCATTGGGAATCGTCGAAACAAGTCGAGTCCAGATTTCTGTCCGGTGCTGCGCCACCGAATCGGGCCTTTGGGCCTTGTATCCCGTAAGAGTCCATTAGGGACGCGTCTAATCGTGTTTTGGTCGAACCCTAGCCTATAAATACTGCAGCCTCCGGTCCTATTCGGTGGGTTTTGCTTAGATCAATAAAATCGCCGTTCTACGGTTTGTGAGACCCCAATTTCGCGATTTCCGATCGTGTCTTCTACGTTCTTGCTCGTGTTCTCGATTGCACTTGTAGGGATTAGCCTTCTTGGCGAGGTCAAGCGTGTGCAGCACGTTTGATAACCAACGGAGCCGTGGTGTAGTGATTGCAGGGGTACTCGAATCGCTCGAGTGCCGCGGATCATCAACGTCGAGTTCTCCACCCCAATCGACATACCTTTTGGAATATCGGGCCTAAACCTACTCACCAATTGGTATCAGATTTACAGGTTGCCCGTGAGGTATCTTTGTTTTCCTTCCTTCCATTATATCGATTTTGTTTCGTACCTAGAGTCCACAAAAAAGCCACAAAAAAAAATTAGATCGTTTTTACCGCTTCCCAGACTATAGTGCCTGCAGTTTCATTTTTCAGTTTGCATTGTTGAGTTTGCATTCGTGTGGTTGAGTCTTGTTGCTGGTTTATCTTTGTGTTTTTGGGTCCTAGTTATCGTGTTTCGTCCTTGTTTTCTTGCTATTCGACACCTATTCCACAATCCCTAAATAACAAACCGATCCGCCACGTTCATCGGTTTGCCCTAGCTAGCCGCCTTGCGTGAACTCCCGCATAGCCAGCCCTAGAGTAGGTGACAAATATTTGTGCCATTCATCCTTGAATCATCACACACCACCCCATTAGTTGCTGTGCAAATTCCCGATCATTTTCGTATCCGTTTGCGAGTTCTGTTCTCAAACCGAGTTGGAATCAACATCCAAAAAAATGTAACTCGGACAGCCTACCTTAAAACGGCCATAACTTTCGCATACGAACTCGAAATCGGGCGAATTTTTTTTCAAATTCATCTACGCGAAATTTCGCATCCGATTTTCCGCGGCATAGCCGCGTTCGGCGAAATTAGATTGCCCAAATTCCCCTCGGAAGATAGGCTATCCGGCCTCTGAAGTTTCAGCACGAATTTTAAAGAATCTTCTTGATTTTCTATAGGCCGCATATTACATCCAATTGAGCTGCAAGTTTGTGTGCTTCCTATATTTGTGCTACTGAGTAATGAAAAAATATCAAAAAAATATTACAAAAAAGAAACAAAAATAGTGAAGAGCACGCATATTAAAGCAATTGGCCTATACCACTTGGTGATGTTTGTTTGGTTATATCATTTTGTCTTTCTTTTTCCTTGATACTTCCTTGTGTTGTGCTAGGCTCTAGGGCACTCAGTTGACCAGCAACAGTTTCCTACATTGAATACTTATTCAACTTTGTTTAGCTGTTAACGATTTTCTGCTTATTAGCCACCATATTGTGCCATCCAAGCTCCACCTTTCTCTTGAGCATAACAGGTACCTTTGCAATCACCCCATGCTTCATTGGTTCATCTCACCGTCCACACCACCTGCTGTGTCGGTAAGAACACTTGTAAGAGCGTGGTAAGACGCTTGAGCGAGAGAGATTGTTTTCTTCCACCTTCCACATTGTCACTGTAGTTGATAGGGATAACATTTTTTTGTTGTCTTTTGTTTCCTACTAACAATGGCAGGAGAAGAAAATAATGATGAATGTGTTCAACATGTTGAGTTACGTGATATGTTCGCCAAATACAACACAGCAACGGAGGAGTCATTGGCGAACTTGACTCGCCAACTGGATGACCTTGCTCTTCGGATGAATACTTTTGAGGCTCGGTTACCTCTCGCTGGAAGACAAGAAGACAATGCTTATGATGAACTGGAAGATCACAGTAATCAGCCAAGACTGCCACTTTATCGTCGAGGTATGGGAGGTAATAATCATAACAATTATAACCGCCCTCCTGATGATCCTTTTGCTAAAGTGAAATTTACTATACCCTCTTTTTCTGGTGCTTATGATGCTGAGGCTTATCTTGATTGGGAGATGACAGTAGAGCAAAAATTTAATTCTCATCTTGTTCCTGAACAACATAGAGTTCATCAAGCCACTAGTGAGTTTAAGGACTTTGCTATCATATGGTGGAATGAACTTGTTAAAACTAGAACTGATCCTCCAACATGGGATAGATTAAAGGAAGCTATGCGTGTTCGATTTGTTCCTCCATCTTTTCAGCGGGACCTTCGCAAAAAATTGCAGCGTTTAGACCAAGGTAACATGTCCGTAGAGGAGTATTATCAAGAGTTACAAAAGGGTATGCTGCGTTGTGGGGTAGTAGAGGACATGGATGATAAAATAGCTCAATTTTATGGGGGGTTGAGGTGTGAAATTCAGGACATTGTTGATTACAAAGAATATGATACTGTTAACAGATTGTTTCAGCTTGCTATGTTGGCAGAAAAAGAATTGCAGGGCCGACAACAACAGCAACAACGCACGAGGAGCAACTTCACGCCGCGTGCAGCAACTACACCATCCAAAATAGCACCATCTTCGGCCCCCCGTGCAGCGACTACACCACCTAATGGCGGCCAACGAACTATACCTGCTGCTCCACCTTCTCGCGTGCCGGAAGGCAGCAAGGCGACATCATTCAAGCCTTCGTCGTCCACTCCTTCTACGGGTCGTACTTCCGACATTAAGTGTCACCGCTGCCAGGGACTTGGTCATATGATGAGAGATTGCCCGAGCAAACGGGCATACATAGCACACGACGATGGCGGGTATGATAGTACTTCGGATGTTGAAGATGAACATTCTCTTGCTACTGACTTTACAGATCCAAATGACGAACACACCGAAGAAGAGGTACTTGGTACAGCGGCGACGGAGAACTATAGGAGCATCATTGTGCAGCGTGCCTTGAGCTCCAAAGTGGAGACCGACGACAAGCTACAACGACACAACCTCTTCCACATGTTTCTCGTCGTCAAGGACTGCCGTGTACACACTATAATTGATGGAGGTAGCTGCAATAACATGGTGAATACGGACGTTGTCAAGAAACTCGGTTTGACAACAAGAGCACACCCTCATCCGTACCACATTCAATGGTTCAACAACAGCGGTAAGGTTCGGGTAACACAAACAGCGAGAATACATTTTTCAATTGGTTCATACCATGATTTTGCTGATTTTGATGTTGTTCCTATGGATGCTTGTTCTCTTTTATTGGGTCGTCCTTGGGAATTTGATACAGATGCTATTCATCATGGTAGAACCAATAAATATACTCTCATGCATAAGGAAAAGAAAATCACTTCGCTCCCCATGACTCCTGCTGAAATTGTGCATTTTGAGAAGAGTAAAATTCGTGAGGGCAAAGCAACAAAATTAGAATCTGAAAAACAGCAAGTTATTAAGTTAAAATCACCATTGTTGCTCGCAACTAAATCTGAACTTGCTGATTTATTCGATGCTAAGGGGATGTGCTATGCTTTAGTTTGCAAAGAAGCCATGTTTTCACTTCATGAATTGTCTATTGCATTGCCCCCTGCTGTTGCTAACATTTTGCAGGAGTTTGAGGATGTGTTTCCCTCCGACATACCCCCTGGTTTACCACCGATGAGAGGCATTGAACACAAGATCGATTTGATTCCAGGAGCAAGTTTGCCAAATCGTGCAGCATACAGGGCGAATCCACAAGAAACTAAGGAAATTCAGCGACAAGTCCAAGATCTTTTGGACCGCGGGTACATTCGTGAAAGCCTTAGCCCTTGTTCCGTTCCTGTTCTTTTGGTTCCTAAGAAAGATGGTAGTTGGCGCATGTGTGTTGATTGTCGAGCGATTAATAACATCACCATTCGATATCGTTATCCTATTCCTCGATTAGATGACATGCTTGATGAATTGAGTGGTGCTATCATCTTCACAAAATTTGACTTGCGTAGTGGTTACCACCAAATTAGAATGGCACTAGGAGATGAATGGAAAACTGCGTTTAAAACCAAGTTTGGACTTTATGAGTGGTTAGTCATGCCTTTTGGTTTAACTAATGCACCCAGCACCTTTATGCGATTAATGAACGAGGTTTTACGTGCTTTCATTGGACAATTTGTAGTGGTTTACTTCGATGATATCCTCATTTACAGCAAGTCATATGATGAACATCTTGATCATTTACGTGCTGTTTTTACTGTTTTGAGAGATGCACGTTTGTTTGGTAACCTCGAAAAGTGCGTTTTTTGCACCAATCGAGTCTCGTTTCTTGGCTATGTCGTTTCCTCGCATGGAATTGAGATGGATGAGGCAAAAATTGAAGCAATCACCAGCTGGCCAGCCCCAACTACCGTCACACAGGTTCGTAGTTTTCTTGGTCTTGCAGGATTTTATCGGCGCTTTGTGCGGGATTTCAGCACCATTGCAGCACCTCTACATGAGCTAACAGAGAAGGGAGTTCCATTTCGATGGGGCGAACAGCAGCAACAAGCTTTTGATGCTCTCAAATCGAAGCTTACACAAGCACCATTACTACAACTTCCTGATTTTGACAAGACCTTTGAGCTAGAATGCGATGCAAGTGGCATTGGTATTGGAGGCGTTCTCATACAAGGAGGTAAACCCGTTGCTTTCTTTAGTGAAAAACTTCATGGTCCTTCTCTGAATTATTCCACTTATGATAAGGAATTGTATGCCTTAGTCCGTGTATTACAAACTTGGCAACATTATCTTTGGTCTAAGGAGTTTGTCATACATTCCGATCATGAATCATTGAAGTATCTTAAGTGTCAAACCAATCTGAATAAACGACATGTTAAATGGATTGAGTTCATAGATTCGTTTCCATACATCATTAAGCATAAGAAAGGGAAGGAAAATATCATTGCCGATGCATTATCTAGGCGTTATACCATGCTGTCCAAACTTGATCATAAAATCTTTGGTTTGGAAACAATTAAAGCATTATATCCTACTGATTTGGACTTCAAAGATGCTTTTGAAAATTGTAGAGAAGGAAGAACTTGGAATAAATATGTGCTGCGAGAGGGTCTCCTCTATCGTGCTAACAAGCTATGCGTTCCAGCTAGCTCCGTTCGTCTATTGCTTTTGCAGGAAGCACATGGAGGAGGTTTGATGGGACATTTTGGAGTGAAGAAAAGTGAAGACGTGCTGTCCACACACTTCTTTTGGCCAAAGATGAGGCGTGATGTCGAGCGCTACGTGTCACGATGCACTACTTGCAACAAAGCTAAGTCTCGCCTTAACCCACATGGTCTTTATATGCCTATTCCTGTTCCTAGTGTACCTTGGGAGGATATTTCTGTGGACTTTGTTTTGGGATTGCCTAGGACTAAGAGGGGGAGGGATAGTATTTTTGTTGTTGTTGATCGTTTTTCCAAAATGGCACACTTTATACCTTGTCATAAGAATGATAATGCCTCACACATTGCTGATTTATTTATGACGGAAATTGTTCGTTTACATGGTGTGCCAAATACCATTGTTTCTGATCGTGATGCAAAATTTTTAAGTCATTTTTGGAGAACTTTGTGGTATAAATTGGGAACCAAGTTGCTGTTTTCAACTACATGTCACCCACAAACGGATGGACAGACCGAGGTAGTTAATCGTACTTTATCCACTATGTTACGGGCTGTCTTGAAAACAAATTTGAAGTTGTGGGAGGAGTGTTTACCACATATAGAATTTGCTTACAACAGATCCGTTCACTCCACGACAAAGGTAAGTCCATTCCAGGTAGTGTATGATTTCAATCCCCGTGCTCCTATTGATTTACTACCTTTGCCTCCTTCTGAAACTATAAATTTGGATGCTACACAACGATCTGAATTCATTCTTAAGATGCATGAAACTACAAAGAAAAATATTGAAATAATGAATGAGAAGTATAGGATTGCAGGTAGTAAAGGTAGAAAAGAAGTAAAACTTGAACCGGGCGATTTGGTGTGGTTACATTTGAGAAAAGAGCGATTTCCCGACTTGAGAAAATCTAAACTTATGCCACGAGCTGCTGGTCCTTTTAAGATCGTTGAAAAGATTAATGATAATGCATATAAGCTTGAATTGCCTCCCGATTTCGGGGTTAGTCCTACATTTAACATTTCAGATTTGCGACTGTACTTGGGAGAAGAAGATGAACTTGAGTCGAGGACGACTCCAATTCAAGAGGGGGAGGATGATGAGGACATCACAACAGCGGAGACGCGCATTGAACTGCAAGGACCAATCACAAGAGCACGGGCATGGTTATTAAATCAGCAGGTGAATTCGTTCTTAACTTCTTTTGCATGTGAGTTTGAGAATAGATTGCTATGTGATGATTTAATTGTTATTAGGAATAATGGAGAAGATCAACAAGTGATGGAAGGAGGCCTTGGGAGCGTGGAGAGCCACCTGGGACGTCCACAAGTAGATGGAAACAGTTTACAACTCGGACTCGAGTTCAACTCGGAGTCCAGGAGCAGTCCATCTTAAAACAGACGGCCAGGAGGCATACGGACTCCGTTTTCGACGTTCTACATATGCACGGAAAGAGGAGAAGATAAACTTTCTAATGGTTCTGGTCCCACCTCAAAATTCTTCCGAATTCATTGGGAATCGTCAAAACAAGTCGAGTCCAGATTTCTGTCCGGTGCTGCGCCACCGAATCGGGCCTTTGGGCCTTGTATCCCGTAAGAGTCCATTAGGGACGCGTCTAATCGTGTTTTGGTCGAACCCTAGCCTATAAATACTGCAGCCGCCGGTCATATTCGGTGGGTTTTGCTTAGATCAATAAAATCGCCGTTCTACGGTTTGTGAGACCCCAATTTCACGATTTCCGATCGTGTCTTCTACGTTCTTGCTCGTGTTCTCGATTGCACTTGCAGGGATTAGCCTTCTTGGCGAGGTCAAGCGTGTGCAGCACGGTTGATAACCAACGGAGCCGTGGTGTAGTGATTGCAGGGGTACTCGAACCGCTCGAGTGCCGCGGATCATCAACGTCGAGTTCTCCACCCCAATCGACATACCTTTCGGAAGATCGGGCCTAAACCTACTCATCACCTATGCTTAGAGGAAGACATATAAAAATCAGCTTTAAAAACTCTTCCAAACCGAGACATGTTAAAAATAAGCTCACTATTTGAACTTACAACTTTGCAGCAGTTTATATTGAAATTAATTTCCAGATTTTCATCTAGCAATTGTGAAACAGAAAGCAAGTTGTATTTCAAATTTTTGACATGTGCTACATCCTTCAAAGTGTAGTGATCATTTACTCTAACCGAACCTTAACAATTATAGGAGTTGAAGAATTATCGGCAGAAGTAACATTCTCTACACATGACACAAAAAGAGAGGGAGAAGAACTATTCTTTGTTACCGGTCATGTGGCGTGAGCAACCTGAATCCACAATCCAAATGTTCTCCTTCCTCAAACTGTAACCTACATAGAGGCACAATATGTCGATGACTCAATACTGGGGTTAGTCAAAAGGAATTTAGGAATCCAGTACTGAGTCACGCGATGTGGAGCAGGAAAAACACGCGAAAGCTGAGACAAAACAGCAGGTTTATGAGTCAAAGTTTGAGATTTTTTATTCTTAACTACTGACCTATGAAGTGTTACTTGTGTAGCACAAAAATCAGTAGCTCCGGAGGCAAAAATAGAAGGTCTGGAGGTAAACTTTGAATGTTTTTTGACTCAAAACAGTAGGTTGTACATTCGGTTCAATATGTGCAGCAAATTTTGCATAAAAGTTATGAGATCTAGCAACCATTCTTTCCCTTTTCTGTTGTTTAGCTAGTCTATAACAAAATCTATGACATGGCCATCTCTACCACAGTAGGTACAATGAAATTTAACTTTGTGTTCATGTCTATATGTGCAAACAACATTTTTATTTGAAACTGAATGAGACAATACTCCTGCAGATTTGAAAACCACTTCTTCTTGTTTAGGAACTGTTTGAATCAAACCACTTCCAAAAGACTTTACACTTTTAGGTGGATGTGCCTTAGCATGAGCATGAGAATCAAAACCTAAACCAGTTTTATCATTGCAAGACTTGGATGAATTCAGCAGCAAGTTTAGGTTCTTATTCCCATTACAAAACCGATCAAATGTCTTATGCATGTTATCAAGTTTATTGGACAGATCAAGGCAATTTTCACATGAAGTTTTTCCTTTTAATTTGCAATTGGAACAATATTTCACTTCATGACAACGTAAAGCATTGTTCAATATAGAGATTTCATTCATAACATCTTGCGGTTTCTTATCAAGATCATCACAACTAGAACAATGCAAATCAATTGTAGAACAAGAAACATCTTTTAAGTTTCCAATATTAAGTGCAGCAAGCTTTTTGTTCTTTTCAATTTCAAGTTCAAGTTTATCAGGTGTGGAGGTATGTGCACTTCTTAGGGAGGTCAATTGTTCATATATTTAGTCACATGAGGAACAAGAATCATCACTAGAAATCAAGGATTTCAAATGATTAATTTCAGATTCTAGTGACTCAATTTTAACAGCATTGTCCCTAAGGTTTTTGTCCTTTTTCTTAACAATAACAGTGGCACGAAATAGCATCACACATTTCTTTGCAAGTAGGACATACCTCTTCATTGTCGCTGTTGTGTTCTGCCTCCTCCATACTTGATCTTGACTTGCCGCCATGAAGCACAAGTTTGCCAAATCATCTTCATCTTCATCACTTCCAATGTCCACGTCGCTTAAGCAAAGTTCCTGTAGTGCTGAGATAAAACTGCTCACCAATTGACGTCCTGTAAAACACTTCTTTTTCTTCGTATCTTTTGCAGAGGAGTGCTTCGTTCTTGTTTTCTTTTCATCCCGGGAAGTAGGAAATGAAAGGTTAGGGCAATCTAAACGAAAATGTCCTGTCTTACCACATTCGAAGCATCGTTGAGGTCCGGAGCTTGCTCTCCTTCTAGTTCTCACATTTTGCAATGCTTTTGAGAACTTCGTAGAGAGAAGTGCTAGCTCCTCCTCTAGAAACTCCTCAATCTGTTCAAGGGTTAGAGAGGACAACAAAGCAAGTGTACCACAAGATGAAGTTTGACCAGAACTAGGCATGTCACGTTGAGAAACAAAAGCAATAGACTTGTTGGGGTTCTTACGTGAGATTATGTCAATTTCATGAGTTTTTACTTGGAATATAGCACATCTAAAGTAAGTGAACTCATGACAGTAGATTCATGAATAGATGTGACTTTCATCTCCCAAATTGAAATATCTAATGCACTTAGCAATTGCCTAGCATTTTCAGCATCTGAAAAATTAACATTGACACTACGCAAGTTGCTGAGAATCTTATTAAAGCGATCAAAAAGGTCATCAATAGACTCACCGGGTTGCATCTCGAAGCGCATGTATTCTTTCTTGAACATGTCTTGACTTACCTCTTTGATCGTGTTGGATCCTTCGTGGTAGTCACAAAGTGTTTTCCACACATCGTATGCAGATCGGAGGTGTGCAACACGGTCGAAGTCGCTTTGTGTTAATCCTTGTATGATCAAGTTCCGAGCCTTGTTGTTGTTGTCGACATCTCTTAGATTTGTAGCTGTAACTTGATCGTTTGATGGCACTTCGTAAGGCTTGTATACCTTCTCCCATATTGCAAAGCCTTGTGCCTGGATGAAAGCCTCCATGCGTGCCTTCCAAACCTGAAAATCAATACCAGCGAACACACAAGATTTGGCAGAGTACTTCTCCATGATGATTAGTCAAAAACACACGTAAATCACAAAGATTAGAGCACCGTGGCTCTGATACCAATAGTAGGATCGAAGAGAACGTGAAAAGCTACCAGAGGGGGGGTGAATGGTAGATTTTACAAATCTTACGCAGCGGAAACAATTAAACCCCAACCCCTTTGGCAGAAAAATGATCTGTTAAAGAAATCGTGTGTGAGACTAATCTAAACGTGTTTCATCGTGACAAAAGTGATAGATATCATAGAGAATCAAGTCACAAAGAAAACACAAGAAGGATCACTCAATTCCGTCAAGAGAAACTCAAGTTATGATCAAAAGATCGAACAATGGTCAATCTGACCTACAAAAAAAAAACAGTTCTGGAACGCTGCAAATAAACTCGTGTAGATAATAGACCACAAATCCAATGACCATGAAATTTTGACAGATGAAAGATAATCAAGTTGTGAAGACAACTCAAAAAGAATCACGTCAATTGGATCTGTAAAACTAGAGTTATGATAAAACCACCGACGAAAGGTAGTGCTGTCCAGAAACTCGATGAGTAAAACTTGTGTGGAACAAGTCGGACGAACAAGGCACAAAAGTTCCTTCAAACTATGAATTTTATTCAATAGAACACAATAGGAACAGCCCCAAAGTCGTGTTTCACGAGCTCTGGGATCCCTTGCTTATATAACCAGCTCGAAAGCCAACTGAACTCAAATCAGGAACCTAATCCTACTTTGTTCACGAATCGTAACTTTCCATAACTGCTTAGGATTCTTCTATACGCAGATAGAAGCAATATTAAGACTTCCAAACACCTTAGAAATGTATCCCACATTCCTAAACAACTCAAATTCTTGACCCACACGAAATCCTATCATAACCAACTCAAATCTTTCCATATTGAAGTCAAACCTGACTCAGCCGCAGCTTGAGTCCATAACCTAGTCGGTTGGACCTTTCCGACCAACTCTTTACGTCCACATCACTTCATCACGTCTCGGAACCATGTAGACATGTCCATGAACTCCTTGCACACGTGCAAACATCTTCCAATGACGTCCACGATACCTTCACATGCATTGTTTTTGATTCAATCATGCTGCGCAACCTCCTGATCAGCTCAACCACAATTCCTCCTGAATTTGGTTGTTCGAACCTCATCTCCTCCCTGAGACTAGACCAATGGATCACATCACCAGCCATGTCTTGAACTCAAGCAACAACTGCACATGAATAAACAACCAATCCATACGATCCCAAGTCCTCGACTTGACTCAAGTTAGTTTCGAACACAGCACCTTACGTGAGAACCTCACATAAGCATATTGCAAAACCATAGTAACACGATATCATCCATGTCAACCGGAAATGCATCAAAAACTTAGCAAATGAATACTAAGCAATCTTTCTAGAGATGTAAATATGTACGAAACATTGCAAATGAAAACAGAAGCATTGCAGTCAAGTTCCGGACCTTGCCAGAGCAACCCGAACTTGAGCCGGAGCTAACAAAAACTAGTACAACCTAGTGCCGGAACATACCAAAACTAATATAACCAAGCCTCCACCAGAGCTTACAAAACTAGCAGGATCTTAATAAAAAGGTGTTTTGGTGATATTCAAAACTTCTATCGTCAAAGCAAGTGTATTCACTTCAAGCCAATGTATTCAGCACACATAGGTCTTACAACCTTCTTGGGTTGAGGCTTTGTATCCTTGGTCTTCCTGTTGTTTTCTTCATAAGGACAATCAACTATAAAGTGGTCGTATTCACCACAGTTATAGCAAGCGCGCCTCAACTTAGGTCTTGATTTCTCTTTGTGTCTTCCTTCATTTGATTTTCCAACTTGTCTTCTTTTCATCATCTTTTTGAATTTCTTCATAAAGAGGATCATATCCTCTTCATCTATATCGCTGCTTTCGTCGTTGCTGTCCTCTTCTTGTTGAGCTTCTCTAGCTTCTTTTGACATGGGCTTGCAAGTGGACTTCAACGCGACTCCTTTCTTCTTTGCGGAGGTGAGGTCGGCAATCTCTTTGACATGTTTTTCTTGCTTTTCCATCATCTCAAAATTGATAATCTTTCCAAGCAATTCATCTGGAGTCATTTTCTTGTACCCGGGGCTTTCTCCAATCATTGAACATAGAGTCACATTGCGAGGCATGAAGGCTCTGAGAATTAGCTTCACCACCTCGTGATCGTTCCAATTTTTGCTTCCATAGGCTCAAACTTTATTAATGAGAGTCTTCAACTGATTGTACATGTCTTGCAGTGACTCATCTTCTTCTATGGCGAATCTTCCCAATTTGCCTTCGATCATTTCAATCTTGGCCTCTCGCACATGATGATCGCCTTCACGTGCAGTTTGTAATGTGTCCCATATTTCCTTAGCAATCTCGAGTCCATCCACCTCGGTGAACTCGTCTCAGCTCAATGATGAGGTTATGACCGCCGTAGCTTGAGCATTCCGATGGATAGCTTGTTCTTGGCTTGGTATGAGTTCTTCATCGTCATCCGAGATATCTATCCCTGTACACACTATATGCCACAAGCTGGGGTTAAGTGATATTAAATGCATCTCCATATTTTGCCTCCACATTGAGTAATCATTGCCATCAAAGTATGGGGCATTTCCAAGAGGAATTGATAGATAATGATTATTATTTGAATTTAAGCGATCATAGTTGAAAGGATATCAGGAGTAGTCGGTGTGACTACTCCCCTTCTTCTTATCCTCGTCATCGATCTTTATCTTTCCTTTAGAGAGGGCCTTCTTCCTTAGGTGCGCCTTGAGTTGAAGTGTCTTCTCATCATCATCCTCGAAGTCTTGGATGGCGTTGAGGAGCTTTTCCAACTTTTGAGTCTTCTCATCTTCAACCTTCTCTTGGTTGAAGTTCTTGTTTGCATCCTTCATGTCCAACATCTTCTCTTCGAGCGATTAGTCCCTTTTTGAAGAATCCTGCTTTAATACCAATTGAATGTAGCCTAGAGGGGGGTAAATAGGCTTTTTGAATTTTTCGTTGGAACCTGAAACACTTAGCAACCTAATCAAATACAGAGAAATCAGACTAGTCCGGTAGTGTGCGGACTAGTCTGGTGTATGCGGATTAAATTGATCAAGTTTGATCAGTGATTTCGATCAAAGTATTCTATGCAGCCGAAATTGAGTTACAAATAGAATGTATTGCTTCAATAAAACTAGATGTGGCACAAGTTAACTTTGGATTCAAAGTTTTAACACAAATTGAATTAGATTAAGCAAACCCTAGATCACTATGAATAGATAGAACAAAAGAACAAAGGACACAACAATTTTTATCCCGTGGTTCAATTCCACAGAGGAAATCTACGTCCATGTTCAGGAGCCCACGAAAGGTTCGGGTCTTCACCGACCCTACCCTCGTCGAATTGCCACGGAGGCCTATTCTCTTCCACTAATCACAAAGGGGTAACATAACCATGTTCAAGGGGCCTTCTCAAAAGTTGAGGACTCCCCAAGATTTACAATTCAAAACACCAACAAACACACTCGAAAAGTATGTAATGAAATAGCGAGAGTGTGTTAGAGAATCAAACCCAAGAGCTCAAGTCGTGAAGAACATGTCTCTCCTTTGATCTATGGTTAATCCTCAAGGATTTGATCTTTCTTGTGTTGGATTGTGTGGAGAGATGTATTTTCTAGGCTCTTGGAAGTTGTGACGGGGCAGGGGAACGAGAGAGTATGATTAGGGGTCGTACACCTCTATTTGTACTAGGGTTTCCAAAGGTTACTGTCGGTGGTTTTGATCCGGCAGATCTCCCGACACTACTAAAGTGTTAGAGGAGTTTGAGGTTCGGTATGGGCGCGCGGAGATTCCAGAAGGTGATATGTCGAGTGACACAAGGGACACCAAGATTTACGTGGTTCGGGCCGCCTGAGCGTAATACCCTACTCCACGGGGTGTGTTGATGTTGTATTGGATGTATGAGCTCAACGTGAGTTGAGAGTGTAGAGTGAGTGCATCCCTCCGGAGAGTGTGTCTCTAGAGAGTATGTCCTATGTATCGTCGGCCTGTCCTTTTATAGTACAAGGGTAGGCCGTTACAAGTTAGCCTGGCCCGACATGTGGCCCCAGCGGTTTCTTATATTAATACACATTCAACACGTTTAATTGCCCTTAATGACCGAGTTATGGGCTTTGACAGCACCGTTACTGGTAATTAAGGTTGTCTGATTGTGTGTCATTAATATAGTATTAATGACACTTGATCGGGTCTTGAAGTCCTTGATTCCCCTTTGAAGTTCCGGAGCCATTGTGGAGTCTTCCGGAGGTTAGAGGCTGAAGATCCGACGGTTGGACACGTGGCAGCGCCGGAGCACACTGTGGGGAACAGATAGGTCCGGTGTTACCCGACACGTGTCAGTTCCGGAGCTTTCCTCGGTCTAGGGTTAGGTCCGGGGGTGCCATTTCGGTACATAGCCCGGAGTTTCCCCCTTGTGGGCGGTAGCTCCGGTTTGATAGTACACGTGGCGTCCCTGGGACTAACCATGTTGGAGAAGCGGGTCCGGTTATGTCTGACATGTGGGCCTCCGAAGGTCTTCAAATCAAGTAGATGACCTTCCCTTGAGATCTTTGCAATCCCAAGGAGTATATGGTACCCAGGGTACCGACAGTTACCGTTAGGGTTTGCGATGTCCGGACTAGTCCATGGTAGACTCCGGACTAGTCCAGTGTGCGGCGTGTGGGAAACCCTAAGTGTCCTGAATTATCAGACTTGTCCGGCCCTGAGTGGACTAGTCCAATTTTGTCTCTAGAGATGTTGGGACTAGTCCGGCATGGTGAATCCCTTAGTGAATTGAGGACAAGTATGCACTTGGAGGACTTGTCTGATTTTAGTCAGAGAGGTCATCGGACTAGTCCGGATAAGATCGGACTAGTCCGGTGTCATGGAATTTTGAGGGGCTAAGGACTTGTCCGAAGTAGGTCAGTGGAGATTTCAGACTAGTCTGTGGAATATTGGACTTGTCCGATATTGATCAGAAGGATTATCGGACTTGTGCGATCCTGTATAGAGAGGTTATCGGACTGGTCCGGTGAACATCGGACTAGTCCAAACCTGTGTAAACTTGTGCAGTGAGAGTGATTTATTTTGCTTGAGCTCTTGGGGTGTGTTTCTCCAACACACTCCATACACAAAAAGTATTCTATTCATCTTCTTGAGCTCTTTTCAACTTGATTCTTCACTCTCCTTGCTTTTTTCGCTATCTTCATAATTTTATTGAAACCTGCGCTCATCTCAACAATTTGGTTAGGATCTCATTTGTTTGTCATAAATCAACCAAAACCCACAAGGGATGCCTAGATGCACTTTCAATAACTTCTCATAACCAACCATATCCATATGACATAACTAGTCCCATACCAAACCATCCCAAAACCAAAGTTCTAATCTAATCATGTTAGGGTCCAGGTCGCTCATAACTGGGAGCACAACTATCATGATCATTTTAACACTCTGCAGAGATTGTACCACTTTAGCCACAAGTTCGTTATTTTGTTCTCTTTCGGTGACTAAAGAACCTCCACCATGCCCATGACCCGTCAGTGTTATTACACACTTCCAACGGTGTGCGGCCAAGAGATCAAATAATAGACTTTACAAAGGGGCTATCAGAATATTCAGACCCACTAACTGAGCACATCCAACCAAGGGCCCCCTCTTGTGCTGTTCGAATCTCAGGGAAGTCCAGTCACTATTGGAAACCCTATCGACTCCCATTGTCTGCTCCCCCAAATGATCCGAACAATGCTAGCAATACACCTAGTTAACCAGCTAAGCCGCACTAATACTTGGCCCTGTGATGGCACTGTAAAACTTGGGTTGTCGCTCCACCATAACATTCAACCCAGCCCACAATCCATGCTTGCTTAGATCTCCCAATCCCATGTTACCAATTAACCACGTTCATCAATTCTCATCATACATAAGTGCATTAATTCATAGTTAAGCCATTTGGTTGTTTTCCCAACCCTATTAATTAGAGCGAAGCAAAAAGGGAAAATATCCTTCCCGACTCTCTACAACATATTCTCAACGACAAGGATGGTCAAACAAGACTAGTAAACACCTATCATCGGTCTCCCATCAATTTGACACAAGCTTGCAGTTTTGCAAACAAAACATTAAAAATAGGATCAAAATGGTCATGGACACTTGGCTTAGTATTCCGCAATTTGATGGCTCAAGCAATTCAAAGTCTTGCACATAAAGATTCTCCAATATTCACTTCTTGATCGTAACCTTTTCAGCGTACCCGTGTACTCTCAATCAAGCACATACACAATCAACATATACAATAAATGCATTGCAAACACTAATCAATATAAAAAATAGGGATGCATGCAGAAAATATGTTTGTATTAATTCTATATGAAATTGTATATCTTTTTAGTAATTTTATAGAGTAATTTACTATTTATTTGAGCAAGTTTGGAATTAATTACAATTAAATCAGAGGCAAAATAGTTATTTCAGAACATAAATAAGTCGAATATATTTTTAATAACTTCCTAAAATTTATTCTATATTTTATAGAATTTTTCGGGATTTAATTATATACCTTATGAGTTAATTAGTCTTAAGTTCTATTTATTAAATATGGAAAACAGATTAAATAATACTGAAAATATAAAACTTAGTTAGATCTAGAATAACATATTGATCTTGTACGATTTAATCTAACTTGTAAGTTTCAAAGTGATTTAAGATGGTTTGACTATGATTAATGACTTCTCAAATAAAACACGTCCTACACGTGATTCAATCCAAGTATTAAAATCAAAATAGTTGTCTATATCTAGATTATAATACCTACCGTGTGAGTGGCTAGTCTCCACAATTGTGGAATGGTGATGCGGGACATGTCTCTGACGAAAGCGGTGACTCCTCCCTTTCCCTTCCTCCTTTTCTCTTCCTTCCCTCGTTGCCTGGCCGTGGCCGGACGCCCCTTTTTTTGCACTGACGCACGGGACAAAGCCCAACGCTGGCTGTGTTTTACGTGAGCAGGGGCAGGACGTACGGGAGCATCGCTCCCTTTTATAGGGGCCGGAGCTAGCCAAGAGCCACGGGACATGAAGTCCCCATCGGTTACGTACTGGGCCTAGGTATTGATTTTTTTTGTTTCTTTTTTTTATCAGCGTGGTTTTCTTTCCTATTCTGTTTTCTTCTCTTTTTCTTTTCCTACTATGGCGATGCGGCCAGGCTCCAGGCAGGCAGTGGACTTTGTTTTTTTGTTTTCTTTTGTCCCTTTCTTCTTTCCTATTTATTTTGTATTATATATATATATATATTTGTCTTTTATTTTTCTTTCTTTTACCCTAATTTATAATTATTATTATTATCTCTTTCTTCTATGTTAGATCATTCTTTCATTATTTTTCTTTGTAATGCGGTAAAGCTCTTTGTACGGTTCGTGATCAGATTAGTGGTTGACTTATGCTTATTATTTATACATCTGGTATAGTGGAGTGTTAAAATACACCAAACTGTAGAGTACCGGACTAATAATCCATTTACCGGACAAGTCCGTTCAAGTACAGAGAGGTATATCGGACAAGTTCGGTGTGGTGTCGGACATGTTCGGGGTTGTACAGTAAGGGACTTCAGACTAGTTATTGTTGTAACGGACAAGTTTGTGGTGAAGGAAAACTTGATTAAGTCTGTGCATACCGGACTAATCTCGTATTGTACCGGACAAGTTCGTTGTTGTCCAATAAAGGCATTCGGACTAGTCCATTATTTATCGGACTAATCTGGCGTCTGGTTCAATTTTACTTGCATCTTTATTTCTAATTCTTTTATGTTTGTTCCTTTCTATCCAACTTAATTCCTTTTGCATGAATTCATCGTATAATTAAATGATTATATATCATATACATATTTATATCTTCAATCTCATATTCTTGTTTTATCCTATATTTGTTATGGCAAATAAATAACTTTTGGCGTATTTATTTTGGTAACTAATCTTCAATGCTTGAGGATGAATGCAAAATGCAATATGAGATGCATATATTTTATATTGTTTTCTATAAAAACTAATTTCTTCCTATTATTAAATCTAACTTCTCATTTAAGTTTTTTATGTGCCAAAACTCAAAAATCAAGGTGTCACAATTCTACCCCCTTAAAATGAATCTCCCCCTCGAGATTTTGATTCGTTGAAGAAGAGACTTGGAAATAAAAATTTTAAATTCCTTTTTATATTTGAATTAGCCAAGTTTGAAAATTTTAGGATGTTACAATCTACCTCCCTTAAAAGGAATCTCATCCTCGAGGTCCGAACAGATTGGAGAAGAGATGAGAAAACTCTTGATAAAATCTTCACGCTCCCATGTAGCTTCGTCCGGGATAGTGATTCTTCTAGTGGTGACCATCTTCTACTGGAGTAGAGACGAGAACGAAGAAAGATAGAAAGAATCCCAAGCTATATGCATGTATCAAGGTATATGATCCTAAATTATACATTAATGGATGAGGATGTGGATATATATATTAAAGTGTTCCACAATACACATCCAAACACACAATATACAAGCAAGAAATCAAACAATCATCACACCATCTAATCTAGCGCACTAACGAACTAAGCGTTTAGTACATATTAACCAGGATTAGACTTAAATCCTAATTTAAGAGTTATAAATTTATCGAGTTACGGAAAGGTGAAGGCATTCTATTTTTTTTCAAACACAAGCTCGAGGCAAGGTCAATGTGGCAATCTAGGTGAGGTGAAGAATGATTTCGGATTGCCGGATCTTCACGAGCGGCTCCCTAACAAGGTGACGTGCTTCACATGAACTTGATTGTCGGTGAAGATGCAACCTCTGATTCTCCATTCTTCATGTCCAGAAGGTCTTCATCTTGAAGTGTATGCTTCACAAGTTCTCCTTTGATTTTACTTTTTCTATGTCTTTGTTGGAAGAGCTAGCAGAGGTGTGGTCATCCTCATGGGTTGGTTGTTCATGCTCTATATGTATCGGTGCAAGATGTGCATGGCATGAAAATTTCAGCACCAAGGAGGGACAACAAGGAAGAAGCGGAAAAATTAATTTCAGCGCAGTAGCAAACATATGTGGGAATAAGAAAAATATGAAAAATATTTAGTAGCAAGTGTTTTAAAATGCAGCAGCAAAGAGGAGGGAAAAACAGAGCGTGTGCAACAGCAAAATACAAGAAACATTAGTTGAGAAAGTGTACAAAACACAGAAGCAAAATAGCGGGAAAAAAATAGAGTGTACTTTAGTCAAAAATAGAGAGAAAAGATAAAATTTGCAGCCGCAAGCAAGAAGCAATTAATTTGGCACATTACAACAACAAAATGCATGTGTTTAATAAGAAAATATTAGAAGGAAAAGCATCTTGAACACAACAGCAAGCATGACAAGGTGTAGCTGAAAACTTGCGAGAGAAGTGCAGCGACGAACATGTAAAACCCCCCATTTTCATGCATCATGCCCTACATCCATCATTAAATATGTTTAACATTAATCCACATAAAAGGAACAAGTTTAAAATAAATTAGAAACAAAACCGCAGTTAAGAATTTTGGGAAGTGCGCACTGATCCGATTTCTCTCTGACTTCCATATGACTTGTCCGTTTTTCTACGGACTAGTCTATTTTTCTCTCTGGACACTCTCGGACTTGTCCGGTCCATTGCGGACTAGTCCGGTGTACTGAATCCTTGGAAATTTTGCCAAGTCCCTGGACTTGTTCGGACTTGTCCGGTATTCCAGCGGACTTGTCCGTTTCCCCCTCTGACTAAAGTCGGACTTGTCCGATTTTTTGCCAGACTTGTCAGTTTTTCTCCCCTGGATAAGTTCGGACTTGTCCGATGTCCAGTCCAGACTTGTCCGATTTCTCTCTGTCCAACTTCAGATTAGTCCAGCCCTTTTCAGACTTGTCTGATAAATCGCGACTCCGAGTTGATCTGTTGTTTCACGACTTGTTTCTTGGGTTTTATGTTAAGTTGGCCTAGGGATGTCATGAATAACTCTTTTATAGACCATGAGGGACTCTAAAACCGACCCCTACTCATCCCAAACTAGAAATCCATCTAATCCTAGCCTCCACCTCTATATAAACAACCCCACCCCTTGGCTTGACATCTATTTGCCACTTTTCCACCTCACCCAAACCCTAGCTCGTGAGTAGCTGCCACCAAGGAGGGTGAAAGAGATCTAGAACAAGAAGAAGAAGAGGAGAAAACGAAGTAGAATCAAAATCTCCATCAACTTCGCGTTCTTTGTCAAGAATCTACCATCAAGTTCTTCATCAACTGTAGATCATCAAGATCCAAGTGTTGCCTCCAAGAACCTTGATTCATTGGCGTCCTAAACACCTGGTATACCTTCTATTCTATTTTACTTATGTGAATTCAACCCCAAATCTCCAAATTCACATCGATCTAGAAAACTCTAATTTGTTGTTCTTGCGTAGTGCGGACTTATCCGGTCCCTAGCGTACTAGTCTGATTTTCCTGGCTAAATTGTGTTGAATTGATTCTAAAATTGTTTCAAATCAACTCCAAACCTATATAAACTTGTTAAAAAGCTATTAGAACTAGTTAGTGATCATTAAAAGTAACTCAATAAGAAGTTCCACCTTGTATTTGTATTAATCATGCATGTCATGTCATATTGAGTAATATTTGTGCACACTTTGATTGTAATTCTTGTCTTGTATGTTGTTGTGCGAATTAGACGGATTTGCGCTATAGAGTGCCGCGGAGGATCTCCAGCACCAAGAGTTTGAAGGCATTGACCCGAACCAATCCCAGGAGCAAGGCAAGTGTCCTTGAAGCATATTGATCCTATTTTTAATGTATGTGTTTTGTTTACAAAACTGCATGCTTGTGTCAATTTGATGGGAATCCTATGTAGGAAGTTTACTAGATTTGTTTAACCACCCTTGTCACTTGGAATATATGGTAGAGAGTTGGAAAGGGCTTTTACTTTTTTGCTTCACTTAATTAATTGGGATGGGAAGACAACTATACCTGTTAACTTAATTATGCATTTATGAGATTATGGTTAAGATGAGCTAGTTAATATGATGTGGTAATGGGTGATCTAAGCAATCCTTGTATGTGGATGGGTTGGATGATATGGTGGTTGCTTGCTTTAGATCTAAGGACAAGTTCATGCGAGAATAAGCCAGGACTATAGTGCCACCACGAGGCCAAGTATGGGTGCGATGTAGCTGATTAATTAGGGTTTTGCTAGTGCTATTTGGACCATTAGGGATGCTCGGGGATGGGGTAGTCGGATTGGGTTTGTTTATGTTTGGTGGGACTACCCTGGGATCCGAATGGCTCAAGAGGGGGCCCTTGGTTTAAGATGTGCTCTGTAGGAGACATCGCCACTGGTGAAACCTCAGTGGGGTCTAAATAGGCTAGTAATCCCTTTGTAAAGGGTATTTTGTGATCTCTTGGCCACACACCGATGGAAGTGTGAGACGACATAATAGAGGTTCTAGTCATCGCAAGGTGATGAAATAACAAACACGTGGGTAAAGTGGTACAAACTCTGCAGAGTCTAACAAAACTATCATGATAGCCATGCTCCCGGTTATGAGCCCCTGGATGACCTACATGATTATAGGGTACCAGGGATTTGGGGATGGTTGGTTATGGTTGGTTATGGTTATGGTTATGGCTGGTTAATTCTAGTATTAAATATGGTTAATGGTAATAGTGAAATCTGGTATATGGATGATGGTAATGAAATATGGACTGGTACTATGATATTACTTATGGTATAAGATAGGTTACTTCACATACACATAATACATTGCTTTTCAAATGTTTAATGTACTTTTCGGCACATAGCCATTATTATATTTGTCATTTGAATTAGCTACATGTCATACTTTCCACACTTGCCGAGTACGACATGTACTCACTCTTGCGATTCGCCCACCAACAGTTGCAGGTCAGGATTGGGAGTATAACAATGATAATGTGGAGTTCTATGCCGTGTCTACCGTCAGCTTTGCCTGTGGAGTGATGGAGCTGTGCTATCCTTTTTGCTTAGTTGCTTAGTTTGTTTAATTAGAGTGTTTCCGCTGCATTAATTGAAACTTGTCATTAATAATCACTAGAGCTTGTATTCGTGGATATTGTGAATTCTGTAATAAAAGTGCTTAATTAATCTTGTTTTATGGTAATTTTATGTATATCATTTCTGAATGCACTCGTGTTTGTGTGTTGAACGTTCTGAGCACACATATGAGTTTACTTGGTTCATTTTCGGAACTGGGTGTCATAGAACATTGCTACAAGGTGGTTGAATTAACAAAAGTAATTGCAGCAGCGAAGAGCGAGAAAGAGGTAAATGCAGCAGCCCGCAACGAGCGAATATTCAAATATTGCAGCAGCCAAGTAGCAGAGAAATAGAGAGAAAACGCAATATCTAGCAAAATAATTTCACTCACACATAGTAGCAGCACAAAAATTTTGAAAATAGCCTTTTAGTGAAGAGGTTCTAAGTTTAAATGCAAAATCTGAAATTGCAGCGGCCATAAAACAAGGTGAAAGGATGTGCAATAGCTCAAAAGATGGAAAAGAAGCAAAAATTTACAGCGGCAGCAAAAGCACAAATTTTTCTCACATTATGTAGCTAGTGAAAAGCAAAACAGTGCAAAACATGTGGGTTTTGAAAAGGAAAGAAGTCCTAAGTGGTTTATGGTTTCCATTCTACCTAGGCTTGTGTTCTACGGTCGACACGGCTCTGATACCAATTTGTGACACCCGGTTCTGAAAAACGAACCAAGTGCAGTGTATGCATGCCTAGGATGTTGCATCACACATACACGTCAACATCACAAATGATAATCCAAATTTAACCATGTCAGGAATAATAAATATACCTTGATTCTATTGCATTAGAAAATAATCTAGCATAGGCGACTCCAACTCCACAAGCAATCAACGGTAGTACGCACGCCTATAACTCCTCATAGTCCTCCAGATACCCCACATTGTCGCCTGATACTGAATTTGATGGGGGAATAGCAAGGGTGAGCACATGTCACACTCAGCAAGTGTGGGAAAATAATGACACGTAGCTTAAACAAGGAATGATAATAAATAATGGTTAGTTGCTGAAAAGTACAATTAAAAACATGTAAAAGGCATCTGTCGGTACCCCACGTACCGGGTACCCCACGATACCGCAACAAGTGCAAGAAAGTTCCACCCGTCAGGGTCGAAGGCCCTTGCTGGTCCCACATGTCATGTTGCACCGGACCCGCTTCCCTCACATGGTTGACTCCCGGGTTAACACGTGTAAAATAAGCCCGGAGCAAAACTCAACCAAGGGAAGCTCCAACGATTACGCGTGTACAACAGCCCCGGACCTAGCCCCCGCCAGAGAGGAGCTCCAGTACTGACACGTGTACAACAATCCCGGACCTACTCTCCTGCAAGAGAAAGCTTCGGATCTACCACGTGTGGAGCCTCCGGACCTTCATCCCCAACGGAAATACAAGCCGATCATGACCATTACGGACATTCAAGGATGGTTAAGGCGGCAGTTACAAGGTCTGATAATATGTCATTAATGCCATATTAATGACACACGATCAGTGTACCATTGATAGTGGTAACGCTGCCATGAAGGCACATTACCACACTATTAACTGTACTTATTACTCTTTGAACATTGTATTAGGTCATTAAGCACGCTAGGGCCACATGTCGGGCCAGGACAGCTTTGTAACGGTCGATCCTTAGAACTATAAAAGGGTTGCGCCGCACGAGTAAAAGGACGGATCCTGATCCAGGCTATTGCGACCTAAACTTAGCGAACTCACACGCTCAATACAATCACACAAACCCCGTGGAGTAGGGTGTTACACTCAGGCGGCCCGAACCATGTAAATCTCTGAGGTCACCATCTTTATTTTGATCTTGTGTCCCCTAACCACAAAAGAACCTCTGCGGGCTGCTTCTCAGCGTGTCCGGGGGAAGTGTCCTATCCAACACTTCGACATTTGGTGCGCCAGGAAGGAGGAGGGCAGAATTTGTTCCAAGATCACAAGATGGTGAATTCAGTTGCTGGATCATCCAATGGCAATCATGCCGAACAATTTGCTGGAGGAAACCCCTCCAATGTTCTGCAACCAGAAGGTGCCAAAGCTCCAGCGGGCACTGTAGCACCATCTGTTCTGGCAAACAATGCCAGTCAATGAGATGGGGCATCTGCGTCGATCACCGCATCGGCAAACAACAACCCTAAACACACGTTCATTGCTGTGTGAGCTCTTCGGCAACATCCAACACCTCCAAGCGCACCCTAGGGTGCTATGGAGCAGTGGAGGGCTGATGTTGACCATCTAGTCACAGCTGCGGCAGCAGGCACTAGCAACCAAGGTCCTCCTCCTTCGGGGCGAGCACCTTCACAACGACGGACCATCTCTGGTCGGCTTGGTCTACAAGCCACTCAACAGAGGAGGTGTGCCGCCTCCCAACAGGTGACTTCGTTGCCCCCCGGGGCAACGACGCACCCATACCATCACCAGGATTCCGACCCATGACCTGCGGTCAGAACTGGATCGCCATTACCGGCAACAGGACGACTGAGTCCACATCGTGGGTGCTCGTGAAAGGCGAGAGGCTCGGGACAACCCTGATTCTCAAAGAGTAGGAGGAGGTTGTTCTGCCCTGGCCATGCACCTACCTATGGTCAGTGGCCACAGAAGTTCCAGCCTCACTTGCCAGAAAAATTCGGCGGGACAGTCAACCCCGTCAAATTTCTACAAATCTACTCTACTGCCATACTGGAAGCGGGGGGTGATGAGGCTGTAATGGCCAATTACTTCCCAGTGGCCTTAACTAGGACTGCAAGGTCCTGGTTCATTAGTCTTCCACCCGACTCCATCAATAGTTGGGCGGAACTATGCCAGCAATTCACTGCCAACTTCAGGAGCTCCTACACCCGACCCGGCACTGAACTAGACCTGTTTGTTGTGAAGCAAACGTTGGGGGAATTGCTACGTCCTTCATCCAGCGATTCTCTCAAGTACAAAATACCATTCATCTATCTCGAGCTCTTCTATTATCGTTGCATTCAGATAGGGTGTTCGAGATAAGAAGATGTTAGAGAAGCTGGATATTAAGGAAGTTACCAGCGTCACGGAACTCTTCAGCCTAGCCGACAAATGCGCTAGGGCTGCGGAGGGCTGTGAAATGCACTCCAACCCAGGTCCGGAGGTCAACCAGAAGTCCTCCAAAACTGAAGTCGCTGCCTCCGGTAGTGCCAAGAAGAAGAAGAAGCTCAACGGCAAAAAGAAGCCGTCGGCCGACACTCCAGCTGCTGCTGCCACAACACCTGGAAGTCGGGGGCCACGCCCCGAGAAGCGACCTCGTCCTTCGTCAGAAGACGGCAACAGTTCCAAAGCATAGTGTCCGATTCACAAGACGAATCGGGACAGCTTGAAAGAGTGTCGGGAGGTCCAGAACCTTGCTGAGCGCTACAACAAGCGTCGGGAAGAAGTTCCTTTCTGTTAAAGGGAAGGAAAACAAAAAGTCAACGAAGCTCCGACTGAAGAGAAGCTAGGTTTCCAGGACCCTAAAAAGGTCTTGAAAGCCGTCTACAACACTGTCAACGATGATTCCGACGCCTCCGACAACGAACATCGCAAAACCCTAAACACCATCTATCGTGGTTCCTGGGACATCACCTCTCATCGCATCCTCAAGAAAATGCGAAGCGACATCGCCATGGTATCTACTGCTGCTAAGACAGAACCACATCGGAAGTGGATGGACACACCCATCATTTTTGATGCTTTGGACTGTCCCCGAAACATGATCGGGGCTGGTCAACTCCCGTTGATGGTGTCACCCACCATTAACAATATCCAAATACACCATGTGATGGTGGATGGAGGTTCCGGGCTTAACCTCATAAGCTTCAAAGCTTTTGTTAAGCTTCATCTTTGGCCTTCGGACCTTCGCCCGTCCCGAACTTTCTCCGGAATAGGTCTGGGAACCATTACTCCTCTCGGTTCTATTAACTCCCAGTGACCTTCGGGACCCGGGAGAATTACAGAATCGAGATGTTGATCTTCGATGTTGCGCAGATCAGTCTGCCATTCAATGCCATATTGGGTAAGCCAGCTTTATATAAGTTTATAGCTGTTGCCCATTATGGTTATTTGGTGTTGAAGATGCCAACACCTACGGGCGTTCTCCTGATCCTTGGAGATCGCACCGCAGGAGTCACAACACTGGAAGAACTCTATGTGCTTACCACAGCGTAAGAGGAAGCATCCGGTAAAGAGCCAGCTGCGAATCCTCTAAGCATTCACCACAAAGGCTCTACCTCCGCACCTCATGTGCAACCAAGCAGCGACACTGACATTCCCATCAATGTCGTCCAAATCGGTTCCGATGCTGCTCAGACTACCCGTATATCGGGGGAGTCTGAACAACAAATAGGAACTTGCACTCATCACTTTCCTCCAGGCTAATGTTGACGTGTTTTCCTGGCAACCGTCACAAATGCCTGGGATTCCTAGGGAGGTGATTGAGCACAATCTGATTTACCCAGACGCCCGACCTGTACACCAGAAGCCCCGGAAGCAATCAATCAAGCGACAAAACTTCATCCCATAGGAAATCAAGAAGTTGCTCGAAGCTGGATTCATCCGGGAAGACTTCCATTTAAAATTGCTGGCAAACCCAGTTGTTGTACTCAAGGCCAGTGGGAAGCTTCGGATGTGTATCGACTACACCACCTTAAATAAGGCATGTCTAAAAGATCCATTTCCACTACCTAGAATAGATCAGATGGTGGATTCCACCTCTGGGTGCGAACTACTGTGTTTCTTAGATGCATATTCTGGATATCATGAAATCCAAATGTCTAATGAAGATGAAGAGCATACTGCCTTCATAATAGTAGATGGATTGTATTGTTATATTGCCATGCCATTCGGTCTTAAAAATGCTGCTTCAACATTTGCGCGGGCCATGTACAAAACATTTGGAGAGCTAATTAGAGACTTGGTGGAGGTGTATGTTGATGAAACCATTGTGAAGATCAAAAACAAGGAGTCACACCTTCACAACTTACAAGCCGTCTTCGACAAGTTGCGTACTACACGCACCAACCTGAACCCAGACAAGTGTGTCTTTAGGGTTAGCTCCAGAAAGCTTTTGGGTTTCTTGGTGACTTGTCGAGGAATCGAAGAAAATCCGGCGAAGATAAATGCTATAGAGGAAATGCGGCCCCCAGCCCGCATTAAAGATGTCCAAAAGTTGACTGGATGTCTAGTTGCGCTTAGTCGGTTTATCTCAAGACTGGCAGAACGGGCGCTACCCTTCCTCAAACTCTTGAGGAAGTTCGGGCCATTTCGTTGGTCTGAAGAAGCAGAAAAAGGCGTTTCAAGAGCTGAAGCAGCTCCTCACCACACTACAAATTCTAGTGGCTCCGAACCCTGGTGAACCTTTACGGCTTTACATTTTGGCAACTACAGAGGTTGTCAGTATGGTCCTAGTCGCGTGTAGACCAGAGCCATCCCCAATTCAGGAGTCTAGACCCCTCCGGGAGGGTCCGGAGCTACCTGAAGTCGAGATGCTGGAAGATCAACCTCCTTCAAATGAAGGAGTAATTGCTACTGAACAAGAAGGTCTAGACCCCTCCAGGATGGTCCAGGTTGATGTGGAGGAAGCTTCGGGCCCCTCGGGGAGGGTCTGGACAGTCCAACGCCCAGTGTACTTCATCAGTGAAGTACTTCATGATGCCAAGACAAGATACATTGAGGTGCATAAACTGCTTTACGCAGTTCTCATCTCATCAAGAAAGCTTCATCACTACTTCCAAGCCCACAAAATATCAGTGGTAACCTCTTTCCCACTACGTGCAATTTTGCAAAATCCTAATTCTACTGGGAATATTGCAAAGTGGGCAGCAGAGCTGGCAGAATTTGATCTAGAATTCATGCCAAGACAAGCAATTAAAAGTCAAGCCATGGCTGACTTTGTGGCGGAGTGGACTCCCTCTCCATCAAACCCTAGGGGCCACAGTGAGCAGAAACCAGAGCTCAAAGTTCCAGTATTCACTAAGCCTCACTGGACCCTCTACTTCGATGGCTCGCTGCAAAAGCAGGGGGTCAAAGCTGGAATCCTTCTCCTATCTCCGACCGGAGAGAAGGTCAAGTATATCGTACACCTTGTTTTCAAGGCAACCAACAATATGGAGGAGTATGAAGCCCTCATCTATGGACTCAAGGTGGCACTATCTTATGGTGTCAAACAGTTGTTGGTAAATGGAGATTCACAGCTCATCATCAAACAAGTGAAAGGCGAATGCTCCTGCAACAACTCCCAATTAGCTGCTTACCTTCTTGAAGTCCGCAGGCTTCAGAAGGATTTCAAAGTCCTGGATCTCCATCATGTTTAGCGCCTTCATAACTCCGAAGCCGATGAACTCTCGACGAAAGCCTCAACCGAAGCCCTAGCTCCTGACGGAATCTTTGTCCGGAGGTTATCAAAACCTACATCTCAGCCTGCCAAACTGAGTGAAGGGGGCAAGACCAGCACCTTGAAGTTGGCGGTCCTGATGGCCCTGTTACCATGGCGTTCACCAAGGGTCGTAGGTGCTGTCGGAAGCTCTGGGCAACCCAGCACGCAAGACTCAGAAGCTCACGTTAGCTCCAATGCATGGATCTCGGAGATCCGGAGCTACTTGAAAGACAATATCCTTCCTGAAGACAGTGTATCCGCTGACCGGATGGTCAGATTGGCTAAAAGATACACGTTGGTAGAAGGGTATCTCTACCGATGCAGTGCCAACGGCATCCTAATGCGGTGCATTGCAAGGGAAGAAGGCCGCAATATCCTCACGGAAATCCATGGAGGCGAGTGCGGGAACCACGCATCTTCCGGCACGCTGGTCGGTAAAGCCTTTCGGCATGGCTTTTACTGGCCTACAACACTTCAGGATACTGTTGAGCTAGTGAAGAAATGCGAAGCATGTCAGTTCCATGCAAAACAGATTCACACACCGGCTCAATCACTGCAATGATACCTCCTGCATGTCCATTCGCTGTGTGGGGCATGGACATCATGGGACCATTCCCAAAAGCCGTCGGAGGTTACAAGTTCCTATATGTCGCCATCGACAAGTTCACCAAGTGGCCGGAAGCAACTCCAGTAGTAACAATCAACAAACAATCAACAATCAAGTTCTTGAAGTCCATTATATGCAGATTTGGAGTTCCAAACAAAGTCATTACTAACAACAGAACTCAATTCACAAGTGCTGCATTCCAAGAATATTGCGAAGACCTCGGCATTCAGCTTAGCTACACTTCAGTAGCTCATCCAGCAAGCAATGGTCAAGACAAGAGAGCAAATGCAGAAATCTTAAAAGGACTCAAAACGCGCACATATGAGCGCTTGAAAAAGAACGGAGCTAACTGGATTGAAGAGCTTCCGTCCACACTTTGGGCGAATAGGACAACACCTAATCGGTCAACTGGGGAGACTCCATTTTTCCTGGTGTATGGAGTTGAAGTAGTTCTTCCTCCGAAGATCACCTTAGGGTCCCTCTGGGTCCGAAACTTCGACGAAGCCACGCAGGACCAGCTCCGGTGTGAAGACCTGACCTCGTTGACGAGGGAAGGTGTCGAGCAGCTGTTTGAAATGCACGTTATCGCCAAGCGCTCTGGTGCTACCATCAAAGGCATGTGCGCGACCGACAACTCGAAGAAGGTGACCTGGTGCTCCGGAAGATACTAACTCGTGAAGGGATGAACAAACTTTCCCCCAGCTGGGAGGGTCCTTTCCGAGTCATGAAAGTATCCCGACCAGGACGCGTTCGCTTGGCAACTGAGGATGGGATCCCACTTCCCAATCCTTGGAACATCGAGCACCTCCGTAAGTTTGACACTTAGAATCACGGAGGTGAGTCTTTAATTACACACAATGCATGTTGTAGAGTCGTTATATAGAGCCGAGCAAGTCCTCCGGGAGAACATCCGGACCCCTCCGGGAGGGTCCGGAAAGTTCAAGTAACACTTGACACAGTCACAGTACTAAAAGCGTAATTACTTGCTATGGGCTAGCACAAGATGTATAGCACATTTAGCTTGGTCCAGCACCCTAAATGTTTCCTTGTCTCCCCTGTAATCCGGACCTATAATGAAAGGCGTTGTTGTGTGAAAACAGACTCCATGTGCATTTACTTTTTGTACAAGGCTCAATATGTCAAATTAATTTTACTCCGCTTGTCTATAATAAAGTTGTGCAAATCTTTTTAAATTTTTTTCCAAGTAATTAACGTGCATTGCAAGCCTTATTGATAGTCTTTTTGGATCTTAACACCGCCACAAAGTCTACTTGCCTGAACGCCAAACCAACCTAGGTCCGGAGTGTGCTATCGACTTAGCCTGGTCCTGCACCCTAAGTACGCCACTCTACCTACACCCCGGCATGCCTCAGTAGGGTGAGTACTAAAAAGGCACGTGGATCTAGGAAGATTCTATCAAAACTCTTGTTACCATGTTGAGTTTCTTCGGACCTAAAGTTCAAATAAGAACAATAAGTCACAATCAATTTATAGACAAGAGGACAAATTTTACTTTCTCCCTTGCCTTTGATGTACAGGAAAAGCAAAAATTCATAGCAAAGGAGAACGATACCGGAGTTACTAAGCTCTGACATCTCCCGAGATAGGTCCGCCAAAAACATCTAATATGTTGACGCCGAAGCTACCAAGCTCCAACCATTTCAGGGTCCTGTCTTCGACACTTCAAAATTGAAGACTTCAACATAATGTCATAACCTTTGGTACATGTACACACCTCAATTGTACACATGTACCAGGGGGCCAACAAGACACGATATAGTATATTTAAGACAAAATGAAATTCAAGGAAAAAAGGAGGATTTCATTAATCAAAAGAATTGGATTACAAAATTGAGATTACAAGGGACAAAAGGAGAAAAATCCAAGCTACTGGAAGACCTAAGACCCACGAAAGAATGAATCTACTTTTTGGGCAACCTCTTGGACGCTGGCTTTGGTGGCGTCTTCCTCTTCAGCAACGGGACCCTCAAGCACCGGGTCCAGTGGGAATTGGTGATCTCGGCTTACATAACACGTCATCACATATTCTGCGATGTTTGTAGCCAGAGTTTTCCCCTCCGTCTCCAGCTGATCCGCAATGACGTCGCCCATTGCATCAAGTTTGCCACTAGCACCATTGAGGGCCACAAGCGCTCGGTCCAGATCCAGCTCCGGGTTGTCCGGACGTACTGGACTAAAACCTAGCGGTGTCAGTGCGTCATTCGCCCGCCTGAGGAAGTCCCACACTTGGGTAGCTTTGGTCTCATTCAGGCTTCGCAGCTCTTCCAGGGACCTCCGGGCGGCTGCAAGCTCCAAACGTTCGTGGGCAAGTCGCTCAGCCAACTTAGTAGTTGACTTCAGCAACCTGCTTCTATTGGTCGGCCAGCTCCGTCTCCGAGAGGTTGATGCAGTTCCACCTCTCAGCAAGGTCTTTCTCCATGCCCTTGACTCTCTCCTCCCTAGCGGCAATGTTAGACTCTCTTTTCGAGAGCTCTTGCCCCACCTTCCAGTTTTTCTTCTTCTCTTCCTCCTTCCATAGATCCAGATTTTTGCTACGATCTGCCAAATGTTTCTCACCCAGAGTCAACTTCTGGGTGACCGCTGCTTCCCTCCTCACCACATCCTCCTGCTGCCCCAGGAGTTTTTCCTCCCTCGCCTCCAGGTCCGCTTGATACTTCATGAGAGTTTCATTCAACTCTGCGAGCTTTTTGTAACGCTTGTGAGCAACGTCACATCTCTCTTTGGCTTGCTCCAGAATTTCCCCGGAGTTAGCATAGAGCGCCCGGATGGTGGCCTCCTTCTCCTCCATCAACTTGTCCCAGTACTCTAACCGGTACTTCTCCCCTTGTATCCACTCCTTCTGGTCAGCCAGCCTCGTCTGAGCAAGCTTGGTCTCAAAATGGAGTCTGTTGCGCCAACAACTTAAGGTGTTGTGCTCCTCCTCCAAAGCTTTGCTATCATGGTCGAAGGCTAGTTGGACTTGTCGAAGGCTTGAGCAGGTGTTGTCTATGGACAACGCTGGAGGGATAGGTTTCGGGCCTGCCGAGATCATTTTTGCAGGCTCGAGTGGGTTCTCCGTAACAAAAATTGGGTCCCACTCTACAATAGTGGTCCCCTGTACTCCTGCGGCGCTGGGGTCGCTCTCCTGGAGCCCTTCAGTGGCAGCAGAAGAACCCATGGGGGGAACTTCCGCCTTTGGAGCAAGTGAAGGCACCGCTTTCAGGTCTTCAGTCGATGGGCCCAACAATGAAGGACCTGTCGCCGGTCCTGCAGGCTGCTCTGGCTCCGGCCCTGGTACCTCCAGGACCACCACATGTGGAGCAGTAGCAGGAGCTTCAATTGGGGCCTCAACCTCCACTAGCTCGGGCCCCGATGCGGCGACCACCTCCGGCACAGCTGTCGGACCTCCAGTCTCCTCTGACTCAGCAGCCGGACCCTCGACCACCTCCGGCCCAGCTGCCGGATCTTCAACTGTTTCTGGCATAAGGGTCGGACCCTGGGTGATCTCCGGCTCAATAGTCAGGGCTTCAGCTACCTCTGGCTCAACAGTCAGGGCTTCAGCTACCTCTGGCTCAACAGCCAGGGCTTCGACAACTTTAGGCTCATAACCCAGAACTTCTGACGTTGCTAGTGCTGGAGCACCAGCCTCTGCCGCCTGGGGCACTTCTTCAACTTCCCTCCTGCGGTCCAGCGCTACCACAGGAGCTTCGGGTGAGGACTCCGTGTCCAGGCTCACGACAGCTGGCATCGGAGCTACCGCGACTTCCACCTCCGCTCGACGAGGAGGCTTAACAACCGAAGCCGGAGCTTCGGCAGGTGCATCCCTAGCTGTTGCAATAGGCATTGAAGCTCCGGGTCCCTTCTTTGACACCCTAAAAATAAATAGAAGAGAAGATTAAAGACACATCCCAAAAACAATATTAACATTTCAGAGTGAGCAATCAATGCTTACCTCGGGATGCTACCACCCTAGTCACCTCGGAACCTCTTCTTCTGAGGACCGGAGCTAGACCCGACGAAGTCTGGTGAGGCAACTGCTTCGAACCTCAGTTGAGGAACACTCACAGCTGTCGAAGTTCTTTCGCCTGGAGCTTCCCTCCGCCGGGAAGAACCCCCGGACATGGAGCTTCTAACCGGCACTGCAGCCGGAGTCGAATGCTCGGAGCTTACGCCTCTCAAAGACATTTGCACCGGAGCAGGAGTATTAGTAGAAGGCCTCCCCCTCCGGGGGGAAGCAGCCGTCGTGGACGGAGCACGCCTGACGGAACTCCCGTCAGCGTGCTTCAACTTCCTTTTTCAGCTGCAAGGCTCAGCTGGCTCTTTGTCCCTGCCTTTGCCAACGTCTTCAGCCCTTCGGCTTGGGGCGGGGGTAGGACCACCCTCGAAAGCTCCGGGGATCGCCAATCTGGTGGTCGGAAGCCTTTCCACCTCACCAAGATCATCAAGCGTCGGCATACTCCTCCAGAGCTCCCTGCTGAACTGCACCTCCATGTTCAGAGGGAGGAAAGCTGCCGACGGAGTTAAGTCGTCGCCTTCGACGCCAATTCCATGATGGAACTTCTTGATATGAAGCTCCAAATCTGCGCCATCCAAGTTGGATTTCAGACCGATTTCAATCCGGTCTTCATCCATAACGCTGTTGAGGGCCCATGCAAGCTTCTCCCTCTTCTTTAGTGGAGCCCACCTGTTGACCAGGAAGTTGCAGAAGACCATCTGGGGGGTCACTCCACCTTTCACCCATTCATAGATCCTGGTCAAGGCAGGGTTGAAGGCCTCTGACAGCACCGGTACCACACTCCATGTGTCGGTGTCAACATTTGGGAGACCTTCGGGCAGCTCCAACTTCACGTGCTCCTCTGCTGTGACGACAATCCAATATTTTTTCCAATCATCCCACTTGCCGGACGAAAACGACCTCAAGTATTTGTAGGGGCATTTCTTGCACTTCACGAAATAGTAGAAGCCAAGAAATTCAGACCCCTTCTTGGTGGTGTGGATGGTGAAGAATGTGCGGAAAAGCTCGAACAGGGGGGAATACCCTCCCACATCTCGCAGAAGTGGACAAATGTCGACACAAGAAGAAGAGAATGGGGGCTAAAGTGGTACAGTTGCAGACCATAGAAGTCCAGCAGCATCAAAAGGAAAGTCGAGAAAGGTGGGATCAACCCCACCATGGCGTACGCAGAGAAGTACACCATGTCGCCGCCGCGCTCCTTCTTGAACGGGCGCTTGCCGGCGCGGACTAGATGGTTGAAGGAGTCGCTGGACCACCCCATATAGGTCCGAACCTTCTTCAAATCATCATCGCGCTTGAGGCGGCTGTTGGAAGACCCAACTCCACCGCGACAAAGTGGAGCAAAAGATGGGAAGTTAGGCGGAGTTTGGGAGGCTCTGAGTGCAAAGATGATCGAAGGCATAAAGAGTCCTCAACCCGTGTGCACTTTCCTTCTTAAGTAAGCCTCTGCGACGCTTGGATGGAAACCGCAATGAGATCAAGATACTTTTCAAATATCTACCCTGTCAATGACGAGTGGGCCTGGGGCCACCCCGGCGAAGAGATCGAGGTCCTTACCCAAGGCCAACCGTTGCCATGATGAGCGGCGGGAAACCCAAAGTCGGCGCTCTGACAGGGCGTGCGGAACCGATACGGTTTTCATATTGGGAACCGGCGACATTCAATTGCGTGAGATCCGCACTCAAAGATCTCATCTGTCGTATTCATAACAAGCCACGCGTCGAAGGTTCACCCCCGAACCGCCAATCTATCGGTAGATTTTTTGAAAATCAAAGCGCGGGAATCGAGAATGGCCCCACCTCCGGCAGAACAACTTAACCCAAGGGGTTTCTCCCAGAGGTGGGCCCGGGGGCCACTGTTGGTACCCCACATACCGGGTACCCCACAATATCGCAAAAACTGCAAGAAAGTTCCACCCGTCAGGGTCGAAGGCCCTTGCTGGTCCCACATGTCACGTTGCACCGGACCTGTTCCGCTCACATGGCTGGCTCCCAAGTTAACACGTGTAAAATAAGCCCGGAGCAAAACTCCCAACTAAGGGAAGCTCTGGCGATTACGCGTGTACAACAGCCCCGGACCTAGCCCCCGCCAGAGAGTAGCTCCGATACTGACACGTGTACAGCAATCCCGAACCTACTCTCCCGCAAGAGAAAGCTCTGGATCTGCCACGTGTGGAGCCTCCGGACCTTCATCTCCAACGGAAATACAAGCCGATCACGATATTACAGATATTCAAGGATGGTTAAGGCGGTAGTTACAAGGTCTGATAATGTGTCATTAATGTCATATCAAGGACACACGATCAGTGTACCATTGATAGTGGTAACGCTGCCATGAAGGCACGTTACCACATTATTAATTGTACTTATTACTCTTTAGACATTGCATTAGGTCATTAAGCACGCCAGGGCCATATGTCGGGCCAGACCAGCTTTGTAACGGTCGGTCCTTAGAACTATAAAAGGGTTGCACCGCACGAGTAAAGGGACGGATCCTGATCCAGACTATTGCGACCTGAACTTAGTGAACTCACTCGCTCAATACAATCACACAAACCCCGTGGAGTAGGGTGTTACGCTTAGGCGACTCGAACCTCGTAAATGTCTAAGGTCACCATCTTGATTTTGATCTTGTGTCCCCTAACCATAAAAGAACCTCCGCGGGCTGCTTCTCAGTGGGTCCAGGGGAGGTGTCGTATCCAACACTTCGACAACATCCTATAATGTCTATGTGAATTAATCCCATGATAACCCCAGTAATAACCATATCACATATTCAAAATCCTCATTTAATATCATAATTCGTTAATAACCAGCCAACAATTAATATCATAATCATATGCCACTTTCATAACTTCTCATAACCAACCATATCCATATGACATAACCAGTCCCATACCGAACCATCCCAAAACCCAAGTTCCAATCTAATAATGTAAGGGTCCAGATTGCTTATAACCGGGAGCACGACTATCATGATAGTTTTAACACTTTGCAGAGGTTGTACCACTTTACCCACAAGTTTGTGATTTCATCCCCTTTTAGTGACTAAAGAACCTCCACCATGCCCATGACCCTTCGGTCACATTACACACTTCCAACGGTGTGTGGCCAAGAGATCACAAAATAGCCTTTACAAAGGGACTACCAACATATTCATACCCACTAAGGTCTCACTGGTGGTGATGCCTCCAACTGAGCACATCCAACCAAGGTCCCCCTCCTGTGCCGTTCGGATCCCAGGGCAGTCCCGCCACTATTGCAAACCCAACCAACTCCCATTTCCCGCTCTCCCAAATGATCCAAACAATGTTGGCAATACACCTAATTAATCAGCTAAGCCGCACCCATATGTGGCCCTGTGGTGGCATTGTAAAATCTGGGTTGTCGCTCCATGACCCGGTCCTTAGATCTAAAGCAAGCGAAACCACCATAACATCCAACCCAGTCCAGAATCCATGCTTGCTTATATCTCCCAATCCCATTTTACCAATTAACCACGTTCATTCTCATCATACAAATGTGCATTAATTCATAGGTAAGCCATTTGGTTGTTTTCTCAACCCAATTAATTAGAATAAAGCAAAAAGGTAAAAAAAACCTTTCCGTCTCTCTACAACGTATTTCTAGTGAGAAGGATGGTCAAACAAGACTAGTAAACATCTATCATGGATTTTCCATCAAGTTGACACAAGCATGCAGTTTTGCAAACAAAATATTAAAAATAAGATCAAAATTGTCAAGGACACTTGTCTTAGTATTCCGCAATTTGATGGCTCAAGCAATTCAAAGTCTTGCACATGAAGATTCTCGGATATTCACTTCTTGATCGTAACCTCTTGAGCATACCCGTCTACTCGCAATCAAGCACATACACAAGCAACATACATAATAAATGCATTGCAAACACTAATCTATATACAAAATATGGATGCATGCAGAAAATATGTTTGTATTAATGCTATATGAATTTTTGTAGCTTTTTAGTAAACTTCTATAATGATTTACTATTTATTTGAGCAAGTTTGGAATTAATTACAATTAATTCAGAGGCAAATAATTATTTTAGAACATCAAATAAGTTGAATATATTATTAATAAACTTATAGAATTTATTCTAAATTTTCTATAATTTTTCTGGATTTAGTTATATACCTTATGAGTTAATTAGTCTTAATTTCTATTTTTAAATATGGAAAACAGATTAAATAATATTACAAATATAAAATTTAGTTAGATCTAGAATAACATATTTATCTTGTACGATTTAATCTAACTTGTAAGTTTCAATGTGATTTAAAATGGTTTGACTATGATTAATGACTACTCAAACAAAACACGTCCTACACGTGATTCAATCCAAGTATTAGAACAAAAATAGATGTCTAGATCTAGACAATAATACTTACCGTGTGAGTAGCTAGTCTCGACGATCGTGAAACGACGATGCAGCGCATGTCTCTAACGGAAACGGTGACTCCTCCCTTTTTCTTCGGCATTTTCTCTTCCTTCCCTCGTTGTCTGACCGTGGCCTTTTCCTCCGTTTCCTGGCGGCTAGGCGAGGGCCTTTCTCTCCCATTTTTTTCTCTGACGGCTGGCTGCGGTAGGGCGCACCCCCTTTTTTTTTTTGTGCTGACGCACGGGACAAAGTCCAGGGCTGGCGGTGTTTTACGTGAGACGGGAGCATCGCTCTCTTTTGTAGAGGCCGGAGCTAGCCAGGAGCCACGGGACTTGAAGTCCCGATCGGTTACGTACTGGGACTGGGTATTGATTTATTTATTTTTCATTGTTTTTTTTGGACCAGCGTGGTTTTCTTACCTGTTCTGTTTTCTTCTTTTTTTTCCTACTATGGCGGTGCGGCCAGGCTCCAGGGAGGCAGTTGACTTTGATTTTTTTTGTTTTGTTTTGTCTTTTTTTCATTCCTATTTATTTTGTATTGTATATTTTTATATAGATATATATTTTTCTTATCTTTTATTTTTCTTTCTTTTACCTTAATTTATAATTATTATTATCTCTTTCTTCTATGTTAGATCATACTTTCATTATTTTTCTTTGTCGTTAATCAGACTAGTGGTTCGTGATCAGACTAGTGGTTGACTTATGCTTATTATTTATACATCCGGTATGGTGAAGTGTTAAAATACACTAAACTGTAGAGTACCGGACTAGTCCGTTTAATACCGGACAAGTCCGTTCAAGTACAGAGAAGTATATCGGACACGTCCAGTGTGGTGCCAAACAAGTCCGGGGTTGTAGAGTAAGAGACTTCAGGCTAGTTGTTGTTGTAACGGACAAGTCTGTGGTAACAGAAATTTTGATTAAGTCCGCGCATATCAGACAATCCGGTATTGTACCGGACAAGTCCGTTATAGTCCAGTAAAGGCGTTCGGACTAGTCTATTATTTTTCGGACAAATCCGGCGCCTGGCTCAATTTTACTTGTATCTTTATTTCTAATTCTTTTACGTTTGTTCCTTTTTATCCTACTTAATTCCTTTTGAATGAATTCATCATATACTTAAATGATTATATATACATATACATATACATATTTATATCTTTAGTCTCTTTTATTTATTTTATCCTATATTTGTTATGGCAAATAAATTACTTTTGGCGTATTTATTTGGTAACTAATCTTCAATGCTTGAGGATGAATGCAAAATGCAATATGAGATGCATATATTTTATATTGTTCTTTATAAAAACAAATTTATTCCTATTATTAACTCTAAATTTCCATTAAAGTTTTTAATTTGCCAAAACTCGAAAATCAGGGCGTCACAACGCCATATGAGTACGACGAGCCCCTGAGGGTAGAGACGTCGCGTGCTTAGAGGGCACACGTCTCCTGAGTTGCGACGCCATAGGACCAAGTCTTCCAGACAAGACCCTGTTACAGAAAGGTGTCTGCCCTGCATGGGGCAGACCCCTGGTTGTTGAGTGTTGTGGCTGCAGCTACAACTAGATGCTCAACGTCAGCGCGCCATTGTTCAGCACGTCGGAGGAGCTCCCGGCGCTGGAGGACGCTGAACAAGAGTTCCCGCTGCATTCAACGCATTTCCAGGTTGTTGGTCAATTCTGTGACCAACGCAAAGTCACCATCCTGCTGTCCATCGTTCGCTGCTGCAACAGGTGGTGATGGTGGTGGAACGACGTTCGCTTGGACAATGTTGGTCGGCTGCTTAGCATTGGAGGGATTTCCACCAACTGCTTGTGCAGCCGGTCCATTCGAAGCGGCAGCAGAGTTCACCGTCTTGAAGATCATGAAAAACTCACGCTCCCCTACCTGGTGCGCTGAATGTTGAAGTGTGCCAATGACACTTTCCCGGTACTACTAAGAAGTAGTCTGCAGAGGTTCATATTTAGGCAGGTGAGCAAAATCAAGATCCAAGAGCAAGGTGACACAGAGAGTTTTACGTGGTTCAGGCCGCCTGAGCGTAATACCCTACTCCACGGGGTGTTTGTGTATTGTATGAACTTGTGGATGAGTGAGAGCTCGTAAGCCTAAACCTTGAATAGCTTGAGTTCTACTGTGCACCACAATCCATTTATATGCTAAGGACTTGCTATTACAGAATGTGTCGTGGCCCGATAGGTGGCCCCGACTGTGATAACCGCCCTATACACGATCTACGGGTGTTAAAGGGGGGTCAATAGCGTGATAACATGTCTTAATAGCAGCGTTACCGATCTTGATAGTCCTCTGATCATGCACATTAATATGGCATTAATGACGCGTTAACTAGATCTTGTAACGACCGACCGATTGAGAACCCTTAAAAGTCTGAGCCATTGGAGATCCAAAAATCTCCCATTGTAGATATAGATCCGAACGTGTGACACGTAGTAGCTCTAAAGCTTCCCTTTGCGGGGGAGGCAGGTACGGAGCTACTAGACAAGCGGCAGCATCGGAGCTTCCCTATTGGGGAGACAAGTCCGGCACCCCAGGACACGTGGCAACATTAGAGCAACCCTAAGGAGGGAGGCAGGTCCGGCAACTGCGAGACACATGGCAGGGCTGGAGCCACCCTAAGGAGGAAGGCAGATCCGGCACTGTAGGACACGTGTTGCCTCTAGAATTCTACAATACTGGAAGGTATTGTACGAAGAGATACCTGGTATGCTGGGTATCGACAGTAGCCAATCCATTCCAAGTATTATGTCCAGCCCTTGTGAATCTAGAACTATAAGGTTGGCGAGGAATTTTACCCCTCTTATTTTAAGACTTACTTTTGGACATACTATATTTCTCCTCATCTCCCCTCCAGGAGAACTAACCAACATAGCATACTTCATGTGTCATATAGGCATACTATACTTGGCAACATACTTTGATGAGATGAATAAATGAGATGCTCTAGAATCAAATAATATAGTAGCACGGTTGGAGATTGCAAGGAACATAACAATCACAACATCATCGGCTTGTTGAGCCTCCTTAGTGGAGACATGGTTCACCATGCCACGAGAAAAATTTTGCTGTCCACGATTGCCCTGAGTTGCTCCTTAATTTGGCTTAGGGTTCTGTCTGGGAGCATTGTTCATCTGTCCTTGAACTGACTTTGGGCACTGATTAGCAAAATGTCCCATCTAACCACAAGTATAGCATGTCTTGTTACCAGTAGCGCCAGCAAAGTTTGGGCGAGGCTGAGTCTGAGCATAGGCACCCATATTAGGACGAGGTGTAGGTAGCATGGGGTAAGCAAGGTGCTTGCGTGGGAGGCCATTGTTGTGGAGGCTGATTTGGGCGGAGTGGCTTAGCTGGGGCAAAAAGCAGGGGCAGAAGAGCTGTAATATGGTGCATTAGGCGGTGCATAGTGAGGGAGAACATTGTTTTTTTTTGTAGTGTTGACGGCTGTTATATACCAATTTCACCTGTCAATATAACTCAATTATGTGCAGAAAATATCATGGGGATGTATCTTATAAAATTTCCTTCACATCAAGTGTGCTCCATTTGTTGTTCTATTTTCAAGCACCCATGAATAGGAGATGGCATAAGCCTCATAATGACTTAGGATGGGTGAAGTACCATGCAAATTTTTGCGATACTAGGTAGAGTATTTTGTTGTACACATGGTACTTTTGAAAAATAGAACATAGTAGCAACTCCTGATCATGAACCTAAAGTCTTGATTTGCTTGAGACGAGCAAAGGATAAGCTTGGGGGAGTTTGTTGCCAGCTGTTATATACCAATATCACCCATCAATATAACTCAATTATGTGAAGGAAATTTTATAGGATACATCCCATGATATTTCCTTCACATAATTGAGTTATATTGACGGGTGAAATTGGTATATAACAGCCGTCAATACCGTCTATGTAGGCGCAAGTGAACTTGCCACACCATTGGTCTCCATGTTGGCATGGACCTCCTATGTCCTTTCCATGATGTACAGTCTCTTGCCGAGGTAGCGTATCTCTTCCAGGGCTCGACATAGCGATTTCCAAGATTCACAAGCAACCTTTGAGACCCGTCAACAGCGTGAGGGTCGACTCAACTCCTTCCTTTGGTTCCATGATTTACGTCATTCCAACTGTTGCGGACGCGGGGTGTAATGCATAGCTAGTACCTCCAAGCTACTAATGGTAGGAGTAACACAATCTAGTGAGTGCATCCTAAGCAACATCATCAATAGCTTGCTCCCTGGTGGATCTCCATGTGGGAGAAAGTGTTGGGTGATCACAATGTCTTTGGCAAGAATAGTGAATTGAGCCTTCCATTCTTCACATCCGTAGTGAGGAGTCCTCTTGAAATGGTACTTCGGGTGCATATTGCAAAGGTCAAGAAACTCATTCAATTCCCTAGCTACAAATCCTCCATCGGTTTCATCGGAACGGAATTCTTGAGAAAAATAGAAAATTGGACCCTTATCCTCCTTTCTAGCTTCAACAGGCGCAGACTCATTTTCCTGGACTGCAGGCTCATTCTCTTGGGCTACAGGTTGATCTTCATGATATGCTGGTTCATCTTCCTAGTTGCCCCTCTGTGGCTGAACCTCATGGGGCTCTTCTTCCTCCACATCACCATATAGCTCCACCTCTTCGGGATCTTCTCCATTGTGTTGGAGTGTTCATGCTCAACTTCCTTTACAGGGGAGTTCACTGTTGACGTTTCTTACATCATAGATAAAAATCCGCAAGCGCACAAAAACTATCGATGTAGCATTTCTCCTTAAAAGAGTATTCCAAGGGTGTCATTTATATTCTCTCAAAAGAAGGCTAGGTGGAAGCATAGCAATCATCAAGTGTAGGAATAGGTTGGTCTAGGTACGGTTCTAGTGAGTATCAGTGATTGATATGTGGAGGTAGTGTGACACACACAAGAGCATCCTATTCTTAGGGGGATAAATGGGTCAAAGAGGGATTAGGCTAAGAGTTAGGGAGTTACTCCTACAATGCCTCTAGTATACATATACATAGCCTAAGTTAATTACTAATGAACATGTCAATGGTGAATTCTTATGCTAAGTTGTTCAACACATCGAACACGGGTTTAACCTAGCAATACTAGGATGATTCCCGCAAAGAGCCTGTGGTATAGCTGAACGTGGAGGATTACAAGGACAGATAGGGCTGCCACCACCTACTTCCTACCTCTTCAATCTGTGGGTCTACGAGACATCAAAAGCTACTTAACTATCCCAGCACCGTGCTAGACTATTAAGTAAATACCTAAGGTGTAACACCCCCATTTTCATCCATCATGCATTGCATACATTCTTATACATGTTTAACATTAAGCAACAAAAAAGGAACAAGTTTAAAATGAATTAGAATCAAAGTAGCAGTTAAAAGCCTGTGTTAGTGCGGACTTGTCCGGATTGGACACTGGACTAGTCCGTTCTACTCTTTGTTGTTTTTTGTACTTATCCGATTTTTGCCCCGGATTCGTCCAAAAATGTTTCTGTTGTTGTTCGGACTTGGTCGTTCCCGAGTACGGACTAGTCTGATCTTCCCTACTGGAAACTTTCGGAGTTGTCCGCTAATTTCCCCATTTGGTCTGGACTTTGAAAATTTGAGAAGACCCCCAGACTTGTCTGGCCTCCAATCAGACTTATCTGTTGTGCTTTCTGATCTTTTTTGGACTTGTGCAGCTCTGCACCAGACTTGGTCGTTCAACTTTTTGTCCCATATCGGACTTGTCTGGTTCCTTAGCGGACTAGTCCGGTGTGCTCGACTCTGTGTCTGTTTTTCCTCCCCGGCGAGCTTTTGGGTAATTACCTTAATTGGGCCCAAGAATGTCGTGCCTAACCCCTGTGGAGCCCATGTGGGACCCCACCTAGGCCTCCACCGCCTTAAACTTGACTTCCACCAGAACCCTACCATCTCCACCCTATATATACACCTCAACACCCACCCTTTCATCCCTTTGTCACAATTGAAGAGAACCCCTAGCCCTAGATCAAGAGAGCCGCCATCAAGGAGCCTTCACACCCAGGAGAGAAGGAAGAGAAGGAAGAAGGAGGACCAAGATTGTCGTTGCTGCTGCTATCTCCATCATCAACCCTTCATCGTTGACATCCTCCTTTGCCAATTGTTCGTCTCTAGTCAGTCTAGACGTCAAGATCTCGAGTTTCGTCGAATCCTCAACCTTTGAACTCTAGGATTCACAGTAAATATCTTAGATCCACCTTTTGTACGTAAAATATGGTTCCATATTAACTCAAACTATGATCTAGTTTAAAATTCGCCAAAACCATAGCCTTAACGAAGTTGTCCAGTCCCAGTGCGGACTAGTCTGATTTCTTTCCTGTTTCAGAATGGACTTGTCTGGTCCCAGTGCGGACTAGTTCAGTCTTCATGTTCTGAAATTCCTAGAACTTCTTTAATATCCTCCAAAATGACTTAGAACTTATTCTTACATGTAATACTCGATTGGGACTAGTTAGTAAGCAACGATAGCAACTTGATGACATGCATTACCACATAACTACATCAATCATGCATATCATAGCATATTGAGTAATATATGCACATTTATTGATTGTAATGTTTGTTTTGTATTTTGTTGCGCGGAATAGAAGGTGTTGCTCTAGAGGGTGTTGTCGAGGACCTCCAGCACCAGAACTTTGAAGCTTTCGGTCCTAACCAATCTCAAGAGGAAGGCAAGTTTCCTTGAACATTTTGATCCCGTTATTAAATATTTTGTTTAAACAACTGCATGATTGTGTCAAATTGATGGGAAACCCAAAATAGGTGTTTACAGGACTTGTTTGACCTTCCTTGAGGCTTGAAATATGCTGTAGAGAGTCAGGAAGGGTATTTTTACCTTTTTACTTTACTCTAATTAATTGGGATGGGAAAACGGCCAAGTGGTTTAATTATGAATTAATGAATTTATGGATGATGAGAACTAATGGACATGGATAATTGGTAACAAGGTACTTGGGAGATCTAAGCAAGCATGGTTTGTGGATTGGGTTGGATGATATGGTGGTTTGTCTTCTTTGGATCTAAGAACCGGTTCATGCTATAATAAGCCAGGACAACAGTGCCACCACAAGGCCATGTATGGGTGCGGCTTAGCCAATTAATTAGGTGTATTGCCACCATTGTTCAGATCATTTGGAGGAGTGGGGAATGGGAGTGGGTTGGGTTTGCAATAGTGGCAGGACTGCCCTGGGATTTGAACGGCACAAGAGGGGGCCCTTGGTTGGATGTGCTCAGTTGGTTGCATCACCACTAGTGAAACCTCAGTGGGTCTGAATACGCTAGTAGTTCCTTTGTAAAGGCTATTTTCTGATCTCTTGGCCATACACCAACGGTAGTGTATTTGGCATTATGGATGTTTTTCTAGTTGCCGACGGGTGTTGAAATCACAAACTTGTGGGTAAAGTGGTGCAACCTCTGGAGAGTGTTAAAAACTATCATGATAGTCGTGCTCCTAGTTATGAGCACGTGGACAACTTCCATGACTAGAGTGAAAATTGGAAATGTGGGATTTGGGATTGGTTTGGTTATGGTTATGGAATGGATAGTGATAAATGGATATGGTTGATGATGATGGTAAGGATATGGTATATGAATGGATAATGAATGGTGAATATGAATTATTATGTTCATTATTTGGGATATGATGGGATTATTTGACATAGACATTGTAGGGTGCTTTTCATATGTTTTAAATGTACTTTTTAGCAAATAGCATTGTTTATTATCATTCCTTGATTAAGCTACAAGTCATTATTTTTCCCACATTTTCTAAGTATAACATGTGCTCACCCTTGCAATTCCTCCACCAAAAGTTTCAGGTGATGTTTTGGAGTACCCTGAGAATAATGCGGAGTACTAGGTGGTGTGCTGCCGTCGACTTGCCTGTGGATTGCTTGGAGCCGCGCTATATCGTATTTGCTTAATTTGCTTAGTTAGATTTATTTTTGCTCCATTAGTTTAAGAATTATCAATAATGATCATTAGAGCTGTAATTTGAGGATTATTTTAATATTATAATAAAAATACATATTTAATAATTTGTGTTGTGGTAATTTTTTGTATATCGTTTGTTATGCACTCGTGTATGTGTGATCAACGTTTTGGGCACACATATGCATCGCACTTAGTTCATTTTCGGAACTGGGTGTCACAAATTGGTATCAGAGCATAGGTTGACCGTAGGACGCAGCCTAGATATAATGGACACTTTAGAGCACATAGGAGCACTAAGGAATAGTGGAGGTTTGTTTGGTGTGCTGATTTGCCATGTAATGTTTGCTTGTGTGCTTGTGTTCTTAGTAGGGGATTATGGGATGCTTCAGCATTTACCATATACATATAGGCTTATATAGGTAGCTGCTTAGTTTCGTATCCCTTGAGGCATATAGTTGGGAATTCGTTCTATCTCTCTTTTCTATCTCGTTTAACCTCTACCTTAATGGAAGATGGACACAACTAGAAGATTCACTGTCTTAGACGAAGTTGTATGGAAGATGAGAACAAAGATGGTATGTCTAAGAGTAAGTCTTAAAATAAGGGGGGTAGAATTCCTTGCTAACCTAATTGGTTTGGATTCACAAGGATTGGACAAGAGGGGATGTTCCTGGCTTGGGAGTGACCGACAAGGACGTCGATTTTCTAAGGGTAGTGGATTGGCTATAAAAGCACGATGGGATAATTCAGTGTGCCACCAAGAGCGGTGCAATTGACAAATGATGAGGGAGTCAACCTTGAAATTAATGTGTCATGGTAAACATCGAAGGACATAATGCAACATAATCAGCAACATGTTCAACAATGTGTTCAAGAACTTGCATTATGTAATGTGCGCCAACGAGTCAAGGTTGAACATCAAAGGCCAAATAGATTATTGCAGCCATTGAAGATTCCGCAGTGGAAGTGGGAAGAAATCAGTATGGACTTTATAATTGGATTACCGCGAACCCAGTTCGGATATGACTCCATATGGGTGATTGTGGATCGGTTGAAAAAATGTGCTCATTTCATCCCTGCCAAGACCAAGTATACCGCTGCATAGTTAGCTGAGTAGTACAAGGAGAAAATTGTATGCTGACATGGAGTACATAAGAAAATAGTGTCTGACCAAGGTTCTCAATTTACCTCTATGTTATGGAAAAAAATGCATAAATCTATGGCTACAAGGTTAAATTTCAGTTCCGCATATCATCCACAAACCGATGGACAAACCGAGAGGACAAACCAAATATTGGAAGATATGTTGAGAGCTTGTGCTTTGAAGCATGGACACAGTTGGCATAAAAGCTTGTCGTGTGATGAATTCTCCTACAATAACAGTTACCAAGCCAGCTTGAAGATGTCGTCATAGGGAGCACTATATAGAAGGAAGTCTAGGACACCATTGTTTTGGAATGAGACAGGAGAGAACCAAGTATTTGGATCTGATGTATTGCAGGAGGCTGAAAAGCAAGTTCAGACAATCCATGAGAATTTGGGGGCCGCCCAATCAATACAAAAAGGTTATGCGGATAATAGGTGAAGGAACTTAGCCTTTGAAGTGGGAGACTTCGTATATCTCAAAGTATCACCAATGCGAGGTCATAAGCGATTTAACGTCAAAGGCAAGTTGGCACCTCGATATATTGGGCCATTCAAGATTTTGGGCAAACGTGGAGAAGTGGCATATAAGTTGGAGATGCCAACACATATTTTTGATGTTCATGATGTGCTTCATGTTTCGCAGCTTAAAAAGTTCTTAAGGGTACCAGAAGAACAAGTGTCAATGAAATAATTGAAATTAGAGGCAAATTTGACTTCTGCCCAACAACTGGTCAAAATTTTGGAAACAAAGGAGTGAGTCACAAGAAACAAGGTGATTTGATGGTGCAAAGTACAATGAAAGCATCATGCAGAATTGGAAGCAACTTGGGAGCTAGAAGAAGAGCTCAAGAAAGAATTTCCCTATCTCTTTCCTTCTACATCAAAACTCGACGGCGAGATTTATTTAAGGGGGGTAGGTTTATAACACCCTCATTTTAATCCATCATGCATTGCATACATTCTTATACATGTTCAACATGAAGTAACACAAAAAGTAACAAGTTTAAAATGAATTAGAACAAAAACAACAGTTAAAAACCTATGTCAGTGCGGACTTGTCCGGATTGGACCCCGGACTAGTCCATTCTACTCTCTGTTGTTTTCCGGACTTATCCACTTTTTGCCCCGGATTACTACAAAAATTCTTCTGTTGTTGTCCGGACTTGTCCGTTCCTGAGTACGCACCAGTCCAATCTTCCCTACTAGAAACTTTTGGAGTTGTCCCGCAATTTCCCCCTTTTGTTCAGACTTTAAAAATTTGAGAAGACCCTCGGACTTGTCTGACCTCCAACCGGACTTGTCCGTTGTTCTTTCTAATCCTTTTTGGACTTGTTCGGATCTACACCGGACTTAGCTATTCAACTTTTTGTCCCATATCGAACTTGTCTGGCTCCCAAGCGGACTAGTCCGGTGTGCCCGACTCTAAGTCTATCCCCCCCCCCCCCCCCCCCCGATGGGCTTTTGGGATAGGAAAACAACCAAATGGCTTAATTATGAATTAATGAATTTATCGATGATGAGAACTGATGGACATGGATAACTGGTAAAATGGGACTTGGGAGATCTAAGAAAAAACGGTTTGTGGATTGTGTTGGATGATATGTTGGTTTGCTTGCTTTAGATCTAAGGACCGATTCATGCGAGAATATGCCAGGACAACAGTGCCACCACAAGGCCAAGTATGGGTGCGGCTTAGCCAATTAATTAGGTGTATTGTCGACATTTTTCAGATCATTTGGAGGAGTGTGGAATGGGAGTCAGTTGGGTTTGCAATAGTGGCGAGACTGCCCTAGGATCTGAACGTCACAATAGGGGGCCCTTGGTTGGATGTGCTCAGTTGGAGGCATCACCATCGGTGAAACCTCAGTGGATCTGAAAATGCTGGTAGTCCCTTTGTAAAGGCTATTTTTTAGTCTCTTGGCCATACGCCAATAGTAGTGTATTTGGCATTGTGGAGGTTTTCTTTAGTCGCCGACGGTGACGAAATCTCAAACTTGTGGGTAAAGTGGTGCAACCTCTGGAGAGTGTTAAAACTATCATGATAGTCGTGCTCCCGTTTATGAGCATCTAGACAACTTCCAGGATTAGAGTGGAAATTGGAAATATGAGATTTGGGATTGGTTTGGTTATGGTTATGGAATGGATGGTGATAAAGGGATATGGTTGATGATGATGGTAAGGATACGGTATATGAATGGATAATGAATCATGGATATGAAATATTATGTTAATTATTTGGCATATGACGGGATTATTTCACATAGACAATGTAGGATGCTTTTCATGTGTTTTAAATGTAATTTTCAGCAAATAGCCATTGTTTATTATCATTCCTTGATTAAAGCTACAAGTCATTATTTTTCTCACACTTGCTGAGTACGACATGTGCTCACACTTGCAATTCCCCCACCAACAGTTTCAGGCAATGTTTTAGAATACACTGAGGATAATGCGGAGTACTAGGTTGTGTGCTACCGTCGACTTGCCTGTGGATTGCTTGGAGCTGCGCTATTTCCCATTTACATAGATTTATTTCCGCTGCATTAGTTTCAGATTTATAAATAATGATCATTTGAGCTGTAATTTGAGGAATATTTTTATATTGTAAAAATACTTATTTATTAATTGGTGGATGTGGTAATTTTCTTTATATCATTTGTGATGCACTCATGTATGTGAGATCAACGTCTTGGGCACACATATACATCGCACTTGGTTCATTTTCGGAACCGAGTGTCACATAAGGAGCCACGGCACAAGCCATCTGTAACACCCCATTTTCATCCATCATACATTGCATACATTCTTATACATGTTTAGCATTAAGCAACACAAAAGGAAGAAGTTTAAAATAAATTATAATTATGCAAGGAAATAAAAACCTTTTGTTGTGCGAACTTGTCCGGATTTGTACCTCGGACTAGTCCGTCTAACTCTCTGTTGTTCTCCCTGGGTAGGGCGGACTTGTCTAGTTTGGACCCCAGACTAGTCCAGTTTTACTCTCTGAAATCTTTCTGGACTTTTCTGTTAATGCTACGGACTAGTCCAAAAATGTTTCTGATGTTTTCCTAAGTCATACCTCGGACTTGTTTGACCTAGCACCGGACTTGTCTGTTCAACTTTCTGTAACTTCGTAATAACTCGAATGGACTTGTCCAGCTTGACACCGGGCTTATCTGTTCAACTTTCCTGACACTGGACTTATCCATTCAACTTTTTGACTTCCAACGGACTAGTTCGACCCCTAGTGGACTTGTCCGTTATGCCTGACTTGGATTCAATATTTTCCTCCACGATATGCCATTAGGTTTTTGCCTTAATTTGGCCCAAGAACGTCGTGTCCAACCCCTGTGGAGCCCATGTGGGACCCTTGCATGGCCTCCACCACCTTGAACTCGAAATCCATCAAACCCTACCACCTCCACCTTTATATAAACACCCCAATACCGATCCTCTCACCCCTTTGTCGCAATTTAGGAAACCCCAAACCCTAGTTTGTGAGAGCCACCATCAAGAGGAGATCGTCGCAGCCAGGAGGAGGGAAGGAGGAAGGAGAAGGATCAAGCAAGATCGATCTTGGAAGTGTAATTGGCATAAGGTAGGTTTCTTTAGTTGCCGATGGGTGTCAAAATAACAAACTTGTGGGTAAAGTGGTACAACCTCTGTAGAGTGTTAAAAACTACCATGATAGTCGTGCTCCCGATTAAGAGCACCTGGATGACCTACATGATTAGAGTGGAACTTGAGATTTGGGATGGTAATGGGTTATGGTTATGTTATTGGTTGTGGTCATGGATTGGATGGTGATAAATGGACATGGTAAATGATGATGGTAAGAGAATGGCATATGGATGATTAATGTATGATGGATATGAATTATTATGTTATTTTAGTTATGATGGGATTATTTCATATAGACATTGTAGGATGCTTTTTATATGTTTTAAATGTACTTTTTAGCAAATAGCTATTATTTATTATCGTTCCTTCTTTAAGCTACATGTCATTATTTTCCCACACTTGCTGAGTACGACATGTGCTCACCCTTGCAATTCCCTCATCAACCGTTTCAGGTGATATTTGGGAGTACCTTGAGGATAATACGGAGTACTAGGTTGTGTGCTGCCTTCAACTTGCCTGTGGTGTTGCTTGGAGCCACGCTACCCCTTTTGCTTAGTTGTTTAATTAGATTATTTCTGTTGCATTAGTTTTTAGAACTATTAATAATGATCATTAGAGTTGTGATTTGAAGATTATTTGAATATTCTAATAAAAGTACTTAATTAACTTGTTTTGTGGTAATTCTCTTTATATCATTTGTGATGCACCCGTGTATATGTTTTGAACATCCTGGGCGCAAATATTCGTTGCACTTGTTTCATTTTCGGAACCGAGTGTCAAAAATTGGTATCAGAGCCATAGGTTGACCTCGTAGGATGCAGCCTAGATACAATAGACACTTTAGAGCACATAGGAACACTCAGGAATCGTTTGAGTTTGTTGGTGTGCTGGTTTCTATTTAATGTTTGCTTGTGTGCTTAGTAGAGGATTGTGGGATGCTTTAGCGCTTGCCACATCCATATAGGCTAGTATATGTAGTTGCTTAGTTTCATATTCCTTGATGCATATAGTTGGGGATTCATTCTATCTCTCTTTCCTATCTCGCTCAACCTCTACTTCAATGGAAGATGGACACAACTAAAAGGTTCACCATTTCAGACGAAGCTATATGGAAGATGAGATCAAAGATAGTATGTCCAGGAGTAAGTGTTAAAATAAGGGGTAGACTTCTTTGCCAACCTCACTGATTTGGATTCACAAGGATTGGACACGAGAGGTTGTTCTTGGCTTGGGAGTGGATTGACAAGGACGTTGGTATTCTAAGGGGGGTGGATTGGCTACAGAAGCACGATGGAGCAATTCAGTGTGCCACCAAGGCCGTGAAAATGACAATATGAGGGAGTCAACCTTGAAATTCATGCGTCGCAGTAAACATCAAAGGTCATAATGCAACATATTCAACAACAAGTTCAACAATGTGTTCACAACCTTGCATTATGTGATGTGTGCCAACGAGTCAAAGTTGAACATCAAAGGCCAGCTGGATTATTGCAGCCATTGAAGATTTCGAAGTGGAAGTGGGAAGAAATCGGTATAGACTTCATAGTTGGATTACCCTAGACCCAGTCTTGCTATGACTCAATATGGGTTATTGTGGATCGATTGACCAAATCAGATCATTTCATTCCTGTCAAGACCACGTATACCACCGCGAAGCTAGCAGAATTGTGTATAGAGCATATTATGTGCCTACATGGAGTTCCGACAAAAATAGTCTCAGACCAAGGTTATCAATTCACCTCAAGGTTCTGGCAGAAACTGCATGAAGCTATGGGTGCAAGGTTAACTTTTAGCTCTGCATATCACCCTCAAACGGATGGACAAACTGAGATAACAAATCAAATATTGGAAGATATGTTGAGGGCTTGTGCCTTGAAGCATGGAAGCAGCTGTGACAAGAGCTTGTCGTATGCTGAGTTTTCCTACAATTACAGTTACCAAGCCAGCTTGAAGATGTCGCCATATAACGTGCTATATGGAAGGAAGTGTAGGACACCCTTGTTTTGGAATGAGACAGGAGAAACTCAGGTATTTGGCCCTAATGTGTTGCAAGAAGTTGAAAAGCAATTTCATACAATTCACAAGAATTTGAGGGCTGCTCAGTCAAGACAAAAGGGCTATGCGGATAATAGGCGGAGAAACATAGCCTTTGAAGTGGGTGACATCATATATCTCAAAGTATCACCTATGTGAGGTCATAAGCGGTTTAATGTCATAGGCAAGTTGGCACCTCGCTATATTGGGCCATTCAAGATTTTGGGCAAACGTGGAGAAGTGGCATATAAGTTGGAGATGCCAGCACATCATGCTGATGTTCATGATGTCTTTCATGTTTCGCAACCCAAGAAGTGCTTAAGGGTACCTGAAGAACAAGTGCCAATGGAGGATTTGGAATTAGAGGCAGATTTGACTTATGTCGAGCAACTGGTCAAAATTTTGGAAACCAAGGAGAAGGTCACAAGGAACAAGATTCAATGGTACAAGGTACAATGGAAGCATAATACAGAACCAGAAGCAACTTGGGAGCTGGAAGATGAGATCAAGAAAGAATTTCCCTATCTCTTTCCTTCTACATCAAATCACGAGGGTGATATTCATTTTCAGGGGGGTAGGTTTGCATTACCCTCATTTTCGTACATCATGCATTGCATACATTCTTATACATGTTTAGCATTAGTCAACACAAAAGGAAGATGTTTAAAATAAATTATAATTATGCAAGCAAATATAAACATGTTGTTGTGCGTACTTATCCAGATTTGTACCCTGGACTAGTCCATGTAACTCTCTATTGTTCTCCCTGGGTAGGGCGGACTTGTCCGGTTTGGACCCCGGACAAGTCCAGTTTTGCTCTCTGATGTTTTTCCAGACTTTTCCGTTAATGCTACAAACTAGTCCAAAAATGTTTATGATGTTTTCCTAAGTCATACCCCAGACTTGTCTGGCCTAGCACCGGACTTTTCCGTTCAACTTTTTGTAACTTCGAAATAACTCTGAACGGACTTGTTCGGCTTGACACCGCACTTATCCGTTCAACTTTCTTGTCACTAAACTTATCCGTTCAACTTTCTGACTTCCAACGGACTAGTCCGACCCCTAGCGGACTTGTCCAGTGTGCCTAACTTGGATTCAATCTTTTCCTCCATGATATGACATTGGGTTTTTGACTTAATTTGGCCCAAGAATGTCGTGTACAACCCCTGTTGACCCCATCTGGGACCCTTGCACGGCCTCCACCACCTTGAACTCAAAATCCATCAAACCCTACTACTTCCACCTCTATATAAGGACCCCAATACCCATCCTCTCATGCCTTTGTCACAACTGAAGAAATGCCAACCCCTAGTTCGTGAGAGCCGCCATCAAGAGGAGATCATCGCAGCCAGGAGGAGGGAAGGAGGAAGGAGAAGGATCAAGAAAGATCGATCTTCGTCAACTCATCGACATCATCGTCAATTCTCCATCTTATTTGGATCTAGATGTCAAGATCTCTAGTTTTGTCGAGTTCTCGACCCTTGAGTTGTTGAATTCACGGTAATTACCTTAGATCATCTTTCTACGTCAATCTTGGTTCCATAATTCAACTCAAACTATGCTCTTATAGATCATCTTTCTACGTCAATCTTGGTCTCATAATTCAACTCAAACTGTGGTCTTATTGGAAATTTGCCAAAAAATCCCTAGCCAATCGGACTTTTTAAGTCCAGTGCGGACTAGTCCGGTTTACTTTATGGTCCAGGGCGGACTAGTTCGGTCCCCAGTACGGACTTCTCCGGCCACCTGAATCAGAAGTTGTTGAGTTAATTCCAATTTGACTTAAATCAAGTCAAAACGTGCCACCACAAGGCCAAGTATGGGTGCGGCTTAGCCAATTAATTAGGTGTATTGTCGACATTTTTCAGATCATTTGGAGGAGTGTGGAATGGGAGTCAGTTGGGTTTGCAATAGTGGCGAGACTGCCCTAGGATCTGAACGTCACAATAGGGGGCCCTTGGTTGGATGTGCTCAGTTGGAGGCATCACCATCGGTGAAACCTCAGTGGATCTAAAAATGCTGGTAGTCCCTTTGTAAAGGCTATTTTTTAGTCTCTTGGCCATACGCCAATAGTAGTGTATTTGGCATTGTGGAGGTTTTCTTTAGTCGCCGACGGTGACGAAATCTCAAACTTGTGGGTAAAGTGGTGCAACCTCTGGAGAGTGTTAAAACTATCATGATAGTCGTGCTCCCGTTTATGAGCATCTAGACAACTTCCAGGATTAGAGTGGAAATTGGAAATATGAGATTTGGGATTGGTTTGGTTATGGTTATGGAATGGATGGTGATAAAGGGATATGGTTGATGATGATGGTAAGGATACGGTATATGAATGGATAATGAATCATGGATATGAAATATTATGTTAATTATTTGGCATATGACGGGATTATTTCACATAGACAATGTAGGATGCTTTTCATGTGTTTTAAATGTAATTTTCAGCAAATAGCCATTGTTTATTATCATTCCTTGATTAAAGCTACAAGTCATTATTTTTCTCACACTTGCTGAGTACGACATGTGCTCACACTTGCAATTCCCCCACCAACAGTTTCAGGCAATGTTTTAGAATACACTGAGGATAATGCGGAGTACTAGGTTGTGTGCTACCGTCGACTTGCCTGTGGATTGCTTGGAGCTGCGCTATTTACCATTTACATAGATTTATTTCCGCTGCATTAGTTTCAGATTTATAAATAATGATCATTTGAGCTGTAATTTGAGGAATATTTTTATATTGTAAAAATACTTATTTATTAATTGGTGGATGTGGTAATTTTCTTTATATCATTTGTGATGCACTCATGTATGTGAGATCAACGTCTTGGGCACACATATACATCGCACTTGGTTCATTTTCGGAACCGAGTGTCACATAAGGAGCCACGGCACAAGCCATCTGTAACACCCTCATTTTCATCCATCATACATTGCATACATTCTTATACATGTTTAGCATTAAGCAACACAAAAGGAAGAAGTTTAAAATAAATTATAATTATGCAAGGAAATAAAAACCTTTTGTTGTGCGAACTTGTTCGGATTTGTACCTCGGACTAGTCCGTCTAACTCTCTGTTGTTCTCCCTGGGTAGGGCGGACTTGTCTAGTTTGGACCCCAGACTAGTCCAGTTTTACTCTCTAAAATCTTTCTGGACTTTTCTGTTAATGCTACGGACTAGTCCAAAAATGTTTCTGATGTTTTCCTAAGTCATACCTTGGACTTGTTTGACCTAGCACCGGACTTGCCTGTTCAACTTTCTGTAACTTCGTAATAACTCGAATGGACTTGTCCAGCTTGACACCGGGCTTATCTGTTCAACTTTCCTGACACTGGACTTATCCATTCAACTTTTTGACTTCCAACGGACTAGTTCGACCCCTAGTGGACTTGTCCGTTATGCCTGACTCGGATTCAATATTTTCCTCCACGATATGCCATTAGGTTTTTGCCTTAATTTGTCCCAAGAACGTCGTGTCCAACCCCTGTGGAGCCCATGTGGGACCCTTGCATGGCCTCCACCACCTTGAACTCGAAATCCATCAAACCCTACCACCTCCACCTTTATATAAACACCCCAATACCGATCCTCTCACCCCTTTGTCGCAATTTAGGAAACCCCAAACCCTAGTTTGTGAGAGCCACCATCAAGAGGAGATCGTCGCAGCCAGGAGGAGGGAAGGAGGAAGGAGAAGGATCAAGCAAGATCGATCTTGGAAGTGTAATTGGCATAAGGTAGGTTTCTTTAGTTGCCGATGGGTGTCAAAATAACAAACTTGTGGGTAAAGTGGTACAACCTCTGTAGAGTGTTAAAAACTACCATGATAGCCGTGCTCCCGATTAAGAGCACCTGGATGACCTACATGATTAGAGTGGAACTTGAGATTTGGGATGGTAATGGGTTATGGTTATGTTATTGGTTGTGGTCATGGATTGGATGGTGATAAATGGACATGGTAAATGATGATGGTAAGAGAATGGCATATGGATGATTAATGTATGATGGATATGAATTATTATGTTATTTTAGTTATGATGGGATTATTTCATATAGACATTGTAGGATGCTTTTTATATGTTTTAAATGTACTTTTTAGCAAATAGCTATTATTTATTATCGTTCCTTCTTTAAGCTACATGTCATTATTTTCCCACACTTGCTGAGTACGACATGTGCTCACCCTTGCAATTCCCTCATCAACCGTTTCAGGTGATATTTGGGAGTACCTTGAGGATAATGCGGAGTACTAGGTTGTGTGCTGCCTTCAACTTGCCTGTGGTGTTGCTTGGAGCCACGCTACCCCTTTTGCTTAGTTGTTTAATTAGATTATTTCTGTTGCATTAGTTTTTAGAACTATTAATAATGATCATTAGAGTTGTGATTTGAAGATTATTTGAATATTCTAATAAAAGTACTTAATTAACTTGTTTTGTGGTAATTCTCTTTATATCGTTTGTGATGCACCCGTGTATATGTTTTGAACATCCTGGGCGCAAATATTCGTTGCACTTGTTTCATTATCGGAACCGAGTGTCAAAAATTGGTATCAGAGCCATAGGTTGACCTCGTAGGATGCAGCCTAGATACAATAGACACTTTAGAGCACATAGGAACACTCAGGAATCGTTTGAGTTTGTTGGTGTGCTGGTTTCTATTTAATGTTTGCTTGTGTGCTTAGTAGAGGATTGTGGGATGCTTTAGCGCTTGCCACATCCATATAGGCTAGTATATGTAGTTGCTTAGTTTCATATTCCTTGATGCATATAGTTGGGGATTCATTCTATCTCTCTTTCCTATCTCGCTCAACCTCTACTTCAATGGAAGATGGACACAACTAAAAGGTTCACCATTTCAGACGAAGCTATATGGAAGATGAGAACAAAGATAGTATGTCCAGGAGTAAGTGTTAAAATAAGGGGTAGACTTCTTTGCCAACCTCACTGATTTGGATTCACAAGGATTGGACACGAGAGGTTGTTCTTGGCTTGGGAGTGGATTGACGAGGACGTTGGTATTCTAAGGGGGGTGGATTGGCTACAGAAGCACGATGGAGCAATTCAGTGTGCCACCAAGGCCGTGAAAATGACAATATGAGGGAGTCAACCTTGAAATTCATGCGTCGCAGTAAACATCAAAGGTCATAATGCAACATATTCAACAACAAGTTCAACAATGTGTTCACAACCTTGCATTATGTGATGTGTGCCAACGAGTCAAAGTTGAACATCAAAGGCCAGCTGGATTATTGCAGCCATTGAAGATTTCGAAGTGGAAGTGGGAAGAAATCGGTATAGACTTCATAGTTGGATTACCCTAGACCCAGTCTTGCTATGACTCAATATGGGTTATTGTGGATCGATTGAGCAAATCAGATCATTTCATTCCTGTCAAGACCACGTATACCACCGCGAAGCTAGCAGAATTGTGTATAGAGCATATTATGTGCCTACATGGAGTTCCGACAAAAATAGTCTCAGACCAAGGTTATCAATTCACCTCAAGGTTCTGGCAGAAACTGCATGAAGCTATGGGTGCAAGGTTAACTTTTAGCTCTGCATATTACCCTCAAACGGATGGACAAACTGAGATAACAAATCAAATATTGGAAGATATGTTGAGGGCTTGTGCCTTGAAGCATGGAAGCAGCTGTGACAAGAGCTTGTCGTATGCTGAGTTTTCCTACAATTACAGTTACCAAGCCAGCTTGAAGATGTCGCCATATAACGTGCTATATGGAAGGAAGTGTAGGACACCCTTGTTTTGGAATGAGACAGGAGAAACTCAGGTATTTGGCCCTAATGTGTTGCAAGAAGTTGAAAAGCAATTTCATACAATTCACAAGAATTTGAGGGCTGCTCAGTCAAGACAAAAGGGCTATGCGGATAATAGGCGGAGAAACATAGCCTTTGAAGTGGGTGACATCATATATCTCAAAGTATCACCTATGTGAGGTCATAAGCGGTTTAATGTCATAGGCAAGTTGGCACCTCGCTATATTGGGCCATTCAAGATTTTGGGCAAACGTGGAGAAGTGGCATATAAGTTGGAGATGCCAGCACATCATGCTGATGTTCATGATGTCTTTCATGTTTCGCAACCCAAGAAGTGCTTAAGGGTACCTGAAGAACAAGTGCCAATGGAGGATTTGGAATTAGAGGCAGATTTGACTTATGTCGAGCAACTGGTCAAAATTTTGGAAACCAAGGAGAAGGTCACAAGGAACAAGATTCAATGGTACAAGGTACAATGGAAGCATAATACAGAACCAGAAGCAACTTGGGAGCTGGAAGATGAGATCAAGAAAGAATTTCCCTATCTCTTTCCTTCTACATCAAATCACGAGGGTGATATTCATTTTCAGGGGGGTAGGTTTGCATTACCCTCATTTTCGTACATCATGCATTGCATACATTCTTATACATGTTTAGCATTAGTCAACACAAAAGGAAGATGTTTAAAATAAATTATAATTATGCAAGCAAATATAAACATGTTGTTGTGCGTACTTATCCAGATTTGTACCCTGGACTAGTCCATGTAACTCTCTATTGTTCTCCCTGGGTAGGGCGGACTTGTCCGGTTTGGACCCCGGACAAGTCCAGTTTTGCTCTCTGATGTTTTCCAGACTTTTCCGTTAATGCTACAAACTAGTCCAAAAATGTTTATGATGTTTTCCTAAGTCATACCCCAGACTTGTCTGGCCTAGCACCGGACTTTTCCGTTCAACTTTTTGTAACTTCGAAATAACTCTGAACGGACTTGTTCGGCTTGACACCGCACTTATCCGTTCAACTTTCTTGTCACTAAACTTATCCGTTCAACTTTCTGACTTCCAACGGACTAGTCCGACCCCTAGCGGACTTGTCCAGTGTGCCTAACTTGGATTCAATCTTTTCCTCCATGATATGACATTGGGTTTTTGACTTAATTTGGCCCAAGAATGTCGTGTACAACCCCTGTTGACCCCATCTGGGACCCTTGCACGGCCTCCACCACCTTGAACTCAAAATCCATCAAACCCTACTACTTCCACCTCTATATAAGGACCCCAATACCCATCCTCTCATGCCTTTGTCACAACTGAAGAAATGCCAACCCCTAGTTCGTGAGAGCCGCCATCAAGAGGAGATCATCGCAGCCAGGAGGAGGGAAGGAGGAAGGAGAAGGATCAAGAAAGATCGATCTTCGTCAACTCATCGACATCATCGTCAATTCTCCATCTTATTTGGATCTAGATGTCAAGATCTCTAGTTTTGTCGAGTTCTCGACCCTTGAGTTGTTGAATTCACGGTAATTACCTTAGATCATCTTTCTACGTCAATCTTGGTTCCATAATTCAACTCAAACTATGCTCTTATAGATCATCTTTCTACGTCAATCTTGGTCTCATAATTCAACTCAAACTGTGGTCTTATTGGAAATTTGCCAAAAAATCCCTAGCCAATCGGACTTTTTAAGTCCAGTGCGGACTAGTCCGGTTTACTTTATGGTCCAGGGCGGACTAGTTCGGTCCCCAGTACGGACTTCTCCGGCCACCTGAATCAGAAGTTGTTGAGTTAATTCCAATTTGACTTAAATCAAGTCAAAACGTGTTCAAACTTGTTTAACACCATCTTAACTAGTGAGTAAACATTAATAGCAACTCATTAACAAGTTTCACCTCATATTTGCATTAATAATGCATGTCATGGCATATTGAGTATTATATGGGTATTTATTGATTGTAATGTATTCTTTGTATGTCTTTTGCGCGGAATAGAAGGTGTTGTGCTAGAGGGTGCTGTCGAGGACCTCCAGTACAAGAACTTCGAAGATTTTGACCCTAACCAAGCTCAAGAGAAAGGCAAGTGTCCTTGATAATTTTGATCATATTTTCAAATGTTTTATTAGCAAAATTGCATGCTTGTGTCCATTTGATGGGAAACCCATTTAAAGGTGTTTACTAGACTTGGTTGACCATCCTTGTCGCTTAGAATACATTGTAGAGAGTTGGGAAGGACATTTTACCTTTTAGCTTTGCTCTAATTAATTGGGATGGGAAAGCCATCTAAATGGCTTAATTATGAATTAATGACCCTATGGATGATATTAATTGATGAACATGGTTTAATTGGTAATATGGGACTTGGGACATCTAAGCAAGCATGGGTTGTGGATTGGGTTGGATGTTATGGTGGTTTTGCTTGCCTTGTATCTAATCGGTTCATGCGAGAATAAGCCAAGACAACAGTGTCACCACAAGGCCAAGTATGGGTGCGACTTAGCCAATTAATTAGGATTATTACCAGCATTGATTCAGATCATTTGGAGGAGCAGGGAATGGTAGTCGGTTGGGTTTGCAATAGTGGCAGGACTGCCCTGGGATCCGAACGACACCTGGATGACCTACATGATTACAATGGAACTTGGTATTTGGGATGGTAATGGGTTATGGTTATGGTATTGGTTATGGTCATGAATTGGATGGTGATAAATGGACACGGTAAATGATGACGATAAGAGAATGGCATATGGATGACTAATGGATGATGGATATTGTCGAAGTGTAGCAACGACAGTTCCCCCAGTACTATTAAAGTCTAGCCCGCGGAGGTTCTTGTTTCGGTTTGGGCACGCAGAGATCAAGATCAAGATGGCGACACTAGAGATTTACATGGTTCGGGCCGCCTAAGCGTAATACTGTACTCCACGGATTGTGTGTGTGTGTGTGTGTGTGTTGTATTATGAATCACTCGTAAGCATAGTCTATGGCTCTGCTTGGAGTTAGTTTTCCTTTGTATCGTGCAGCTCAGTCCTTTTATAGTCCAAGGGCTGACCGTTACATCATTCACCTGACTCGACATGTGGCCCTGGTGTATTAAATTGCCTAATACACTGTCTACGGGTATTAAGCATGGTTAATAGTGTGATAACGTGCCTTAATGGTTGTGTTACCTCTACTAACGGTGCTCTGATCGTGTGTCGTTAATACGACATTAATGAAACGTAATCAAGTATTGTAACTACCGCTTCAATTTTCACTTAAATGTTCGTGCTGAAGGAGATCTGCCAGTGTATACGTTGATGAAGATCCGGAGGCTTCACAAGTGGTAGCTTCAGAGCTTTCCTTTGTGAGAAGGTGGCTCTGGCACCGCTGTACACGTGTCAACACCGGAGCTTCCCTCTGCTGGGGGTTACGTCTGGACTCATTATACACGTGTTGATCGCGGAGCTCACCTGTGTTGAGAGGTTACCTCCAGATTTACGTTACACGTGTCAATCTCCGGAGCTACCCATATGAGGGATGCGGGTCCGATGTAATATGACATGTGGGGCCTTAGGAGGCCTTGAATCTTGATGGCATAACTCTTTTGCACTTTTTGCGGTATCATGGGGTACCCAATACGCAAGGTACCGATAGTGGCCCTTGGGCCCACCTTTGGGAGAAAACCTTTGGGTTAAGTTATTCTACCAAAGGTGGGGCCATCTTTGATTCCCGCGTTTAGGCTTCAAAAGTCTCGTAATGTGTTGTTGGGGCGATGGTCCAGGGTTAAACCATCGCCGCGTGGCTTGTTATGATTGCGGCACATGAGATCTTTGAGTGCGGATCTCACGCAATTGAAGGTCGCCCATTCCCGATACAAAAACCGTATCGGTTCCGAGCACCTTGTCAGGGTGCTCCTTTTGGGTCTCCCGCCGCCCATCATGAAAACGGTTCGCCTAGGGTAATAACCTCGATCCCTTCGTCGAGGTGGCCCCGGACCCATTCGTCATGGATGGGGTAGATTTTTGAAATGTGACCCCACTCTGGTTGCAGTTTCCATCCAAGCGTCGTGGAGGCTTACTTAAGAAGGAAAGTATGTGCGGTTTGGGGACTCTTTACGCTCTCGATCAAACTTGCGTTCAGAGCCTCCCAAATTTCACCTAGCTTTCTCTTCCTTCGCTCCACTTTGCTGCAATGGAGTTGGGTCTTCCCAACAGCCGCCTCAAGAGCAAGGACGATTTGATGAAGGTCTGGACCTACATGGGGTGTTCCAATGACTCCTTCAGCCACCTGATCCGCACCGGCGAGCTCCCATTCAAGAAGGAGCGCAATGGCGACATGGTGTACTTCTTGACATACACCATGGTGGGATTGATCCCATCTTTTTCTACCTTTATTTTGATGCTACTAGACTTTTATGGTCTCCAGCTGTATCATCTTGGCCCTCATTCTCTTCTTCTAGTGGCAACTTTTGTCCACTTTTGCGAGATGTGGGTGGGTGTTCCCCCCTACATCGAGCTGTTTCGCACCTTCTTCACCATCCACACCACCGGCAAGGTGACTGAGCTTCTTGGCTTCTACTATTTCGTGAAGCGAAAGAAATACCCCTTCAAATACTTGAAGTCATTTCCTTCCGACAAATGGGATGACTGGAAGAAAGATTGGGTCATCATTGCAGTGGAGGAGCACGAGAAGTTGGAGTTGCGCGAAGGCCTCCCCAACGTTGACACCGACGCTTGGAGTGTAGTTTTGGTGCTGTCAGATGCCTTCCACCCCGTATTGACCAGGATCCGCGAATGCGTGGAGGGTGGAGTGACTCCTCAGATGGTCTTCTGCAACTTCCTTGTCAACAAATGGGCTCCGCTGAGGAAGAGGAAGAAGCTCGCGTGGGCCCTCAATAGTGTGATGGATGACGACCGGATTGAAACTGGTCTGAAATACGACTTGGATGACGAAGCTTTGAGGCTTCATCTCAAGAAATTCCAGCATGGGATAAACATCGACGGCGATGACTTGGTTCCGCCTGCGGCTTTCCTCCCTCTGAATATGGAGGTGCAGTTCAGCAGAGAGCTCCGGAGGAAGATGTCGGCGCTTGATGACCTTGGTGAGGTGGAAAGGCGTCCGACCTCCAGGGTGGTAATCCCTGGAGCTTCCGAAGGATGGCCCGCCTCCGCCCCGAGCTGGAGGGTTGAAGACATAGGCAAGGGCAAGGGCAAGGAGCCGGTCGAACCCTCCAGCCGGAAGAGGAAGTTGAAGCATGTTGATGGGAGGTCCGTCAGGGCTGCTCCCTCTATGATGGCGCCTTCTCCCCGGCGGGGTCGGTCCTCTGTGACTGCACCTTCCCCGACGTAGGCGTCTTCAAGAGGCGCCAGCTTCGGGCAGTCAACCCCGGCCACAGTGCCGGCAAAAAGCTCCAGGTCCGGGAGTTCTTCCCGACCAAGAGAAGCTTCGGCCGAGAGGACTTTGGCTGCTACAAGTGGCCCTCAACTGAGGTCTGAAGTCGTTGTCTCTCCAGACTTGGTGGGCTCTAGCTCCGGACCTCAGAAGAAGAGGTTTTGAGGCGATTGGCGTGGTAGCATCCTTAGGTAAGCATTGATTGCTCACCTTAAAATGCTAGTCCTTTTTTGGAAGTATCTTTAATCTTCTCTTCCCTTTATTTCTAGGGTATCGAAGAAGGGGTCAGGGACTTCGGTGCCTGTCACAGCGATTGGGGCTGCACATGCCGAAGCTCCAGCTTCAAGCACCGAGCCTTCTCCTCGAGTGGTGGCGGAAGACGTGAAAGCTCCGGCGCTAGCTGTCGTGGACTTGGATTTGGAGTCCTTTCCTGAAGCTCCCATGGTAGCGCCAGACCATAGGGGAGAAGTTAAAGATGTACCCCTGGCGACGGTGGTAGAGGCTGATGCTCCTGCACCGGAGGTACCAGAAGTTTTGGCCTTTGAGCCGGAAGTCGTCAAAGCCCTGTCTGCTGAGCTAGAGTTAATTGAAGCCCTGACCATTGAGACGGATATGGTTGAAGGTCTGACACTTGGGCCAGAAAATATTGAAGATCCGGCGGGTGAGCCGGAAATGCTTGATGTTCCGGTCGTTGGACCAGAAGTGACCAACCTGCCGGTGTTTGAGCCGGTTGTGGCAGGGGCGCCGGATGAAGCCCCGACCGCTGCCCCGGAAGTAGCTATCTCGGAGGTGCTTGGGCCAGAGCCGGAGCAGCACAACGAAGTAGCAACGGGTCCTCCACCCTCGGAGCCAACAACTGAAAGCCCAAAGGTAGCACCTCCAACTTCTTCTCCGGAGATGGGAGTTACTCTAGTGGGTTCCTCTTATACTGTTGCTAAGGGCTCCTGGAGAGCGGTCCCAGTGCCGCAGAAGCTCAAGGGTCCTCTCTTGTAGAGTGGGACCCTATTTTTGTAATGGAGAACCCTCTGGAGCCTGCAAAGATGGTCCCAGCAGGTCCGAAGCCTATCCCTCTGGCGTTGTCCATAGACAACACCTGCTCTAGCCTCTGACAAGTCCAACTCGCCTTCGATCATGAGAGCAAAGCCCTGGAGGAGGAGCGCAACACCTTGAGGCATTGGCGCAACAGACTCCATTTTGAGACCAGGCTTGCCCAAACGAGGTTAGCTAACCAAAAGGAGTGGATAAAGAGGGAGAAGGACCGGTTAGAATACTGGGACAAGCTGCTTGAGGAGAAAGAAGCTGCCATTCGGGCGCTTAATGCTAACTCTAGGGAAATACCTGAGCAAGCCAAGGAGAGGCGTGAACCTGCTGATGAGCGTCACAAAAATCTCAATGAATTGAACGAGGTTCTTCTGAAGTGCCGGGTGAACCTGGAGGCGAGGGAAGAGAAGCTCCTTCAGTAGCAGGAGGATTTTGTGAAGAGGGAAGCAGTGGTCACCCAGAAGTTGACTCTGGGTGAACAGAATTTGGCGGATCGCAGCAAAAAGCTGGATCTATGGAGCAAAGAGAAAGAGAAGTACTGGAAAGTGGGGCAGGAGCTCTCGAAAAGAGAGGCTGATGTTGCCACCAAGGAAGGGAAGGTGAAAGGCAGGGAGAAGGACTTGGCGGAAAGGCGGAACTGCATTCACCTCCGGGAGACGGAGTTAACCGACCGTGAGAACCAAGTTGCTGAGAGTATGCAGCAACATGCTAAATTGGTCGAGCGCCATGCTTGGGAAGGTTCGGAGCTTGCGGCCGCCCGAAAGTCACTGGAGGAGCTGTGGATCTTAAAGGAGACGGAATCCATTCAAGTGTGGGACTTCTTGGGGCAGGCCAATGACGCATTGACACCACTAGGCTTCCATCCCGTACGTCTGGACCATAAGGAGATGGATTTGGATTGAGCGTTGGTGGCCCTCAATGGTGCTGGCGGCAAAATCGACGCGATGGGCGATGTTATTGTGGACCAGCTCGAGACAGAGGGGAAGTCTTTGGCTACTAACATCGCAGAATATGTGCTGACGTGTTACGTAAGCCAATACCCCCAATTCTCCGTGGAGCCAATGCTTGAAGGTCCCATTGATGAAGAGGAAGACGCCGCCAAGGCCAGCGTCCAAGAGGTTGCCCAGAAAGTCACCATATTCTTCCATAGGATATAGATCCACCAGTAGCTAGGACTTCTTCCTTTTGCCTTCTATTGTAATCCCAATTTTGTAATCTAGTGCTTCAAATTAATGAAATCCATTTTGCCATGAACTTCACTTTATTTTTGTCTTCAATATATTGTGCTCTGTCTTGTTGGCCCCTGGTACATGTGTACAATTGAAGTGTGTACATGTACCAAAGGTTTTGACTCTATATTGATGACTTGAACAATTCACACTTGTAGATTTTAGATCTGAAGTCTTCAATTCTGAGGCGTCGACGGTAGGCCCCCTGGGTTGGCGGAGCTTGGTAGCTCTGACAGTACCCAATATCAACATATAAACGTTGATGATCAGAGCTTGGTAGCTCCTGATGTCTCTGCACGAATAGTTGAATTTAGGCCCCCCAGGGGTTGTCGGAGCTTAGTAGCTCCGGCGTCAACCATCACCGCTTTGAATTCTTGTTCTTCCTGCACATTAAATACAAGGAAAAAGTAAAATTCGTCCTCCTGTCTATAAATTGTTTGTGTCTTGTTGTTCTTACTTGAGTTTTATTCCGAGCAACTCGATATGGTAGCGAGTATATTGATGCAACTCTTTCGGACCCATATGCTTTTTTAGTACTCACCCTACTGAGGCCTGCCAGAGTGTAGGTAGAGTGGCGTACTTAGGGTGCAGGACTAGGCTAAGTCAATAGCTCACTACGGACCTATGTTGGCTTCGCGTTCAGGCAAGTAGACTATACAACATGTTAAGACCCAAAAGGATCAACAATATAACTTGCAACGCATATGAAATAACTTGTGTAAAAACTCAAGAAGAATTGCACAACTTCATTATAGACAAGAAGGTTAAAAACAATAAATTGATAGATCGAGCCTTGTACAACAAAAATGCACATGGGGTCTATTTTTAGACAACAATGTCTTTCATTATAGGTCTGGATCACAGGGCAAGGACACACTTAGGGTGCGGGACCAAGCTAGGTGCGCTATACATCTTGTACTAACCTAGGGTAGGTAGTTACACTTTTTGTACAATGACTGTATGAAGTGTACTTGAACATCCCGGACCCTCCCGGAGGGGTCCAGATGTTCTCCCGGAGGACCTACTCCTGTCTGTTTATTGACTCTATAACATACATTATGTGTAATTATACACTCATCTCCGTGATTCTAAGCATAAATCTTACGGAGGTGCTCGATGTTCCAATGATTAGGAAGCAGAATACCATCCTCAGTTGCCAAGCGAACGTATCCTGGATGGGATACTTTGAGAATAGACCTTCCCAGCTGGGGAAAGTTTGTTCATTCCTTCACGAGTTAGTATCTTTCGAAGCACCAGATCGCCTTCCTCGAGTTGTCGGTTGCGCACATGCCTTTGATGATAGCGCCGAAGCGCTTGGAGATAACGTGCATTCCGAACAGCTGCTTGGCACCTTCCCTCGTCGACGAGGTCAAGGTGTTCACGCTGGAGCTGGTCCTGCGTGGCTTCGTCGAAGGTCCAGACCCGGAGGGACCCCAAGGTGATCTCCAGAGGAAGGACTGCATCAGCTCCATACACCAGGAAGAATGGAGTTTCTCTGGTTGACCGGTTTGGAGTTGTCCTGTTCGCCCACAGTGTGGACGGAAGTTCCTCAATCCAGTTGGCTCCGTGCTTTTTCAGGCGCTCATATGTGCGCGGCTTGAGTCCTTTTAAGATTTCTGCATTTGCTCTCTCGGCTTGGCCATTGCTTGCTGGATGAGCTACTGAGGCGTAGCTAAGTTGAATGACGAGGTCTTCGCAATATTCTTGGAATGCAGCACTTGTGAATTGAGTTCCGTTGTCAGTTATGACTTTGTTTGGAACTCCAAATCTGCATATAATGGACTTCAAGAACTTGATTCTTGATTGTCATAACTAGAGTTGCTTTTGGCCACTTGGTGAACTTGTCGATGACGACATATAGGAACCTATAACCTCCGACGGCTTTTGGGAAAGGTCCCAATATCTCCATGCCCCACGCAGCGAATGGCCATGTAGGAGGTATTATTTGTAGTGACTGAGTTGGTGTGTGAATCTGTTTTGCGTGGAACTAGCATGCTTCACATTTTTCACTAGCTCAACCGCATCCTGAAGTGTTGTAGGCTAGTAAAAGCCATGCCGAAAGGCTTTACCAACCAGCGTGCGAGAAGAAGCATGGTTCTCGCACTCGCCTCCATGGATTTCCGCGAGGAGCTCGCGGCCTTCTTCCCATGCAATGCATCGCTTTAGGATGCCATTAGCACCGCGTCGGTAGAGATCCCCTTCTACCAACGTGTATCTTTTAGCTAATCTGACAATCCGGCCAGCGGATACACTTCAGACACGCCTTCAGGTGATTCCGGACCCTCCCGGAGGGGTCTGGACTACTGGACTGGATGTGGCTCCGGTCTTTCCGCAACCAGGACCATACTGACAACTTCGGTGGTTGCCAAAATGTAAAGTAGTAAAGGCTCACCAGGATTAGGAGCCACCAATATCGGTAGTGTGGTGAGGAGTTGTTTCAGATCTTGAAACGCCTTTTCTGCTTCTTCAGACCAATGAAATGGTCCAGACTTCCTCATAAGTTTGAAGAAGGGTAGCGCCCGTTCTGCCAGCCTTGAGATAAATCGGCTGAGCGCAGCTAGACATCCATTTAACTTCTGAACATCCTTAATGCGGGCTGGGGGCCGCATATCTTCTATGGCCTTGATCTTTGCCGAATTTTCTTCAATTCCTCGGTGAGTCACCAAAAACCCAGAAGCTTCCCGAAGCTAACCCCGAAGAAACACTTGTCCGGGTTCAGCTTAGTGTGCGTGGTGCGCAGCTTGTCGAAGACGGCTTGTAAGTTGTCAAGGAGTGACTCCTTGTTTTGATCTTCACAACGATGTTGTCGACATACACCTCCACCAAGTCTCTAATTAGCTCTCCAAATGTTTTGTACATAGCTCGCACAAATGTTGAAGCAGCATTTTTAAGACCGAATGGCATGGCAGTATAACAGTACAATCCATCTACTGTTATGAAGGCAGTATGCTCTTCATCTTCCTTAGACATTTGGATTTCATGATATCCAGAATATGCATCTATGAAACACAATAGCTCACACTCGGAGGTGGAGTCCACTATCTCATCTATTCTAGGTAGTGGAAATGGATCCTTTGGGCATGCCTTATTTAAGGTGGTGTAGTCGATACACATCCGAAGCTTCCCACCGGCCTTGGGCACAACAACTGGGTTTGCTAGCCATTTTGGATGGAAGACTTCTCGAATGAATCCAGCTTTGAGCAACTTCTTGATTTCCTATCGGATGAAGTTTTGTCACTCGATTGATTGCTTCTGGGGCTTCTGGTGTATAGGTCGTGCGTTAGGGTAAATCTTCAAATTGTGCACAATCACCTCTCTAGGGATCCCAGACATTTGTGACGGTTGCCAGGCAAACACATCGATATTAGCCCGGAGGAAAGTGATGAGCGTGAGCTCCTATTTGTTGTTCAGACCTCCAGATATACGGGTAGTCTGAGCGGTGCCAAAACCAATTTGGACGAATTTGAAGGGAACGTCGGTGTAGCTGCATGGTTGGACACAGGGTGCGGAGGTAGAGCATTTATGATGAATGCTCGGAGGGTTCGAAGCTGAATCCTTACCGGATGCTTCCTCTTGCGCTGTGGTAAGCGCATAGAGTTCTTCTAAAGAAGTAACTCCTGCGGTGTGATCTTCGAGGATCCGGAGAACGCCCATGGGTGTTGGCATCTTCAACAGTAAGTAACCAAAATGAGCTGCGGCCATGAACTTGTATAAGGCTGGCTTGCCCAGAATGGCACTAAACGGTAGACTGATCTGCGCGATGTCGAAGACCAATTTCTCAGTTTTGTAGTTCTCTCGAGTCCCGAAGGTCACTGGGAGTGTGATGGAACCGAGAGGTGTAATGGTTCCCGGACCTACCACAGAAAAACGCCGGGATGGGCGAAGGTCCGAAGGCTGGAGCTGAAGCTTACTAAAAGCTTCGAAGCTTATGAGGTTTAGCCCTGAACCTCCGTCCACCAATACATGGTGAATTTGAATATTGTTAATGGTGGGTGACACCATCAACTGGAGTTGAACAACCCCGATCCTGTTTTGGGGGCAGTCCGAAGCATAAAAATGATGGGGGTATTCATCCACTTCCGATGAGGCTCTACCTTAGCAGTTGGAGCTGCCACAGCCATGTGCCGCCACATTGTCTTGAGGATGCGGCGAGAGGTGATGTCCCAAGAACCACCATAGATGGTGTTTAGGGTGTTCTGGCGCTCATTGTTAGAAACGTCGGAGTCGTCATCGACAGTGTTGTAAATAGCTTTCAGGACCTTCTTGGGGTCCTGGAAACCTAGCTCCTCCTCAGCTGGAGCTTCATCGACTTTTTGTTTTCCTTCCCACTGGTGTAAAGGAGCTTCTTCCCGGCCCTTGTTATAGCGCTCGACAAGGTTCTGGACCTCCTGGCATTCTTCCAGGCTGTGTTTGTCCGTCTTGTGAATCGGACACCACGCCTTTGAACTGTTGCCATCTTCCGTCAAAGGACGAGGTCGTTTCTTGGGGCGTGGCCCCCGGCCACCCGGAGCTGCAGCACCTGGTGCGCCGGCCGATGGCTTCTTCTTGCCGTTGGGCTTCTTTTTCTTTTTTCCACTGCCAGAGGTAGTGACTTCTGTCTTGGAGGACTTCTTGTTGGCCTCCGGAGCTGGCTTGGAGTGCATTTCACGGCCCTCCACAGCTCTAGTACATTTGTGTGCTAGGCTAAAGAGTTTTGTGACGCTGGTGACTTCTTTGATGGCCAGCTTCTCCAACATCTTTTTATCTCAAACACCCTATCTGAATGCCACGATAACAGAAGAGCTCAAGATTGAAGGAATAGTATTCCGTACCTGAAAAAACCACTGATGAAGGATCGTAGCGATTCCCTCGATGTCTGCTTTACGGCAAACAGATCCAATTCAGTGCCAGGCCGGGTGTAAGAACTCCCAAAGTTGGTAGTGAATCATTGGCATAGCTCCGCCCAACTATTAATGGAGTCGGGTGGAAGACTCATGAACCATGACCTTGCAGTCCCAGTTAAGGCCACCGGGAAGTAATTGGCCATAACAACCTCATCACCTCCCGCTGCTAGTATGGCAGTTGAGTAGATTTGAAGAAATTCGGCGGGGTTGGCGGTCCCGTCAAATTTTTCTGGCAAGTGAGACCGGAACTTCTGTGGCCATCTGACCATGCGTAAATGCATGACTAGGGCAAAATAGCCTTCTCCTACTCCCTGAGGAGCATGGTTGTCCTGAGCCTCTCGCCTCTCACGAGCACGCTCGATATGGACATGGCCGTCCTGCTACCAGTAACGGCGATCCAATTTCGACCGCAGGTCAAGAGTCAGAATCCTGGTAATGGTGTAGGTGCGTCGTGCCTCGGGAGGCAACGAAGTCACCTGCTGGGATGCAGAACGTCTCCTTTGTTGTGAGACTTGTGGACCAAGTATGCCCGACAAGGTCCGTTGTTGTGATGGTGCTCACCCCGAAGGGGGAGGACCTTGATTGCTGATGCCAGCGGCCGCAGCTGCAACCAGATGGTCAACATCAACCCTCCACTGCTCCATAGCACCCTGGGGTGCTCCTGGAGGCGGTGGGTGTTGTAGGAGATCTCGTGTAGCAATGATCACGTGCTCCGGGTTGTTGTCTGTCGATGTAGTGATCAACGCAGATGCCCCATCTTGTTGACCAGCATTGTTTGCCGGAATAGATGGTGGGTGTGGTGCCATAGTGCCTGTTGGAACAATGGCACCTGCTGGCTGTGGCGCATTGAGGGTATTTCCACCAACAGGTTGTTCAGTTCTATTGCCGTTGGAGGATCCTATGGCGGAATTCACCATCTTGAGATCTCGGGACTCTCCCTTCCTGGCGCGCCAAATGTCGAAGTGTAGCAATGACACTTCCCCCAGTACTACTAAAGTGTAGCTCGCGGAGGTTCTTGTTTCGGTTGGCGCACGCAGAGATCAAGATCAAGATGGCGACACCAGAGATTTACGTGGTTCGGGCTGCCTGAGCGTAATAACCTACTCCACGGATTGTGTGTGTGTTTTATATTATGAATCACTCAGAAACGTTGTCTATGGCTCTGCTTGGAATTAGTTGTCCTTTGTATCGTGCGGCTCAGTCCTTTTATAGTACAAGGACTGACCATTACATCATTCACCTGACCCGACATGTGGCCCTAGTGTATTAAATTGCCTAATACACTGTCTACGGGTATTAAGCATGGTTAATAGTGTGATAACGTGCCTTAATGGCTCCATTACCTCTATTAATGGTGCTCTTATCGTGTGTTATTAATACCACATTAAAAACACATAATCAAGTCTTGTAACTGCTGCTTTGATTGTCACTTGAATGTTCGTGCTGAAGGAGATCTACCAGTGTATACGTTGATGAAGATCCGGAGGCTCCACACGTGGCAACTTCAGAGCTTTCCTTTGTGAGAAGGTGGATCTGGCACCGCTGTACATGTGTCAACACCGGAGCTTCCCTCTGCTGGGGGTTAGGTCCGGAGTCATTATACACGTGTTGATCGCGGAGCAACCCTGTGTTGAGAGGTTACCTCCGGATTTACATTACACGTGTCAACTCCAGAGCTACCTATATGAGGGATGCGGGTCCGGTGTAATATGACATGTGGGGCCTGAGGAGGCCTTCAATCTTGACGGCATAACTCTTTTGCACTCTTGCGGTATCATGGGGTATCCTGTACGCAGGGTACCGACAGATATGAATTATTATGTTATTTGGGTTATGATGGTATTATTTCCCATAGACATTATAGGATGCTTTTTACATGTTTTAGATGTCCTTTTCAGCAAATAGCCATTATTTATTATCGTTCCTTATTTAAGCTACATGTCATTATTTTCCCACACTGGTTGAGTACGACATGTGCACACCCTTGCAATTCTCCCACCAATAGCTTCAGGTGATGTTTGGGAGTACCCTGAGGATAATACGGAGTACTAGGCTATGTGCTGCTGTCGACTTGCCTGTGGTGTTGCCTGGAGCTGCGCTATCCCTTTTGCTTAGTTGCTTAATTAGATTATTTAGTTTTTAAAACTATTAATAATGATCATTAGAGTTGTAATTTGAGGATTATTTGATTATTGTAATAAAAGTACTTAACTAACTTGTGTTGTGGTAATTCTCTTTATATCATTTGTGATGCACTCGTGAGTGTGTTGAACATCCTCGGCACACATATGTGTCGCACTTGGTTCATTCTCGGAACCGGGTGTCACACCATCCTAGGGCAATGACTAACCTAAACATCGTTGAACCAATGTTGAAACATAGCATAAGTTATTCATATTAACTTGGTCATGCCATAACTAATTAGACTATAGTGGGGGTTTGTGGTGTTTATGATGATATAATGAGAATGATATGGCATAATCATAAATACTACTCCTACCACATACATGCAATCCACAATAAAATAAGAAATGCTTCATGAGAGTATATGAATAAAAGAAGACTAAAGATAGCATCTTTATTAAGAATAAAGTCACAAGTAGGAATAGGAATACGAGAGCCATACCTTTCCCAATTTTGAATTGGAAAGAGAGAGACTCATTCTACTCCTTCCTAACTTGGACTAAGGACTAGAGACTCGCCTCTCTACAGCCTAAACTCCTCTAAGCCTATGGAGAATAGTGGATACAATATAATGAATACTCAAGTGGTGTGCATGTGAAGTGAGGGTAGGAGGTCCTATCTATAGGTGGAGAAGGGTTGGTTACCGCCACCAAATGCGTGCGAATAAGTCATAATTATCTTCAGGAAGTTGGGAGAAGCCAACACGTGTCGATTGATCGAGTTTGGCGCCATGACCTAGTCTGCCGACTAGGGGTGTCAGCCGACCTGGTCAGGGCTCCGTCGAAGCTGTGTTTTCTTCAGGTCCCTGACAGGTGGGTCCCCTTTACCGACACAGGTGATACACCATTGGATGGCCTCGAATACTTCTATTTGTGGGCCATTTGATCCATGTGGTGCCACATGTTGATGCTTGATTGGCTGGGATGATATTTTATAGGATTCCTCCCCTCTTTTATCTCATTTAATGCAATAAATGCCTGCATGCACTATTTCTCCATGGACAAGTGGAAATAGTTTAAATAGAAAGGTGATGTGTGCAATAAATAGTATTTCCTTCACATAATTGAGTTATATTGATGGGTGAAATTAATATATAACAGCCATCAAAAAACTCCCCCAAGATTATCCTTTGCTCGTCCCGAGCAAAGTCAAGACATTAAGTTGATGATCAGGAGTTGCTACAATATTCTATTTTTCAAAAGAACCATGTGCACAACAAAAGAATCTACCTATTATTGAAAAAATTGGCATGGTAATTCACCCATCTCAAGTCATTTTGGGGCTTATGTGTTCTTCTATTCATGGGTGGTTGAAAGATAGAACAGCAAATGGAGTAAGCATATCATGGAGATCAAGTTCCATTAAAATTCTGGAGAGTTTAGTTTAGATTTTAAGTACCTCAAATTGATTCTCTCAATCACTCCTTTGTGTGTATTGGAACTATTTCCCCACCAAGGCATTTTGCCTAAACTTATCCTACCACAAAATAAGCTTGTATGTAGAGCTTGGTAGGGAATGTAGTAGGCATAGTCAAAAAATCAAGCCTTAGGAGAAATCAATTCAAAACTATTTGATTCAAGACTTGTGCATGTGTGATGGAGTGGAAGTGGATGCGGATGTTTGAGATGACTCCTATTTATGTAGACTCTCTTATTTTGTAGGGACAAAACATGGCTACTTTTTTTCTTCCTCCTTTTTCTCATGCTTATGTTGTGAACATGCATTTTATTTTTCTTGTAGCCATATCTTCTACTACCTTTTTATGCAATAAACTTGGAGAGAGTACTAAGCATGAAGGGTATGCAGTTTTTCTTTCTATTTTGGAATGATGGTATGATGGAATTTTGCTTACTTCCTGTGTAGAAGTATAGCATGTGCAAGTGAAGTCTTCAAATCAAAGAGAATGGAATGAATCCTCACATAGGTCTATACTAGTTTGACTAGGCTCAATGTGAAAAAAAATAGCATATGCATAAGGTCTATCAATGTAAAAATATCATGTGGCTTTGGTAGGTATTTCCAATCAATTGAGAGTAACTTAAACCTTTTTAGAATTTTTCCAGAAATCTAAGTTTCACTTTCAAACTAGAAATAGTAGCCTATCACTATATCATATCTCATAAAAACTTAGAATTAGATAAGATTTCGCTACCCACAATTTCTAAATCAAGGCAAAAGCAATATTTAGCTAATGAAAGCAATATTTCGGAGAGTAGTAACACTACAAGAATCGGGCAAAAAGCCGTCGGCAATATAGGCGTCGGTAACCTAAAGAAACCAACATACATATCGTATATACGTCGGTAAACCGACGTTCATAGCCAATGACTTAGATTCGATGTTTTTAACTCGTATGTACATTGGGTCCGATGCCTTTAAGGTTTAAAGTGTCGGTCAAAAGTACCGATGCCTTTAAAGTCCAACTTAATAGCTCAATTGTTAAGATTACATGTTACCAGTGTCATATACAGATACTGCATCTATTGCTGCACTTGTTGCTGTATTTGTTGCTGCTGTTGTTGCTATTGCAACTGCGTGTGCATCTCTTCCCGAGCGTCTCAATTCTTCTATTAATGCATCCGTCTCCGCATTAGACTAGGACCTACTAGAACTAGCACTAGAGTGTTGTCGCCTAACACAGGCCTCATGCTCCACAAACCGGTCGCCCAACCAAATCTACAAAAGATACAAGTGCGATGAATTGACATTCATTAACTTAGAAATAACATTATCTTTACACACATACCTCTCATGTGGTACACCTCCACCAGATTCGTATGTCGCATCCACATCCAACGGCGCTCTTACATAATCCGTCTCATCTCCATGATTTTTCCTGAAGCACTCAACATATTTCGCCTATGAGGATACAATGAGTTTATGAGTAGATGTAATAAAAGATAAAATGACTTGGATAGATCATACTTAACACTTTTTGCGTTGCTGCCTCGTCAGACAATTCCTCTTAGTGATTTTCGTCTGGACCTCTATGCCTCTTAAGGTAAACGTCAAGAAAGCTAGGAGTGATACCACTTTCAGCATGCTGCAATAACAAAATTTGAAGTTTTAATCGATACAATTATTTGAAGCAATCTAAATATGATTTTAAGAATTCATACTAGTCTTTGTTCCATCTGCGCATGTCCATCCGTCCCATAGTAATGCTTTCCAGGATTCCTCTTTCGGTTTTTTTGGTTTCTATCCAAAACTAACATGAACTCCTCTGATGCCCAGTACTCACTTAACCATTCCCAAGCTTCCGGATTCACACATACCCAATCTACATTGCTATTCAAGTACTCCTCCTTAGTTAGATGTAATTTGGTTGCATTATTTTTGATATACATGTCAACAGCTTAGTCTTGCAGTACTCAATCACAGCTTTGATCCGGGCATCAAAGAAGGAGTCCTTTGTGCGCCTTTTTGCTGACTCATGGAAAACCGCTCTTGCATATGCTTCACCCTCACCTTCCTGCGAACGAAACACACCCTGGAAAACAAACAACAATTTATGTAAATCAGAACAAGATGTAATATAATTGAAGGACTATGATAAACTTACCCAAAACATATCCCAAACTCTGTTCTAACAAGTACACATAGGGGCAAATCTTTCAGTGCATAGTGATCTCAACTATGAGTGACAATTCTTCGACCGTCCAACACAACCATCTCCGGAAAGCAAAACCCAATGGTGTTTCCCATCTCCGTGTTAATTACTCGTCGATGCCCCGTGCAATTCCAATTAACCTCGACCCAACACCTAGTACCCTTTGGCTTTATAACTATCCACTCATCCAAACTTTTTCTTGGAGTACAAAAAAGGTGCCTCCGTAGCGTATTACAACAATATTAGTTAATTAATTAACAATAAAACAAAGATAAAGATAGCTTATCAATTAATTCGAAATAGTACCTGAAAAGGCATCAAGCGGGTGGCTGACCTGCCTCAACTAGCTCCGCAAGACTTGCCAACCTCCTATCTCACGAGGGATCATCGCCCTCTGTGTCATCGCCGCCCTCGTCGTCCCCCTCATCACCACCCTCAGAGTAGGGCCGCCAAAAGACTGCTGCAATCGTATGGTCTCTCGTGTCCGAACTTGAGTCTCCTCCCTGCTTTGACGACTGTCTCACAGTATCTATCTCCTCCCCTTGCAAGTCCTGAGCCAAACTCGACGCTGGCTCTCGTGAGGGCACTAGCTATCACGAGGGCTCAGACTCTGAAACACGACACATGAGCTGCCTCTACCTGTCCACACTTACGCTTGTACCCTGAAAAGAAAATAAACATGTAACAAATATTAGATAGTTAATTATAATACTAATATGTATTTAAAAATAAACAAGTACCTGAAACAAGTTTGTGTGCTCCGAACTACTAGTGTGGTCCGAACTACCACTGTGATTTTTCCTGCCAAGTTTGATATGCTTGAACATCTGCATAAATTTTAAAATAATGATTAGTTATACAAAACAAAATATAAATAATAAAAGATACTCAAAATGTGTATAGTAAGAATCAAAATCTAACAGAATGCGTACAATAAGAATAAAAACCTAACAGAATGCTGACAATAAGAATAAAAGATCATCAACATCAGAATCTTCTTCAACCACACGTGCTTGAAGATGTTAGCGTATCTCTTGTTCTTCTATCTCTTCCTCAAACTCTTCTCCTTCACTGTCTTGATCTAATCTTTGTTGATCCTCAATAATCCTTTTCTGCTTTTCAATAATCCTTTGTGACTGTCAAATATGTTTCCTCGAAATGCCAGTATGTTCTTTAGACATTAACTCAAAGGTACCACTAGCTATCTCTGCTAGTCCCGTCCCGCAAGATATCCTAAAATCTTCTACTTCCTTGACTTCATCTTGATAGACACAACCATGATCATCTTCCTGATTCTCAAAGTATCCATCATAATGACGATGGTCCACTTCAGGATTAACTTTGTATACAAGCCACCAATTTTGAAACTTGGATGAGGATAACTTAAATAGTACACTTGTTCCACTCGAAGGGAAAGTACAACATTGTTGTTATGAGCTGTGTACCAAGAGTTGTGGTTAACCTCCACCATTCCAAAATCATCGACTTGCATGCCCAATGTTGGATAAAATCATTGACAGTCGAAAATCACAAGCTTTAGTTCTTTCGGACCGCCAAATGTGTACTCGATTATTTTTGAAGAACATTGTAGTAAGCATTGACTTCTCAACTACGCTCCACTACCGTTATCATTACTCCACTGTTTGATGTGGCTGCAAGTGGGCTGCTTGCTTCTAAAATTGCCATACAAAAATGGTATCCATTGCTATTGTATCGGTTAAATTCTCTTGCTTTCAGTTGACCATGTGAAATCTATCGCAAGTCATCTGAGATGTTGCAATCTTGCCTACACTACATAAATAGACAAAGTTAGCATTTTACGACAAGCATGTGAACTATGATTGAAGATAAAAGACAGATAGAAACATTACATGTTCACGGAACCATGCCACAAAGCTTAGCCCACCATTGATGCCATCCTGACGCATCTTATCCAATTAACTTCGTGTAAGTCTTCGAGAAGATGTCCAATACAACTTGTTAAATATTTCAAAATATGGTAAAACTTCCTCCATGTTGAAAAACATGTAAAGCATGGTGTAGTTCCTCTCTTGCTCTGAAATATGATGAGAAGTGGCAGCTCCAACACCTTTACCCTTCCAATTAAAAATCTCAAGCTCAGTCATATGTTGCTCTTCCACATCATGATATCGTGTCTTAGATGCATTCACATTGTTGGCACGTGAGAAATATTTCTTTGAGAAATCTGTAATGTCTTTAGCTGCAAATGCCTCTGCAATACACCCGTCAACTCTTGCCTTTGTGCGCTCTGTAGCTCTAAGTTTTTTCAATTCCCTTTCTTGATTGTACATCCACCTGAACTGTGCAGGACCCACTACCAACACTTCATAAGCTAAATGCACCAGAAAATGTTGTATAAAATTCATAAAACCAGGTGGAAAGACTTTTTCCATCTTACATACAGGCACAGCGATTTCTTTCTCCCACTGTCGCATCATCTTCTTTGACACTTCCTTAGCGCATATCTCCCTATAAAAGTAGCTAAGTTCAGCAAATATCATCCACAAATCAGGTTTGAACTAGCCACGGAACATTACGCGCACAAGTATATCCATCATAATATGGTAATAATGACTCTTCAGCCCATTTAGTTTACTGGTACTAAGGTTAACACATCGTTTTATGTTAGCTGCATAGCGGTCTGAAACTTCAATGTTTTCAACCAAGTAAGTATTTGTCTTCTTTCTTCTGGCTTGACACAGTAAGGAGCTCGTGGCCTACTATCATTTCCACTTATATTAGTTATAATCTCAAGCCTAGGACGATGACAAAGATCAACTAAGTCATTCCTTGCATTCATATTATCTATGGTTTGATCGGTGAAATCAAAACTCATACTTATGATGCTTTTAGCCACATTACGCTCTTGGTGCATCAAATCTATATTGTGCGGTAAAAGAAACACCTTTGCATATGATAGCTCCCAAAGAAAAGAAATATGAGTCTAGTTGTGTTCTGTACCACACCCTTTGAAACCACCTTTAGCGGACTCTTTTAACTTTGCATGCCATGCCATATACTGTTTGCTTGTCAATTGATGAGACGAACCTTTTCTAACCATTTTGCCTTTCTGGAATGATTGTGTATCACTCCTGAAAGGATGGTTTGAAGGAAGGAATCGTCGATGACAATAAAAGAAGGTGACTTTTTTTCATACTTTAACCTGATAGCATCAACGTTAGCCATACATATGGGACAACACAATTGTTCGTGAACACACCAACCAGCCCAAATGCCATATGCCAACAAATCATAGATCGACCATAGATATGCGGCACGTAAAGTAAATTCCCATTTTGGATGATTGTCATGTGCCTTTACACCATGCCATAACTCTTTCAGCTCTTCAATCAACATCTGCATAAACACATTGATTTTCTTCCCAGGATGTTTAGGGCTAGGAATGATAGCTGTGACAAATATTTATCCTTCTTTCATGTACATATTGGGAGGAAGATTGTATGGCATGATAAATACAGGCCAACAAGAGTATGGGCTGCTACTGGTGCTGAAAGAAGTGAAACCATCTGTTGACAATCCAAGACAAACATTTTGGGGATCTCTGGCAAACTCTGGATCAAAATGGTCTAGAGCTTTCCATGCCGCGCCATCAGGAGGATGCGTCATAATATCTTTGTCATCGCTCTCACGTGTCCCTTCAGAATGCCACCTCATCTGTTTCGCTGTTTTGTGGGATAGGAACGACCGTTTTAGCCTTGTTGTGATAGTCATGTACCGAAGCTGTTTAATCGGTACTTTTGGAGTTATTTCCTCTCCATCATTGTTCAGAACCTTGACATATCTAGATGCATTGCAATGCATAAAATGGGTATCATTCATGTGTTCCTTCCAAAACAACATGCAATTATTATCCCATGCATCAATCTTCTTATAGTTCATGCCAAGATCGCTCAAAAGCTTCTTAGAGTGGTATATGTCTTTTGGCATATTATGCCCAGATGGAAGGAGATCAATAATCAGATTCAAGATACCATTATATCAATTAATTGCGAAATTGAACATGGACTTCATCGCCATAAGTTGTGCCACCGCTTGCAGAACGGTCACATTGGTGCTCTCATGCACTTTTTTATCTAAGGCAGAAAGAAGGTCATAAAACTCCTTCACCTCCTTCGGCATTGACCCCTCTTCGTACTCTCTACCAATGTCCGCTAACATCTCATCCATCCGATCATCATCCTCGTTTATGTCTGATTGATTGTCATGAACCATCTCCCCATGCTCTTTCCATACTAGGTAGTCTGGCATAAAACCGTGCTTGCAAAGGTGCAACTCAATTTCATCCTTATATAGATGTTGGCAATTAAGACACTTGCTACATGGGCACTTCGCAAGATGTGCACCACAATCAAAGGCTTGGTTGATGAAAACATCCGCGATACGAGTCCATTCCATAGTGTGCACACCACTTGAACTCCAACCATCACACATCGCTTTATGATCATCACTCATTTTTTAGCTTATACCTTCAAATTAGAAAATGTAAAAAATCTAATAGATAATACACACAAATCATATAACTATATATGAGATGTATCATTCTTTTATGAATGACAACATGGAGACTCACTCTACATTACCTAGTGAATATAACAGCATCATCAAAATCGCTAATTAAATTTATATATGTTACTCTTCCAACAAACATACATTAGTAATTCATTTTAACTCAAATTTTTGGTTTGCAACAAATAGCTAAACATGTATCTTAAAATACATTTCAAACATACATATTAACACAATTAATAGGTAGGAATTCAACTAATAGCTAGAAACATGCATACATTAGAAATTCAACTAATTAATACCTTGAAATTCAACTAATAGCTAGAATTATAGATTAAAAAGTAAACTAATAAATTGAAATGCAACTAATATAACTTATATTATATCTTCACCACGGAGGGCTGCGGTGCGCGAGTAGAGGGCACCAGATGGTCTGCAGGGGTCGGAGGCACCGGAGGGGCCGAAAATCGGGCGGCGCCAGAGGGGCCGGAGCGCGGGCGGCGATGGAGGGTCGGAGGGCGGCGGCACGCGGCCGATGGCGGCGGCGCCCGGGCACAGGGCGGCGGAGGAAGGGCGGGCGCCAGAGGGACGGGCGCCGGGGGGGGGGGGGGGGGGAGGGGGGCGGAGGGCGGGCGGCAGCGGGCGTGCAGAGGGCGGTGGAAGTGAGGACTGCGGGCGCAGGCGGGAGTGAGGAGCGCAGGCGTTAGGGTTTACCATTTCGCGTGAGCCGTGCCCACTTATAGCCATCCGTGGGATGCCCCTGACGCCTCTAATCTTAAACCGTCAGTGCATCCTCGAGACCCGACAACCATAGCCGTCAGACCTCGGCACATGTCTCGACCTGCATCTGGGCCCACTTTAAAACTGTCGGTGTCCCAGAGAAACCGACAACATTATTATAGCCGTCATTTTTTGATGCCTAGCCGATGTTTATAACCTTATATTCGTCGGTTGTCCAGTTCAGACTGACATATTTAGTTAAAACCGCGGCCAGCCGACGCTCATAACTTTATAACCGTCGGGACAAAAAAACCGATGCTTTTAATCAAATAAATGCAACGGCGCTGATGGTCTTACTTAGAACCAACGGCCGTTTTCCCATTTACTGTAGTGTAAGTTATAAACTAGGGGCTTAGGAGAATTAAAACAGAGCAACTATTCATCATTTCATCTATGTGAACTATAAACCATTCTTACCGCACATCTTTTATTTTATTTGAAAGCAAATCTACTCTACTTTTTTTTATATGCAAGGTGAATGGTGGATGAATAGAAAATAAATATGCAAGGGGTGTGATACAATTTACCTCAAGTGGGTTTCTCCCCCAAGCTTGTTCTTCAATCACCTCCATGATGAGGGTTGAACCCTTGATGACAGAAGTATGCCGCGAGATTGGCTTGTTGTTGTAGTTGTAGCGTGGAGTTGAAGTTGGTGAATTGAGTGTCCATGTGTTGTTGCCAATCTTGGGTACCTTGGACATGCTCTTGGAGAGTGTTGAAGATGTCACCCATTCTCATGTCAAGGTCTTCCATACGTCTAGTGAGATCCGTCATTGCTTGGCTATAGTCCTGATGACTTCTAGCCTAAGAGGAACGACATCTTCTCATGGACGTTGGAGGCAAGCTGCTAGAGTTTTAAGTGGATAGGGGTGGCTCCCACGTGGCACCCAGCCATCAATGCCAAGACAGACCTCCGGTCTCATATGATAGAGGTTGAGTCCATCCGGGTGCATCACCTGTTGGGTTCTCTTCCTCTTCGTACTCATGGACCGGGGAGGTTGTTGGAGGCATGACCGCTCTCCTTGTGTGACTTCTAGTTACCCTGCCAGAGACATTACTTCTTCGGGCTTCCTCAATGGGAAGAAGGTCAATGGTTAGCCTCCGGCATTTGTACAAATGAAAATCCAGGTTAGGTAACTGAATTTCATTGACAAAGCCCTTTTGGCTCATCGTGTTGTTCATTGTTTGGCCTGTATTTTGAAGTTCTGCCGTCGTCATCGTTGGACCGCTGAGGACGTCGCTCTCTGTCCATCGTGGAGCCAGCAGACTAGGCCGTTTCAAGTTTGACATCAATAGACGAACTGAGCACCAGGACACCATCTTGCTCATGGTACAAACCGTTCCTAAGCTAATCCTTTATCGAGTACGAAATCCTCTTATCCTTTTCGGCATGGTTTAAACGCCTTTCCTAGGTTCACCTTGCAATTCGTTTTCTAGATGTAACTATCTTTAAATCCAGTTACATATTAGTTTGCTAGCCTCCTTGCAGTTCTGTACAAACAAAAAGTAGAAAGAATCATCGAGGAATGGCTATGTTATGTCGGTTTTTGTAGCCGCCATGATGAAACCGTCGGCACGCCGTCGAACTCGTCATTGCCGACTATTCCACTTCATTTGCACCGCCAAATCATCATCCCCATGCTTCCAGGAATGTTTCTATCCTCTTCCCTAGCCTTTTGCGCCATTCCCGTGCGATTCCGACGCTAGCCGAAACCCTAGCACCGGCGCCGCCGTCGCGCCGCCACCTCCGGTCGTCGCTGCCATGATTGGACCCCACCATCGTGTTGCGCGGTCGATTTTGAGGATAGGCGGTCAGAGCGGAGCCTAGTGAAGGTCGACACAGCCAATACTGGCAAGCTCGCCGGCGTAGCGCCACCGCGGCCGCGTCGCGCGTCGGGAGGTAGGAGATGACTCGCGGGCCCCGCCTATCAGCGACGCGTGCGAGCGCTCAGACCAGCTGCGGCTCTGGATCCGGTGCGGCTACGAGGGTTAACCCCGTGGCCCTTGGTGCGTCCCAGCTGCGATTGGTTGATTTTAAACCAGTAGGCCCGGCTGCTTTATATAAATGTTTCCCGTTGGAAAATAATTCCAGGATTCAACCAAAGTTCTAAAAATCATTACTCCTACTAGAATTGCTCAAAAATTTCCAAATAAATTCTGGTAGACTCATATAAATCTCTACTTTGCAGTGATGCAATTTATTGGACATGAAAATACCAGAATTTATATAATTAATTCCTTTTAGCTAACTGCTTGGGAACTTAATTACTCCTGTTCTGTTAATTGGAAAATTCCCAATTTTGGTCAGAACACTATTATTCATACACTTGATCTCCAGTAAAAATTTCAAGTCATTGGACTTCAATTACTGGGTTGATCAGTGTTCCAAATCTCTATGTAGTTAAAAATTGAGAAAAATACAAAATGAATTTAAGCTTTTTCCCCAAACTTGTAAAATCAGTTTCTCCCTGTAGGAAGCTTAGAAAATTGTGAAACCAATTTTCCTAGAACCAGTGAGACCCCACTACATGGTACAACCACTGGTAGCCATGATAGACCTCCAGAATTACAACCAAAATTTAGAGAACATTTATACTTGTAGGAATTTTAGGGATCATAATCTTATTTGATTCACAAGATATTAGCTTGTGACCTTAAACTTATTATTTATTCTCAAAGTCATTCATATATAGTATATGCATAACGTGTAGTAACGGAAGTCAAGGAGCAGCCGGAAGCTTTGGAAGTCCAGCTGCCGAAGACTAACATAGACTCAGACTCGTATTCAGGCAAGCCCCGGTTTGCATTTAAGTTCCTTACATTGTCTTTCCAGTTTTCATTCACCTTACTTCTTCAGATATTTGTGCATTAAGGTGTTTGACATCCACTTGCACGACCAAATAACCCAGAGAGTGGTTAGAATAGCTCACAGACTCGTGTAGTAACTGCCATGCTTATACTCATAGGGATCCGGTAGAAGCCGAGTAGTTGGAATCTACTCGCGAGATAGGATTTTGTCACATGAGATAAATTGGATCAAGAAATGTTTTATAAATATGAAATTGAGACCGCTCAGAGATGAGTAGGAAGCGACAAGAGGTGGTCTTGGTCGCATAGCTCTGACCGTGTCGATTAAGGCCCGTGTCGTGTTCAGCCCTGCTGGACAAGCTTGAATTTTACCGGCGACATACTGAAGAAATGGGCTTCAGCAAACTGACGTAGCTTGATACTGGTTTGTCGAGGCATTCCGTTCTTTTTTATAGGCGTGGGTTGAGGGCAGCAAGGTATAAATCAGCTGGTGGGCATGTCAGATTACGCCCCATGCAGTAACCTCCTACTCGTGACGGATCGACTGGTTCGACATTCGAGTGTTGGGTGAAAGGTGGCCAGATACGACCAGTACTAAAGTGCTACGTCGGTACTGATGTACTCACTGGCACTTCCGAAAGTGTGTATGTGTCATGTTGTCCGGGTTTGTCTTGATTGCAATCACCGTTACTCGCGGTAATAGAGTACCACTTGTTCACTGCGCTGTGACATAGTAAATACTTAAGAAGCCAGAAGAATATGATGTATTGAATTATAATTGTTTTGCATCCTTGTATGGCTTAGAGATAGCACAATTAAAAGTTTATAGTTTCCCCATACTTTACCTGTAATAGCATTATGTGCTTTGGGCATGTCATATCATCGGCATAGCGTTTTTTGTTTGATTGTGGAGTCTATGATGTGCCGTGCCTAAAGAATGTCATGTGCTACTTAAAACATGACTATAAGGATCCACTTGTAGGCGAGTCCTTTATGTTATTCCTCACCTATGCTTAGTATTCACCCCTGCATATGTCTAGTGAGACGGGTTAGTCTTGCTGAGCCTTAAGCTCACATTTGTAGTTAACAAGTTTTAGCATATTATACGACTAATGACGGGTTCGATGACGAGGCTGCACCCCCTCCAGGGTTTACAGCCAAGTGGGAACCCTGCATGCCACCGTAAGTTGGGTGTTGCTAGTGCAAAGCATCCAGGGCATGGATGATTTTGCTTTTGCATAGCTAGTGCTGATAGTGATGATGTATAGTTCTCTTTCCTTTTCGCTTAGTATTATAAAACTTCCGCTGTGTTTATAAATAAATACTTGGTATTGTATTTAATTCTCGTTCTTTTTCTTGTATACTGTTGGGTGTCGCATCGCACGACACCACCCAATGAGATCCTTGGATGTCGGGATTCCGGTCCCCACATCATAGACACCGCATTCACTTTTCCACTGGAGGAACAACTGCAGTGAGTTGATCCATCTCAGCTTCCAACATCTTGTTGAAGATCAGTTGGTTCTTGAATGCCGAGGATATTCCTTCAATCTTGGCATTAATGATTTCTAGGGTCTTGTCATTAGCCGAAAGCTTCTTTGATAGAGCATCATTGATCTTCAATTGGCTAATGGCAAGTTCTCTCAAGTTGGATTGATTTCAATTGTTTCCATTGTTGTTGTGCCCTCCTTGAAAGAATGGGTGTGGTTGGCCCCACCCTTGACCTCCTAGACGATAGCCATTGTTGTTCCCATTGTTTTCAATGTATATGACATCCTCACGGGTTTCTGGGAAGTCATTGACCAAATGGTCCGTGTTGCTACAGAGTTCACAGGTGATGTGAGAGCCTAGGGCAGAGGCATTGCCACATACGTCACCACTGGCTTGTCCATCAATCTTCTTCATGAGAAGGTCCAATTTGGCAGCGATCATGTCCACCTCCTTGAAGGTGTGCATGCCTCACTGATGGGTACAGAGACGCCCATCGATCCAACCCATTTTGAGATTATCTTCTCAATTATGTCTTTGGCTTTGGGCACCGTCTATGAGAAGAAGGCACCTCCAGCAGCAGGATCAACATGGTCACGAGCGGAAGGAATCAGCCCGTTGCAGAAGTTTTTGATAATCAGCCAGTTGTCCATCCCATGGTGGGGACATGCCAAGATGTACTCCTGAAGTCTTTCCCAAGCCTCAGGAATAGACTCCTTGGAATCTTGCTGGAAGCTGGAAATTCTTCCACGTAGGGCATTAGTCTTGCCCAACGGGAAGAAATTGGCGAGGAATGTTGTGGAACACTTCTCCCAAGTGTCTACATCACTTCGGTTCACGTAGAACCACTACTTCGCTCTCCAAGAAAGGATAACGGAAATAGCCTAAGATGGACGGCATCAGGAGATACGTCCTTGATCTTAAAAGTGCTGCAGATCTCAAGGACCTGTTGCATATGAGCACTTGCATCCTCGTTAGCATTCCCACAAAATGGGTTGGTTTGCACCATAGTGATCAGGCCAATCTTGATTTCGAAGTTCATGTCTCTCATGTTAACAGTGGGTCTAAAAGGCACATTGTTCGCAGAGGGAGCCGAAAACTCACGAAGGGTCTTCTGGGCCATTGGCGTTCTGGTTGTTGGTGCAGTTGCACTGGCTTGCTTTGCCACACGAAGCTTATTAGGAGTAATGATACGAGGTCAATCTCTCAGAAGGGATTCAGGATCTTCAATCAAGTTTTCTGGCAAGCGGAAAACAGACATACACTACCCTGTTTTCACATAAAATGTGAAAAAAGGGTCATCCAACTAAAACCTACCCAGGGTCCTATCTTATTCACTCAATCATGCAATACTTCGGTTGACTTCCCCGGCAACGGCACCAGGAATGCTTGTTGACGTTTTTTACGTCATAGATAAAAATCAAGAAGTGCACGGAAACTATCATTGTAGCATTTCCCCTTAAAAGATTATTCCAAGTGTGTCATTTATATTCTCCCAATGGAATGCTAGGTGGAAGCATGGCAATCATCAAGTGTAGGAATAGGTTGGTCTAGGTAGGGTTCTAGTGAAGATGGATAATAGATATGTGGAGGTAGTGTGACACACACAAGAACATCCTATTCTAAGGGGGGTAAATTGGTCAATGAGGGATTACGCTAAGAGTTAGGGAGGTACTCCTACAATGCTTCTAGTATACATATACATATCCTAAGTTAATTACTAATGAACATGTCAATGGTGAATTCTTATGCTAAGTTGTTCAACACATCAGGCACGGGTTTACCCCTAGCAATACTAGGACGACTCCCGCAAAGAGCCTATGGCATAGCCGAAAGTGGAGGATTACAAGGATAGATAGGGTTGTCACCACCTACTGCCTACCTCTTTAATACGTGGGTCTACAAGACATCCAATGCTACTTAACTATCCTAGCACCATGCTAGCATATTAAGTAAATACCTAGGGAGCCGGGGCACAAGCCATCCTAAGGCAATGACTAACCTAAACATCATTGAACCAATGTTGAAACATAGCATGAGTTATACATATTAACATGGTCATGTCATAACTAATTAGACTATAGTGGGGGTTTGTAGTGTTTATGATGATATAATGAGAATGATATGGCATAATCATAAATACTACTCCTGCAACATACATGGAATCCACAATCAAACAAGAAACGCTTCATCAAGTATATGAATAAAAGAAGACTAAAGATAGCTTCTTTATTAAGAATAAAGTCACGAGTACAAATAGGAATATGAGAGCCATACCTTTCCCAATTTGTAATTGGGAAGAGAGAGACTCCTTTTACTCCTTCCTAACTTGGACTAAGGACTAGAGACTCTCCCCTCTACAACCTAAACTCCTCTAATCCTATGAAGAATAGTGGATACAATAGAATGAACACTCAAGTGGTGTTTGTGTGTGTGTTTGTGTGTGTGTGTGTGTGTGTGTGTGAATTGAGGGTAGGGGGTCCTATTTATAGGTGGAGAAGGGTCGGTTCCTGCCACCAAATGCACGCGAATAAGTCATAATCATCTTCAGGAAGCCGAGAGGAGCCAACATGTGTCGACTGACCGAGTTTGGTGCCAAGACCTAGTGGGCCGACTAGGGGGATCTTCTGACCTAGTCAGGGCTTCGTTGGTGCTTTGTTTTCCCCCATGTCCTTGACAGGTGGTTCTCATTTACTGATATAGGTGATACACCATTCAATGGTCTCGGATACTCTATTTGTGGGCCATTTTATCCATGTGGTGCCACATGTCAGTGCTTGATTGGTTGGGATGATATTATAGGATTACTCCCCCTCTTTTACCTCATTCCCTGCAATAAATGCCTGCATGCACTATTTCTCCATGGACAAGTGGAAATAGGTTAAACAAAAAGGTGATGTGTGCAATAAGTAGTATTTACTTCACAGAATTGAGTTATATTGACGGGTGAAATTAGTATATAACAGCCGTCAACATTCACCTCCTCTTTCTCTTGGGCTGAGTTCTTTGGATCCTCATGAGGTCTAAGCTTGCTTCCAAGAGGCGGCGGGCGGGTCTTCTTACGTGCCATCATCCTAGTGGTAGGCATCTATAGAGAAACATGAGATCATTAGAGAAGAGTGTAAATGCAAATCTGAAATTGCTGCAGCCATAAAAGAAGGGTGTGCGATAGCTCAAAAAGATGGAAAAGAGGTAAAAATGCAGCAGCAGCAAAACCACACATTTTTTCTTATAAATGTTGTTAGTAGAAGGCAAAATAGTACAAGAATAGGCAATTTAAAAAGGAAAGGAGTCCTAAGGGTTTTGTGGTATCCATTCTACCTAGGCATGCATCCTACGGTCAAACACAATTTCGAGAATAAACCAAGTGGGATGCATATTTGTGCTCGGGATGTTCGACACACATACACGAGTACATCACAAATGATATTCAGGTTATACCATGTTGCGAATAATAAATAGTATCTTATTACAATATCCAAATAGTCTCAAGTGACAACTCAAACAATATAGCAGCGGGAAACTAAGCAATTAGTAGACTCCAGCTCCACAGGCATTTGATAGTAACATGCACGCCTAGTACTCCTCAAAATCCTCAGGATACTCCAAATTATCACCTTAATAAATTAATGGGGAAATAGCAAGGGTGAGCACATGTCGTACTCAGCATGTGTGGGAAAGTATGACATGTAGCTTAAACAAGGATGATAGCAATTGTCATTGCAGAAAAGCACATTTTATTCATAAAAGCAAGAAAATGTGACTTATGATTACTAGGTGAGGTCAATACCCAACATAACCCAATAACCAACAATACCATATCCAAATCCACCAATTACCATTACCAACAATTCAATAACCATCCGACATAATTAATCATGACTATCCATATTTGTCTGTAACCATTCATATCCAAATAATCATAACCAAATGCATAACCCAATACCGAATTCTAGCCTTTATTCAATACTCAGATCCATAACTCTAATCATGTGAGTGTCCAGGTCGCTCATAATCGGGAGTACGTTTTAGACTCTGCATAGGTGTCACTACTTTACCCACAAAGTCGTGATTTCATCACCTTTCGACGACTAAGAACCTCTATTATGCCGTCTCACACTTCCGTCAGTGTGTTTGGCAAAGAGATCACAAAATAGCCTTTACAAAGTGACTACCAGCATGTGCGGAGCCACTAAGGTTTCATCGGAGGTGATGTTTCACAACTGAGCACATCCATCCAAGGGACCCCTCTTGTGCCGTTCGAATCCCAGGGCAGTCCCACCATTATTGCAAACCCAACTGACTTCCATTCCCCGAGTCTTCCATATGATCTGAATGATGCTGGCAATACACTAATTAATTGGCTAAGCCACACCCATACTTGGCCATGTGATGGCAGTATAATCCAGGGTGTTCGCCCCATGAACCAGTCCTTAGATCTAGAGCAAGCAAAACCACCATACTATCCAACCCATTCCACATAATCGGCTTGCTTAGATCCCTAGGTTCCACGTTTCTACGAGTTGTTATCATCATTTCAGATAGTTCACATGATCAAAGTTCATAATCAAGTTATTTAGCTGTTCCCAATCCAAAATAAGCAAAGCAAAGAAAAAGTGTAAAATACCCTTCTCGACTCTCTACACTACTTCTCGAGCGACAAGGCAGGACATACAAGTCTAGTAAACAACTACCATGGATTTTCCCATCAAATTGACACAAGCATGCAAATTCGAAATAAAACATTTCAAAAATAGGATCAAAATGTTCAAGGGCACTTTCCTTGCTCTGGTAGCTGGTTTGGATCGAGAGCTTCAAAGTTCTGGTGCTGAAGGTCCTCGAAAGCACCCTCTAGAGTGTTTCCTTCTATTTTGCATGACAAACATGCGAACAAGCATTACAATCAATAAATGCCCATATATTACACAATATGCCATGATATGCATGAATGATGCAATTATGGTGTAAATAATGTTGCTAAGTTACTACTATTGCTTACTAACTAGTTACAATTAAGTTTTACACGGTTGAGTAAGTTTCGGGTCATTTTCGAAAAAATGGGGAAATTTCAGGATTTTCTGGAATTTGGAAACCGAACTAGTCCGCACTAGGGTCGGACATGTCCGCTCTGGACCAGAATAGTATGCATTGGATCGGACAAGTCCGCTATGGTCCAGGGTCTTGCGAACTTCCCAGCTAGGGGCATGGTTTGAATCAGGTAGGGGATCAATTTTGACGTCAAAAATTGGATGTAGGGTAGTTACTGTGAATGTAATGGTCCAACGGTCGAAGATTAGGCGTAATGCACGAAACTTGACGTCTAGATCTGTTGACGATGAATCAACGGCAAGATGAATAAGAATAACATTGATGACGAAGAGTTGATGAAGAAGATCACAGTAGCAATGACGATCTTGCCAGATTATCCTTCTTCTCCTCCCTATTCTCCTTCCTCTTCTCCTTCCTATTCCTTCTCCTTCTTCTCCTCCCTTCCTTGTGGTTGGAGCTTCTCTCTTGAACGGTGGCTCATTATGAGATGGCAGGACGGTGGAGTTTTCTCACGTGGCAGGGGTGAGAGGAGGGCTTTATGTTGTTTATATAGGGGTGGAGTGGTGGGGTTAGGGTGGAAACATAGTAGGACTTGGTGGCGACAAGTAGGGCCTTGGTGGGTCACACTTGGGCTCTTTCAGGGTGGGGCATGACACCCTAGGGTCTAAATATGTCAACCACTCAATAAAACGTCGTGGAGGAAAATTTGAATCTGAGTCGAAACCCAAAATACCTGACTTGTCCGTTTTGGTACCGGACAAGTTTGTTTTCCTTTCTGTAGCCACAACGGACTAGTCCGTTGATGAGCGGACAAGTCTGTTGTACCACAGCGAAAAGGGGATTTTTGGACTAGATCAAAATTATCCAGACAAGTCTGGGGTTTTACATTTTCATAATCAAACTAGTCCGCAAAATTAACGGACAAGTCTGTGACACCCGATTCTGAAAAACAAACCAAGTGCAGTGTATTTGTGCCGAGGATGTTGCTTCACACATACACATGAACATCACAAATGATAATGAGAATTTAACCATGTCATGAATAATAAATATACCTTGATTCTATTGCAGTAGAAAATAATCTAGCGTAGGCAACTCCAACTCCACAGGCAATCGATAGTAGTACGCACGCCTAGGGCTCCATGTTGTCCTCTAAATTATCACTTGTAGCTGAATTAATTGTGGGAATAGCAGGTGTGAGCACATGTCATACTCAGCAAGTGGGGTAAAGTATGACATGTAGCTAAAACAATGATGTTAATAAATGGCTAATTGCAGAAAAGTACATTTCATAAACATGTAAAAGCAACATACAATGTCTATGTGTGACTCTCATCATCACCCAAATAATTATCATAACACATATTCAACATCCTCATTTACCATCATAATTCATTTATAACCAGCCAACAATTAAGATTATAACCATATGCCAATTTCATATCTTCTCATAACCAACCATACTCATATGACATAACCAATCCCATACCTAACCATCCTAAAACCCAAGTCCAATTCTAATCATGTAAGTTGTCCAGGTGCTCGTGACCAGGAGCACGACTATCATGATAGTTTTACACCCTATAGAGGTTGTACCACATTACACACAAGTTCGTGATTTCGTCACCCGTCAGCGGCTAAAGAACCTCCATTATGCCAAATACACTACCTTTGGTGTATGGCCAAGAGATCACAAAATAGCCTTTACAAAGGGACCACCAGCATGTGCAGATCCACTAAGGTTTCACCGGAGGTGATGTCTCACAACTGAGCACATCTATCCAAGAGCCCCCTCTTGTGCCGTTCAGATCCCAAGGTTGTCCTGCCACTAATGCAAACCCAACCGACTCCCATTCCCCGCTCCCCCAAATGATCCGAACAATGCTAGTGATACACCTAATTAATTTGCTAAGCCGCACCCATACTTGGCCTTGTGGTGGCACTGTTGTTCTGTCATATATTTGCATGAACCGGTCCGTAGATCTAAGGCAAGCAAAACCACCATACCATCCAACTCATTCAACAATACCATGCTTGCCTAGATCACAAGTTCTATGTTGCTAAATTAATCATCATCCCATTATCATCCAAAATTCTCATATTTAAAATTTTCAAGCATAGTATTTAAGTTACCCATAACCCATGTAGCGATGCAGTACAAAAGGGAAAAATACCCATACCCTATTTATCATGTATATCTCGGCGACAAGAGGTGGCATACAACACTAGTAAACTCATATGTATGGGTTTCCCATCATATTGACACAAGCATGCAGTTTCACAAACAAAACATTAAAAACATAAATCAATATGGTCAAGGACACTTACCTTATATTCCGCAATTCGATGGTCAAGCAAATCAAAGTCTTGCACATGAAAATCCTCAAATATTCGCTTCTCGATCATAACTTCTTGAGCATATCAGTCTACTCGTAATCAAGCACATACACATACAAACATACAAATAAATGCATTGCAAATACTAATCGATATGCGAAATATGGATGCATGCAGAAAATATGTTTGTATTAATGCTAAATAAATTTCAATAGCTTTTCAGTAATTTTCGATAATGACTTCCTATTTATTTCGGCAAGTTTGGGATTAATTACAATTAATTCAGAGGCAAATTTTTTTTACAAAATATTACCTATGCTGAAATACTATTAATAACTTTCTAGAATTTCTTCTAAATTTTTCTGGAATTTTTCGGGATTTACTTTGATACATTATGAGTAAATTAGTCTTAAATCCTATTTATTAAGTCTGGAAAGCGGATTAAATAATACTGAAAATATAAAATTGATTCAAATCTAATAACATATTGATCTTGTATGATTTAATCTAATTTGTAAGTTCCAAGTGATTTAAGATGATTTGACCATGATAATTGGCCGCTGAATAAATTAAACTCTAAGCATTGTTTAATAGAAAAATTAAATCAATCGTGCTGTTTGGATCTAAACAGTAAATCCTACTGTGTGCATGGTTATTCTCGACGATCATGGAACAGCAACGTCGCGTAGATGAGGAAGACGACGGTGAGGCGTTGATGGAAAAAAAAACGATGCAGCGATCTCTCGCAAAGAATGGCAAAAATGGCGGCTCCTGCCTTTTCTTCTTTTCTTCATTTCTTGCTTTTTCTTCTCGTGCTGGTGCTGCTCTCGATGGCGTGGCTACGCTAGGGCTCTCTCCTATTTTTTTCTTCTCTTCTCTTGCGGCTGGATGCCCTAGTTTTTTTCTTTTTATTTTTCTTCTCTGTCTGCTGCTTACGGGACAAGGGCATCGGTGCTTGGCAGTCATGGGAAAAATGATCTAGGGCAGGGCTACGACAGCTTATGGTGGCTTTTATAGCCGGAAGCCACGCCGCCGTATGGGACTTGGAGTCCCGCTCGGTGCGGCACTGAGCGCTAGCGCGCGTGCAGCTCGGGAGTTCCAAGCGTCCACGCTCAGGCGCGCCATGCCCGGAAGCTTCCGGGCAGGTGCGGTGGTTTTTTTTCTTTTTTTTGTTTTTTATTATTTATTTATTTATATTTTCTATTCATGTATTTTATTTATTTTTTATTTTATTTCTTTTATTCTTATAAATATATTTTATGTTTGTTTATTCTTTATATTTATTTTTTGTATTATACTTATATTATTATTATTATTATTATTATTATTATTATTATTATTATCTTTTATTTTCTTGTTATTTGTTATCTACATATATATTCTTTCCCTTTTTATTTATTTACTTTGTTATTTGTATATTTTTTATTTATTATGTTATTTATTTCTTGTATATATATTTGTTTCTTATTTATTATTTTTATTATATATATATTTCTACATCTTTTATTATTTCTTCTATTAATTTTGTTTTCTAATTTCTTTGTATAAAATTTTTAATTTGATTTTAATAGATCTAGTTACTTAGTCCATGCTTAAATGTGAACGCATATGCATCGACATTTTAGTTTATTATCATTTATTTTCTTAGTGCATATATATATGTACATGGTTTATCTTATTATTTTTCCTTTTCATATTAAATTTTTCTTTCCTTTATTTTTTCTTCCATATTCATTATGGCAATTTAATTGCTTTTAATGTATTTATTTTGGTAAATAAATTTTAATACCTTGGGATGAATGCAAATGCAAGATGAGATGCATATATTTTATATTTTTCTTTTATAAAGTAATTGTATTCCTATTATTAATTCTAACTTTGTATTCAAATTTGAATTTGTCCAAGTTTGAAAATCGGGATGTTACAATTCTACCCCCCTTTACATGAATCTCGCCCTCGAGAGTCGAGTGGACTGGAGAAGAGATTTATAAAATAAAACTGTAGATTCTTATTTATATTTGATTTACCCAAATTTTGAAAATTTGGGGTGTTACAATCTACCCTACTTAACAGGAATCCCGTCCTCAAGATTTAGAGAGATTAGAGAAATATATAAGGAAAAACTTTATCTTGATATCGTCTTCATACTCCCATGTAGCTTCCTCCAGAGTAGTGATTCCTCTAATTGTGTCCATCTTACATTGAAGTAGAGGTCGAACGTAATAGAAAAGAGAGATAGAAAGAATCCTAACCTATATGCATGCAACAAGGTATATGATCCTAAATTAATGCATTATCTATATAATGGATGTGGATGTGGATAAATGTCAAAGCGTTCCACAACTCACATCCAAGCACACACACAAGCAAGCAAACATACAACCATCACACCCAACATAAGCAAGCGCACTAATGAACTGAGCATTTATTACAACTTATTCAAGGGTAGACTTAAATTCTAACTACGAGACATAACATTTTCGTAGCTACGACTAAAGGTGGGATCATCATCTTATTTAGGTTAGCAAACGGTTGCTCTTCCATACTAAGCTCCTCCATATAAAGTGCATCTTGAATGTCTTCTCCTTGAGATGTGTACTCTTTGATTCCTTTTTGAATGCTCCTACTCTCTGATCCGTAAAAATGCTAGTGTGGTCATCTACAATATTCGTAAAAGAAGTATGTTGGATATGAAAAGAGAAAAGAAAAAAAGTCAAAATAAGTAAGAGAATGGAATATTTTGAAAGAATAATTTTCAAAAATAAATCCTACACCCTTAACATAGAATCATTAGAGATGAGAGGTGAAATAGTCCGAAGGTTGCTGCAGCAATAAATAGAAAAGAAAGAGAGTGCACAACACCAAAAGGGAATGAATAAGAGAGGTGCAGCAGCAAGCAAAAAGCAAAAATAAATCAGATAAACGCAACAGCAAGACATATATATTGTAACAAGAACATCTTTAGTAGAAAGTGCATAAGACGCAACAGCAATACATGTTTAAAAGTAGCTTAATCGACAAAAAAAATGCAGCAGAAAAATAGCGGGTAAAATAGAGTGTGCAGCAGTCCTAAAATGAGAGAAAAAAGGGGAAAACGCAGCAGCTGGCAAAAATAGTTTATCCTCACATTTCAGCAGGAAAACTGACACATTTCACACAAAATTTTAGTAGTAACTGCAGCAGTAAGTACATTAAAACATGGCTGAAATTGCATCGAAAATGCATCTGTAAATATCACTTTACGGTGGCTGAATTGACAAAATAAAATATAGCAGCAAGCAATTTCGAAAACAACATATTAGGGTGTTCCTATGTGTTTTGTGGTGTCCATTCTACCTAGTCTTGTGTCCTACGGTCGACACGGCTCTGATACCAATTTGTGACACCCGGTTCTGAAAAATAAACCAAGTGCAGTGTAACTATGCCCAGGATGTTGCTTCACACATACACATCAACATCACAAATGATAATCAGAATTTAACCATATCACGAATAATAAATATACCTTGATTACATTGCAGCAGAAAATAATCTAGCGTATGTGACTCCAACTCCATAGGCAATAGACGATAGTACGCACGCCTAGGGCCCCATGTTGTCCTCCAAATTATCACATGTAGCTGAATTAATTGTGGAAATAGCAAGAGTGAGCGCATGACGTACTCACTAAGTGTGGGAAAGTATGACATGTAGCTAAAACAAGGATGATAATAAATAGCTAATTGCAGAAAGTACATTTCATAAACATGTAAAAGACGCATACAATGTCTATGTGTGATTAAATCCCATAATCACCCAAATAATTATCATAACACATATCCAACATCCTCATTTACCATCATAATTCATTTATAACCAGCCAACAATTAATATCATAACCATATGCCAATTTCATAACTTCTCGTAACCAACCATACTCATATGACATAACCAATCCCCTACCGAACCATCCCAAAACCCAAGTCCAATTCTAATCATGGAGGTTGTCCAGGTGCTCGTGACCAGAAGCACATCTATCATGATAGTTTTACACTCTGCAGAGGTTGTACCACTTTACCCACAAGTTAGTGATTTGTCACCCGTTGGCGACTAAAGAACCTCCGTTAATACGCTACCGTTGGTGTATGGCCAAGAGATCACAAAATAGCATTTACAAAGGGACCACCAGCATGTGCAGACCCATTAAGGTTTCACTGGAGGTGATGTCTCACAACTGAGCACATACATCCAAGGGACCCCTCTTGTGCCATTCGGATCTCAGGGTAGTCCCGCCACTAATGCACACCTAATCGACTCTCATTTCTCGCTCCCCCATATGATACGAATAATGCTAGCAATACACCTAATTAATTGGCTAAGCCGCACCCATACTTGGCCTCGTGGTGGCACTGTTGTCCTGACATATATTTGCATGAACCGGTCCTTAGATCTAAGGCAAGCAAAACCACCATACCATCCAACCCATTCCACAATACCATGCTTGCTTAGATCACCTAAGTTCCATGTTTCTAAATTAATCGTCATTCCATTACCATCCCAAATTCTCATAATTAAAGTTGTCAAGCATGTTATTTAAGTTACCCATAGCCCGTGTAGCAATGCGGTGCAAAAGAGAAAAATACCCATACCGGATTTATCATGTATATCCCAGGGACAAGGGGTGGCATACAACACTAGTAAACTCCTATGTATGGGTTTCCCATCATATTGACAGAAGCAGGAAGTTTCACAAACAAAATATTAAAAACATAGGTTCAATATGGTCATGGACACTTGCTTTATATTCCGCAATTCGATGGTCAACAAATCAAAGTCTTGCACATAAAAATCCTCGAATATTCGCTTCTCGATCATAACTTCTTGAGCATACCTGTCTCCTTGTAATCAAGCACATACACATACAAACATACAAATAAATGCATTGCAAATACTAATCGATATGCAAAAATATGGATGCATGCAGAAAATATGTTTGTTTTAATGCTAAATAAATTTTTGTGGATATTTAGTAATTTTCGATAATGATTTCCTATTTATTTGGGCAAGTTTGGTATTAATTACAATTAATTCAGAGGCAGAATAATTATTACAGGATATTAACTATGCAGAAATATTATTAATTACTTTCGAGAATTTATTCTAAATTTTTCTGGAATTTTTCGGGATTTATGTTGATACTTTATGAGTAAATTAGTCTTAAATCCTATTTATTAAATTTGGAAAGCAGATTTAATAATACTGAAAATATAAAATTTAGTCAAATGTAGAATAACATATTGATCTTGTATGATTTAATCTAATATGTAAGTTTCATGTGATTTAAGATGTTTGGCGATGATTATTGGCCGCTGAATAAATTAAACTCTAAGCATTGTTTAATATGAAAATTAAATAGATCGTGCCATTTGGATCTAAACCGTAAAACCTATCATGTGCATGTTATTCTCGATGGTCGTGGAACGAAGGCGTGGCATAGATGAGGAAGACGACAGAGAGGCGTTGACGAAAAAAAACGATGCAGTGATCTCCTGCGAAGAATGACAAAAATGTCGGGTACTCCCTTTTCTTCCTTCTTTTCTTCTTTTCTTCCCTCCTTTCTTTTTCTTTTGGCGCTGGTTCTACTCTCGGTGGCTTGACTACGCTAGGGATCTCTCCTATTTTTTTCTTCTCTTCTCTTGCGACTGGCTGCCCTAGCTTTTTTCCTTTTATTTTTCTACTCTGGATGCTACCTATGGGACAGTGACATTGATGCTTGGCAGTCACGGGAAAAAGGATCTAGGGCAAGGCTATGGCAGCTTACAGTGGCTTTTATAGCCGGAGGCCAGGCCACCGTTCGGGACTTGGAGTCCTGCTCGGTGTGGCACCGAGCGCTGGCGCATGCACGGCTCGGAGTCCCGAGCGCCCACACTCAGGCGCGCCATGCCTGGAAGCATTCGGGCAGGTGCAGTGGTTTTTTTTTGTTTTATTCTTCTTTGTTTATTTATATTTTCTATTTATATATTTTAGTTATTTTTTCTTTTATTTCTTTATTCTTATTAATTATTTTTTTGGTTGTTTATTATTTATATTTCTTTTTTTGTATTATTCTTATATTTTTATTATTATATTTTATTTTCTTGGTATTTCTTATTTACATATATATTCTTTCCCTTTTTATTTATTTACTTTGTTATATGTATATTTTCTTTTTTATTATTTGTTATTTATTTCTTGTATATATATATATATATATTAGTTTCTTATTTATTATTTTTATCATATATATATATATTTCTCCATCTTTTATTATTTCTTCTATTAATTTTCTTTTCTAATTACTTTGTATAAAATTTCTAATTTTATTTTAATAGATATAGTTACTTAGTCTTCCATGGACATTTAAGTTTATTTTCATTTATTTTCTTAGTGCATATATATATATATATTTGTATTCATGGTTTAGCTTATTGTTTTTCCTTTTTATATTAAATTTGTCTTTCCATTATTTTTTTCTTCCATATTCGTTATGGAAATTTAATTGCTTTTAATGTATTTATTTTGGTAAATAAATTTTAATGCGTAGGAATGAATGCAAATGCAAGCTGAGATGCATATATTATATTTTTATTTTATAATGTAATTTTATTCCTTTTATTAAATTCTAAGTTCTTATTCTAAATTTTAATTTGTCCAAGTTTGAAAATTTGTATGTTATAATTTATCATGTATATCCCAGTGATAATGGGTGGCATACAACACTAGTAAATTCCTACGTATGGGTTACCCATCATATTGATACAAGCATGCAGTTTCGCAAATAAAACAATAAAAACATAGGTTCAATATGGTCAAGAACACTTGTCTTATATGCCACAATTCGATGGTCAAGCAAATCAAAGTCTTGCACATGAAAATCCTCGGATATTCGCTTCTCGATCATAACTTCTTAAACATACCCGTCTACTCGTAAACAAGCACATACACATACAAACATACAAATAAATGTATTGCAAATACTAATTGATACGCAAAAATATGGATGCATGCAGAAAATATGTTTGTATTAATGCTAAATTAATTTCTAAGGCTTTTTAGTAATTTTTTATAATGATTTCGTATTTATTTGGGCAAGTTTGGGATAAATTACAATTAATTTAGATGCAAAATAATTATTACAGAATATTAACTGTGTTGAAAATATTATTAATAAATTTCTAGAATTTATTCTAATTTTTTCTGGAATTTTTCGGGATTTATTTTGATACTTCATGAGTAAATTAGTCTTAAATCCTATTTATTAAATCTGGAAAGCAGATTAATAATACTGAAAATATAAAAAATAGTCAAATCTAAAATAACATATTGATCTTGTATGTTGTAATCTAATATGTATGTTTCAAGTGATTTAAGATGATCTGGCGATGATTATTGGCCTCTAAATAAATTAAACTCTAAGCATTGTTTAATATGAAAATTAAATCAATCATGCCGTTTGGATCTAAACCGTAAAACCTGTCGTATGAGTGGTTATTCTCGACGGTCGTGGAACGGTGAGGCATTGACTGAAAAAATGCATCAATCTCCCGCGAAGAACGGCAAAAACGGTGGCTCCTCCCTTTTTTCCTTCTTTTCTACTCTTCTTCCCTTTTTTCTGTTTCTTCTGGCGCTGGTGCTGCTCTCGGCGGCATGGCTATGCTAGGGCTTTCTCCTATTTTTCTTCTCTTCTCTTGCGGCTGGCTGCCCTAGCTTTTTTTCTTACTTTTATTTTTCTTTTGTTGCTGCTGCCTACACGACAGGAACATCAGTGCTTGGCAGTCACAGGAAAAAGGATATGGGCAGGGCTGCGGTAGCTTACAGTGGATTTTATAGCCGGAGGCCAGGCCACCGTATGGGACTTGGAGTCCCTCTGGTCGCGACACCAAGCGCTAGCACGTGTGGCCCGGGAGTCCTGAGCGCCCACGCTCAGGCGCGCCATGCCGGAAGCTTATGGGCAGGTACGAGGGTTTTTTATTCTTTATTTTTTCTTATTTATTTATTTATCTTTTCTATTTATATACTTTAGTTATTTTTTCTTTTATTTATTTATTCTTATTAATTATTATTTTCTATTTGTATTATTTATATATCTTTTTGTATTATACTTAATTTTTTAGTATTATTATCTTTTATTTTCTTGTTATTTGTTATTTACATATATATTCTCGCCCTTTTTATTTTTTTACTTTGTTATATGTATATTTTCTTTCTTTATTATTTGTTATTTATTTCTTGTATATATATTCGTTTCTTATTTATTATTTTTATTATATATATATATATATTTCTCCATATTTTATTATTTCTTCTATTAATTTTCTTTTCTAATTACTTTGTATAAAATTTCTAATTTGATTTTAATAGATCTAGTTACTTAGGCTATGCCTAAATGTGAACGCATATGCATGGACATTTTAGTTTATTTTCATTTATTTTCTTAGTGCATATATATATATATATATATATATATTTGTATACATGGTTTATCTTATTATTTTTTCCTTTTCATATTAATTTTTGTTTCCTTTATTTTTTTCTTCCATATTCGTTATGGCAATTTAATTGCTTTTAATGTATTTATTTTGATAAATAAATTGTAATATGTAGGGATGAATGCAAATGCAAGATGAAATGCATATATTTTATATTTTTCTTTTGTAAAGTAATTTTGATTCCTATTATTAAATTCTAACTTCTCATTCAAATTTTAATCTGCCCAAGTTTGAAAATCGGGATGTTACAGTTCTACCCCCATTAACATGAATCTCGCCCTCAAGATTCGAGTGGACCGAAGAAGAAATTTTGAAATAAAACTGTAGATTCTTATTTAGATTTGATTTAGCCAAATTTTGAAAACTGGGGATGTTACAAAGTCCGGTTTGGAACAGAAGCATCACCAGACTAGTCCGCGTAAATGAACGGAGAAGTCCATTTCTCTAAAGCAACTGAATTAAGCCTTCACAGACTAGGGCTCCAGACTAGTCCGAGGTTGGGACTGGACAAGTCTGTACCAAGAATTGGTTTTAGTTGTTCTTTTGCATCTAATTCATTTTATTCTTGTTCCTTTTCTAGTGCCTTATGTTAACCATGTATGGGAATGAGTGCAATGCATGATGATGAAAAATGAGGGTGGTGCACCTTCACTACAAGCAAATGCATGATTTACGATGGCTCTAGTTAATTTACGATGGTCAAAACTAAAGCCGTCGTAAATTATGTTATTTGCAATAACCGTTGCTAATTTATGATGGTTGCCCTAAGCGTCGTAACAAGAGGCTTATTTATGACGGCCGATGGGCCAAGCCGTCGTAAACTACGTGGCCATCGTAAATAGTTTCTTATTGTTGATATTTCCTACGCACTACTAACAAATCATTCCTAGCAATAGTGCCAGAGAAATACTTGTTAATATTTCTTAAATCACAGATATAAATCCGCAAGCGCACCATTTCACCTTTTAGAGTATACCCAAAGGGTGTCATTTATATTCTTCCAAAGAAAGGCTAGGTGGAAGCAAATCAATCATCAAATGGAGAGGCTAGGTTGATCTAGGTACGGTTCTAGCAAGGATGGATAAAGGATAAATAGAGGTAGTGTGACAGACACAAGAGCATTATATTCTAAGGGGGTAAACGAGGTAAAGAGGGACTATGCTAAGAGTAGGTAGATACTCCTACTGTGCTTCTAATATACATATCCATAGCCTAAGTTAGTTACTAATGATCATATCAATTATGAATTCTCATGCTAAGTGGATTAACACATCAGGCATGGGTTTACCCCTAGCAACACTAGGACAACTCCCGCCAAGAGCCTTTGGCGTAGCCGAACGTGGAGGATTACAAAGGACATATAGGGTTGTCACCACCTACTTCCTACCTCTTCAGTCCGTGGGTCTACGAGATATTCAACGCTGCTTATATATCCTAGCACCATGCTAGCATATTAAGTAATTACCTTATGAGCCTAGGCACAATCCATCCTAAGGCAATGAACTAAATCATCGTTGAACCAATATTAATACATAGCATAAGTGATTCACATTAATATAATCATGTCCGCTAATTAGACTATAGTGGGGGTTTGTATTGTTTATGATGATATAATGAGAATTGTATAGCATATTCATAAATACTACTCCTACCACGTATTTTGTAAATGCCACAAAAACAGTATCTTCACTTTAGCTAAGAGAATTAAAAGGAGGAAGAAAAACGAAAGGAAATATAGCAAACATGAGAATGAATTAAATCAAATCCTAAAACAGAGGTTCAAAACTTTTTGAATCAATCAGTAATATTCAATTTAGGTCAAATGAAGGAAACTTAAAATTCCAAACTCAATTATCTTTTAAAGTTCAAATCAGTAAAATATATAATAAAAGACCATCAGTGGAGTTATTATAACCAGTTTAGTATTCATGTAAATTGTGGAGACAATGAGGATAAATAATGAAAGCAATTTCCAAAAAGACTAAATTCGAATTCAAATTTAAATTCCAAATTCAACTTGTCAAAATCCGAATTTTAGTGCACCATTAATTTCGTGCAATCAAATTAGTGCCCAGTTGCAACTTTACCAAATTTGAAGCAGATTAGATGAAGATATTTGCAGCAGTAGTGAGGATAAGAGAGAGTGAGGTGGGTCCCCTATGTCAGCTACACAAGCACCACTTACCGACTCACTCTGTTCCTTCTTATCCTTTGTTTTCCCAGTTGCTCCACGGCGTGCCACCGAGCTACCTTGCATGTGCCACCGGGACAAGCCAGGCTGGCCCTAGATCGTCAAGACTGACCTTATCGTTGCCTCAGCTTGCTCGCCTCCATCGCTCTCTCCCTACTTGACTCTGCTCCACCATCGTGCACAACTTTTCTTCCCCACCGTTGCCACTCTGCGCTGTTCATTGCCAAGCTTTGGTGCAGCGCGTCAACCCCAGCAGAGACCATGGAGCGCGCCCATACGTCCTCTTTTCTTCCCCTGCTTGCACCAAGCTTGTTGGCGTGACGAACATCAAGAACAGAGGAGTTTTCTGTCTGTTTTACCTCCGCCCCGTCGACTATATTGTGATCAGATCTCCTTGCCATTTCCAGCTCGGCCAAAGGTACAAACAGCATCGCCGAAGCTTGCCCTTCGTCCTCGAAGTGGTGCCATAACGTCCGAGGTTTTCCCCAAGCTGCCACGGAGGAAATTCTTTCTTCCTCTTCGGTTCCGGCCACCATGGTGCACAGTTCCGTTGCACAACAGCTTCGAGGTTGCTCTCCACCCATACAACGTGAAATAAGGTTTGCCGACACATCTTCTTTATGCTCCACTAGCTGTTCATCCATTCATGGCACTAATGATCAAGAATTTCAAATCGTGTGACGGCCTCTAGCTCAAACCGACACTCTGCAAACATAACAATTCTTCTTCCATCCTTGTTCGTTCTCCATTCCCATTGAGAATCATGATCTAGACCTCTTTGTGTATCTCCTAAACATTTAATATCGAATAATAATCAAGTCACCAGGCAAGGAACCAAAATTTCCCCAATTCCAGCCGAAACCCTAGGTCAAGGGTGAAATCCTAATTCAAGCCGATTTCCTCAAAAATTCAAGTCAGATTATTGTTCCTCTTGCCATATTGCTACTTTACGATCAAATTCCATGCTTATTCGTTGATCCCCCGTGATCTTCGATCTCACCGGAATATGGCCGTCCGCTGCCACCGTTGCTCGCCTCCTACGGCCATCATCGGCCTCCTTTGTCCACACCCCTGTGTTTTCTATTGTCTAAAACCCCGAGGCGGTGATAGATGGACCCTTCGGTGGACGGGAGCCCAGCACCCTTGAAGCCATCGCCGCACTCCGACGGCATTGCACCGCCGCGCCACCCAGGCGGGAGGTAGAAGAAGACGCCTCCCCCCCTGGCCCACCAGTCAGCCTCCCCATTGTATTTGCGATCTGCTGTGGCCACATATCACTTGTGTCTGCGCAGGTGCATCCCTGTGGCTCGGTCTGACTTCACAGGGATTGGTCCCGTTAAATCAGTGGGCCCCAGCCAATGGTTAAGTGAGTTTTCTAATAGAAAAACAAATGCAGAAACTACCCCAAATTACGAAATTCATATCTCACTGTAGGATTGTCCAAAAATCATAAAACAAATTTTGTTGCATTCGTATTTACATGTACTTTTCAAATATGCATGTTACATGGTTTAAATATCCATGTGATTTTCTGAACAATTCTATTTCCATATTCTGTTAGGAATTAATTCCAGAAGATTCTTCAAATGAAAAATTCCCAAACTTTGCTAAACAATTTCTAATGTTATCATGGAATCCAAGTAAAAACTTCAGATCAGCTAACATTGATTAAGTTTATTAAATTGATCAATTTTTCTCAGCTTGGTAGAAAATACCAGAAAATAACAGTAGCCCTTTCAGAAAATGGCAGAATCTTGTAAAATCAATATCCACCACTATAATTCATAGAAAAATGTCAAATAAATTTTGTTGGACTCCATATGAACTCCACTATCCATAAATACTAGTTTGACTTATGAAAAGGATACTGATTTTCCATTAAAATTCAGAGAAGCTTAAATATTTGTGGGATTTTTGTAGACCAAGTTATTCATTTTCTGTGGCTGCAACTTTTCTGGTTATTCCTCCGTGATCACCTGAAGGAACTGTAAAAATAGGTAGCACCAGTGGACGTGTTTAGCTCAAATAATTGGATGAAGAGTCCTCTAAGTACAAAACATTGGTCATTTCATGTCATCAGCAAATTCTCCTATGTTCCCCTCTGTTTGCTCCTCTGTTGTATTTGTAGACCAGAGACCCAAATCTCCACACCAGTTGCCCTTCCTCCGTTTGGAGTGTATGCAAGTTCATTTCTTCATTTGCTATGTTGCATTCTTGTCTTGGGCACATTGCACTTCATCTCAAATAGTCCTTATGTTCATTTGGTTTTTCCTCTCCTGTTGCCACACATTCCAGTAGCAGATTTTCCCCTCCTATCCAGTTAATTCCTCTCAAGTTATAACAGCTTCATTTGTAATTACCAAGTTGCCATATCCTCACATATGCATATTCATATCGATAGGGATCACGACGATAGCATTCGACAAGTGGAGATGGACGAGGAGTACCACTTGGAGTAGGAGGCACAAGAAGGACTTCACTACAAGCAAGAATTGCCCAAGCAACAGTAAAGACAAGCAAAAGGAGGAAAATGATGAGAAGCTGCATCCATATGATAAAGCCGCTGACTATATTGACATTTACCTAGTTGCAACCTAAGGCAAGCCCCAGTTTGCATTTGAGTGCCTTTTAAAAGTATTGCTTTATACAAACTGTGTTTAATAGACTTGATATGTGCATTAGGTCTATGTTGATTGAATACTCCACCTGCATGACCAAATAATCCTTGGAGTGGATGGGTTGTTTAAGACTCCCTCAGATTATATTGCTATGCTTAATGTTTAGTTAGCAAATCGGTAGAACTCGAGTATGTTGGACACTACTCGTGAGATTGGTCACATTTTATCGACCACAAGTAAATTAGTTGAATTCTACTTGCAAGAGAAGTCGAGTGAGGGAAACCTACTCGCGAGATGCTACTATGACGTTCACTCTTTAATATGAGACGTGGACGGGGATTGTATAGGTTGGTTTGCCCACATCATGCCTGAGTCGGTAATGGCGAGGCAGGTGTTGGGAGCTGGATTGGTAGCCCCGTCTGTGTCGGTTAAGGCCTGTCTCGTGCTTGGCCCTGTTGAGCAAGTTTGAACTGTACCGGAAAGCATACTGACTATATGGGACCCAGGAAACCAATGTACCTTGAAAATTCTATGTTGGAACATTTTCAATCGGCTTAAGCTGTCGGCTGTTAGTACAGTGGGAGTTAACTCACTCATGAACATCTCACATAGGAGGTGCACCTTGAGGGGTCGATCGAACTGTTTCGATGTGGTTGAATTTTGGAAAAGGTGGCTGCGTGCGACATCAGTGGAGTGTGCCGACGCAACTCCGAGTATGGGCGTACGTCTCGTGCAGTCCTGGTGTGTTGATTCGAATCACTATCGCTCGCGGTTATGGATTGAGCATACTTGGTCACTGAGTCTTGACATAGTAAGAAAGAGTAATAAAAAGATCATGAAAATGCTGCTATGAATAATCCTTTGTATTGAAATCTTGGATGCTATAGAGATAGCATAATTAAATTTACAATTTCCAAACATTCAACTTGAATAAGGCTTATGCAAACTTGAGCAAGTATCATCGTGGATGAAGCATTTCTTGTTTGATTATGGAATTCACAATGATACTATGCCGATGGATCGCGTATGCTACTTTAAAACTGACCACTAAGGATTTACTTTCGGCGAGTCCATTACTGCAAATTAGCTTTCCAGTCTTTAAAGTTTCCAGCATGTAGAGTTTCATGCTTTAGGTGAGACGGTTAAGTCTTGCTGAGCCTTGTGCTCACGGTTGCTATATTGTGGTTTTTGCAGGTATTATTAGCTTATGATTATGTTGTGGTTGTCCGTGAGACCTCGAGCTTGTCGAGATGTATCTCTCACGGAAACCTTGTTGCTGCCTCTCTACTTCGTCTTGCTAGTGATAAGCATCTGCGAGCATGGATGACTTCTCTTGTGCATAGCTAATTGAGAGTATGAGTATGTATATTCCGTTGCGTTGTATCTTATATTGTAAAAGAGAATCTTGTGAAATAAAAGATTTGTGTTGGTTATTTTGTATGGCTTTTCTTGTGTGGTGTTGGGTGCCGCGTCGCACGGCACCACCCAATGTGATTTCTGGAAGGTGTGGACCCCGGTCCCCACATATTTGGAATCCACAATCAAACAAGAAATGCTTCATCCAAGTATTTGAACAATAGAATACTAAAGATAAAATATTTATTAAGAGCAAAGTCATAAATACAAATACAAATATAAGAGTCATACCTTTCCCAATTAGAAATTGGATCCTTCTACTCCTCTCCTACTTGGACTATAGACTAGAGGCTCTCCTCTCTATAGCCTAAGCTTCTCTAGACCTATAGAGAATAGTGTATACAATGGAATGAATACTCAAGTTGTGTGTGTGTGAAGTGAGGGTAGGAGGTCTTATTTATAGGTGGAGAAGGGTCGGTTCCCACCACTAAAAACGCGCGAATCAGTCACCACTGACTTCTTCAAGACGGGAGGAGTCAACACGTGGAGATTGAGCGAGCTTGGCGCCAGGACCAAGTCGGCCGACTAGGGGGGTCGGCCGACCTGGTCTCTGCACTATTTCTGGTGTGCTTTCTCCAGTTCACTGCTAGGTGGGTCCCATCCCTTGATATGGGTGCTAACCATTGGATGGCCTCGGATACTTCTGTTTGTGGGCCATTTGATCCATGTGGTGCCACATGTCAGTGCTTGATTGGCTGGAATGGTATTTTATAGGGTTGCTCCCTGTCTTTTAACTCATTTCCTGCAATAATTCACTGTATGCACTATTTCTCCAAGGACAAGTGGAAATAGGTTAAATAGAAAGGTGATGTGTGCAACAAATGATAATTCCTTCACATAATTGAGTTATATTGACAGGTGAAATTGGTATATGACAGCCGTCAACAAACTCCGCCAAGCTTATCCTTTGCTCGTCCCGAGCAAAGTCAAGACTTTAGGTTGATGATCAGGAGTTGCTATAATGTTCTACTTTTCAAAAGTACCATGTGCACAACAAAATACTCTACCTAGTATTGCAAAAATTGGCATGTTACTCATGGGTGGTTGAAAGATAGAACAGCAAATGGAGCACACATACCTTAAAAAATCAAGTTCTACTCCAATTCTGGAGAGTTCATTTAGATTTTAAGTACCTCCATTTGATTCTCCCAGTCTCTCCTTTATATGTAGTGGAAATACGTCCTCACCAAGGCATTTTGCCTTAATTCGTCCTACCTCTACATAAGGCTTGTATGTGGATCTTGGTAGGGAATATAGTAGGCATATTTGCAACACATAATGTTGATAAGTCAAAAAAGCAAGCCTTAGGAGAAATCAATTCAAAACTATTTGATTCAAGACTTGTGCATGTGTGATGGAATGGAGGTGGACGTGGATATTTGAGATGACTCTTTTTTTGAGTGGACTCTCTTATTTTGCAGGGATGAAACATGACTACTTTTCTTTCTCTCTTTTTTTCTCATTCTTTTGAAGTAAGCATGCATTTTCTTTTTTCTTTCTTGTAGCCATGTCTTCTACTCCCTTTTTATGCAATAAATTTTTAGAGAGTACTAGGCATGAAGGACATGGAGTTTCTCTTTTTATTGTGGAATGGTAGTATGATGGAATTTTGCTTACTTCTAGTGTAGAAGTATATCATGTGCAAGTGAAGTCTTGAATTCAAAAATAAATGAATGAAATCTCACATAAATAGTTCAAAAAAACTCAATGTGAAGAAAAATATCATATGCATAAGGTCTATAAATGTAATATATCATATGACTTCGGTAGGTATTTCCAATCAAATGAGAGTAACTCAGATCTTTTTTGAATTTTCTCCAGAAATCTAAGTTCACTTTTCAAACTAGGAATAGCAGCCCTATCACTATATCATATCTTACAACAACTTTTTCAGCGGAAGCAACGAAAAACCCCTTGGTAGAAAATCAGTCTGTTAAGAAAGTCGTGTGTGCAACTAATCTAAACATGATCAATTATGACAAAACCATTATAGGTTGTGGAGAATCAAGTCACGAAGACACGACAACAAGAATCACAAAAAACCATTGAGAAAAAAAACTCAAGTTATGATTGAAAGATTGAACAAAGGTCAATCTGTTCTACCGAGTAAAAACCAGATTTGTAACACTGCAAAGAAACTCGTGTGGATCAAAAACTATAAATCCAATGTCCGTGAAATTTTCACACATGATAGATAATTAAGTATTGAAGACAACCAAAAAGAATAGCGTCATTTGGATCTGTAAAACTCGAGTTATTATAAAACCACCAAAGCAAGGTAATGTTGTGCAGAAACTCGATGAGAAAAACTTTTCTGAAACAAGTCAAAGGAAAAAGGCAAAAAAGTTCCTTTAAACCACGATTTTTATTCAATAGAAAACAAGAGTAACAGCCCAAAATCCGTGTACCACGAGCTCTGGCCTCCCTTTCTTATATAACCAGACATGAGGCCAACCTAAACCAAACTAGGACTCGTATCCTACTCAGTTTCCACCGAAACATTCCATAACTGCTCAAGACTCTTCTATACGCAGATAGAAGCAATCTTAAGAACTCCAAACACCTTAGGAATGTACCCTGATTCCTAAAACAACTCAACCTTGTGACCCACATGAAAACCTATCATAACCAACTCAAATCTTTCCATATTTGAGTCAAACACGACTCAACCGCAGCCTGAGTCCATAACCAAGTCGGTTGGACCTTTCTGGCCAATTCTTTACGTTCACTTCTCTTCATCACACCTTGGAAACATGTTGCCACGTCCATGCACTCCTTGCACTGATGCAAACATCTTCCAACAACTTCCATGATACCTTCATATGCATTATTCTTGATTTAAAAATGTTTCGCAACCTCCCGATCAACTCAACCACAATTCCTCCCAAACTTGGTTGTTGAACCTCATCTTCTCCCTAAGACGAGTTCAATGGAACCCGTCACCAGCCATGTCTTGAACTCAAGCAACACCTGCACATGAATAAACAACCAGTACTTCCGAGCACAAGTCCTCAACTCGACTCTCATTAGTTCCAATAACCACAACACCTTATGTGAGCACCTCACATAAGCATGTTGCAAACAATAGCAAAATAATATCAGTCATAACCACCAGAACACACCAAAAATATAGTAAAAGAGTACTAAGCAAACTTTCCATAATCCAAAAAGAAAGTTCAAAATATTGCAAGTTAAAAGCGGAACCATAGCAATCTAGCACCGGACCTTGCCAAAGCTAAACGGACCTTAAACTGAAGCTTACCAAATCTAGCAGGACCTAGCGCTGGAGCTAACCAACGCTAGTCGACCTAGTGTCGGAGCTTACCAAAGCTATTAGAACCTAGCACCAGAGCTAGCAAAAACATGTCGAACCTAGCCATAGCAAGTTGGACCTAGACAAAGAAGTCGGACCTAGACAAAACAAGTCGAACCTTACGTCGGACCTTGCCGGAGCTACCCAAAACAAGCCCGACCTATTGTCGGACCTTGTAGGAAATCGAACCTGGAGTCGAAACTTGTTAAAAGAGTGTTTTGGCAGAATTCAAAACTTTTATCGTCATAGTCAATGTATTCAGCACACATAGGTCTCACAATCTTCCCTTGATGAATGCATTGGCAACACCACTTAGAATACGAACATTGGCATATTCACATAAAAAGTTTTGAAAACAATTTTCTCCTTGAAATATTTCTACTCCATTGAAAATCTGAAATAAAATGAGAAGAAAAACAAAATTTCATATGCAATGTGTGATCAACTTCTCCCCCTTTGACAATGTACTCGGCAAGGTATAAAAGAGAAATTTTAATTTGTTATGAGCATAATATGACATATACATATAAAACAAAGCTCATCCAAGCCATACTATCAAGTGACTTACACTATCACATCAATGAGATACATAAAGTAGTGTAAGCCATGCTATAGATCAAGTGAATTTTCAATTTAAGCAAGTCATGATCTCACAAACTTAACTATTTCAAAACCTGAAAGCATGACACTCGTTGCTGCATTTTCATTTTTCAATATCATTTAAAGCACAAATTCTGATCATATAACATTTGCAAGAGAGTATACGACGCATCTGCCTTATTCTAACCAACCAGGCCAAGCCTATGTTTTTTACAATCAGAAGCTTAAGGACATAGTTTTAGTCATACACAACTTCTTCCAAGTTCATATCTGAGTGCAATGATAAGCCATCTCAAAAGAATAAATGTGATGCATGCATATTCTCTTGATCTTTTCTTATTTTTTTATTTGATCATAAAAGCTCAACATGTGGACAGTTGATTGATTAATTTTTCATTATTAAAAGCTCTTGTGAGCATGCATCAAGTTCAAAATGGCAAGAAAGTTCGATCATGACCAGATTTAGTGTAAGTAATTATTCCGATTACTAGTCATGCAAAAACTATAAAATGTATAACATGAGTAATGTAGTAAGAACTTTTAGCATGTAAAAAGAATCACAAAGTCATATATGTATGAAATATTATGCTTATATTATTTTAATTTAGATTCACGCATAGACTTCCCAAGTTTCAAAAACTCCCCCTCAATTTAAGCCATGAGGGTGCATAACCCCTATTTCACTACAAATGAAACAAATACGAGTGAAATACAAAGGTTTTGTAAAAATGTCAGCCAATTGATGTTCGGTATCTACATGGTGAAGCACAATTTTTCCTTTTTCAATATTATCATAGAGAAAGTGATACCTAATGTCAATGTGCTTTGTTCTAGAATATTGCACGGGGTTTTTAGCAATGCTGATGGCACTAGTGTTATGACAAAACAGTGGGATACTATCTAGATCAACCCCATAGTCCTTAAGTTTTTGAACAATCTAAGGAATTTGTGAGCAAGCGCTAGCAGCATCTACATATTCAGATTTGGTTGTAGATTGTGCAACTGAATTTTGTTTTCTAGAGGACCAAGCAACAAGTGAATTACCAAGAAAATGACAAGAACCCGAAGTACTTTTTCTATCAATCCTACAACCCCCAAAATTAGAATCCGAAAAAGTTTTCAAAGTAAGGGTTGAGGAAGAAGGAAGAAAAATGCCAAATTCTTGAGTTCCATGTAAGTACCTGAGAATTCTTTTGACGGCATTACGATGTGAAGCACGTGGGGAAGCTTGAAACCGTGCACAAAGACATAGGTTGAATTGCATGTCCGGTCTTGATGTCGTGAGGTACAAAAGTGATTCGATCATGCTTCTATATAATTTTTGATTCACGGGTTCAACATCTTCATCAAGTTCAAGTGTCGTTGTTGTACCCATTGGTGTCCGAAGAGCTTGCTTTTGTCCATGTTGAAGCGCTTAAGAAGGTCTCTTGTATACTTCACTTGACGCACAAAGGCACCTTCCTTGGTTTGCTTGATTTGCAGCCCCAGAAGGTATGTGAGTTCTCCCATCATACTCATCTCAAATTATGAACTCATCATAGCTAAAAACTTGGACACAAGATCATGAGAAGCACAAAACCAAAGATAATATCATCCACATACACTTGAACGAATAATGAGTCCTTGCCATGCTTAAGCATAAAAAGAGTTTTATCAACCTTGCCCATGGTAAACCTCTTTTCAAGTAAGAATGTTTTTAACCTGTCATACCATGCTCTAGGGGCTTGTTTGAGACTGTACAAGGCTTTGGACAGTTTGTAAACATTATTAAGAAAATCTAGATTTTTGAAACCCAGTGGTTGCTTGACATAAACCTCCCCATCTATGTAGCCATTAAGAAAAGCACTTTTAACATCCATTTGATATAACTTGAAACCTTTAGATGCAGCAAAAGCTAACAAAATTCTTATGGCTTCTAATCTAGCAAAAGGAGCAAAAGTTTCATCAAAATCTAGACCTTCAATTTGTGTGAAACCTTGAGCAAACAACCTAGCCTTATTCCTAACCACAACCCCATTCTCACTTTTTTTATTTTTAAACACTTGTTTAGTTCCAATTAAAGTATGACCTTGAGATGGAGGTACAAGTTTCCAAACATTATTTCTTTCAAAATTTTCTAACTCTTCTTGCATGGCAATAATCCAAGATTCATTAGTGAGTGCGTGTGATATATCTTTGGGTTCAAAAGAAGCAACAAAAGCAGAATGAGCATGAGAGTTTGGACCACAAAACCTGGACCGTGTGACTCGTTTGTGCAAGCTTCCAATGATTTATTATGGAAGATGACTTTTGACGATTCGGAGGGGAGTAGACACTTCACAAGCTCATTGTTCTTCATGTTCATCACATATCGAAGAACTTGTGGATTGAGAATAATCTGTACCAGCTGCAATAGTTGTTGGTGTTAGTTGTGGTGCAAAATCAGCAGCGTGATCAATGACATTTGATTCTGAATTTTCGAGCAGCAGCACCACTTCTTCGTCTTCTTCGATGAAAATACTCTCCTCCTGCGGATATGGATCCGAACCTGCAATATTGGGGCTAGTACCTGGGCTAGCTTCATCAAAAGAAATCTCACAAGTCTCAACAATTTTTTTAGTGTCAAGTAAAAGCACACGGTAGCCTCTAGTATGAGATGGATAACCAAGAAACATGCCATCAACAGATCTATCTTCAAATTTATCAAGATTACTATGTTTCTTAACAAAGCATTTGCAACCAAAGACCCGAAAGTGTGTGATACTAGGCCTATGTCCAAACATAAGTTCATATGGTGTTTTTCCTAGCTTAGCACGCAAGAAAACACGATTTGAAACATAACAAGCAGTTACAATTGCATCTGCCCAAATTTTTCTAGGAGTTCGATATTCATGAAGCATAATCCTAGCCATCTCAACTAAGGTTTTGTTCTTTCTCTCTACAACACCGTTTTGTTAAGGTACATAAGGTGAAGAAAATTGATGATCTATTCCATTTTCAGCATAAAAATGATCAAACGATTGATTTTCAAATTCGGTTTTGTCATCACTTGTAATTGCTTTTAAAGATTCTGAGTGATCAATTGATAATCTAAGAAATAAAGTTCTAAAGTGACTAAAAGCTTCATTCTTAGATGCCATAAAGTAAACCCAAGAGTATCTAGAGAAGTCATCAACAATCACAAGAACATACCATTTAGCTCCAAAGGATTGAACACGTGAAGGTCCTACGGTGTCAAGGTGAAAAAGTTGACCCGATTCAGTAGTCACGGTATTGTGAGAGGAGCATGTGAACCTGCAACCATCTTAGCATGTCTACAAGAAGAGCACACAATTCCTTTGTCCCCTTTAATCGTACGGAGCCCACATATGCGATCAAGAGCACTAACACGCGATAGATGATCAAAGCCTACGTGACCAAGTCTACGATGCCAAAAGCATAAGTCCTTTGAATCATTAGCAACTAGACACCTATGCTTAGAGGATGACATATCAAAATCAGCTTTAAAAACTCTTCCAAACCGAGACATGTTAATAATAAGCTTACTTTTTGAATCTACAACCTTGCAACAATTTTTAGTGAAGATAACTTCTAGATTTTCATGTAGCAATTATGAAATAGAAAGAAAGTTGTATTTAAAATTATTGACAAGTACAACACCTTTCAAAATGTAGTGATTATTTACTCTAACCGAACCCTTAGCAATTATAGGAGTTGAAAAATTATCGACAAAAGTAACATTCTCTACACGTGACACAAAAGAGAGGGAGGAGAACCAATCTTTGTTACCGATCATGTGGTGTGAGCAACCTGAATCCACAATCCAAATGTTCTCCTTCCTCAAGCGTGTAAACTACATAGAAGCACAATACGTCAATGACTCTATACTGGGGTTAGTCAAAAGACATTTAGGAATCCAGTACTGAGTCACACGACGTGCAGCAGGAAAAACACGCAAAGCTGAGACAAAACAACAGGTTTATGAGCCAAAACTTGAGGATTTTTGTACCCAACTACTGACTTACGAGGTGTTACATATGTAGCACGAAAAATAGTAGGTTTAGAAGCAAACTTTGCATGTTTTTGACTCATAACAGTAGGTTGCATGTTCTTGATATTTGGTTTAGCATGTGCAGCAAATGTTGCATGAGTTATGAGATCTAGGTTGCATTCTTTCCTTTTTTTCTGTTTTTTAGCTAGTCTATAATAGGGGTGGGCAAAAAAACCGAAACCGAAAAAACCGAGACCGGAACCAAAAAAGACCAAAATATTGGGTATCGGGTACTTTTTGAGTATCAAATATAAATAATCGAAAAATAAATTTCGGGTTCGGGTACCACTCTCGGGTAACTAAAATAACCGAATAGTCGGTCCATCAAATAATAAGTTAAATTATGCGGGGTAAACTACGAACAATTCAAATTTAGATATTTTATTTTCAAGTTGTGATGTGTGAAGTTGTTGGATTTAAACGTTTATTTGTGATTTTTCATTTGTCAATTTATAATAAATTACCTCATGAGATTAAATTTATCAATCATATTAAATTTGTGCAAACATGACATGGATATAATGTATAATTTGGATATATCGGGTAGGACCGAAGACCGAACCAGAATTTTGGTACCCAAAATTTTAGGGTACCTAATATTATTACAACAATTCGGGTAGTGATTTCAAGAAACCGAATTTTGAAAAAGACCAAAATATCCGAACCGAAATATCGGGTAGACCGAATGCCCACCCCTAGTCTATAACAAAAATCTATGACATGACCATCTCTACCACAGTGGGTACAATGAAATTTAACTTTGGGTTCATGTCTAGATGAGCAAGCAACATGTTTGTTAGAAGATGAATGGGACAACACCCCTGCAGATTTGAAAACCACTTCTTTTTGTTTAGGAGTTGTTTGAATCAAACCACCTCCTAATCACTTTACAATTTTAGGTGGATGTGCCTTAGAATGAGCATGAGAATCAAAACCTAAACAAGATTTATCATTGCAAGATTTAGAAGAATTCAGCAGCAACTTTAGATTCTTATTCCCATTACAAAACCGCTCTAGTGTCCTATTCATGTAATCAAGTTTCTTTGACAAGTCTAAGCAGTTTTCACGTGAAGCTTTTCCCTTTTAATTTGCAATTGGAACAATATTTCACTTCATGAGTACGTAAAGTATTGTTCAAAACGGAAATTTCATCCATAGCATCATGTAGTTTCTTATCAAGATCATCACAATTAGAACAATGCAAATCAATTGTAGAACAGCTAACATCTTTCAAGTTTCTATCATTAAGTGCAGCAAGCTCTCTGTTCTTTTCAATCTCTAACTCAAGTTTATCAAGTGTAGAGGTGTGTGCACCTCTTAGAGAGGACAATTGTTCATATATTAAATCACATGAGGAACAATAGTCATCACTAGGAATCAAAGATTTCAAACAGTTAATTTCAGATTCTAGTGACTCAATTTTAACAGCATTGTCCGTAAGCTTTTTGTCCCTTTTCTTAACTATAACAGTGGCACAAGGAATAGCATCACACATTTCTTCGCAAGTAGGACATACCTCTTCATTGTCATTGTTGCGTTCTGTCTCCTCCATACTTGATCTTGACTTGCTCGCCATGAAGCACAAGTTTGCCAAATCATCTTCATCTTCGTGACTTCCGATATCCACATTGCTCGAGCTAAGTTCTTGAAGTGCGGAGATAAAACTATTTACCAATTGGCGTCCTGTAAAACCCTTCTTTTTCTTGTTATTGTTTGCCGAGGAGTGTTTCGTCCTTGTTGCTTTTCATCACAGGAAGTAGTACCTAAAAGTTTAGGGCAATCCATGTGAAAATGTCCTGTCTTACCACATTCGAAGCATCGTTGAGGTCCGACACTCCCTCTCCTTCTAGTTCTCACATTTTGTAATGCTTTTGAGAACCGAGTAGCGATGAGTGCAAGTTCTTCCTTCGAAAACTCTTCAAACTGTTCAAGGGTTAGAGAGGACAACAAAGCAAGTGTTCCACAAGATGAAGATTGGCCAGAGCTAGACATGTCTCATCGAGAAACAAATGCAAGAGACTTGTTGGGTTTCTTACGTGAGATTATGTCAATTTCATGAGTTTTCAATTTAGAATATAGAACATCCAATGTAAGAGTACTCATGACAGTAGATTCACGAATAGATGTGACTTTCATCTCCCAAATTGACATATCTAATGTATTTAACAATTGCCTAGTATTTTCAGCATCTTAAAAATTAACATTGATACTACGCAAGTTGCTGAGAATTTTATTAAAGCGAGCAAATAAATCATCGATGAACTAACCTGGTTGCATCTCAAAACGCATGTATTCCTTTTTGAACATATCTTGCCTTACCTCCTTGATCATATTGGATCCTTCGTGGTAGTCGCAAAGTGCTTTCCACGCATCGTATGCAGATCGGAGGTGTGCAACACAGCCGAAGTCACTTTGAGTTAATCCTTGTATGATCAAGTTTTGAGCCTTGTTGTTGTTGTTGTCGACATCTCTCAGATTCATAGTTGTAACTTGATCATTTGGCGGCACTTCATAAGGTTTGTACACCTTTTCACATATTGCAAAGCCCTGCGCCTTGATGAAGGCTTCCATACGTGCCTTCCAAACCTAAAAATCAATACCACTAAACACACAAGATTTTGCGGAGTATTTTTCCATGATGATTATTCAAAACACGTGCAAATCTCAAATATTAGAGCACCGTGGATCTAATACCAATTCTAGGATCGAAGAGCATGTGAAAGGCTACCAGAGGAGGGATGAATGGTAGATTAAAACTTTTTCAGCGGAAGCAACAAAAAACCCCTCGGCAGAAAATCAATCTGTTAAGAAAGTCATGTGTGCAACTAATCTAAACATGATCAATTGTGACAAAACCAGTATAGGTTGTGTACAATCAAGTCACGAAGACACTACAACAAGAATCACAAAAAACCGTCGAGAAAAACTCAAGTTATGATCGAAACATTGAATAAAGGTCAATCTGTTCTACCGAGTAAAAACCAGATCTGTAACACTGCAAAGAAAGTCGTGTAGATCAAAAACAACAAATCCAATGACTGTGAAATTTTCACAGATTATATATAACCAAGTTTTGAAGACAACCCAAAAAACATCACGTCAATTGGATATGTAAACCTCTAGTTATGATAAAACCACCAAAGCAAGGTAGTGCTGTGCAGAAACTCGACGAGAAAAACTTGTGTGAAACAAGTCAGACGAATAAGGCACAAAAGTTCTTTTAAACTAGGATATTTATTCAATAGAACACAATAGGAACATCCCAAAATCCGTGTACCATAAGCTCTGGCCTCTCTTGCTTATATAACCAGCCATGAGGCCAACCCAAACAAAACTAGGACTCGTATCCTACTCAGTTTCTGCCGAAACTTTCCATAACTGCTCAAGACTCTTCTATACGTAGATATAAGCAATCTTAAAACTTACAAACACTTTAGAAACTTATTTCACATTCCTAAAACAACTCAACTTCGTGACCCACACGAAAACCTATCATAACCAAATCAAATCTTTCCATATTTGAGTCAAACACGACTCAACCACAGCTTGAGTCCATAACAAAGTCGGTTAGACCTTTTTGACCAATTCTTTACGTCCACTTCTCTTCATCATGCCTTGAAACAATTTTGCCACGTTCATGCACTCGATGCACATGTGCAAACATCTTCCAACAACATCCACGATACCTTCATATGCATTGTTCGTGATTCAAACATGTTGCAGAACCTCCAGATCAACTCAACCACAATTCCTCCCGAACTTGGTTGTTGAACCTCATCTTCTCCCTAAGACTAGTTCAATGGATCCCGTCACCAGCCATGTCTTGAACTCAAGCAACACCTGCACATGAATAAATAACCAATACTTCCGAGCACAAGTCCTCGACTTGACTCTCGCTAGTTCCGATAACAACAACACCTTATGTGAGCACATAACATAAGCATGTTGCAAACCATAGCAAAATGATATAAGTCATAACCACCAGAACACACCAATAACTTAGTAAAATAATACTAAGCAATCTCTCTATAATCCAAAAAGCAAGTTCGAAACATTGCAAGTTAAAAGGAAAACCATTACAATCTAGCACTGAACCTTCCCAAAGCTAACTGGACCTTAAACTGGAGCTTACCAAAGCTAGCAGGACTTAGGGCCGGAGCTAACCAAAGCTAGTCGGACCTAGCGTCAGAGCTTACCAAAGCTAGTAGAACCTAGCGCCGGAGTTAGCAAAAACATGTCAGACCTAGCCATAGCAAGTCGAACCTAGACAAAGAAGTCAGACCTAGCCAAACAACTCAGACTTTATGTCGGACCTTGCCCGAGCTACCAAAAACAATTTGGACCAATCGTCAGACCTTGCAGGAACTCGTACCTAGAGTTGGACCATGTTAAAAGAGTTTTTTGGCAGAATTCAAAACTTTTATCATCATAGCCAATGTATTCAGTACACATAGGTCTCTCATGTTGTAGCGTGGAGTTGAAGTTGGTGAATTGAGCGTCCATGTGTTGTTTCCAGTCTTGGGTACCTTGGACATGCCCGTGGAGAGTGTTGTAGATGTCACCCGTTCTCACTTGAAGGTGTTCCATATGCCTAGTGAGATATGTCATTTCTTAGCTATAGTCACGATGACTTCTAGCTGAAGAAGAACGGCATCTTTTAATGGATGTGGGAGGCAAGCTGCTAGAGCTTGAAATGGATAGGGGTGGCTCCCACGCGGCACCTAGCCATCCATGCCAAGATGGACCTTTGGTCTCATACGATGGAGGTTGAGTCCATCCGAATGCATCACCTGTTGGGTTCTCTTCCTCTTCGTACTCATGGACCGTGGAGGTTGTCAGAGGCATGGCCGCTCTCCTTGTACGGCTTCTAGTTATCCTGCCAGAGACATTACTTCTTTGGGCTTCCTCGATTGGAAGAAGATCAATGGTTAGCCTCCGACAGTTGTACAAATGATAATCCGGGTTAGGTAACCGAATTTCATTGACAAAGCCAGGATAATAAAATAACAAAGAGCCATCTTATCATGCTTAAGGGTTTGTCCTTGCACTAAATAATCTTCATTAATTAATTCTCTTTCATTTTCAATATACTCAAATTAAGAATATTCTAGTGCTCCTACCCTAGTAGCAATGCAGGTAATCAATGAAGTGCATTCAATTGGCCCGGTTCTTGGAATGTAATCTAACTATTGTGTCATCAAGGCAATAATTGGAGCAAATTTTATCTTTTTAATCATGGTAAATAAAATTTTCAGCTCATCATCACGCACTACCCTTACATCTCCTTTAGGGAACATAGTCATAGCTACCCATCTATGCATGAAGCGTAAAGTAGGGTTGTGCAAGTGGCTATTCCCAGGTGCACTACATCTGACCCCACTAGTTAAATCTTGTCAAAAACATTGTTTGTTAAATTTAGGCAAAATGTCTAAATCTAGCAAACAACGTTTATGGAAGCCTAAGATTTCACTTAATTCGTTCCATAGGATGTTGTATTTTTTTTGAAATTCTAAAAGAAATACCATCAAATCCTATTTTGAGTGTGCAAAGAAATTGCATGGAGAGAAGGCGTGAACCTCTATCCTCTATGTGAGAAAAATTGGTCCATCCTAGTGCATGCAAAATGGAAAAAAATTCAGAATTCATACCTATTTTGGAGATCAGAACCAGATCATAATCTTTCGTATGAGAAAACTCACGATCTTGGAGGAGCTTGCATGCTTGATCTGCAACTTCACTTTGAATGTCGAGGTTGTCGTCGTGAAGAAGTTGGTGCGGGTTGCTCCTCTCACCCATGGGAGTGTCCTCACATACACTCCTTCTCTGTGAACTTGGTGTAGCAATAGAAGAGAGATATTCACTTGAATCTCCACCATGGCGTGAGCTTGCAGCCTCCTTTCTCTTCCCAAACAACCTCTTCATTCTTTTTATGGCCACAGACAAGAACACAAATAGGCAAAAACTCGACAGAGGTGTTAGTGAAATCAAAACCCCCGTAAATGTTCCATTGAAGAACTTTTAAGAAAATTGCAAATGCAAACAAAAGCAAATCTTTTTGAGTTGGATTTTGAGGAAGAGTACTTCAATGAAGAGCAAGAAAAACAATGCGAGCAAAGAGTGACTTTGGGGAGGTGTGAAATGAGGTGAAGTGTGAAGTGGAGTGCTCCTCACGACCACCATTTATAGTGTACACTCCCCAATGGTCACTAGGGAACCAAATATAGCCTTTGGAGGAGAGAGAGACAAAGTGGCAATTGACAGCTACTAAGAAACATTAACAAATCATCCCCGGCAACGGTGCCAGAAATGCTTGTTGACGTTTCTTACATCACAGATCATCTCTCGAAAGAGATGAGGTCCGCAAACGCACGGAAACTGTCGTGTAGCATTTGACCCAAGAGTATTCCCAAGGATATGGTATTTATCCCAAAGGAAGGCAATGGAGTAAAGTAAACACTACTCTTATGATCAAGCTAGGGGATACTAATCAATTATCAAGACAGGGGTAAGTTGATAATATGAGTAGTCTGACACACACCTAAGCAATCTATTCTAAAGGGTAAATGGTTCCTAATGGAGATTAGACTAAGAGTTGGGTTGTTACTTCTACAATGCTTCTAATATACGTATACATAGACTAGATTAGATACTAATGAGCATGTCAATGGTGAATCCTTATGCTAAGTTGTTCAACATATCGGGCACGGGTTTACCCCTAGAAATACTAGGACGACTCCCGCCAAGAGCCTATGGCATAGCCGAACATGGAGGATTACAGAGGAAAGATAGGGATGTCACCACCTACTGCCTACCTCTTCAATCCGTGAGTCTACAAGACATCCAACACTACTTGCTATCCTAGCACTATGCTAGCATACTAAGTAAATACCTTAGAAGATCGAGTACAAGTACCTTTCTAAGGCAATGACTAACCTAAACATCGTTGAGCCAATGTTGAGACATTGCATAAGTTATTCATATTAACATGACCATATCATAACTAATTAGACTATTGTGGAAGTTTGTAGTGTTTATGATGATAGATTAGGAGTGATATGGCATAATCATAAAGACTACTCCTGCCACATACATGGAATCTACAATCAAACAAGAAAAGCTTCATCCAAGTATATGAATAAAAGAAGACTAAAGATAAGCATAAAGTCACAAATATGAGAAAAGATACATGAGCCATACCTTTCACAACTTGGACTTGGGACTAGAGGCTCTCCTTTCTATATCCTAACTCTACTAAGGACTAAGAGAACTAGTGTATACAATAGAATGATACACAAGTGGTGTGTGTTGAAGTGAGGGGTGAGGTGTCCTATTTATAGGTGGAGAAGGGTCAGTTTTCGCCACAAAAAGCGCGCGAATCAGTCACCACTCACTTCTTCAAGTCGGGAGGAGCCAACATGTGGAAGTTGGCCGAGTGTAGCGCCAGGACCAGGTCGACGGACTAGGGGGGTCGGCCGACCTGGTCTTTGCACCGTTTCGCGTGTGTTTTCTCCAGGTCGTTGCCAGGTGGGTCCCATCCCTTGATATGAGTGCTACATCGTTGGATGGCCTCAAATACTTCTATTTGTGGGCCATTTGATCCATGTGGTGCCACATGTCGGTGCTTGATTGGCTGGGATGATATTTTATAAGATCCATCCTTTTGTTTCACTCCAATTCTGTATAAAATACCTACATGCACCAATTTCTCCAAGTACAAGTGAAAAATAGGTTAAATAAAAAGGTGATGTGTGCAAGAAATGATATTTTCTTCACATAATTGAGTTATATTGACGGGTGAAATTTGTATATAACAGTCGTCAATAAACTCCCCCAAGCTTATATTTTGCTCGTCCCGAGCAAAGTCAAGACTTTAGGTTGATGATCAGGAGTTGCTACAATGTTCAACTTTTCAAAAGTACCAAGTAGACAATAAAATACCCTACCTAGTATTGCAAAAATTGTAATGGTACTTCACCCATCATAAATCACTATGGGGCTTATGCCATCTCCTAGTCATGAATGGTTGAAAGATAGAACAACAAATGGAGCACAGATACCCATGAAATCAAGTTCCACTCAAATTCCAGAGAGTTCAGTTGAGATTATAAGTACCTCAATTTGATTCTTTTGGTCTCTCATTTCTGTAGTGGAAATATTTCCTCACCAAGCCATTTTGCCTACACTCATCCTACTACTAAATAAGGCTTGTATGTGGAGTTTGGTAGGGAACATAGTAGGCATATTTGCAACACATAATATTGCTAACTCGAAAAAGCAAGCCTTAGGAGAAATCAATTTAAAACTATTTGATCCAAGATTTGTGCATGTGTGATGAAATGGAGGTGGATGTGGATATTGTAAAATCCCACAAAAAAATTAGGTGTTCAAGTCCAATGTGCAAATCACTTTCAGAGATTTAAAAATATAAATGCACAAATGTTTACCTAATAAATAATTTAGTGTTGCTGCCAAATCAGGAAGAGTGTAAAAACAATGAAAAGCAATACATATAGGTGAAGCCTCTAAATTAAACTTAAATCAATTTCAAATTCAAACTTAAATTTAAAACTCAAATTTGCTCAACGTCAAGACATGATTTCATATTTGGTTCCCTCCTAATTGTTTTGCTCACCTGTCAATATTAATCAAGTTTGTTAGCTCAAGTGCCAATTACAGTTGATTGATTCGGTAAAAATAAGGGAGGCAAGAAAATTGGGACCCACAGGTCAGTGACAGAGCAATGCTCTGTTTTTTCTCTTCTCCTCAACGCGCCACGGCACCCAGCGAAAGCTCCACAGAGCTACTTACTTAGCCGTCCCTATCCTTCTCTGCTCGATGTTTCTTGCCAAAAAACTGAAACCTAGTTTGTCTTTCGGCCCCAGGTCACGCCCCTGCACAACTCCCGTTCTTGCTCGCTACCCTGCTCACGGAGTTCTTTCCGCTGCTGTTGCTTCGTGGTCAGAGGTTGGGCGTCGACTTTCCCGCGTAACCAGCACTGTGGGAGAGCTTCCCCAAGCGTCTCTCTTCCTCCCCGAGCTGGGACAGCGCGGTTCTTCCCTTCTTCGCGGCGGCAAGCCGAGTTTCACGTCATCGACTCTGTTTCTGACGCCCGACGCCTCTACGTCGGACGACCGCCTCAAACCGTCGCACGAGCAGCTAGGAGCTCTCAAAGGTCCGCCATAAACTCCTCATCACGCCCCATAAGTCTCTGGTCACGCCCTAGCGTTGGGGAGTCGAGTGGTGGAATTTTGCGCCGGCCAACCTTGAGGGCAGTCACTAGGTTTGGGTTTAATTCATCGCAAGACTTTATAATCAGCCATGCCCATTAGAGATAATGTTCAGGACGTCAGTGCGCACCCCCATGAACAAACCCCATCGAAGACCATGGCCGGGTTAGGAAATTAAACCGAATTTCGTTGCCGCCAGAATTTTGGCCTTGGACGCCGGCGAACCACATGTTCCGGCCCTGTCCAGTCCAAGAGTGACCCTGTTACATGTTCCCCATTGTCCCGTGTTGCTCCTAGGCAACTTGGCTTATTGAGTTTTGTTTTGGGGTGCCAGTTCACCGTGGCCACAATTGGTACAGCCGCTTCCCACCGTCGAGATCAACGTTTCCGGTGATTCCAAGCCTTAAAATCTTGCTCATTGTGTGTTCCATGTGTAAGGTGTCGCTCCTCATTTCTTACATGGCCGGGAACACCACTCCAGCGACGGGAACGCCGATGCCGCCGCCGGCCGTCAGCCCATGGGTACCCTGGCTGGAGGTTGAAGAAGACCCCTTTGTGGATGTTCTGTGCCGCCTGGACGCATTGTGGCTGCACCTGGTAACTCTGCAGTCCTGTGTGGCTTAGATCTGAGTGGTGGATTTGAATGCAGGGTCCCACTGTCAGTTAAAATGATTTTGCAACCGAATTAAATAACAGAAAATGGCTCAAATTCAGAAAATTCATAACTCCTAGCATACTACTTCAAAAATTGCGAAATAATTTTCTCCAGAATCCTGTTGATGTATAATTTGCAATGGTATAAGCTTGGGATCATGAAAAGCTTGAGTTTTTTCTCTAAAATTCCATGGGTGGGAAGCATTTGAAAAATTATTAGAGGAGTTCTACTCCATAGACAAATATGAAACTTGGTCAGAACCTTCAAATGGTATCCTATTGCTGCCAGTAAAAATTTCATGGCCATTGGATATGATAAAGTAGGGATAAATACATGGTCTTGCCAAAGTTTGATGGAAATTCCCAAAATGAACAGCAAGCTATTCAGAAAATTGGTAGCAACTTGGAAATCCAATTGTGATCTGTAGAGACTCAGAAAATTATGAAACAATTTTTTTATACTCATAGTGACATGCCCTAACAGACTATCCGTTCAATTAGCATGTAAGGCCTGATATAATTTCCTGGTAATACAAATGGAAGAAAAGGGATTAGTATTTTTCATGAACTGAAACTGTAGTATAAAAATATAGAATTTTTCCCAAAACACTCCCTTGTTCTTACCAGTATACTGTTTAAATTTCAACTGCAGTAGATTTCATCTTCTTTGGAAATAAATTCTGTTAACTTCATAGTATATGAATAGCTATATTAATAGTGTGCATTCTATTCATTTCGCTAGCAACTCTTCGTGAGGAAATGCCGGTGCCGATTGACTTCATTTATCTAGAGACGAACTCTGACTTCTATCAACAACAAGGCAAGTCCCGATTTACATTTATGTAACAAGTTTTATTTTGTATTCACTGTCTAAGTATAGTATTGATTCTTGCATTACGTCTTGGACTTGGTTGATACTCCACATGCATAGCCAAAGAACCTTGAGCCAATGAGTCGGGTTGAAGTCTCAGGTTGATATTTATGCTATACTATTACTGCAGTTGGGTTCCACTGGTTAAGCTCGAGTAGGGATTTCCTACTCGTGAACTTGGTTAGGTGGAATCAGCAGGTGGGTTCAAGACTGATTCACTTAACGGTTAATCTGAGATCGGGCAAGAGGATAGGAAGTGGCAGACCGGATATCTGTGTGAATAATCCTGCCTGTATTGCTTAAGGACCGTTCTCGTATATGGCCTGCTGGACAAGTTTGAACTTGCACTAGATGCATACTGGATTTATGGGACCCGGGAAACCGATGTAACATGTTAACCCGGGTGTTGAGGCATACCCCACTGTCTTAGGCGGTTGGCCGATAATAACTTAAGGGATAACCCCATTACCGGCAACCCCGTGTATTTGGGGGTTACATTTTCGGGATGGTAGGACTGGTTCAATGTTGGAGTGTCTTGTGAAAGGTTGTTATGTACAACGTTAACGGAAGTGGTCTCTCCTCTTATAGATGGGTGTACATGATGTGCAATCCAGGTGTTTTCATGATTCGAATCACCGTCGGTCGCGGAAGGGAGCATACTTGTCGGTACAGTCGTAGCGTAGTAATAACCTCACCTGATGTTAAATTGGCTTGATGATTGTACAATTTGGATGGCATAGTTGTAATTACTTACTAATGTTACATTCATGAACATTTAACTTGATGGTTAAAAGTAATCCTAAGGGTGCACTCTTAGTAACAATCATTAAACGGCTTTGCTGCTGTCTTAGAATCTCTTGCATGTATAAGTAGTGAGACGAGTAAGTCTTGCTGAGCGTAAGCTCATGGTTTGTTGATTCACCTTTTTGCAGGTAACATTGCATACAACAACGTTATGGAGGAGGGTGAGTCAAGTGAGATAACATCCGATGAGGGGTGCGAATCTCACTTGAAACCCTGCACGCCATCGTGAACTTTGTGTGCTGCTAGTGTGAAGAATCTGTGGGCAGGATGGCTTCACTTTTGCTTAGAGTAGGCTATAGGGCGTGAGTTCTACTTTCCTTTTCCGTTGCTTGTACTGATGTACATTGTTTGTAAAACCATACTATACTCTTGAATAAAGTTATTTGTATTGAAGCGCAAGTAACATGGCAAAGTATAAAGAGGCTAACAAAAATGTAAGGCGTATTGTGAGTAAAGCAAGGGGGTAGGCCTATGATGCGCTATATGCAAGGCTAGCGGACAAAAGAAGGCGAAAAGGATATATACAAGATGGCGAAACTTCGCGAGAGGAAGGTGAGGTATCTTAACCAAGTCAAATGCATTAAGGATGAGGCAGATCGAATTCTACCGAAGGATGAAGAGATTAGGAATAGATGGCGGGAATACTTCAATGGACTATTCAATGACAGGAATGAGAGCATTAGGCTCGAGTTGCATGACTCATTTGATGACACCAACAGACGATTCGTGCGGAGGATACAAGAGTCTAAGGTTAGAAAGGCCTTAAAAAGGATGAAAGGAGGAAAGTCCTTCAGCCCTGTTGATGTCCCCATTGAGGTGTGAAGATGTCTGGGGGATGTAGCAATAGTATGGCTCACTAAACTATTCAACCGCATTTTTCAGTCAAACAAAATGTCTAAAGAGTGGTGGAAAAGTATTTTAGTACCCATCTTCATAAATAAAGGAGATGTTCAAAGTTGTACTAATTACCGAGGAATTAAGCTTATGAGTCATACTATGAAGCTATGGGAGAGAGTGATTGAACACCACTTAAGGAAAGTGACTGATGAGGACATCACAACAGCAGAGACGCGCATTGAACTGCAAGGATCAATCACAAGAGCACGGGCACGGTTATTAAATCAGCAGGTGAATTCGTTCTTAACTTCTTTTGCATGTGAGTTTGAGAATAGATTGCTATGTGATGATTTAATTGTTATTAGGAATAATGGAAAAGATCAACAAGTGAAGGAAGGAGGCCTTGGAAGCGTGGAGAACCACCTGGGACGTCCACAAGTAGATGGGAACAGTTTTCAACTCGGACTCGAGTTCAACTCGGAGTCCAGGAGCAGTCCACCTTAAAACAGACGCCCAGGAGGCATACGGAATCTTTTTTCGACGTTCTACATATGCACGGAAAGAGGAGAAGATAAACTTTCCAATGGTTCTGGTCCCACCTCAAAATTCCTCCGGAGTCATTGGGAATCGTCGAAACAAGTCGAGTCCAGATTTCTGTCCGGTGCTGCGCCACCGAATCGGGCCTTTGGGCCTTGTATCCCGTAAGAGTCCATTAGGGACGCGTCTAATCATGTTTTGGTCGAACCCTAGCCTATAAATACTGCAGCCGCCGGTCATATTCGGTGGGTTTTGCTTAGATCAATAAAATCGCCGTTCTACGGTTTGTGAGACCCCAATTTCGCGATTTCCAATCGTGTCTTCTACGTTCTTGCTCGTGTTCTCGATTGCACTTGCAGGGATTAGCCTTCTTGGCGAGGTCAAGCGTGTGCAGCACGGTTGATAACCAACGGAGCCGTGGTGTAGTGATTGCAGGGGTACTCGAACCGCTCGAGTGCCGCGGATCATCAACGTCGAGTTCTCCACCCCAATCGACATACCTTTCGGAAGATCGGGCCTAAACCTACTCATCAATTGGTATCAGATTTCCAGGTTGCCCGTGAGGTATCTTTGTTTTCCTTCCTTCCATTAGATCGATTTTGTTTCGTACCTAGAGTCCACAAAAAAGCCACAAAAAAAATTAGATCGTTTTTACCGCTTCCCAGACTATAGTGCCTGCAGTTTCGTTTTTCAGTTTGCATTGTTGAGTTTGCATTCGTGTGGTTGAGTCTTGTTGCTGGTTTAGCTTTGTGTTTTTTTGATCCTAGTTATCGTGTGTCGTCCTTGTTTTCTTGCTATTCGACACCTATTCCACAATCCCTAAATAACAAACCGATCCGCCACGTTCATCGGTTTGCCCTAGCTAGCCACCTTGCGTGAACTCCCGCATCGCCAGCAACAGTTTCCTACATTGAATACTTATTCAACTTTGTTTAGCTATTAACGATTTTCTGCTTATTAGCCACCATATTGTGCCATCCAAGCTCCACCTTTCTCTTGAGCATAACAGGTACCTTTGCAATCACCCCACGCTTCATTGGTTCATCTCACCGTCCACACCACCTGCTGTGTCGGTAAGAACACTTGTAAGAGCGTGGTAAGACGCTTGAGCGAGAGAGATTGTTTTCTTCCACCTTCCACATTGTCACTGTAGTTGATAGGGATAACATTTTTTTTGTTGTCTTTTGTTTCCTACTAACAATGGCAGGAGAAGAAAATAATGACGAATGTGTTCAACATGTTGAGTTACGTGATATGTTCGCCAAATACAACGCATCAACGAAGGAGTCATTGGCGAACTTGACTCGCAAACTGGATGACCTTGCTCTTCGGATGAATACTTTTGAGGCTCGGTTGCCTCTCGCTGGAAGACAAGAAGACAATGCTTATGATGAACTGGAAGATCACAGTAATCAGCCAAGACTGCCACTTTATCATCGAGGTATAGGAGGTAATAATCATAACAATAATAACCGCCCTCCTGATGATCCTTTTGCTAAAGTGAAATTTACTATACCCTCTTTTTCTGGTGCTTATGATGCTGAGGCTTATCTTGATTGGGAGATGACAGTAGAGCAAAAATTTAATTCCCATCTTGTTCCTGAACAACATAGAGTTCGTCAAGCCACTAGTGAGTTTAAGGACTTTGCTATCATATGGTGGAATGAACTTGTTAAAACTAGAACTGATCCTCCAACATGGGATAGATTAAAGGAAGCTATGCGTGTTCGATTTGTTCCTCCATCTTTTCAGCGGGACCTTCGCAAAAAATTGCAGCGTTTAGACCAAGGTAACATGTCCGTAGAGGAGTATTATCAAGAGTTACAAAAGGGTATGCTGCGTTGTGGGGTAGTAGAGGACATGGATGATAAAATAGCTCATTTTTATGGGGGGTTGAGGCGTGAAATTCAGGACATTGTTGATTACAAAGAATATGATACTGTTAACAGATTGTTTCAGCTTGCTATGTTGGCAGAAAAAGAATTGCAGGGCCGACAACAACAACAACAACGCACGAGGAGCAACTTCACGCCGCGTGCAGCAACTACACCATCCAAAACAGCACCATCTTCGGCACCCCGTGCAGCGACTACACCACCCAATGGCGGCCAACGAACTATACCTGCTGCTCCACCTTCTCGCGTGCTGGAAGGCAGCAAGGCGACATCATTCAAGCCTTCGTCGTCCACTCCTTCTACGGGTCGTACTTCCGACATTAAGTGTCACCGCTGCCAGGGACTTGGTCATATGATGAGAGATTGCCCGAGCAAACGAGCATACATAGCACGCGACGATGGCGGGTATGATAATACTTCGGATGTTGAAGATGAATATTCTCTTGCTACTGACTTTACAGATCCAAATGACGAACACACCGAACAAGAGGTACTTGGTACAGCGGCGACGGAGAACTATAGGAGCATCATTGTGCAGCGTGCCTTGAGCTCCAAAGTGGAGACCGATGACAAGCTACAACGACACAACCTCTTCCACATGTTTCTCGTCGTCAAGGATTGCCGTGTACACACTATAATTGATGGAGGTAGCTGCAATAACTTGGTAAACACGGACGTCGTCAAGAAACTCGGTTTGACAACAAGAGCACACCCTCATCCGTACCACATTCAATGGTTCAACAACAGCGGTAAGGTTCGGGTAACACAAACAGCGAGAATCCATTTTTCAATTGGTTCATACCATGATTTTGCTGATTTTGATGTTGTTCCTATGGATGCTTGTTCTCTTTTATTGGGTCGTCCATGGGAATTTGATACAGATGCTATTCATCATGGTAGAACCAATAAATATACTCTCATGCATAAGGGAAAGAAAATCACTTTGCTCCCCATGACTCCTGCTGAAATTGTGCATTTTGAGAAGAGTAAAATTCGTGAGGGCAAAACAACTAAATTAGAATCTGAAAAACAGCAAGTTATTAAGTTAAAATCACCATCATTGCTCGCAACTAAATCTGAACTTGCTGATTTATTCGATGCTAAGGGGATGTGCTATGCTTTAGTTTGCAAAGAAGCCATGTTTTCACTTCATGAATTGTCTATTGCATTGCCCCCTGCTGTTGCTAACCTTTTGCAGGAGTTTGAGGATGTGTTTCCCTCCGAGATACCCCCTGGTTTACCACCGATGAGAGGCATTGAACACAAGATCGATTTGATTCCAGGAGCAAGTTTGCCAAATCGTGCAGCATACAGGGCGAATCCACAAGAAACTAAGGAAATTCAGCGACAAGTCCAAGATCTTTTGGACCGCGGGTACATTCGTGAAAGCCTTAGCCCTTGTTCCGTTCCTGTTCTTTTGGTTCCTAAGAAAGATGGTAGTTGGCGCATGTGTGTTGATTGTCGAGCGATTAATAACATCACCATTTGATATCGTTATCCTATTCCTCGATTAGATGACATGCTTGATGAATTGAGTGGTGCTATCATCTTCACAAAAATTGACTTGCGTAGTGGTTACCACCAAATTAGAATGGCACTAGGAGTTGAATGGAAAACTGCATTTAAAACCAAGTTTGGACTTTATGAGTGGTTAGTCATGCCTTTTGGTTTAACTAATGCACCCAGCACCTTTATGCGATTAATGAACGAGGTTTTACGTGCTTTCATTGGACAATTTGTGGTGGTTTACTTCGATGATATCCTCATTTACAGCAAGTTATATGATGAACATCTTGATCATTTACGTGCTGTTTTTACTGTTTTGAGAGATGCACGTTTGTTTGGTAACCTCGACAAGTGCGTTTTTTGCACCAATCGAGTCTCGTTTCTTGGCTATGTCGTTTCCTCGCAGGGAATTGAGATGGATGAGGCAAAATTGAAGCAATCACCAGCTGGCCAGCCCCAACTACCGTCACACAGGTTCATAGTTTTCTTGGTCTTGCATGATTTTATCGGCGCTTTGTGCGGGATTTCAGCACCATTGCAGCACCTCTACATGAGCTAACGAAGAAGGGAGTTCCATTTCGATGGGGCGAACAGCAGCAACAAGCTTTTGATGCTCTCAAATCGAAGCTTACACAAGCACCATTACTACAACTTCCTGATTTTGACAAGACCTTTGAGCTAGAATGCGATGCAAGCGGCATTGGTATTGGAGGCGTTCTCATACAAGGAGGTAAACCCGTTGCTTTCTTTAGTGAAAAACTTCATGGTCCTTCTCTGAATTATTCCACTTATGATAAGGAATTGTATGCCTTAGTCCGTGTATTACAAACTTGGCAACATTATCTTTGGTCTAAGGAGTTTGTCATACATTCCGATCATGAATCATTGAAGTATCTTAAGTGTCAAACCAATCTGAATAAACGACATGCGAAATGGATTGAGTTCATAGAGTCGTTTCCATACATCATTAAGCATAAGAAAGGGAAGGAAAATATCATTGCCGATGCATTATCTAGGCGTTATACCATGCTGTCCCAACTTGATCATAAAATCTTTGGTTTGGAAACAATTAAAGCATTATATCCTACTGATTTGGACTTCAAAGATGCTTTTGAAAATTGTAGAGAAGGAAGAACTTGGAATAAATATGTGCTGCGAGAGGGTCTCCTCTATCGTGCTAACAAGCTATGCGTTCCAGCTAGCTCCGTTCGTCTATTGCTTTTGCAGGAAGCACATGGAGGAGGTTTGATGGGACATTTTGGAGTGAAGAAAACTGAAGACGTGCTGTCCACACACTTCTTTTGGCCAAAGATGAGGCGTGATGTCGAGCGCTACGTGTCACGATGCACTACTTGCAACAGAGCTAAGTCTCGCCTTAACCCACATGGTCTTTATATGCCTCTTCCTGTTCCTAGTGTACCTTCGGAGGATATTTCTATGGACTTTGTTTTGGGATTGCCTAGGACTAAGAGGGGGAGGGATAGTATTTTTGTAGTTGTTGATCGTTTTTCCAAAATGGCACACTTTATACCTTGTCATAAGAATGATAATGCCTCACACATTGCTGATTTATTTATGATGGAAATTGTTCGTTTACATGGTGTGCCAAATACCATTGTTTCTGATCGTGATGCAAAATTTTTAAGTCATTTTTGGAGAACTTTGTGGTATAAATTGGGAACCAAGTTGCTGTTTTCAACTACATGTCACCCACAAACGGATGGACAGACCGAGGTAGTTTATCGTACTTTATCCACTATGTTACGGGCTGTCTTGAAAACAAATTTGAAGTTGTGGGAGGAGTGTTTACCACATATAGAATTTGCTTACAACAGATCCGTTCACTCCACGACAAAGGTAAGTCCATTCCAGATAGTGTATGGTTTCAATCCCCGTGCTCCTATTGATTTACTACCTTTGCCTCCTTCTGAAACTATAAATTTGGATGCTACACAACGATCTGAATTCATTCTTAAGATGCATGAAACTACAAAGAAAAATATTGAAATGATGAATGAGAAGTATAGGATTGCAGGTAGTAAAGGTAGAAAAGAAGTAAAACTTGAACCGGGCGATTTGGTGTGGTTACATTTGAGAAAAGAGCGATTTCCCGACTTGAGAAAATCTAAACTTATGCCACGAGCTGCTGGTCCTTTTAAGATCGTTGAAAAGATTAATGATAATGCATATAAGCTTGAATTGCCTCCCGATTTTGGGGTTAGTCCTACATTTAACATTTCAGATTTGCGACCGTACTTGGGAGAAGAAGATGAACTTCAGTCGAGGACGACTATAATTCAAGAGGGGGAGGATGATGAGGACATCACAACAGCAGAGACGCGCATTGAACTGCAAGGACCAATCACAAGAGCACGGGCACGGTTATTAAATCAGCAGGTGAATTCGTTCTTAAGTTCTTTTGCATGTGAGTTTGAGAATAGATTGCTATGTGATGATTTAATTGTTATTAGGAATAATGGAAAAGATGAACAAGTGAAGGAAGGAGGCCTTGGGAGCGTGGAGAACCACCTGGGACGTCCACAAGTAGATGGGAACAGTTTACAACTCGGACTCGAGTTCAACTCGGAGTCCAGGAGCAGTCCACCTTAAAACAGACGCCCAGGAGGCATACGGACTCCGTTTTCGACGTTCTACATATGCACGGAAAGAGGAGAAGATAAACTTTCCAATGGTTCTGGTCCCACCTCAAAATTCCTCCGGAGTCATTGGGAATCGTCGAAACAAGTCGAGTCCAGATTTCTGTCCGGTGCTGCGCCACCGAATCGGGCCTTTGGGCCTTGTATCCCGTAAGAGTCCATTAGGGACGCGTCTAATCATGTTTTGGTCGAACCCTAGCCTATAAATACTGCAGCCGCCGGTCATATTCGGTGGGTTTTGCTTAGATCAATAAAATCGCCGTTCTACGGCTTGTGAGACCCCAATTTCGCGATTTCCAATCGTGTCTTCTACGTTCTTGCTCGTGTTCTCGATTGCACTTGGAGGGATTAGCCTTCTTGGCGAGATCAAGCGTGTGCAGCACGGTTGATAACCAACGGAGCTATGGTGTAGTGATTGCAGGGGTACTCGAACCGCTCGAGTGCCGCGGATCATCAACGTCGAGTTCTCCACCCCAATCGACATACCTTTCGGAAGATCGGGCCTAAACCTACTCATCAGTGACCAATGTCACTGAAAACCAGTTTGGTTTTATGCGTGAGAATGGAGGCGATTTTCTTACTCCATCAGCTTATGGAGAGGTATAGGGAGCAAAAGAAGGATCTACATATGGTGTTCATTGAATTGGAGAAGACATACAATAAGGTACCAAGGCCGGTCATGTGGTGGGCGCTAGAGAAACACAAAGTCCCAACAAAGTACATAAACATTATCAAGGTTATGTACGATAATGTGGTGACAAGTGTGCGCGTAAGAGATAGTGAGACTGATACTTTTCCTATCACAATAGGGCTACACCAAGGATCAGCCTTAATTCCATACATCTTTTTCTTAGTGATGGATGAGGTGTCGAAGGATATACAAGGGGATATCCCTTGGTGTATGCTCTTTGCTGATGATGTAGTGTTGGTAGATGAAACTAGGGATGGTGTTGATAGAAAATTGGAGCTATGGAGGCAGACCTTAGAGTCCAAGGGGTTTAGACTTAGTAGAACCAAGATCAAGTATATGAGATGTAACTTTAGTGATGTCGGGTGCCAAGATGGAAATGTTATTTTATAAGCACAAGTAGTACCTAGGAGGGACACATTCCGATATTTAGGATGAATGTTTCAAAGCAATGGTGATATTAAAGAAAATGTTTGCCACAGGGTCAAGATCGGGTGGATGAAGTGGCAACAAGCATCTAGAATCTTATGTGATAAGAAAGTTCTACAAAAATTGAAAAGAAAATTCTATAGGACGGTGATCAGACCTGCGATGTTGTATGGAGCAGAATGCTGGCCAACTAAAAGGCAACGTGACCAACAAATGAGCGTTGCGGAGATGCACATGCTACGCTGGATGTGCGGTCACACAAGAAGAGACAAAATTAGGAATGAGGTGATACGTAATATGGTAGTGGCACCGATTGAGGAGAAGCTAGTCCAACATCGCCTACGGTGGTTTGGACATATCTAGTGGTGACCTCTAGAAGCACTGGTTAACAGTGAGATTATAAAATGTAGAGAAAATTTTAGAAGGGGTAGAGGTCGACCAAGGTTGACATGGCAGGAAGCGGTGAAATGAGACTTAAAGGAGTGAGACATACCTAGAGATTTGGCTCATGATAGGACTCCATGGAAATTAGCAATTCATGTGCCGGAATCTTAGTTTATTTGAATTTTGTTACCCTTATCTTCTTTCTTATTAATCCATTTCTAAAATAAATAAAACGCAGAATCTTATTTTATTTGTCTTTTTTATTCATTTATTTTCGATTACTTTCTTTTTTAAAAATTATTGGGTTTCATTTTGTTACCCTTATCTATCTTGTTTGGGACAAAGGCTTGGCTGTTGTTGTTGTTTGTATTGTAAATGTGGCTTCTCTGTGTTGTGCTCTTAGGTGTCGCATCGCACAACGCCACTCAATGCGATTCCTGGAATGTCGGGATAGTGGTCCTCACAGGCTGGTATCAGAGATGTGTTGGGGATAACACACCTAGAATCACACATATTTTAAAAATTTAATTCTATGAGTGAGGATTCGGTACTAGGCCCACATAAGGGCTTATATAGTATATTTATTGAAGGTAGCAAGCTAACATATTTGTTATTATATTCTGTAATGACGCTCTGACGTCAGGTAAGAGGTATGGTACGCCACCGCAAGCGGGTCAATTGCGGTAAGCTCCCCCGCACAAGAGGAAGTACGGTGATTGTCTCCCGTGGCTTGGCACGGGAATTAATATGAGTCTCTTAACCTCTTCATGGTTCTGGGGACATATGAAAACGCTGCTCCCCGGTGTGCTTTAGGCAAAAGTGTGGATACCCTATTGTGTGGTGAAAAACATGAAGTACGCAACTCTTTAATGTTCAATGTTCAAAGGGCCATACGCAACGCTGATCCCTAGCGCAAGAGATAAATGACGTGGCCACCTATCGTGCGGTTGAAAAGCATGTAGTGTGTTTTTTAAGAAACACACAAAAGCGCATCCTACTGGTGCAACATTAGGCAAAGACGTGGGACCCTCGTCGGGTGGTAGAAAACCTGATCATGTACCTCGAGACGTTGCTTAGCTCGGGGCGGCCCATATAGAATGATACGGGACGAATGTTCTTACTTTTATATATATTATTGTGACTGTGTGAAATTATCGCCCGTGTGGGCTATGCCGTACGGCACCATAATGAGTGTTTGTAAAGTGTGTGTCTTATGCAGGTACACTAACCGCGTTTGACGTATTGCGAATAGTATACATTTGTGAGTACTCGATTTTAGTGCCACCAATGAGACGTATGAGCCGGAGGTAATCTGGTTAGGCTTTTTCATTTGTGAGGCACGTAGTACCTGCATGGTTAGAAATGATGCATATAAGCCTCTCCTCTCCCAGGACCTGAATCTTCTATAAAAGTTCAAGAAATCAAGTCAAATGTGAATATAAAGACTTAATTGGGTTAAGTATGATGGAGAGGAGTGATATAGCAACCATATTGAGATCCCCTGTTTTGGAGGCTGTTTCATGGTTGACATTGCACAGGGTGTATCTCAGTGAATGTTTGTCCAGTAAAGGTGCGTGAAGCAGTTCAGGAAAATTTAAAGAGTCTTCTAAAACTTTTTTATAGCACTCCAGAACAGTAACACACTCAAAGTTGGTCAAAAATTCAAATTCCTAAAACTGCTACAACTTCCTGGGTTATTGAACCAGTCTCAGTATTTTTGCAACATCTCCATGTAGGATCATCTTTTGGAGTATTGTAATAAAGTTTTGGAAAATGAAGGAGATGTTCAACAATTTTGTAATTCAAAGTGTTTCCTAATTCGGCACAGAAAGTCTTGTAAATTGGAGTACAAACTGGTACACTTGCACAGTTGTTGCCAGACTCTACCAGATTTTCTGTGAACTTTGAAGAGCCATATCTCTTACTCTACAGTTGTGACATAGGCACAAATATACATTTATTGAAATCTTAGTGAGCTACTATAAACTTTGTATTCAACTCAGCATCTTAATATGAAAGTAACTGGTCCAAATTTGAATTATCGTCAAAGGTGTCCTGGCTGTCCAGATTATGACCCTTATGTACATAGTTTGGAACTTTGTCGATAATGCACATGTATGGATGATGTAAGCTATTGATGTGTACACTTCTGGGAAGCTTTCATGTTTTACTACAATGTTGTAAAGTTAATTTGATGAATATTTTGACTGTATCATATATTCAAATTGTGGCCAAAAACACCCATTTTAGGGGAGGTTCTGTCAAAATTGCACCAGAAATCTGTCAGCTTTAAACCACCACATCTCTCTACCCCTTGATGCTATGGGGGATGTGGGTAACCTTTGCAAAGGTGTGAGAGTCAGCTACAACTTTGTTAAAGAGCTCATGTCATGAAAATGTCATTTGCATAGTCAGATTCGAAATTTAGTGAGACCTGGTCTGCCTGGACAGGGTGCAACCAGCAATTGGAAAACTTGAGCATTGATGTTTTAGATTGGATTAAATCACTATGCATTTGAGTTTTACACTCTCTATACTTTATGGAATAAATCAAGAGATGGTATAGAGACTGATGTTGAATTCGCTGCATTGCAGAATGGTGCGCACTCGTTCAAAACCCGAGGTGGGTGGTTCAAGCGGACAAGGTGGACACGAAACTCCATGTCCGGAGCAGCAAACTCTGCAACAGCGGCCACTACCTATACCTCCACTCACTCTGGAAGATATCGTGGCTGCCATGACAGGTTCACAAGCTGAGCAAATGGAAATCTTGCGGACTATTATGCAGAATACGTCCCGTCAAGGGGGGGGGGCGTCAAGATAAAGGCCCTCGTCAACCTCAGTCAATCACTTACTAAGAGTTCATAGGGACACATCCACCAGTCTTTACAGAGGCTGAGGAACCTCTCGAGGCAGACAGTTGGCTGCGCACAATTGAATCTAAGTTTGGTTTGTTGTAGTGCACTGAACATCAGAAGGCGCTATTCGCAGCGCAACAACTTCATGGCTCCGCCGGTGCATGGTGGGCAACTCATCTTGGCTCCTTGCCCGCCGGACATCAGGTTACCTGGACAGAGTTCAGAGAGGCATTTAGTGCCTACCACATCCCTTCTGGAATTATGGACCGAAAGCTTCAAGAGTTCTTAGACATGAAACAAGGAGGGAGGAGTGCCCATGACTATGCAAAGGCATTCAACAACTTGTCATAGTATGCACCGGATCTAGTGAGCACCGAGGCGCGGAAATGTGATCGTTTCTTCTGTGGCTGCAATGCTAGGATAAGGGAACAACTACTGTTGACGGATCGCAACAACTTCACTACACTCTTCGATACTACGATTAAGCTTGAAGATGCGAACCGCCAAACTCAGGCGGAGGAAAGGAAGAGGAATGTGCCGCCAGGCAGTGGGAATACCACTCCATAGAAGTACCGGCTGGTGTACCAAACACCATCTGGGCAGGTGGTCCGACCCCCTATGCAACCAACCCAATATCAGTGTCGTCCATTTCAGTATTTGGGATTTCGACCACATCAGCAGCAGCAACAGTGGCAGCAACAACCTCAGTGGCAGCAACAGCAACAACAACCTCAGTGGCAGCAGCAGCGTGTCGCTTCACGTGCATTTTATCCACGGTAGAATGCACCTGATTACCGTCCATCGACTAGTGGAGGTCGGGCGAATCATGCATGTTTCACATGTGGCAGTCTGGGTCACTTTACCAGGGAATGCCCAAAAGTGAAGTGAGGCAATGTGCAAGTTGTAGCACCAGGTGCTAATCAGTCCCGCACTCAGCCTAAAAGAGCAGTACAGAAGGCCGAAAACATTCACCACACTACTCTTGAGGATGTGCCTGAAGGAGAGCCAGTACTCGCGGGTACGTTCACTCTCAGCAAACTACCCTTGTTGGTCCTATTTGATTATGGAGCCACACATAATTTCATTAGCAACTCATTTGTGTGCAAATATGAGCTATCCACCACTACCACAAAGAATCAATATCTTATCAGTTCACCTGGAGGCATTATAGCCGCTAGTGAAGTTATTATCAAAGCACCGTTGTGCTTAGGTGGAAAATATATCCTACCACTCCCATTGTATTAGATGGACAATGGATTGATGTTATATTGGGTATGGCATGGTTGAACTACCATAGGGCTATTCTTGACATCGGTCCAAGGATTGTTCGATTAGACTCTTCGTACTACGGTCTCCATACTCTTTCCCTCGATGATCTGAGTTGTGAAGTTCCAGCCGCATATCATTCAGAGGTTGCTAAACTTGAAGACATTCCGGTAGTATGAGAATATCTAGATGTGTTTCCTAATGATCTCCAAGGTATGCTTCCTGAGCGAGATGTGGAGTTCAAGATAGAGTTGATACCGGGAACTACACCAATCTCTCGTAAGACGTACAAAGTGGCACCAAAGGAATTAGCTGAGCTTAAGGAACAATCAAATGAACTTCTAGATAAGGGATTCATCCAACCAAGCTCATCACCATGGGACTGCTCAACTTTGTTTGTGGAGAAAAAGGATAAGACACTAAGACTCTGCATGGATTATCGTTCGCTAAATGCAGTAACAATCAAGAACAAGTATCCACTATCCTGCATCAATATACTCTTCAATCAATTAGTGGGTGCTTGTGTGTTTTCCAAGATGGATATAAGGTCAGGGTATCATGAAATTAAGATTCGAGAGGAAGATATTCCAAAGATAACATTCTCGACTCGATATGGACTATATGAGTACCTAGTTATGTCTTTTGATCTGACGAATGCACCTACACACTTCATGTACCTCATGAATTCGGTCTTGATGCCGAATTTGGATCGGTTTGTGGTCGTATTCATTGATGACATACTAGTATACTCCAAATCAGAGGAGGAGCACGCTGAACACCTTCATATTGTGTTATAATGGTTCAGAGAGCATAAGCTATATTCCAAGTTCAGTAAGTGTGAGTTTTGGATCAGCCAAGCACCTTTTATGGGCATTTCATTTTAGGGAAAGGCATTGCAGTTGATCCAAGTAAGGTTGTACAAGTGCTAAAGTGGTAATCTCCGAAATCAGTCCATCAATTTCGTAGTTTCTTGGGACTAGCTGGATATTATCGCAGATTTGTCCCGAGCTTCTCCAAGATTGCTAAGCCAATGATGAGGTTATTAAATAAAGGTAACAAATATGTATGGACTGTAGATTGTGAAGAAGCCTTCCTGATTTTGAAGAAACATCTCACCACAGGACCAGTATTAGCTCAACAAGATATAACCAAGCCGTTTGATGTTTATTGTGATGCACCAAGTACTAGTTTGGGATGTGTTCTTATGCAAGATAGACGTGTGATTGCATATGGCTCAGGACAACTCCACAATCATGAGCTGAACTATCCAACGCATGATCTTGAGTTAGCTGTAGTAGTTCATGCATTGAAGATGTGGAGACACTACCTACTGGGAAATTTAGTGCATCTCTACACTGACCATAAGAGCCTCAAATACATATTCACTCAGAAGGACATAAACATGAGGCAACAAAGATGGTTGAAGCTAATTAAGGACTATGAACTTGAGATCCATTACAATCCTGGAGAAGCAAACATAGTAGTTGATGCAATTAGTCGCAAGACTCACGTTCATAACTTGGTATTTACAACAGAATATGAAGAAGAACCAAGTGTACGCATAATCCCCTATGGTGCATTGTATAATATTGCTCTCGTTCCCACAATTCAAGAGGATATTGTAAAGGCTCAAAAAAGTGATGATGCAATGTTAAAGATTCTAAAAAGAATCGATGACGGAGAAAGATTATGTTTCCAGAAAGATGAGGAAGGAACTATATGGTTCAAAGACTGGATAGTAGTGAAATTGAGAAAGAAGATATTGGATGAAGCTCATCTAATCCTGGTAGTAATAAGATGTATCAAGACCTCAGAAGTAAATTCTGGTGGACTCGGATGAAGCGAGAGTTTGCTAAGTACGTATCGGAGTGTGATACATGTCGAAGAGTCAAAGCTGATCATATGAGGAAAGCAGGGATGCTCCAACCATTAAGTGTTCCAGTCTTTAAATGGGAAGACTTCAACATGGACTTCATTGTGGGACTACCTCTCACCTTCCGGAAGCATGACTCCATTTGGGTGAACCTTGACAGGTTAACCAAGTCGGCGCACTTTATTCCAATCAATACTATTTTCAGGTCTAGCCAATATGCAGATCTGTATCTATCCGGAATCGTGTGTTTACACGAGGTTCCTTGCACTACCATCTCGGATCGAGGATCCCTATTTATCTCTCGTTCCTGGGAAGATCTACAAGATTCTTTGGGAACCAAGCTACTTAGGAGTTCTGCATACCATCCTCAGACTGATGGTCAGACCGAAACAGTGAATCAGATTTTGGAAGACATATTAAGGGCCTATGCCATTGATCATGGACGAAATTGGGATGATCACCTGTCCTTAGCAGAGTTCTCTTGCAATAATAGTTATCCATCAAGCATCAAGATGGCACCTCATGAAGCGCTCTATGGAAGAAAGTGTCACAAACCTCTTAACTGGTGTGAATCAGGCGATAGGGTTATATTTGGAATTGATATCGTCCAAGAAGCCGAAGAGAGGGTCAAGCTGATTCAGGACAACCTCAAAGCAGCTCAGTCTCATCAGGAAAGTTATGCGGACAAGCGACGCCGTCCTTTGTATTTTGAGGTCGGAGATCAAGTCTATCTCCACGTGACCCCGATCAAAGGAATTCACTGATTCGGGGTGAAAGGTAAACTAGCTCCTCGCTTTGTGGGCCCGTTTCACATCACTGAAAGATGTGGACCTGCTGCATACCGCTTGGAACTACCGACATCATTATCTGGAATTCATGATATCTTCCATGTCTCCCAATTAAGAAAGTGTTTGAAAAAACCAACGAACGTTCTTACGGAGGGAAAAGGGGCATTACAACCTGATCTCACTTATACCGAACAACCGGTGCAAATCAACGATGAGAAGGCTCGTATTACAAGAAATCGTACGCTATGGTTCTACAAGGTGTTATGGAATAACCACACTCACGACGAGGTGACATGGGAAAGTGAAGAGTTTATTCAATTCAATCATCCAGAGTTGTTATCATCATACATTCGATAATGTTCTCTTCCATCTCGTTCTTTCCTTAATCTCGGGACGAGATTCTTTTAAGGGGAAGGATTGTAAAATCTCACAAAAAAATAGATGTTCAAGTCCAATGTGCAAATCACAATTAGAGATTTAAAAATCTAAATGCACAAATGTTTTCCAAATAAATAAATTTGTGTTGCTGCCAAATCAGGAAAAGTATAAAAAACAATGAAAAGCAATACATATAAGTGAAGCCTCTAAATTAAACTTAAATCAATTTCAAATTCAAACTTAAATTTAAAACTCAAATTTGCTCAACATCAAGACATGATTTCATATTTGGTTCCCTCCTAATTGTTTTGGTCCTGTCAAGATTAATCAAGTTTATTAGCTCAAGTGCCAATAACAAGAGCCTGATTCAATAAAGATAAGGGAGGCAAGAAAATTGGGACCCACTGGCCCCACAGGTTAGTGACAGAGCAATGCTCTGTTTTTTTCTCTTCTCCTCAACGCGCCACGGCACCCAGTGGAAGCTCCATGCAGATACTTACTTAGCCATCCCTATCCTTCTCTACTCGATGTTTCTTGCCCAAAAACTGAAACCTAATTGTCTTTTGGCCCCAGCTCATGCCCCTGCACAACTCCTGTTCTTGCTCGCTACACTTCTCGGAGACGGCTTCCCTCCTCCCGTTTGTACTCCCATGTGTGCTCCCGCTGATGTGTTATCATCTTATTTGTTGTAAAGATATGGTAGTTAAACTGAGCATTAATGAAGATACCAATAATATTTTCACACATCAGCGGGAGTACGCATGGGAGGACTGAACGGGAGGAGGGAAGCCGCATCCACCCTTCTCACGGTGTTCTTGCCGCTGCTGTTTCTTCCTGGTCAGAGGGTGGGTGTCGACTTTCCTGCGCAACCAGCACCGTGGAGAGCTGCCCCAAGCGTCTCTCTTCCTTCCAGAGCTGGGACGGCTTGGTTCTTCCCTTCTTCGCGGCGGTAAGCCGAGTTTCATGTCATCAACTCTGTTTCGGACGCCCGATGCCTCTATGTCGGCCGACCGCCTGAAGCCGTTGCACAACCAGCTAGGAGCTCTCAAAGGTACGCCATAAACTCCTCATCACGCCCCATAAGTCTCTGGTCACGCCCTAGCGTTGGGGAGTCGAGTGGTAGAATTTTGCGCCAGCCAACCTTGAGGGCAGTCACTAGGTTTTGGGTTTAATTCATCGCACAGACTTTATAATCAGCCATGCCCATTAGAGATAATGTTCAGGATATCAGTGTGCAGCCTCATGAACAAACCCCATCGAAAACCATGGCCGGGTTAGGATATTAAACCGAATTTCATTGCCGCCGGAATTTTGACCTTGGGCGCTTGCGAACCACATGTTCCGGCCCTGTCCATTCCAAGAGTGGCCCTGTTACATGTTCCCCATTGTCCCCTGTTGCTCCTAGGCAACTTGGCTTATTGAGTTTGGTTTTGGGGTGCTAGTTCACCGTAGCCACCATTGGTACAGCCGCTTCCCTCCGTCGAGATCCACGTTTTCGGTGATTCCAAGCCTTAAAACCTTGACCATTGTGTGTTCCATGTGTCAGGGGTCACTCTTCATTTATTCCATATCCGAGAACACCACTCCAGCAACGGGAACGCCGATGCCGCCGACGGCCGTCAGCCCAAGGGTACCTTGGCTCGAGGTTGAAGAAGACCCCCTTGGGGATGTTCTGTGCCGCTTGGATGCATTGTGGCTGCGCCTGGTAACTCTGCAGACCTGTGTGGCTTAGATCTGAGTGGTGGATTTGAATGCAGGGTCCCGCTGTCAGTTTAAATGATTTTGCAATCGAATTAAATAACAGAAAATGGCTCAAAGTTAGAAAATTCATAACTCCTAACATACCACTTCAAAATTGCGAAATAATTTTGCCAGAACCTGTTGATATCTACTTTGCAATGGTACAAGCTTGGGATGATGAAAAGCTTTAGATTTTTCTCTAAAATTCTAGGGGTGAGAAACATTTGGAAAATTATTGGAGGAGTTCTACTCCATAGACAAATATGAAACCTGGTCAGAACCTTCATATGGTATCCTGCCAGTAAAAATTTCATGGCCATTGGATATGATAAAGTAGGGATAAATACATTATCCTGCCAATGTTTGATGGAGATTCCCAAAATGAACAGATCTATTCAGAAAATTTGTAGCAACTTGGAAATTCAATTGTGACCTGTAGAGACCTTAGAAAATTACGGTGGATGTGCGGTCACACAAGAAGAGACAAAATTATGAACGAGGTGATACGTGATAGGGTAGCGGAGGCACCGATTGAGGAGAAGCTAGTCCAACATCGCCTACAGTGGTTTGGCATATCTAGCGGAGACTTCCAAAAGCACCAGTTAACAGTGGGATTATAAATAGTATAGAAAATTTTAGAAGGGGTAGAGGTCGACGAAGGTTGACATGGAAGGAGGCAGTGATACGAGACTTAAAGGAGTGTGACATACCTAGAGATTTGACTCATGATAGGACTTCATAGAAATTAGCAATTCATGTGCTAGAATCTTAGTTTATTCGTATTTTGTTACTCTTATCTTCTTTCTTATTAATCTATTTCTAAAATAAATAAAATGTACAATCTTATTTTATCTGTATTTTTTTACTCTCCTCTTATTTTCTATTACTTTTCTTCAAAAATTGTTGGGTTTCATTTCTAGCAGACCCCAATTTGTTTTGGACAAAGGCTTGGTTGTTGTCGTTGTTGTTGTTGTTGTTGTTGTTGTTAGAGACCTCAGAAAATTATGAAACAAATTTTATTAGACTCATAGTGACATGCCCTAACGGATTATTCGGTCAATTAGCATGTAAGGCCTGATATAATTTCCTGGTAATTCGAATGGAAGAAAAGTGATTAGCATTTTTCATGGACTGAAACTGTAGTATAAAAATATGGAATTTTCCCAAAACACTCCTCTCTACTGTTTAAATTTCAACTGCAGTAGATTTCATCTTATATGGAAATAAATTCTGTTAACTTCATAGTCTATGAATAGCTATGTTAATAGTGTGCATTGTATTCATTTCGCTAGCAACTCTTCGCGAGGAAACACCAGTGCTGATTGACTTCATTTCTCCAGAGACGAACTCTGACTTTTATCAACAACAAGCCAAGCCCCGGTTTGCATTTAAGTAACAAGTTTTATTTTGTATTCACTGTCTAATTATAATATTGATTCTAACATTACGTCTTGGACTTGGTTGATACTCCACATGAATAGCCAAAGAACCTTGAGCCAATGAGTCGGGTTGAAGTCCCAGGTGGATATTTATGCTATACTATTACTGCAGTAGGGTTTCACTGGTTAAGCTCGAGTAGGGGTTTCGTACTCTGAAACTTGTTTAGGTGGAATCAGCAGGTGGGTTCAAGACTGATTCACTTAACGGTTAATCTGAGATCGGGCATGAGGATAGAAATCGGCAAACCAGATATCTGTGTGCATAGTCCTGCCTGTATCGCTTAAGGACCGTTCTCGTATATGGCCCTACTGAACAGGTTTGAACTTGTACCGGATGCATACTAGATTTATGGGACCCGGGAAACTGATGTAACATGTTAACCTGGGTGTTGAGGCATACCCCACCGTCTTAGGCGGTTAGCCGACAGGAAAGTAAGGGATAACCCCATTACTGACAACTCCGCGTATTTGCAGCTTACATTTTCTGGACGATAGGACCGTTTCAATGTTGGGGTGTCTTGTGAAAGGTTGTTATGTACAACGTTAACGTAAGTGGTCGCTCCTCTTCTAGACGAGTGTGCATGACGTGCAATCCAGGTGTTTTCATGATTCGAATCACCGTCGCTCGCGGAAGGGAGCATACTTGTTGGTACAGTCGTAACATAGTAATAACCTCACCTGATATTAAATTGGCTTGATGATTCTAATTGGATGACATAGTTGTAGTTGCTTACTAAAGTTACGTTCATGAACAGTTAACTTGATGGTTAAAAGTAATCCTAAGGATGCACTCTTATTGACAATCATTAAACGGCTTCGTTGCTGTCTTAGAATCTCTTGCATGTATAAGTAGTGAGACTGGTAAGTTTTGTTGAGCATAAGCTCATGGTTTTTTGATTCACATTTTTGCATGTAACGTTGCATACGACAATGTTATGGAGGAGGGTGAGCCGAGTTAGATAGCACCTGATGAGGGTTGCAAAGCTCACTGGAAACCCTGCACACCGCTGTGAACTTTGTGTGTTGCTAGTGTGAAGAATCTGTGGGCAGGATGGCTTCACTTTTGCTTAGAGTAGGCTATAGGGGCATGGGTTGTACTTTCCTTTTCTGCTACTTGTACTGATGTACATTATTTGTAAAACCATACTATACTCTTGAATAAAAGTATTTGTATTGTAAATGTGGCTTCTCTGTGTTATGCTATTGGGTGTCACATCGCACGACACCACCCAATGCGATTCCTGGAATGTCAGGACAGTGGTCCTCACGGATATTTGAGATGACTCCTTTTCGAGTGGACTCTCTTATTTGCGGGGATGAAATATGGCTACTTTTTTCTCATGGTTTTCATGTAAGCATGCATTTTTTTTTCATTTTTTTCTTATAGCCATGTCTTCTACTCCCTTTTTATGCAATAAATTTGGAGAGAGTACTAAGCATGAATGGTATGGAGTTTCTCTTTTTATTGTGGAATGGTGGTATGATAGGAATTTGCTTACTTCTAGTGTAGAAGTATAACATATGCAAATGAAGTCTTGAATTCAAAAAGTAATGAATGAAATATCACATAGGTCTATACTAGTTTGACAAAGCTCAATGTGAAGATAAATAGCATATGCATAAGGTCCATCAATGTAATGTATCATATGACTTTGGTAGGTATTTCCAATTAAATCAGAGTAACTTAAATCTTTTTAGAATTTCTCCGGAAATCTAAGTTTCACTTTCAAACTAGAAATAGCAGCCCTATCACTATAACATATCTCACAACAACTTAGAATTAGATTAAGCTTTTGCTACACACAATTTCTAAATCAAGGCAAAATTGATTCTAGCCAATGAAAGCAATATTTTGGAGAGTAGTAAGTTGTAAACTAGGAACTTAGGAAAATTAAAATAGAGCAACTATTTATTATTTCATCTATGTGAATTCCAAACCATTCTTACCGCACATCTTTTATTTATTATCTTAATTGTGACACCCGTTTTTGAAAAACGAACCATGTGTGATGCATATGAGTGCCCAGGATGTTTAACACATACACGAGTGCATCACAAACGATAATCAGATAAAACCACGTTTCGAATAATAGATATACCTTGATTCTATTGCAGCAGTAAATAATCTAGCATAGGCGACTCCAACTCCAGAGGCAGTCGACGGTAGTACGCACACCTAGTACTCCATGACGACCTCCAAAATATTTCTTGTAGCTGAATTAATGTGGGAAAAGTAAGGGTGAGCACATGTCGTACCTAGCAAGTGTGAGAAAATAATGACATGTAGCTAAAAACAAGGATGACAACAAATAATAGCAATTTGCTGAAAAGTACATTTAAAACATGTAAAAACATACTAGGATGTCTATGTGAATTAATTCCATCATATCCCAAATAAACATAATAATTCATATCCATCATTCATTATCCATCCATATACCATATTCTTACCATCATCATTAACCATGTCCATTTATCACCATCCGTTTGATAACCATAATCAATAGCAAACCATAACCATCCCAATTACCAAGTTTCACTCTAATCATAGAAGTTGTTCAAATGCTCATAACCAGGAGCACGACTATCATGATAGTTTCTAACACTATTAAGATGTTGTACCACTTTACATATAAGTTTGTGATTTCGTCACCCGTTGGTGACTAAAGAAACCTCCCTTACGCCAATTACACTTCCTTAGGTGTATGGCCAAGAGATCACAAAATAGCCTTTACAAAGGGACTACCAATATATTCAGACCCACTAAGGTTTCACCGGTAGTGATGCCTCCAACTAAGCACATCCAACCAAGGGCCCCCTCTTGTGCCGTTCGGATCCCAGGGCAGTCCCGCCACTATTGCAAACCGGACTGACTCCAATTCTCCGCTCCTCCAAATGATCCGAATCAATGCCGACAATACACCTAATTAATTGGCTAAGCCGTACCTATACTTGGCCTCGTGGTGGTACTGTTATCCTAGCTTATTCTCGCATGAACCGGTCCTTAGATCCAAGGCAAGCAAAACCATAATACCATCCAACCCAATCCATAAACCATGCTTGTTTAGATCTCTCAATCCCATATTACTAGTTAGCCATATTCAGCAATTCACATCACACATAAGTGCATTAATTCATAGTTAAGTCATTTGATTGTTTTCCCATCCCAGTTAATTATAGCGAAGCAAAAAGGTAAAATATCTTTCTCGACTCTCTAAAATATATTCCAAACAACAAGGATGGTCAAACAAGACTAGTAAACACATATAAATGGGTTTCCCATCAAATTGACACAAGCATGCAGTTTTTCAAACAAAACATTTAAAAATAGGATCAAAATGATCAAGGACACTTGCCTTAATATTCCGCAATTTGATGGCTCAAGAAATTAAAAGTCTTGCGCATGAAGATCCTCGGATAATTGCTTCTCGATCATAACCTCTTGAGCGTACCCGTCTACTCGCAATCAAGCACATACACAAGAAATATACACAATAAATGCATTGCAAACACTAATAAATATGCAAAATATGGATGCATGCAGAAAATATGTTTGTATTAATGCTATATGAATTTGTATAGCTTTTTAGTAATTTTCTATAATGATTTACTATTTATTTGAGCAAGTTTGGAATAAATTACAAATAATTCAGAGGCAAAATATTTATTACGGAATGTTAAATAGGTTGAAAGTATTATTAATAGCCTTCTAGAATTTATTCAAAATTTTCTAGAATTTTTTCTGGATTTAATTAGATACCTTATGAATTAACTTAGGCTTAATCTTATTTATTAAATCTGAAAACATATTAAATAATACTGAAAATATAAAATTTGGTCAAATCTAGAATAATATATTTACCTTGTGTGATTTAATCTAATATGTAAATTTTTAAGTCATTTAAAATGATTCGGCGATGATTAATGGACGTATGAATAAATTTAACCCTACACATTGTGTAATTTTATTATTAAGTTAATCCTTGTCATTTAGATCTTATCTATAAAACCTACCGCGTGCATGACTAGTGTCGACGGTCGTGGACGGCGATGTAGCGACTCCATCAATGATCGGCGGCGTAATGTAGATGAAGAAGACAATGATGATGCGACGATCCCAGCGGAACAATGATAACTCCTTTTTCTCCGTCCTCTTCTTTTCTTGGCTGTGGCCTTTTCCTCTGTTTTAGGCGGCTAGGGCGTTGGTCCCCGTTCTGTTTTCTTCCTCTCTGCCGGCGTTTACGGCAGGGCTTACAGGCGTTTTTTTCCATCGTGGGAGGGCTTACGAGTCACGGTGGCCTTTATAGGGCGCGGCCGGGGCTGCCGAGCGGAGTCCCGCTCGGTTCCGAGTCGGTGGCACTCTTCTGGTGCCGCTCGGTTGGGAGCGCGTGCGACCAGCCACGCCTAGCCTGGGTGGTTGACTTTTTTTTTCTTTCATTTATTTCTTTGGCTGCCGGTACCTTTGGCTAGAGTCCCGATAGAACTCTGCCCGGCCAAAGCGGTGCTCCTCTTTTTTTTTCAGTCAGTTTCTTAAGTGTGCAGGGTTGACTTTTGGTTCCCTTTTGTTTTCTTCTCACATTACTTGTCTATTATTTATTTATTTTTCTTAATTAGTTATTTTTTATTTCTTTTCTTCTTTTTGGTTATTTATTATTTATTTTGTTGCTTATTTTCTTTCGCGTGCGACAAGGTTCCTTCTGCAGCCAGGATCAGACTAACAGTTCACTTGTATTTATTATTGATATATATGGTGTAGTAAAGTGTTAAAATACATCAAATTGTAGGGTATCGGACTAATCAGTTTAATACTGGACAAGTCTGTCTCGATACAGAGAGGTATATCGGATAAGTCTAGTTTGGCACAGGACAAGTCCGTCCAAAAACAGAAAGTTCAGCGGAAAAGTCCGGTGTTATGCCGAACAAGTCCGGAGTTTGTACAGTAAGGGACTTTGAACTAGTCTGTTGTTGTAACGGACAAGTCCGTGGTGGGATAAAAATTTATTAAGTCTGTGCATACCTGACTAATTCGCTATTGTAGCGGACAAGTCCGTTGTTGTCCAGAGGGCTTTCAGACTAGTTCGTTATTTCCCGGACTAATTCAGTGTCTGGCTCAATTTTTAGTTACATATTTATTTCTTATTCTTTTATCTTTTTCCTTTTTATCCTACTTAATTCTTTTTGCATGAATTAATCATATTAAAATATTTTACATATATATAGTTTCATCTATTTTTATCTTATATTTGTTATGGCGAATAAATTACTTTTAGCGTATTTGTTTTGGTAATTAACTTTCAATACATGAGAATGAATGCAAAATGCAATATGAGATGCATATATTTTATATTTTCTTTTATAAAAACAGTTTCTTCCTATTATAAATTTTAAATTCCTATTTAAATTTTTAATTTCCCAAAAGTCGAGAATCACGGTGTTACAATTCTACCCCTTAAAATGAATCTCGCCCTCAAGATTTGGATGGGTTGAAGAAGAGATTTGGAAACAAAAATTTCAAATTCTCTTCTATATTTGAATTAGCCAATTTTAAAAAATTCAGGATATTACACTAACCTATACTACATTATTATTAATCTCTTTTTTAGATGCAAATTTGGTGGAAAGAAATAAATAAAATAATAAAATGCAAATGAGATGTGATACAAGTTACCTCAAGTGGAGGTCCTCCCCCAAGCTTGTTCTTGTTTAAGGTACACGATAGGGGTTGAAACCCTAACAACGGATGTAGGCTATGAGGTTGGCCTAACCTTGTTGCAGCTTGGCTTTGACATTGGAGGGGTTGAGTGTCGATGTTGGGTTACCTTCCATGGGTTCCACTATGTTAGGTTGGCTTCCATGGGTTCCACGAGTGTGGTCGAGGAGAGTGTTGTCGATGTCGCTCATCCACACTTCACGGTTGCCACAGGTTGGATGTACCTTGTTATTCCATGGCTAAGGTAATGATAACCCTTAGCTACAAAGGAATGACGTGCGCTCAACGTGGTTGAGTGTGTTCCGTCATTCTTCGGCTAAAGTCTATCATACCTTCTTGCCATAAAGAATTGTACCCCTCATGCATCGGGTGTGATCCGTCATTCCGTGGCTAAGGTAATGATACTCTTTAGCCACAAAGCAGCGACATGTACCCAACATGTGTTGAGTATGATCCGTTATTACTTGACTAAGGTACAACAAACCTATAACCACAAAAGGATTACGTGCACTCAACACGGGTTGAATGTGATCCATTGTTCCTTGGCTAAGGTATAAAATACCATCTAGCCACATGGGAACAACTTGCACCCAATATATATTGGATGTGATCTTGTCATTCCTTGGTTAAGGTGCATCATGATTTTTATCCACAAAAGAATAACTTACACCCAATGATGGTGGCAATTCTCTTGAGCTTGAATGAGTGCTTAGAATAGTTGAGAGCATAATGCTCTCAAATATTCGTAGCAGTCCATTGGTTGCTCACGGAGGGTTTCCATGTCAAATATCCGTCCTCGTATAGATATGGTTGACCTCCGGGCTTAATTTCCGATAGGTAGCAACCATCCTAATTTACTCCTTGGCCAAGAGATATTGAAATGGAACCCTTTTAGGGTTTCTACCATTTAGATCTTTGAATGTATGCATAGTTATTTTACTCCTGTAAACTTCCTCTCTACGATAGAGAGAGATGGTTAGCTCCCGATACTTGTACAAATAAATATTCGAGTTAGGTAACTGAATCTTCGTTTGTACGCACGGGGAAGAACAAGACCAAAGATGCATCGGGTCAAATTTCGAGTGTATCCATGAACAATATATGAATCATTGCTAGGAGTGGGGCTTTATGGATAAATCAAGTTGAGCAATTTCTAAAGCTCCTACTCATAGCAATGCAAGTGATATGAATACACTATATGGATCCGTTCATCCTGGAAAATTTCTAACCATCATGGTTTTATTACAAAAGCAACTATTTATAATTTATATCATGGCAAACAAGATTCTCAATTTTATCCTCCTGAACATTTTTAATTTCTTGACTAGGAATTTTTAATTTAGTGATCTATGCATGAATGAGTTTCAAATCAAAATTATGGATATCACTATTAGTAGGTTGCTACATACCAATTCAACCATTAAGTTATTCTATAAGCATTACCTAGGCAGAAAATGTCTAAGTCAATTTCAGCAATGCTCATGAAATTTTAGGTACTCGTTTAAAATTATTCCCAAGTAAGCTGACATTCTTTTTCAAGAATCAAAAAGACAGTGCCTACACTTACTCCCTTGAGGATGCATAAGAATTGAAGGATGAGAAAGTGTAAACCTTCCTTACCAATGTAAGCAAAAATCACTCAATCCTAATACAACTCAAACAATGGAAAATTTTAATCTTGTACCTCAGTTGAAGAGCAGTTCGGGTTGAAAGTCGTTGTGTGAGAAACTCACTACCATGGATTTTAGTGTGGCCTTCATGTTCAATGTCTCCTACCAAGTTGAGGTTAGAGTTGAATGAGCTTCATCTTGTTCCTTTATTGGATCACCATCTTGAGCATTCCTCCACCATGAACGCAAAATGAGATCGATGGAGGGATATGCGCTTGATGGGGTATTCCAATCTCTTCACAAATTTTGTCCTGGCTGCACTAATAATCAAGAGCAAACAAAAAACTCGAAAACAGGTTACATTAGCTAAAAAGCATGTTGTGCCCTTTGTCAAATTGTTTTGCTCAACTTGAAACAACTTGCAAATGCATTGAATTATTAAGGGAAATATTTTTGGTTTGAATTAGGAAGATGAATTCAAGTGGTTATGCCCAAGGTTCATATCCAAATAAATTTATTTACTAATTCAAAATTTTAGTTTTATTATGGTTGGAAATTTTACTTTCCACATGCAAGTGTGAAAATTCAAACATGCTAAATGCAAATGAAAAGATTGATGGGAATTTCAAATAAGCAATTGGGAAATCAAATATGAGATAACTACCAATTAACCTATTGGCAAGGACTCATCGAATTTTTTAAGTCCGATGAGTGGGACTTAACTCCGTCTTGTTTAGTGCTATGATTTGTTTAATCCCGGATTTGAAGATGTGGAGAACTTCTCTTGATTGACATGCCAAAACTCCTTTGGCATGTCGGTTGGACATGTTGACCACATGATGGCCCTAGCCTCGTCGTCATTTTGATGAAGGCTTGTTGATGTAGAGACAACTTTCTCCCTTTTGAAGATATTCTTCTTATGAGCATGGTGAGGCTTGTCCTTCTGTAGGGGTATCACTTCGACCTTCTTGATATTCTTTGGAGTTAACCCATATTTTGATCATAGATCAAAGGTTTCCTTGGGCATGATGACATGTAGCCTCCACAATCAAACAAGAAACGTTTTATCCACAATGTCACTTGCCCTAGGTTGCATGGGTTTGGTCGAAGTGTAGGAATCACAACAAGTGATTGTAGGATATCTTTGATTTTGAATGCTCTTTAATTTTCTTGTCCTAGGACAAGGGCTTCATGTAGTCTTGATTTCTTGTTTGGCCATGGATACAATACTTGAAGGTAGGCTAGTTTAACTTAAATCCCTTGAAATCCACATAGCCTCTTTGATTACAAGGGTGATATTGATTCAACCCTTGACACCCTTGTGGATGGTAGCCATTAGAGTTGTTGTTTGAAAGGAAGAACACTCATGGGTCTTAGAGAAATTATTACCCAAGTCCCTATGTTGCTATGGATTTTCACAAATCATGTGAATATCCATGACTTGGATAATTTCAAACAACTCTCCATTGGTTTGATCTTCATGATACTTTAATGGGAGATATAGTTACTTAGCTAGCATTTGCACCTTGTCAAAAGCTATGCATGCCAAGCTAAGGGAACTAGAGCATTCTTCAAGCCACCTCTTGAGTGGAGACCATACTGTTATTCATGATGAATGAGAATAGGACCCCTTCAGCTACAGCATGGATGTGTTCATGGATTGGTGGAGCCAATCCATGACATGAGTGTTGGACGAAGAGCCAATAATCCATCCCATGGTGGAGGCAAACCAAGAAGAACTCTTGGAGCCTCCTCCAAGCTGAAGCTCTTCCGCGAAAGGCAATGGTGTTGCCTACCGAATTTTTGTTGAGGTACGCCTTGAATTATCTTGCAGTTGAGCACTTGCGTCCTTGTTGGCCATCATATAAAATGGTTTAGCCAACACTACCCTGTTCTCACGCAAAGGGAGAAAAAACAAGGGTAATCCTATCTAATAACTACTAGTACCTATAGCTTAATCACAAGTGATAGCTATCCTTCACTTCCTTCGCCTTCCCTGGCAACAGCGCCAGAAATGCTTGTTGACAGCTACTAAGAAACATTAACAAATCATCCCCGGCAACGACGCAAGAAATGCTTGTTGACGTTTCTTACGTCACAGATCATCTCTCGAAAGAGATGAGGTCCCCAAGCACACAGAAACTGTCGTGTAGCATTTCACCCAAGAGTATTCCCAAGGGTATCGTATTTATCCCAAAGGAAGGCAATGTAGTAAAGTAAACACTACTCTTATGATCAAGCTAGGGGATACTAATCAATTATCAAGACAGGGGTAAGTTGATAATATAGGTAATATAGGTAGTGTGACACACACCTAAGAAATCCATTCTAGAGGGTAAGTAGGTCCTAATGGATATTAGACTAAGAGTTGGGAAGTTACTCCTACAATGCTTCTAATATACATATACATAGCCTAGGTTAGATACTAATGAGCATGTCAATGGTGAATCCTTATGCTTAGTTGTTCAACATATCTGCACGGGTTTACCCCTAGCAATACTAGGACGACTCCCACCAAGAGTCTGTGGCATAGCCGAACATGAAGGATTACAAAGGACAGATAGGGTTGTCATGCCTACCTCTTCAATCCGTGGGTCTACGAGACATCCAACGCTACTTACTATCCCAACACCATGCCAGCATACAAAGTAAATACCTTAGAGGCTCAAGTACAAGTACCTCTCTAAGGCAATGACTAACCTAAACATCGTTGAACCAATGTTTAGACATAGCATAAGTTTTTCATATGAACATGATCATATCATAACTAATTAGACTATAGTGGTGGTTTGTAGTGTTTATGTTGAAAGATTAGGAGTGATATGGCATAATCATAATGATTACTCCTACCACATACATGGAATCCACAATCAAACAAGAAATGCTTCATCCAAGTATATGAATAAAACAACACTAAAGATAATATCTTTATTATGTATAAGGTCACAAATAAAAGAAAAGATACATGAGCCATACTTTTCCCAACTTGGACTTGGGACTAGAGGCTCTGGTCTCTATGGCCTAACTCCACTAAGGACTAAGAGAACTAGTGTATACAATAGAATGATGCTCAAGTGGTCTGTGTTGAAGTGAGGGGTCCTATTTATAGGTGGAGAAGGGTTGGTTCCGGCCACTAAAAGCGTGCGAATCAGTCACCATTGACTTCTCCAAGTCAGGAGAAGCCAACACATGGAAGCTGACCAAGTTTGGCGCCAGAACCAAGTCAACCGACTAGGGGGGTCGGCCGACCTCATCTTTGCACCATTTTGCGTGTGCTTTCTCCATGTCACTGCCAGGTGGGTCCCATCCATTGATATGTGTGCTACACCGTTGGATGTCCTTGAATACTTATTTTTGTGGGTCACCTGATCCATGTGGTGCCACATGTTGGCGCTATTGGCTGAGATGATATTTTATAGGACCCATCCCCTTATTTCACTCTAATTATGTATAGAATACCTACATGCACCAATTTCTCCAAGTACAAGTGGAAATAGGTTAAATAGAAAGGTGATGTGTGCAAGAAATGATATTTCGTTCACATAATTGAGTTATATTGACGGGTGAGACTAGTATATAACAGCCGTCAACAATGGCTCTTTCCCCATGTCAGCCGAACAGGGTGGTCGACCACAGTGCAATGTGGGCCCCTGTTGACGTTTCTTACATCATAGATAAAAATCCGCAAGCACACAGAAAGTGTCGTGTAGCACTTCCCATTAAGAGAGTATTCCCAAAGGTATCAAATCCTAGGAACGTATGTGCTAATCTTACGAACTAATCCACCCAAGGACACAAAGTTGTTTGGTAGGCAAGGAAGAGAGAGGAATTCAAAGTATTGATTCTAAATCAAAAGAATTTGCAGCTGCTTGCTTCGGGCACGGGTTTACCCCTAGCAATACTAGGACGATTCCCGCCAAGAGCCTATGGCATAGCCGAACGTGGAGGATTACAAAGGACAAATAGGGCTGTCACCACCTACTGCCTACCTCTTCAATCTATGGGTCTACGACATATTCGCTGGTGATTTCTAACCAAAGCAACACACTTACGTTCTAAATAACATCTCTAGTTGTTTTGAACTCAAAGCTACAACTAGAGCCTCTAATAAATTAAATCAATGAACCCACAAGTAACTACTTGCGCAAACTATTATGAATTGAGAATAAAAATTAAAATGAACTCACAAAGGACTTCTTGATTTGAGTACACCTTTGTAGGGATACAAGTGTAGAAGAGGGACTTGACAAGCCCAAGCCTCCTTCTCCTAAACTCTAACCACACTCTCCTTCTACTTGGCAGCCTCTAGGACTACTCTAAACCTTAAGAGTGGTATTCTATTCTCAACTTTTGGCGTGTGTGTGAAGTGAGCTGTGGGGTTCTATTTATAGGGGGGGAAGGGTCAGTTCTTGCCACCAATTGCGTGCGAATTAGTCACCCATGACTTCTTCAAGCCAGGAGGAGAAAACATGTGGCATTCGATCGGGTTTGGCGCCACTCCCTAGTCGACCGACCTGGTCTCAGCCCCGTTGGGGCTGTGCTTCCTCCAGGTCTCTGCCAGGTGGTCCTATCCTCTTATATGGGTGCTACACCATTGGATGGCCTCGGATACTTCTGTTTTTCAGCCATTTAATCCATGTGATGACATGTGGCATCACCTGATTCGTTGAAATCCAATTTTATGGATTACTCCCTACATGTCTTGGTATTTTGGGTCTAAATTCACCTGCATACAAATAAACACCAACACTTGTGAAATTGGTTAGTTTTTAACCCTACCACTAAGTTGTGTTTCTCTTTTGTGCACATTATGAGGTGAATTGACGGTCTAAATATGTCACTTAAGTACTGTCAACAAACTCCCCCACACTTAGTCCTTTGCTCGTCCTCGCGTGAAGGCAAGAAAAAGAAATAACGTGATGTCACAAATTTGAGATAAGTTAGAAAAATAGAATACTAGATATTTCAACTCATATCTCAATTCATGAATTCCCTTTGTGGAATTTGGCTACCACAACAATCTTGAGTGTTTGAAAAGTGGAATGGTTGGAATGTAGTTATCTTGGATATTCCCCGACCGAATTGATCCAATGATTTGCTATATTTGGGAAGTCAAAGAAAAAATTGCCCTTATGTCTCATTTGGAATCTCTCAAGTCTCTCAAAGTGTTTTCATACTCACCTTGGCATGTTGTGCCAATTTTTGTCCCTACACTAAATATGGTCATATCTGGAGCTTGGTAGGGATAATTGTAGCACACATTGCAATTCATATATTACTAAGTCCAAAACTTGATCCTATGATAAACTTACACAACAAACAAATTGACAAGAAATTTCTTCTGCACATGAATGGAATGGATCTTTGTGGACTCCATGGTTTTCTCTCTTTAAGGATGAAGCATGACTACTTTCTGTCTCTTTTTTTTGGCACACTTCCTCTTTTGAAGAGTAGATTATTTTTTTACTTGTAGCCATGTCTTCTACTCCTTTTTATTTTTCTAGAGAGAAATTGATGACCAAAATGTATGGAGTTTCTTTATTGGATTGATGAATTGTGGATGCAAATTCTCAATGTGAGGTATTTTGCATAAATAAGGCGCACAAGAATTTCTAAGTCAAAAAGTTCATGCATGTCACTCAATTGGGTCACGAGTTTGACAAAGTTCAATAAAAAACAAAGTGGCATATGATGTGGCTATTCAAGAATTCGTATCATATGGCCGTGGTAGGTATTTAAATTTCCAATGAGAGAATTAGACAAAGTTCAGGACTCCAAATTGTGCAAACATCAAAATCATTTTCAAGCAAAGAGGTATCTCTTCGAATAACTCATTTACCATATCACACTAGTCAAATACTTAGATGACGTGTTTTCCTACTTTGCTTGTGGGCACCATAAACAAGGCAATAAATCGAAATATAAGGTATTCAAATTTTCAGTTGAAGCAAATTTTGAATACCAAGTTTTACATTTTAATTTGTTGAGTTGAATTGCTTACAAATATTCAGTATTAAATATTAAATCAACTCAAACTGATGTAGCATGCATATTCAGGGGTAGAAGATCCAAACCAAATTTGTGGAGCAAAACAAAGCCGTGTGGGGCCCACAATAGGTCGGCCGACCAGGGGGTTCAATCGACCCCCTTCTGACCCTCTGTTCCTCAGTTTCAATGTGTCGAGTTGTATGTTCGGTTGCAACATGTTTTGAGATGCAACACTATTTTTTCACGTTAGGATTTCGCGAATTTGGGTGCCTACCCCACACTTGTTCCCTAAATTCTTTATCAACACAAATAAACTAAAGGGAGAACTTTACCGGGTTAGATTAACCGTAAGTTCACTTTATTGAACTCAAAATATGGGGATGCTTACATTATTCAATCTAAATTTAATGAAATAAAAATTTGGAATAAAACTAAACTAAGCTAGTAAGCATCCTGTGTGGTCGGGACATCTAAACTATGGAGGTTGTAGACGTCGGGCTTCCCGACGGCATTGCATACGCACCGCAGATTGGCGCCCATGCCACGGCGAACACCATCAATCTTCTCCTTGAGTGATACGAGTTCCTCCTTCAGTTCCGCCCTCTCAATGCGCCCTTCAGCCACCAAGTCCAATAGCTTCTTGTTCTCTGAAAGGAAAGAAGCTATCTCCTTAGAATGTTGTGCCACTTTAGGGGCGCGTGGAGATTTCCTGTCGCTGTCCTCAAATTGGCCAGGTCGCCCTCTGATGGCAGGTGGTGAGAGGTGATGCCTAATCTTGGAGGGTGAAGAGTCCGTCGATTCCTCCATTGCCACATTATCCATTTGCTTGAAAAGGCCTTTTGCATAGCCTCCTTCAGGCTTGCGCACCACATGGATATGAGGCGGTGTCCCACACGCTCAGGTGAGGTACGCGTAGGTGACTTGTAGTGATGGCTCACTATGTCACCATCCTTGGTCTTTAGAGTGTACATGAACTCCTTGCCAGGCTGTAGCTTTCGGAGAGACTCGTCTTTTTCAGGAAAAATTCGCGTCTTGATTAACTTAAGGCCAGCCGTAGTCGGACGACGTGCAGGTGTCGTCGACTTCATGGGCATCCTCCGATTGGAGAGCGACCATGCAGCACCATGATGCGTGGTGCTACACCCACGTGGAGAGATCATGGTGAGAGGTACGACATCCAATGCCTTGACGGACACCAATGTGAGGTGGACTTGTCATTGGTCGGGCAATGTTTCCATTCAAGTTGAAGGTTGAGGTAGAGGAGGCATGAGGCACAATTTTCTTGTCGGCCATGACTTGGATGGGAGGAACAGGAGATGAGTTTTTCTAGATGGTGCAAGTTTCTCCTCTCTGTTCCCGTCAATATATAAGTGAGGAAAGTACGATAGTACCGGGAGAATTGTTGTGTTACGTTAGGAGAGTTCGCACAAAAAATAGAAAGCTGACGGCGCAAGGGGGAGGTCGACTGACCCTAGGGTTTGGCCAAACCCTTCCTGGTTCCTTTCGGGCTAAGTTTTTGTTGGTTGGCTAAATGGGCCCCATGGATGAATAATTGGATGGGCCCATTAATTGGACGTGGTGAATTTCAACAGAATTTAAAGAAACGGCGTGAAAATCAATAAGATTCATCAAGTCAATTTCTTTTTCCGCCTCCTCCTCCAGGGATTTAAGAAATAATTTGAGTCGGTGCCCATTCATCTTAAATTGCTGATCATCATCACATTGGAGTGTGATTGCTCCATGGGATGAGGTTTCTACTACAGTGAAGGGTCCTTCCCATTTACTTCTAAGCTTCCCATGTCCAAAGAGTTTAATCCTAGAGTTGAAAAGTAGAACTTTATCTCAAGGTTTGAACTCTTTAGGCGTAATCCATTTATTGTGCCATCTTTTGGTTCTTTCCTTGTAGATTTTGGCACTATGGTACGCCTTATCTCTCCAGTCTTACAATTTGGAAAGTTGCTTCAATCAGTGTTTTCTTGCTTCATTAAGGTCCATGTTCCACCGCTTAATGGCCCAATAGGCTCCATGTTCCATATCTACAGGAAGATGACAAGTCTTCCCAGAGACAAGTTGGAAAGGAGACATGCCGACGGGAGTTTTGTAGGTAGTACGGTATGCCCACAATGCATTAGCTTATGCTTCCATCCTGTTCCCATTTCCAAGACGGTCTTTTGAATAATATTCTTAATTTGCTTATTAGATGTTTCTGCTTGACCACTTGTTTGTGGGTGGTATGGACTAGCAATGTTATGCTGAACACCAAGCTCCCTCAAAAAGTTCCAAAAGGTTTTATCTATGAAATGAGACCCTCTATCACTTATGACCATACGGGGAGTGCCAAAGCGTGGGAAAATGATCTCATGGAACATTTTTCTAGCTTGCCTGGAATCAGCATTTTTGCATGGCAAAGCTTGTACCCATTTTGACACATAATCTACGACCACCGGGATATACTCGCAATCATAGGACCTAGGGAAAGGTCCCATGAAATCAATACCCCACACATCAAATAATTCCATCTGGAGATTATAAGTTAGGGGCATCACACTGCGAGATCAGATTCCTCCATGCTTTTGGCATTTCCAACAACTGCGAATGAATTCTTTTGTATCTTCATACATAGAAGGCCAATAAAATCCACTTTGCCAAATTTTTCCTTAGTACGATAAACACCGTAATGGCCACCATAGGGGCTAGCATGGCATTTCTCAATAATCTTGGTGCCTTCAATTGATGGGATGCAACTTCTAAGAAGGCCATCGGCACAAACTCGATAGAGGTATGGATCATCCCAAATGTGTCTACTACTCTCATAGATGAGTTTCTTTTTATTTTTCCGTAGTGGTACGTATCTTGTGACCATGAAGTTCATGATATCCGCGTACCGAGGGTGAGAGTCATCCACCTTGAGAAGCAAATCATCTCGTAGGAAGTCATTGATAGGAATGTCCATGGTTTGAATGACTTCCATACGTGAGAGATGATCTGCCACAAAATTTACTACTCGTTTCTTATCCTTGATTTCTAAATCAAACTCTTGGAGTAGAAGAATCCAAAAGATTAGCCTTGGTTTAGCATCCTTTTTGGTGAGCAAATACTTCAAGGCAACATGGTCCGTATAGACTATGACCTTGGCCCCAACCAAATAGGACATAAACTTATCGATAGCAAAAACTACAGCCAAGAGCTCATATTCAGTTGTGGCATAATTGAGTTGAGCTCCTGTTAGAGTTTTGCTAGCGTAGGCCATTGCATGATGCTTTTTTATCTTTGGTTTGTCCTAGCACTACACCAACGGCAAAATCACTAGCATCACACATGATTTCGAATGGCAGCATCCAATCGAGAGGTTGAATGATTGGAGCTGAGATGAGTGCCTTTTTGAGTGTATCAAATGATTTAAGGCATTAATCATCGAAATCAAAGAGAACTCCCTTAGCTAATAGGTTTGTGAGGGGTCTAGCGACTTTTGAGAAGTCTTTGATGAATCGCCGGTAGAACCCCACATGACATAGAAAGCTGTGGATTCCTTTAACATTGACAGGAGGTGGAAGTTTTTCAATGACCTCAATTTTTTCTTTGTCCACCTCTATCTCTCTCTCGGACACTAAGTGTCCAGGAACGATGCCTTCACGGACCATGAAATGGCACTTTTCCAAATTAAGTACAAGGTCCTTCTCTTGGCATCTTTGTAAAACCTTGTCTAAATTTTCCAGATAATGATCAAAAGTTTTCCCCATAGACGGAGAAGTCGTCCATGAAAACTTCCATGATCTTCTCAATCATATCAGAAAAGATAGACATCATGCATCTTTGAAAAGAGGCAGGGGCATTACACAATCCAAAGGACATACGCTGGTAGGCATAAGTTCCGTAGGGACATGTGAATGTTGTCTTACTTTGATCGTTGGAATGGATTGGGATTTGATGATACTCTAAATACCCATGAAGAAAACAAAAGTAGGAGTGTTTTGCCAACCGCTCTAACATCTCATCAATGAAGGGCAGTTGAAAGTGATCCTTCCTTGTAGCCTTGTTAAGTTTTCGGTAATCGAGACACATTCTCCATCCCGTGATGGTTCATTGAGGAATTAATTTATTCTTCTTCTCATTGTGAATGACCGTCATACCTCCCTTCTTAGGCACTACTTGAACTGGGCTGACACATTCACTATGATGAACAGGGTAAATAATCCCGGCATGCAGAAGATTCAAGACTTCCTTCTTGAAAACTTCTCGCATCGCATTATTCAACTGCCTTTGAGGTTCTCTTGAGGGGACACTCTCGGGGTCAATGGGAATGCGATGGGTGCCAATTCCCTACAGATCCTCTAGTGAATAACCAAAAACAACCCTATACTTTTCTAATATGGCAATGAGTTTGAGTGTCTCATCATCTGAAAGCTTGTCACTTATAATGACCGGGGCTTCCAAATCACCATTTAGAAAGGCATAACGTAGGCTTGGAGGTAGAATTTTTATCTCAATAGGAGTTTTTGGGAAGAACTCTTTTTTTGACAGTTCAATTGCCTCCTAAAATTCATCCTCCTCTTGGATGAAATCTTCTTCTCCTTCAATTTCAGGGGGTGCTAAGAACTGAAGGGTTCTAACATCCTTTAATGGCTCATCTTGGATGGGAGATTCTACGGATGTGTTCATGGAATGCAGGATAAGAATAGAGAACTTTCTCCCTCCAAGATTGATATTGAGGTTTCCTTCCAACGAAATTTCCATGAGAAATTTCTCTATGGGAATCCCAATCATAATGTCGAAATCTTGAATTTCAAACACATGGAAATCTAGGATTGTCTCAATATCTTTGTGTCTTATAGACACTTGTTGCAAAACCTCACATCCTTCAAGGATGTTTTCGAAAGAATCTTGGAATGATTTACATGCTGGTGCCAATGGCACATCGCCCAAAATGGCGAGAGCACAAGAATCAAAAACGAGATTTGCTCCCGGTGGGGTTGTATAGGACCTTCATTGGTGTCCCTCTAATAAAGCATAGAATAGTTGCCAAAGGTGAGGTCATCCGAAGGATTTCTGGTGACTGCTCAACTTCTACAGTCCATTCCCTGCTTAGAATAGAGGTTAACTCATTGACCGTCTATTGGACGAACATCCCATCAGGTGGGTCAGGTAGAGTTAATGGCAATGATGGTTTCCTATGGCAACAATACTTCAAGTTATTTCCAAAATCTTCAAATATCTCCTCCTCGAAGTAGAATGGAAACATCGAAGGTTGAATTTCTTCCTTCGTAGTTTCCGGTTTGGAAGAGGATTCCTACGGCAAGGTTTCAGATAAGCAAGAGATAGGTTCTTCCTTGTCCATGGATTTATCCTCGGACCTTGACACTACTTCCTCTTGAGGAGGCTCACTAAGACCCATAATGAAGGAAGAATTTTCTACAATTTGGTCTAGAAGATCCTTGCCTTCTTCCAACGTCTTATGGAGGAAAGATCCTCCATCCGTAATGTCAAGATATAGGGCAGACTCTTTGTTCAATTCGACGTATAAGTGTTGCAAGAGCAACAGATCATGGATGGACAAATCTTGGCCGGAATTTCTCAAAAGAGAAAATCGATCCCAGGCTGCACCTAAAGACTCCTTCTCCGTCTGCTGGAAGCATCGTACTTCCTTCTGTAAGGAAACAATTCGGGCAATTGGAAATAAAGCAAGAAAAAATTTGTCTTGTAATTCATTCCAATTTCTGTTTGTCTTTCCAACGTTGTGGTCATACCATTGTTTGGCTTTTTCTATGAGAGAAAAAGGAAACAACATCCATTTGAGATTTCCCCGCGTCATGCCCTTGATTAGAAGGCATGAACACAATTGTTTGACTTCTCTTAGATGGTGGTAGTGGTTTTCACAACCCGTTCCTAATAGAATTGCTCCTGAACCATGGCTATATAGCCAAGGCAAAGTTCATAGCTGGTAGAAGAGATGGGTTCAGTCAAAGGCGGTGGCTCACAGAAGTTGTCCTTTGGGACAGAATATGAAAGAATGGTGGGCTATTCCATATAGGTGGTGGTGGTGGTGAGAAAAGGAAAGATAAGATAAGAAGATAGATACGATGGTGAACAAGGGTCAAAGATTAACAGCAACCGTTGCTCGGCAACGACGCCAGAAATGCTCGTTGACGTTTCTTATGTCACAGTTAAAAATATGCAAGCACACAGAAAATGTCGTGTAACACTTCCTCTTAAGAGATTATTCTCAAGGGTATCGAATCCAAGGAAGGTATGTGCTAATCTTACGAACTAATCCACCCAAGGGCACAAAGTTGTTTTGTAGGCAAGGAAGAGAGAGGAATTCAAAGTATTGATTATAATTCAAAAGAATTTGCAGGAGCTGCTTGCTTCGGTCGCGGGTTTACCCCTAGCAATACTAGGACGACTCCTGCCAAGAGCCTATGGCATAGCCGAACATGGAGGATTACAAAGGACAGATAGGGCTGTCACCACCTACTGCCTACCTCTTAAATCCGTGGGTCTACAAGATATTCACCGGTGATTTCTAACCTAAGCACCACGCTTACGTTCTAAATCACAACTCTAGTTTTTTCGAACACAAAGCTACAACTAGAGCCTCTAATAAATTAAAGCTGTGAACCCATAAGTAACTACTTATGCAAACTACTATGAATTGAGAATCAAACTTGAATTGAATTCACAAAGGACTTACTTAATTTGAGTACACCCTTGTAGGGATACAAGTGTAGAAGAAGGTCTTGACAAGCCCAAACCTCCTTCTCCTAAACTCTCACCACACTCTTCTTCTACTTGGCAGACTCTAGGACTACTCTAAACCTTAGGGGTGGTATTCTATTCTCAACTTTTGGTGTGTGGTTGAAGTGAAGTGTGGGATTCTATTTATAGGGGGGGAAGGGTCGGTTCCGCCACAAATTGCGCACTCATAAGTCACCCATGACTTCTTCAAGCCGGGAGGAGCCAACACATGGCGTTCGATCGGGTTTAGCACCACTCCCTAGTCTGCCAACCATGGAGGTCGACCGACCTGGTCTCAGCCCCGTTGGGGCTGTGCTTCCTCCAGGTCTCTGCCAGGTGGGTCCTATCCCCTTATATGGGTGCTACACCGTTGGATGGCCTCGAATACTTCTGTTTGTGGGCCATTTGATCCATGTGATGACACGTGGCATCGCCTAATTCATTGAAATCCTATTTATGGATTACTCCCTGCATGTCTTGATATTTTGGGTCTAAATTCACCTGCATATAAATAAACACCAACACTTGTGGAATTGGTTAGTTTTTAACCCTACCACTACGTTGTGTTTCTCTTTTGTGCACATTATGAGGTTAATTGACGGTCTAAATATGGCACTTTAGGACCGTCAATAGACCCCCTGTTCTCCCTTTTTGCAGGTGGCTCCCCAACAACTATGGAATTAGCACGTTGGTGAAATACCACTTTTATAGCTCAAAAAAATTATTTTCTGAATAAAACTCTTTCTTTCTAAACCCAACAATTTTCTTTTTGTGAAAATAAAGAAATAAAAATGATAGCTGAGAATAGAAGATTCACAACTTGCTAAGTAAAACTAAATATGCAGTGGGGAAAAATCAAACTATATGGGAAAAACCAAATGAAGTGAAAAGAAAAATCAAAGAAAAGGATAACTACCAATTTAACCTATTGGCTAGGTCTCACCACCGTCCGATGAGATGGACATTCCTCCTTTTTCATTTCTTGACATCCGGGCCCGGAGGGATGGGCTCGGACGACTTTTCTTTCTTCTACCGCAATTCCTTCTTTGGCGGTTGAGTAGACTTGGGCCTTTGGGGAGCCCCGAACTTCTCCGTCTTCTTGGGGTGTCGGCGTGGACGATAAGTCGGGTTCTCGACATAGATCAAATTCCAAATGAATGCAATGAGCAAGTCCACCTTTGGTGGTTCGATTTCGACCTCTTGAATCTGTTTAACATTCAAACCATACTTGATATGGATCATGGAGCATTGCTCCAACTTTGGGTGAAAGCTAAACTTCTCCTCCTTGCCATTGATATGGAAGTGGATTTATCCAGCTCCCACATCTATGCGAGCCTTCGCGGTGCTAAGGAATGGTCACCCAAGAATGAGCGGCGTATCCTTCTCGACCTCCATGTCGAGCACAATGAAATCCATGAGTATGAAGCAATTCTGAATTTTCACCGGAACGTCTTCAGTGATACCTGCCAGATAACAAATTGAAGAATCAGCTACTTGGAGCTGCATTGGTGTTGGAGTAAGCTCCGTGGAGTTCAGCTGGTCAAAAAGCACCTTGGGCATCACACTCACACTTGCTCAAAGGTCACAAAGGGCCTTGTCAAAGTGGTGAGCCCCAATTGAGCATGATACTGTAGGACATCAAGGGTCCTTCTGCCAGTTGCCTCCCCGTAGAGAAATCATGTTGACATTTTACACTTGATCTACAGCTGGCTAATGGCAAGTTCTCTCAAGTTGGGCTGATTTCAATTGTTGCCATTGTTGTTGTACCCTCCTTAAAAGAATGGGCATTGTTGGCCCCACCCTTGACCTCCTGGACGATAGCCATTGTTGTTCCCATTGTTGGCTACGTATAGGGCATCCTCACGGGTTTCTGTGCATTCATTGCCCAAATGTGATGTGAGAGTCTAGGGCATAGGCATTACCACACACCTCACCATTGACTTGTCCATCTATCTTGTTCATAAGAAGGTCCAATTTGGCAGCGATCATGTCCACCTCCTTCAAGGTGTGCATGCCTCGCTGGCGGGTATGGATACGCTCGTCGCTCCAACTCATATTTGACACCATATTGTCAATCAAATCTTTGGCTTTGGGCATTGTCAATGAGAAGAAGCACCACCACCAGCAGCATCAACATGGTTACGGGCGGAAGGGATCAGCCCATCGTATAAGTTTTGGATAATGCGCCAATCATCCATCCCATAGTGGGGACAAGCTATGATGTACTCCTGCAGCCTTTTCCAAGCCTTGATAATAGACTCCTTAGTGTCTAGCTGGAAGCAGTAAACTCTTACACGTAGGGCATTGGTCTTGCCAAATGGGAAAAACTTGGCGAGGAATGTCGTAGAACACTTCTGCCAAGTGTCTACAACAATTTGGTTCATGTAGAAGCACTGTTTCGCTCTCCCAAGCAGAGAGAACGGAAATAGCCTAAGACGGACAGCATCGGGAGATACACCCTTGATCTTAAAAGTGCTGCAGATCTCAAGGAATTGTTGCAGGTGAGCACTTGCATCCTCGTTAGCCTTCCCACAAAATGGGTTGGCTTGCACCATTTTGAGGATTTCAAAGTTTACGTCTCCTGTGTTAATAGTGAGCCCAACAGGCACATTGTTAGCAGAGGGAGCCAAAAACTCACGAAGGGTCTTCTGGGCCATTGGCGTTCCAGTTGTTGGTGAAGTTGCACTGGCTTGCTTTTCCACACGAAGCTTCTGAGAAGTAAAAACATGAGGTCGATCCCTTAGAAGGGATTCAAGATCTTCCACAAAGTTTTCCGGCAAGCAGAAAACAGACATACACTACCCTGTTCTCACATAAAATGCGAAAACAAGAAGGGTTACCCAACTAAAACCTACCCAGGGTCCTATCCTATTCACTCAATCAAGCAATACTTCGGCTGCTTTCCCTGACAACGGCGCCAGAAATTCTTGTTGATATTTCCTACGCACTACTAAAAAATCATTCCTAGCAATGGTGCCAGAAGTGCTTGTTGATATTTCTTACATCACAGATATAAATCCGCAAGCTCACATAATCTCTCGATGTAGCGTTTCCCCTTTTAGAGTATTCCCAAAGGGTGTCATTTATATTCTCCCTAAGGAAGGCTAGGTGGCAGCAAAGCAATCATCAAATGGAGAGGCTAGGTTGGGCATTCAAGATTTTGGGCAAACGTGGAGAAGTGGAATATAAGTTGGAGATGCCAGCACATCTTGCTGATGTTCATGATGTGTTTCATGTTTCATAGCTCAAGAAGTGCTTAAGGATACCGGAAGAACAAGTGCCAAAGAAGGATTTGGAATTAGAGGCAGATTTGACTTATGTCGAGCAACCGGTCAAAATTTTGGAAACCAAGGAGAGGGTCATAAGGAATATGTGATTCGATGGTGCAAAGTACAATGGAAGCATCATACAGAATCAGAAGCAACTTGAAAGCTGGAAGATGAGATCAAGAAAGAATTTCCCTATCTCTTCTCTTCTACACCGAATCTCGAGGGTGAGACTCATTTTAAGGGGGGTAGGTTTGTAACACCCTCATCTTCATCCATAATGCATTGCATACATTCTTATACATGTTCAGCATTAAGGCAAACAAAAGCAATAAGTTTAAAATAAATTATAATCACGCAAGCAAATAAAAACCTATTCTAATGCAGACTTGTTTGGATTTGGACCCCGGACTAGTCCGTCTAACTCTCTATTGTTCTCCCTGGGTAGGGCGGACTTGTCCGGTTTGGACATCGGACTAGTCCAGGTTTCTCTATGTTGTCTTTCTGGACTTTTCCGTTAATGCTATGGACTAGTCCGAGAATGTTTCTGATGTTTTCCTATGTAATATCCTAGGCTTGTCCGGCCTAGCACCGCACTTGTCCGTTCAACTCTCTGGAACTTCAATTTGCCTGCGAGCAGACTTGTCTGACTTGATACCTAACTTCTCTGTTAAACTTTCTGAATTTCCAACTGACTAGTATGCCCCCCTAGCAGACTTGTCCGGTGTGCCCTACATGGATTCAATTTTTTGCTCCACGACTTGCTATTGAGTATTTACCTTAATTGGTCCGAAGAACATCGTGTCCAACCCCTATGGAGCCCATATGGGACCCCTGCATAGCCTCCACCGCCTTAAACTCGAATTCCATGCAAACCCTACTTGTCCACCTCTATATAAACACCCCAATATCAGCCCCTTCACCTCTTTGCGACAATTGAAGAAACCGCAAACCCTAGTTCATGAGAGCTGTCGTCAAGAGGAGTTCACCGCAACCAGGGTAAAAGAAGGAGGAAGGAGAAGTATACTGCAAGATCGATCTTCGTCAACTCATCGACATCATCGTCAGTTCTCCACCTATTCTCCATCTTCCTTGGATCTATACGCCAAGATCTTGAGTTTTGTCAAATTCTCGACCCTTGAGTTGTTGAGTTCATGGTAATTACCTTAGATCATCTTTCTACTTCAATCTTGGTCCCATAATTCAACTCAAACTATACTCTAGTTGGATATTCGCCAAAAACCATAGCCTAAGGGACTTGTCCGGTCCCAGTGCAGACTAGTTCAGTCGACTTTCTGGTCCAGGGCGGACTAGTCCAGTCCCCAGTACGGACTTATCCAGCCACCTGAATCAAAAGTTGCTGAATTAATTCCAATCTGATCTAATTTGATTCAACTCCTGTTCAAACATGTTAAACTCTATTAGAACTAGTTATTAAACATTGATAACAACATATTAACAAGTTTTACCTCATAATTGCATTATTCATGCATATCATGGCATATTGAGTAATATATGAGCAATTATTTATTGTGATGTCTATTTTGTATGTCTTTTGCGCGGAATAGAAGGTTTTGATCTAGATGGTACGATCAAGGACCTCCAGCATCAGAACTTCAAAGCTTTTGACCCTAACCAGTCTGAGGAGCAAGGCAAGTGTCCATGAACATTTTGATCCTGTTTTTAAATGTTTTGTTTGCAAAACTGCATGCTTGTGTCAAATTGATGGGAAACCCAAGATAGGAGTTTACTAGTCTTGTTTTACAATCCTTGTCACTTGGGACATGTTGTAGAGTGTTGGGAAGGATGTTTTTAACTTTTTGCTTCGCTCTAATGGCTTCACTATGAATTAATGAGCATGTATATGATGAGAATTGATGAATATGGTTAATTGGTAATATGTGATTGGGAGATCTAAGCAAGCAAGGTTTGTGGATTGGGTTGGATGTTACGGTGGTTTTCTTTCCATAGATCTAAAGGACGGTTCATGCGATAATATGCTAGGATAGCAGTGCCACCACAAGGCCAAATATGGGTGCGGCATAGCTGAATAATTAGGTGCGCTGCTGCCATTATATGGACCATTGGATGGTGCCGGGAATTGGAGTCGAGGAGTGCTACCTTCGGAACTGCATGGCACATGAGGGGGCCCGTGGGTGGGAGAATGGAGATTCAAGCCCGCTGGTGAAACCTTAGTGGGTCCATAAATGCTAGTAGTCCCTTTTGAAAGACTATTTTGTGATCTCTTGGCCACACACCAACAGAAGTGTGATAAGCCATAATAGAGGTTCTTAGTCACCAAAATGTGATGAAATAACGAACATGTGGGTAAAGTGGTATAACCTCTGCAGAGTGTTAAAAACTATTATGATAGCCGTGCTCCCAGTTATGAGTACCTGGACAACTTCCATGATTAGAGTGGAACTGGTATTTGAGATGGTTGTGATTGAGTTATGGTTTGGTACTCGTTATGGTTTTGGATGTTGATAGGTGGATATGGGTAATGATGATGATAAGAATTAGGTATTTGGATGGATAATTATGGATGGATGTGATAAAATGGTAATTGATGGTATTGGAATCAATATTGGTTATTATTTTGGAAATGATGGGATTATTTCACATAGACATTGTAGGATGCTTTTTACATGTTTTAAATGTACTTTCTAGCAAATAGCCATTATTTATTATCATTCCTTGTTTAAGTTACATGTCATTATTTTCCCACACTTGCTGAGTACGACATGTGCTCACCCTTGCAATTACCCCATCAACAGTTTCATGTGATGTTTGGGAGTACCCTGAGGATAATGCGGAGTACTAGGCTGTGTGCTGCCGTTAGCTTGCCTGTGGTTTTGCTTGGAGCCGCGCTATTCCTTATGCTTAGTTTGCTTATCTTTGCTCAATTTGCTTAGTTGGTTAGTTTATTTCCGCTGCATTAGTTTCAGATTTATTAATAATGATCATTAGAGTTGTAATTTGAGGATTATTTGAATATTGTAATAAAAGCACTTACTTAACTTATGCCATGGTAATTTTTTGTATATCATTTGTGATGCACTCGTGTATGTGTGTTGAACATCCTAGGCACACATATGTGTCGCACTTGGTTCATTTTCGGAACTGGGTGTCACAAACTGGTATCAGAGCCACAGGTTGACTGTAGGATGCAACCTAGGTAGAATGGACACTTTAGAGCGCATAGGAACACTCAAGAAATGTTGTGGTTTGTTTGATGTGCTGAATGCTATGTAATGTTTGCTCGTGTGCTTAGTAGAGGATTGTGGGATGCTTTAGCGCTTGCCACATCCATATAGGCTAGTATAGGTAGTTGCTTAATTTCATATCCCTTGATGCATATAGTTGGGGACGTTTTCTAAATTCTTCTATCTCTTGCTCTTTCTTCAGATGCCGAGGACCCGCAACCTAAGGGATGCCAATGAGAATGAGGAGAACAATGGAGCACCTCAAAAAGATAATGGACCTGGACCTAAGGCTGTCAACCTTCAGCAGTTGTTGGCTATGCAGAATCAACTTATGCTGATGGTGATGCAAACATTGGGACAACTGCAGGCCAACGATCAAAATCTGCCCCATATGCCTCCACCACCACGACCCCCACCGCCTCATAACAGGTTGGGAGAGTTCATGAGGACCAGGTCGCCTACCTTTGCTCAAGCCACATATCCTATGGAAGCTGATGATTGGCTGAAATCTATGGAGAAGAAGATCGCTATTGTCCATTGCAATGACAGGGAGAAGGTTCTCTTTGCTTCCCATCAGCTAGTTAGAGCACCTGCGGATTGGTGGGACTCACTATATAATGCCCATACAAATCAAGAGAGCGTCACTTGGACTGAATTCAAGGACAACTTCTGTTCTCATTTTGTCCCGGAGGGAGTTATGATTCTAAAAAGGCAGGAATTTGAGAACCTAAGGTAGGGAAAGTCAAGTGTGAGTGAGTATCTCAATAAATTTACTCAACTCTCAAGGTATGCTCCAGAGGATGTCAACCGAGACAGCCACAAACAATATTTGTTCATGAGATGCCTAAACAACGAGATTCATGTCCAATTACTCAATTGTAACTACGCCAATTTCCAGAAGCCGGTGGGCAAGGCCATTGTGGTTTCAAGGTCCGGGAGATGGAACAAGATAATAAGAGGAAGATGCCATACCAAGGGCAGCCGCAGGGGAGCAATGTCTGTCCTTGCCTTGCGCCGCCAAATGCGCCATATTACAACCCCTCCACTCCTGTTTATCAAGTTGCTTCTCCTCCATGCCCAAACCAGCAGCAACAGTGCCCTGTTATGCAAGTGTCTCGTCAGCCTGTGCCGTATGAACTGCTCCCTAATATGGTGAATAATTATCAAAGTCAGCAGCGTTTGAGTTTCCCTGGTGCTTAGGGCAGCAAGACATGCTATGTTTGTGGAGAGGCTGGACAGTTTTCAAGTCAATTCCCCAAGAGAAGCTATGGACCAATGAACAATGCACCAAGGTAGAATCCACGGGCGAATGGAGGAGCACCACAAGACAACCGTGGGAAGCATAATGTCACTCATGGCAATGTGAATCACGTCTCTACTTAGGAAGCCTAGCAAGTGGATGACGTCATGATTGGTATGTTCCTCGCCAACTCCAACCCCGCGACCATTTTATTTGATTATGGAGCATCTCATTCATTCATATCATTGAAGTATGTTGCCAACTATAATATACCTATAGCTCATTTGAAACACACTATGTTGGTAAAATCTCCTGGAGGAGAGATGAGGACAAATATAGTGTGTCTGAGAGTAAGCATCAAAATAAGGGGGGTATAATTTCTTGCGAACCTCATCGTCCTGGATTCCCAAGGAATAGACATAATACTTGGTATGGATTGGTTGATCAAGTACAATGGAGTGATTTGATTTGCCGAGAGGATTGTGCAATTGACAAGTGAGCATGGCACCCGTATTGAAGTTGAGACAACCCAACCCCCAACGGATAAGGCGACGCTGAGACATGTGGAAGGTGTGACATTGGAGAGCATTCCGGTTGTTCACGAGTATCAAGATGTGTTTCCGTATGAGTTGCCAGGTGTGCCGCCCGATTGTGATATCGAGTTTGTCATTGATTTGATACCTGAAACAACACCTATAGCTAAGCGGCCATATAGGATGCCTCCTATGGAGAGCTTAAGAAGCAAATTCAAGAGCAGCTAGAGAAGGGTTCATCCGCCCAAGCTCTTCACCTTGGGGAGCGTCGGTGCTTTTCATGGACAAAAAGGATGGATCCCAAAGGATGTGTGTGGATTACCGAGCTCTCAACGAAATGACAATCAAGAACAAGTATACGTTTTCCCGTATAGAGGATTTGTTCGATCAAATGAAGGGTGCATGTGTTTTATCCAAGATTGATTTGAGGTCATGTTATTTTCAAATGAAGATTAGGTTGTCGAATATACCCAAAATGGCTTTTCGAACAAAATATGGATCATATGAGTACACCGTTATGTCCTTTGGATTAACAAATGCACCTGCTTACTTTATGTACCTCATGAATAAGGTCTTCATGGAGTATTTGGATATGTTCATGGCAGTGTTCACTGATGACATTATGATCTACTGGAGAAGTGAGGAGGAACATGAGGAGCATTTGAGGCTCACTTTGCAGAAATTAAGGGAACACCAATTATATGCCAAATTGAGCAAGTGCTAATTTTTGTTAAGGGAGGTGTCATTTTTGGGCCATATAATCTCGGGAGGAGGAGTATCGGTTGACCAAGGGAATGTGAGGGATGTTTCAAGAACTTCTCTAAGATAGCGAAACCCATGAAAGAGTTGCTAATGAAGGGAAAAGCATTCCAATTGACTCAAGCTTGTCAAAACAGTTTTGAGGAGTCAAAGAATTGGTTAACCGCCGCGCCAGTCTTGGTTTTGCCGGATGTGAGCAAGAGTTTCAATATCTATTGCGACTCATCAAGACAGGGACTTGGATGTGTACTCATGCAAGAAGGTCAAGTGGTAGCCTATGCATCGAGGCAATTGAAGAAACATGAGCAGAATTATATCACGCATGATCTTGAACTTGTATCCCTAGTGCATGCTTTGAAGATATGGAGACACTACATTCTTTGTCATAGGTGTGAGATTTACATGGATTACAAGAGTCTCAAGTACATATTTATGCGAATGGACCTGATTTTGAGGCAACGAAGATGGTTGGAGCTAATTAAGGATTATGATGTGGGAATCAACTATCACCCAGGGAAAGCTAATGTAGTGGCCAATGCCTTCAGTAGGAAGGGAGTGAGCCACCAATTCACGGTTCGGGAGGTTCCATCCGAGCTATGCAAGGATTTTGAATGGTTGAATCTTGGATTTGTGAATGAGATGGGAATAATTGAGTTAAATCCGACCTTGGAGCAAGAAGTCCGAGAAGATCAGACCAAGGATGTGGAAATTCAGGAAATTAAGGAAAGGACCCAGGAAGGGAGAGAATTCAGATTTGATGAGGATGATCAAGGTACTTTATGGCTTGGGAGAAGAATAGTTGTGCCTAATGTAAAGCATATTCGGCAAACGATATTAAAGGAGTCACATGACTCACCTTACTCAATCCATCCCGGCTGTACGAAGATGTAGAAAGACTTGAAGACACGTTATTTGTGGGATAGCATGTAAAAGACATAGCTGAGTATGTAGCTTTGTGTGATGTGTGCCAACGGGTCAAAGCTGAACATCAAAGGACAACTGGATTATTGCAGCCATTGACGATTCTGGAGTGGAAGTGCGAAGAAATTGGTATGAACCTTATAGTTGGATTATCGCGAACCCAGTCTGGATCTTACACAATATGGGTTATTGTGGATCGGTTGCAAATCAGTTCATTTCATTTCTGTGAGGACGACCTTGACCACCGCTAAGCTAGCATATTTGTATATAGAGCGTATTGTATGCCGACATGGGAGTTTTGAAGAAAATAGTTTCAGCCCGAGGTTCTCAATTCACCTCTAGATTCTGGCAGAAACTACATGATGCTATGGGTACAAGGTTAAATTCCAGCTTAGCATATCACCAGCAAACCGATGGACAAACCGAGAGGACAAATAAATATTGGAAGATATGTGGAGAGCTTGTGCCTTGAAGCATGGACGCAGCTGGGACAAGAGCTTGCCATACGCTGAGTTTTCCTACAACAATAGTTACCAAGCCAACTTGAAGATGTCGCCATATGATGCACTATATGGAAGGAAGTGTAGGACACCCTTGTTTTGGAACGAGACAGGAGAGAACTAAGTATTTGTGTCTGATGTGTTGCAAGAGGCTGAAAAACAAGTTCAGACAATCCGCGAGAGTTTGTGGGCTGCTCAATCAAGGCAAAAGGGCTATGCGAATAATAGTCAAAGAAACATAGCCTTTGAAGCGGTAGACTTCGTATATCTCAAAGTGTCACCTATGTGAGGTCATAAGCAGTTTAACGTCAAAGGCAAGTTGGCACCTCGCTATATCGGGTCATTCAAGATTTTGGACAAACGCAGAGAAGTGGCATATAAGTTGGAGATGCCAGCACATCTTGCTGATGTTCATGATGTGTTTCATGTTTCGCAGCTCAAGAAGTGCTTAAGGGTACCGGAAGAACAAGTGCCAATGGAGTATTTGGAATTAGAGGCAGTTTTGACTTATGCCAAGCAACCAGTCAATATTTTTGAAACCAAGGAGAGGGTCACAAGGAACAAGGTGATTCGATGGTGCAAAGTAAAATGGAAGCATCATACAGAATCGGAATCAACTTGGGAGCCGGAAGATGAGATCAAGAAAGAATTTAACTATCTCTTCTCTTCTACATCGAATATCGAGGGCAAGATTCATTTTAAGGGGGTAGGTTTGTAACACCCTCATCTTCATCCATCATCCATTGCATACATTCTTATACATGTTTAGCATTAAGCCACACAAAAGGAATAAGTTTAAAATAAATTATAATCATGGAAGCAAATAAAAACCTATTGTAATGCGGACTTGTCCGGATTCGGACCGCGGACTAGTCCGTCTAACTCTCTGTTGTTCTGCCTGGGTACGGCGGACTTGTCTGGTTTGGACCCTGGACTAGTCCGGTTTTGCTCTCTGTTGTGTTTCCGGACTTTTCCATTAATGCTACGGACTAGTATGAGAAAGTTTCTGATGTTTTCCTAAGTAATACCCCAGACTTGTCCGGCTTAGCACCAGACTTGTCCGTTCAACTCTTTGGAACTTCGATTTGCCTGCGAGTAGACTTGTTCGGCTTGATACCGAACTTCTCCGTTCAACTTTTTGAATTTCCAATGGACTAGTCCGGCCCCCTAGTGGACTTGTCCAGTGTGCCCAACTCGGATTCAATCTTTTCCTCCACGACTTGCTATTGGGTATTTACCTTAATTAGGCCCAAGAACGTCGTGCCCAACCCCTGTGGAGCCCATGTGGGACCCCTACACGGCCTCCACTGCCTTAAACTCAAATTCCACCCAAACCATACCTATCCACCTCCATATAAACACCCAAATATCCATGGCCTTCACCTCTTTGCCACAATTGAAGAAACCCCAAACCCTAGTTCGTGAGAGTCGCCGTCAAGAGGAGTTCACCGTAGCAAGGGGAAAGAAGGAGGAAGGAGAAGGATCCAGTAAGATCAATCTTCATCAATTCATCGACATCATCGTCAATTCTCCACCAATTCTCCATCTTCCTTGGATCTAGATGCCAAGATCTTGAGTTCATCAAATTCTCGACCCTTGAGTTGTTGAATTCACTGTAATTACCTTAGATCATCTTTGTACTTCAATCTTGGTCCCATAATTCAACTCAAACTATACTCTAATTGGAAATTCGCTAGAAACCCAAGCCTAACGGACTTGTTCGGTCCCAGTGCGGACAAGTCCAATCGACTTTCTCGTCCAAGGCGGACTAGTCCGGTCCCAAGTACGGACTTGTCCGGCCACGTGAATCTAAAGTTGCCGAATTAATTCCAATCTGATCTAAATTGATTTAGCTCTTGTTCAAACATGTTAAACTCCACTAGAACTAGTTAGTAAACATTAATAACAACATATTAACAAGTTTTATCTCATAATTGCATTGTTCATGCATATGATGGCATATTGAGTAATATATGAGCAATTATTGATTGTGATGTTTGTTTTGTATGTGTTTTGCATGGAACAGAAGGTTTTGCTCTAGAGGGTGCTGTCAAGGACCTCCAGCACCAGCACTTTGAAGCTTTTGACCCTAGACAATCTGAGGAGCAAGGCAAGTGTCCTTGAACGTTTTATCCTATTTTTAAATGTTTTGTTTGCAAAATTGCATGCTTGTGTCAAATTGATGGGAAACCCAAGATTGGAGTTTACTAGTCTTGTTTGACCATCTTTGTCACTTGGGACATGTTGTAGAGTGTCAGGAAGGGCATTTCTTACCTTTTTGCTTCGCTCTAATTAATTGGGAAGGGAAAACAACCAAATGGCTTAACTATGAATTAATTTGCATGTATATGATGAGAATTGATGAATATGGTTAATTGGTAATATGGAATTCGGAGATCTAAGCAAGCAAGGTTGTGGATTGGGTTGGATGTTATGGTAATTTGCTTGCCTTAGATTTAAGGACCGGTTCATGTGAGAATATGCCAGGACAACAGTGGCACCACAAGGGAAGTATGGATGCCGCGTAGCTGAATAATTAGCTGTGCTACTGGTATTGTATGGAACGATGGATGATGCGGGGAATGGGAGTCGAGGAGGGCTACCCACGGAACCGCATGGCACATGAGGGGTCCCGTTGGTGGGAGAATGGAGATTCAAGTCTACTGGTGAAACTTTAGTGGGTCCGTACATGCTAGTAGTCCCTTTTGAAAGGCTATTTTGTGATCTCTTGGCCACACATCAACGGAAGTGTGATAAGACATAGTATAAGTTCTTAGTCACCGAAAGGTGATGAAATCGCGAACATGTGGGTAAAGTGATACAACCTCTGCAGAGTGTTAAAAACTATCATGATAGCCATGCTCCCGGTTATGAGCACCTAGACAACTTTCATGATTAGAGTGGAACTGGTATTTGGGATGGTTATAGTTGGGTTATGGTTTGGTACTGGTTATGGTTTTGGATGTTGATAGGTTGATATGGTTAATGATGATGGTAAGGATTTGGTATTTGGATGGACAATTATGGATGGATGTGATATAATGGTCATTGATGGTATTGGACTCAATATTTGTTATTCTTTTGGAAATGATGGGATTAATTCACATAGACATTGTAGGATGCTTTTTACATATTTTAAATGTACTTTTCAGAAAATAGCCATTATTTATTATCATTCCTTGTTTAAGCTACATGTCATTATTTTCCCACACTTGCTGAGTATGACATGTGCTCACCTTTGCATTTCCCCCACCAACATATTCAGGTGGTGTTTGGGAGTACCCTGAGGACAATGCAGAGTACTAGGTTGTGTCCTGCCGTCAACTTGTTTGTGGTGTTGCTTGGAGCCGCGCTATTCCTTATGCTTAGTTCACTTAGCTTTGTTGAGTTTGCTTAGATGCTTAGTTTATTTCCGCTACATCAGTTTCAAATTTATTAGTAATGATCATTGGAGTTGTAATTTGAGGATTATTTGAATATTATAATAAAAGTGCTTAATTAACTTGTGTTGTGGTAATTTTTTGTATATCGTTTGTGATGCACTCGTGTATGTGTGTTGAACATCCTAGACACACATATGCATCGCACTTGGTTCATTTGCAGAACTGGGTGTCACAGTGGATGAGATGTTAGATGCTATACAACCAGAGTTTACTAAAGGACCACCCAAACCTCTAAACAGGTCAAAAAAATTTGATATGTTGGACAAACTAGCACTAGATGAAGGTTGTTCTTAATATTTTGTGGGTTACAGAGAGGAACACAATTAGAGTCATATTTGTGGACTATGGGACCTATCGTATGTGAAGAAATTGATTCTAATGCACAACATTGATGACATGCATCAAGAGCATACCATGGGTGAATGTGTCATAAGCACATGCATGAATATGAAGGGCCAAAATGAAACATAATATAAAAGCTCAAAAGGATCTGGTAGGGCTCTATAACCGTCCAACTCTTGAGCTCTCTGAAAGTGGTGGTAAGCCACATGCTTCTTTCTGTCTTTGATCTAAAGAAAATAAAGAAGTCCTCAAATGTTTGAAAAGTTTGAAATTCTTATATGGTTACGAAGCTAGTCTGAAATGAGTAGTGAATGTGAAGATGGAAAATCTCACTTGTTTAAAGAGTCATGATTATCACATAATCATAGAAAGACACCTACCTGTTACGTTTTGGGCTATTTGATGATACAATCTGAAAGGTGTTAGCTGAGCTTAGCTACTTCTATAGATAGCTCTGTACTAATGGAATCACGATATAGATGATGAATAAGTTAGACAAAGATATATTGGTACAATTATGAAAGATGTTTCTTCAATCCAATTTGGCATCTCCTTATCCATCTTCCATTTGAAGCTAAAGTGAGCGGTCATGTGCAATATAGGTGGATGTATCACATTGAAAGAGCACTAAGATATCTGAAATCAATGGTTTGCAATAGGGCAAGGGTGGAATGGTGAATCGCTGAAACATTTACTCTTAAGGAAGCAGGATACTTTTCAAGTGTTTACTTTGCAATGGAACACAATATCAATACTTCATGATGCGGTACAATATGGATGAACAACCTTCTTGTAGCAATATCTCCATTTTTGCAACGAGGGCACTACTATTGGTAGTAGCATGGCATATAATTCTACCATAGAAGAAAGGAATGATGCTTTCCTCTACATGTACGCTAATATATATGGGATGGACAAATACTTTGAGTAAGTGTTTGTCCTACATTTAAACTAATTAACATATTTTGCAACACATATATTCTAAAAAGTATTTTTTTGTACAGCGAGTTTCACGAGTAAAATTGGACACATAGGCATCAACCTACGAGCAAACAAGTACAAGCGATGCGATGGAATAAATGGAGGGCATAATTTCCTATCTTGGTTTCGAGATCATGTAACAATTTCTCCTTAACTTACAAGTATTTACAAAGTATTCCTATAACTTACCAGTACTTAAAAGGTATTCTAATGAATTCATATTTTGGATAGTGCATAAAAGTTACCGACATCTGTGAGACCTATGTGTGCTGAATACATTGGCTTCGACGACAAAAGTTTTGAATACTACCAAAACACATTTTTAACAAGGTCCGACGATAGGTCCGCCTTGTTTTGGGTAGCTCCTGCATGGTCCGATGCAAGGTCCGACTTATTTTGGCTAGGTCCGACTTCTTTGTCTAGGTACGATATGTTTTGGCTAGGACTGACTTGCTATGGCTATGTCCGGCGCTAGGTCCGATTAGCTTTGGTTAGCTCCGGCGCTAGGTCCAATTAGCTTTGGTTAGCTCTGGCACTAGGCCCGACTAGCTTTGGTAAGCTCCGGCGCTAGGTCTGACTAGCTTTGGTAAGTTCCAGCGCTAGGTCTTGCTACCTTTGATAAGCTCCGGTTCAAGGTCCGGTTAGCTTTGGCAAGGTTCAGAACTTAATCGTAGTGGTTCTTCTTTTACTTTGCAATGTTTCGAACTTGCTTTACATCTATGGAAAGTTTGCTTAGTATTCTTTTACTATGTTTTTGGTGTGTTTTGGTGGTTATAGTTGATATCTTTTTGCTAAGGTTTGCAACATGCTTATGTGACGTGCTCCCGTAGAGTGTTGTGGTTCTGGAACTAACGAGACTCAAGTCGAGGACTTGTGCTCAGAAGTATTGCTTGTTTATTCATATGCAGGTGTTGCTTGAGTTCAAGCAATGGCTGGTGACGGGATCCATTGAACTAGGCTTAGGGAGAAGATGAGGTTCAACAACCAAGTTCGGGAGGAATTGTGGTTAAGTTAATCGGGAGGTCGCGCAACATGGTTGAATCAAGAACAATGCATATGAAGGTATCATGGACGTCGTTGGAAGATGTTTGCACATGTTCAAGTAGTTTATGGACGTGGCTATATGGTTCCAAGGCGTGATGAAGAGATGTGGACGTAAAGAATTGGTCGGAAATGTCCAACTGACTAGGTTATGGACTCAGGCTGCGGCTGAGTTGGGTTTGACTAAAATATGAAAATATTTGAGTTGGTTACGATAGGATTTCATGTGGGTATGGAAGTTGAGTTGTTTTAGGAATGTGGGATACATTCCTAAGGTGTTCGGAAGTCTTTCTCGTCGAGTTTCTGCACAACAGTACCTTTTTTTGGTGGTTTCACCATAACCTGTGTTTTACAGATCCAATTGACGTGATTCTTTTTGGGTTGTCTTGAAAACTTGATTATCTATCATCCGTGAAAATTTCACAGTCATTATACTTGTGGTTTCTTATAAACATGAGTCTCTTTGCAGTGTTACATAACTGTTTTTCTCGAGTAGACCAGATTGACCTTTGTTCGATCTTTCGATCGTAACTTGAGTTTCTCTTGACAGATTTTCGTGATTCTTATTGTGACATCTTTGTGACTTGATTCTCCACAATCTATACTGGGTTTTTCACAATTTATCACGTTTGTATTAGTTGCACACACGATTACTTTAATAGATCATTTTTTGCTGAGGGGTTTTCGTTGCTTCCGCTGAAAAAGTTTTAATCTACCATTCACCCCCCTCTGGTAGCTTTACATGTGCTTTTCAATCCCACAATTGGTATCAGAGCCACGGTGCTCTAATCTTTGCAATTTGCACGTGTTTTTGACTAATCATCATGAAGAAATACTCCGCAAAACCCTGTGTATTCAGTGACATTGATTTTCAGGTTTGGAAGGCACATACGGAGGCTTTCATCCAGGCGCAAGGCTTTGCAATATGGTAAAAGGTGTACAAGCATTACGACATGCTGCCAAATGATCAAGTCATGACTACAAACATGAGAGATATCGACAACAACAACAAGGCTTGCAACTTGATTATAGAAGGATAAACTCAAAGCAACTTCAACCGTGTTGCTCACCTCCGATCTGCATATGATGTGTGGAAAGCACTCTACGACTACCACAAAGGATCCAACACGATCAAGGAGGTAAGGCAAGACATGTTCAAAAAGGAGTACATGCGCTTTGAGATGTAACCAGGTGAGTCCATCAACGATCTCTTTGCTCGCTTTAATAAAATTTTCAGCAACTTGCATAGCGTCAATGTTAAATTTTCAGATGCTGGGAATGCTAGGGAATTACTAAGAGCATTAGACATGTCAATTTGGGAGATAAAAGTCACATATATTGGTTAATCTACTTTCATGAGTACACTTACTTTAGATGTTCTATATTCTGAATTGAAAACTCATGAAATTGACATAATCTCACGTAAGAACCCCAACAAGCCTCTTGCATTTGTTTCTCAACGTGACATGCCTAGCTCCGGCCAATCTTCATCTTGTGGAACACTTGATTTGTTGTCCTCTATAACTGTTGAACAGATTGAAGATTTTTCAGAGGAAGAACTTGCACTCATCTCTACTCGGTTCTCAAAAGCATTGCAAAATGTGAGAACTAGAAGGAGAGGAAGTGCCGAATTTCAACGATGCTTCGAATGTGGTAAGACAGGACATTTTTGCATGGATTGCCCTAACCTTTCAGGTTCTACTTCTCATGATGAAAAGCAAACAAGCACAAGCACTCCTCTTCAAACAACAACAAGAAAAATAAGGGTTTTACAGGATGCCAATTGCTGAATAGTTTTATCTCCGCACTTCAAGAACTTGGCTCGAGCGACGTGGACATCAGAAGTGACGAAGATGAAGATGATTTGGCAAACTTGTATTTCATGGCAGGCAAGTCAAGATCAAGAGGAGGCAGAACACAACAGCGGCAATGAAGAGGTATGTCCTACTTGCGAAGAAATGTGTGATGCTATTTCTCGTGCCACTGTTATAGTTAAGAAAAAGGATAAAAAGCATAGGGACAATGCTATTAAAATTGAGTCATTATAATATGAAATTAATCATTTAAAATCTTTGATTCCTAGTGATGATTCTTGTTCCTCATGCGATTTAATATGTGAACAATTGTCATCTTTAAGAAGTGCGCACACCTCCACACTTGATAAACTTGAGTTAGAAATTGAAAAGAACAGAGAGCTTGCTGCACTTAATGATAAAAACTTGAAAGATGCTTGATGATCTTGATAAGAAATTACAAGATGATATGAATGAAATTTCTATATTGAACAATGCTTTACGTTCTCATGAAGTTGAATATTATTCCAATTGCAAATTAAAAGGAAAAACTTCATGTGAAAATTGCCTTGATCTGTCAAATAAACTTGATAACATGCATAGGACATTAGATCAGTTTTGTAATCGGAATAAGAACCTTAACTTGCTGCTGAATTCTTCCAAGTCCTGCAATGATAAAACTAGTTTAGGTTTTGATTCTCATGCTAAGGCACATCCACTTAAAATTGTAAAGTCATTAGGAAGTGGTTTGATTCAAATAGTTCCTAAATGAAAAGAAGTGTTTTTGAAATCTACCGGAGTGTTACCTCATTCAGTTTTAAATAATAATATTGCTTGCTCATCTAGACATGAACATAAAGTTAAATTTTATTGTACCTACTGTGGTAGAGATGGTCATGTCATAGATTTTTGTTATAGACTAGCTAAACAACAGAAAAAGGAAATAATGATTGCTAGATCTCATAACTTTCATGCAAAATTTGCTGCACATGCTGAACCGAATGATAAAAATATGCAACCTGCTGTAATGAGTCAAAAACATGCAAAGTTTGCTCCCAAACCTATTGTTTTTCGTGCTACACATGTAACAACTCATAGGTCAGTAGTTGGGTACAAAAATCCTCAAGCTTTGGCTCATAAACGCTGATTTATCTTAGCTTTCATGTGTTATTCCTGCTGGAGGTCGTGTGACTCAATACTGGATTCCTAAATGCTTTTTGACTAACCCCAGTATTGAGTCATCGACGTATTGTGCTTCTATGTAGGTTACACGCTTGAGAAAGGAGAACATTTAGATTGTGGATTCAGATTGCTCACGCCACATGACCGGTAACAAAGAATGGTTCTCCTCCCTCTCTTTGGTGTCACGTGTAGAGAATGTTACTTTCGCCGATAATTTTTCAACTCTTATAATTGCTAAGGGTTTGGTTAGAGTAAATGATCACTACACTTTGAAGGATGCGCACTTGTCAAAAATTTGAAATACAACCTGCTTTCTGTTTCACAATTGCTAGATGAAAATCTGGAGATTATATTCAATAAAAATTGCTGCAAAGTTGTAGGTTCAAATAGTGAGCTTATTTTTAACATGTCTCGGTTTGGAAGAGTTTTTAGATGATTTTGATATGTCTTCTTCTAAGCATAGTGTCTAGTTGCTATTGAATCCAAATACTTATATTTTTGGCACAGTAGACTTTGTCACGTAGGCTTTGATAATCTCACACGTGTTAGTGCTCTTGATCGCATACGTGGGTTGCCTAAGATGAAAGGAGACAAAGAAATTGTGTGCTCTTCTTGTAGCCATGCTAAGATGGTTGCAGGTTCACATGCTCCTCTCACAATGACCACGACAACTGAACCGGGTCAACTTTTGCATCTTGACACCGTAGGACCTTCACGCATTCAATCCTTTAGAGGTAAAATGTATGTTCTTGTGATTGTTGATGACTATTCAAGATACTCTTGGGTTTATTTTATGGCATCTAAAAATGAAGCTTTTAGTAATTTTAGAACTTTATTTCTTAGATTATCAATTGATCACCCAGGATCTTTAAGAGCAATTAGAAGTGATAATGGAACTGAATTTAAAAATTGATCCTTTAATCATTTTTTTTTGCTGAAAAGGAATAGATCATCAATTTTATTCATGATATGTAGCTAAAAAAAAACAGTGTCGTAGAAAGAAAGAACAGAACCTTAGTTGAGATGGCTAGGACTATACTTGATGAATATCAAATTCCTAGGAATTTTGGGCAGATGAACCGCGTTATGTCTCAAATCGTGTTTTCTTGTGTGCTAAGCTAGGAACAACACCTTATGAGCTTTAGTTTGGACATAGGCCTAGTGTCACACACTTTAGGGTCTTTAGTTGCAAATGATTTGTTAAGAAATATGGTAATCTTGATAAATTTGAAGCTAGATCTGTTGATGGTATGTTTCTTGATTATCCATCTCATACTAGAGGCTACCGTGTGCTTTTACTTGACACTGACAAAATTGTGGAGACTTGTGAGATTTCTTTTGATGAAGCTAGCCCATGTACTAGCTCCAATATTGTAGGTTTGGATCCATATCCGCAGGGGGAGAGCATTTTCGTTGAAGATGAAGAAGAAGTGGAGCTGCTGCCCAAAAATTCAGCAGCTAATGACATTGTTCCAGCACCGGATGTTGATTCACAACCAGCACCGGCGAATACCATTGCTGGTCCAGATCGTCCTCAAGTCACAAGCTCATCGATTTGCGATGAACATGAAGAACAAGGATCTTGTGAAGTGTCTACTCCCCTCCAAATCCTAAAAAACCATCCTCCACAACAAATCATTGGGAGCTTGCACGAACGAGTCACACGGTCCAGGTTTTGCGATCCAAACTCTCATGATCATTCTACTTTTGTTGCATCTTTTGAACCCAAAGATATATCACACGCACTCACCATGCAAGAAGAGTTAGAATATTTTGAAAGAAATAATGTTTGGAAACTTGTACCTCCACCTCATGGTCACACTTTAATTTAAACTAAATGGGTGTTTAAAAATAAACAAAGTGAGGATGGGGTTGTTGTTAGGAATAAGGCTAGGTTGGTTGCTCAAGGTTTCACACAAATTTAAGGTCTAGATTTTGATGAAACTTTTGCTCCTGTTGCTAGATTAGAAGCCATAAGAATTTTGTTAGCTTTTGCTGCATCTAAAGGTTTCAAGTTATATCAAATTGATGTTAAAATTTCTTTTCTTAATGGCTATATAGATGAGGAGGTTTATGTCAAGCAACCACCGGGTTTTGAAAATCCTTATTTTCCTAATCATGTTTACAAACTGTCCAAAGCCTTGTACGGTCTCAAACAAGCCCCTAGAGCATGGTATGATAGATTAAAAACATTCTTACTTGAAAAGGGGTTTACCATAGGCAAGGTTGATAAAACTCTTTTTGTGCTGAAGAATGGCAACGACTCATTATTCGTTCAAGTGTATGTCGATGATATTATCATTGGTTGTGCTTCTCATGATCTTGTGTCCAAGTTTTCAGCAATGATGAGTTCAGAATTTGAGATGAGTATGATGGGAGAAGTCACGTACTTTTTGGGGTTGCAAATCAAGCAAGCCAAGGAAGGTACCTTTGTGCATCAAACAAAGTATACAAGAGACCTTCTCAAGTGCTTCAACATGGACAAAAATCAAGCCTCTTCGGACACCAGTGGGTACAACAACAACACTTGAGCTTGATGAAGATGGTGAACCCGTGGATCAAAAGGAATATAGAAGTATGATCAGATCACTTTTGTACCTCACGGCATCAAGACCAGACATACAATTCAGCGTATGTCTTTGTGCACGGTTTCACGCTTCCCCACATACTTCACATCGTCAACCCATCAAAAGAATTCTCAGGTATTTACATGGAACTTAAGAATTTGGCATTTTTCTTCCTTCTTCCTCAACCGTTACTTTGAAAGCTTTTTCGGATGCTGATTTTAGGGGTTGTAGGATCGATAGAAAAATGTACTTTGGGTGCTTTTCATTTTCTTGGTAATTCACTTGTTGCATGGTCCTCTAGAAAACAAAGTTCAGTTGCACAATCCATGGCTGAATCTGAATATGTAGCTGCTGCTAGCTCTGTCTCATAAATTCTTTGGATTGTTCAAACTATTAAGGACTATGGGGTTGATTTAGATAGTTTTCCGTTGTTTTGTGATAAGACTAGTGTCATTTGCATTGCTAAAAACCCCGTGCAACATTCAGGAACAAAGGGCATTGACATTAGGTATCACTTTCTTTGTGATATTGTTGAAAAAGAAAACATTATGCTTCACCATGTAGATACCGGACAACAATTGGCTGACATTTTTACAAAACCTTTGGATTTCACTCGCTTTTGTTTCCTTTGTAGTGAAATAGGGGTTTCTTCATCCTCATGGCTTAAATTGAGGGGGAGTTTTGAGACTTGGGAAATCTATGTGTGAATCTGAACTTAAAAATAATATGAGCATAGTATTTCATACATATACGACTTTGTGATTCCTTTTTACATGCTAAAAGTTCTTACTATATTACTCTTGTTATACATTTTGTAGTTTTTGCCATGACAAGTAATTGGAACAATTACATACACTAAATCTGGTCATGATTGAACTTTCTTGCTGTTTTGAACTTGTTGCATGGTCACAAGTGCTTTTATTCATAAAGAATTAATCAAGTAAGCAACTCACATGTTGAGTTTTTATGTTCAAATGAAAAAATGATAAAATATCAAGAGAATATGCATGCACTGCACTTATTCTTTTGAGATGGCTTATCATTGCACTTAGATATGAACATGGAAGAAGTTGTGTATGACAAAAACCATGTCCTTAAGCTTCTTATTGTCAAATGACATAGGCTTAGGTTGGTTGGTTAGAATAAGGCACATGCGGCATATAATCTCTTGCAAATTTCATATGATCAAAATTTGTGCTTAAAAGAAAAAATTGCAGCAACAAGTGTGATGCTTTCAGGTCTTGAAATAGTTAAGTTTGTGAGATCATGACTTGCTTTAATTGAAAATTACATTGGATCTCTAGCATGGCTTACACTACTTTATGTATCTCATTGTTGTGATAGTGTAAGTTACTTGATAGTATGACTTGGATGAGCTTTGTTTTATGTGTATATGTTATAATGTGCTCATAACAAATTAAAATTTCTCTTTTGTATCTTGTTGAATACATTGTCAAAGGGGGAGAAGTATGTAATGGGGAGAAATTTATTTCTACCTCATTTGATTTTCGAAAACGGGGAGAAATTGTTTTCAAAACTTTTCATGTGAATAAGCCAATGTTCGAATTTTAAGTGGTGTTGCCAATGCATTCATCAAGGGGGAGATTGTGAGACCTATGTGTGCTGAATACATTGGCTTTGACGACAAAAAAATTGAATACTACCAAAACACCTTTTTAACAAGGTTCGACAATAGGTCCGGCTTGTTTAGGGTAGCTCCTGCAATGTCCGATGCAAGGTCCAACTTATTTTGGCTAGGTCCGACTTCTTTATATAGGTTCAACATGTTTTGGCTAAGTCCGACTTGCTATGGCTAGGTTTGCATGTTTTTGCTAAGTCCGGCACTAGGTCCGATTTGTTTTGGTTAGCTCCGGCACTAGGTCCGATTAGCTTTGGTTAGCTCCGGCGCTAGGTCCGACTAGCTTTGTAAGATCTGAAGATAGGTCCGACTAGCTTTGGTAAGCTCCAGCGCTAGGTCTGACTATCTTTGGTAAGTTCCGGCGCTAGGTCCTGCTAGCTTTGGTAAGCTCCAGAACAAGGTCAGGTCATCTTTGGCAAGGTTTGGAGCTTGATCGCAGTGGTTCTGCTTTTAATTTGCAATGTTTCGAACTTTCTTTACATCTATAGAAAGTTTACTTAGTATTCTTTTCCTATGTTTTTGGTGTGTTTTGGTGGTTGTGGTTGATATCTTTTTGCTAAGGTTTGCAACATGCTTATGTGAGGTGCTCACGTAGGGTGTTGTGGTTCCGGAACTAACGAGAGTGTAAGTGCATCTAGGCATCCCTTGTGGGTTTTTGTTGATTTATGACAAACAAATGAGATCCTAACAAAATTATTGAGATGAGTGCAAGTTTTAAAGAAAATTAGGAGGAAAGCTCAAAAAGAAAGGAGAATGAGGAATCAAAAGGATAAGAGCTCAAGAGCTGAAAAGAATAGTTTATTTTGTATGGAGTGTGTTGGAGAAACACAACCCAAGAGCTCAAGCAAAAGAGATTTCACCCACTACACAAAAATCTGAACATCCGGACTAGTTCGATATCACCACGGACTAGTCCGATATGTCTCTGACTAGAACGGACAAGTCTCCCCAGTGCAGACTTGTCTGCAAGTACTCCAGTTTACATAGTAGCGGACTAGTACGATATTGCCACGGACTAGTACGATATCCTTCTGACTAAGATTGGACTAGTCCCCCCCCCCCCCCCCCCCCCCCCCCCCGTGTGGACTAGTCCTCAACACTTCAATTTTTCATGACACCGGACAAGTCCGATATCCATCGGACTAGTACAAAAACTCTTTGACTAAAATTGGACAAGTCCTCCAAGTGCGGACTTGTCATCAATTCTACACGAAGTTCACCACACCGGACTAGGCCGACATTTGCCGGACTAGTCCCAACACTTCTAGTGCCCAAATCGGACTAGTCCGCACATTTTCGGACAAGTCCGATATCTCGGAACACTTAGGGTTTTCCACACACAGCACACCGGACTAGTCCGGACATCACAAACCCTAACGGTAACTTTTGGAAACCCTAGTATAAATAGAGGTGTACAGACCTACAACCATATCTCTCGATCCCCTGCGCCATCACACCTTCCAAGAATCCAAAATACACATCTCTCCACACATCGTAAGACTACAAGGATCAAATCTTTGAGGATTAGCAATTGATCAAAGGAGAGACTTGTTCCACACGATCTTGAGCTCTTGGGTTTGAATCTCTCGCACACTCTTGTTGTTTATTGCATATCTTTGGAGTGTGTTTGGTGGTGTTATTCATTGTAAATCTTGGGGAGCCCTCAACTTGTGAGAAGGTCCCTTAAACACGGTTATTTGCCTCTTTGTGGTGAGTGGAAGAGAATCGGCCTCCGTGGCGATTCGACGAGGGTAGGGTTGGTGAAGACCTGGTCATCCATGGACTCCTCAACGTGGATGTAGGTTTCCTTGGTGGGAATCGAACCACGGGATAAAATCGTGCCTTGCACTTGTTATTTTATTGTTCATCATATTTACCTGTTGTTTTATTGTTCATCATATTCTAGGATTTACTTAATCTTGTGTAACTTACGTTGAAACATTGAAATCAAAGTTAATCTATGCCATACCTAGTGTCATTGTCGTGATACATCCAAGTTACAAATTACTTTCCGCTGCATAGGGAACTAGAATTGAAATCATCGATCAAACCTCATCATTCTAGTCCGATCTCTCTGTATTTGATCGATTTTTTAAGTGTTTCAGGATCCAGCAAAAGTTCAAAAAGCCTATTCAACCCCCTCTAGGCTACATTCAATTGGTATCAGAGCAGGATTCTTCAAAAGAGACTCACCGCTCAAAGAGAAGATGTCGGACGTCAATGACGTACACAAGAACTTCAACAATGAGAAGGGTGATGACGAAAGAACTCAAAAGCTAGAGAAGCTCCTCGATGCCATCCAAGATTGTGAGGACGATGACGAGGAGATGCTTGAACTCAAGGCACTCCTAAGGAAGAAGGCACTCTCCCCAAAAGGGAAGAAGAAGATCGAGGATGAAAAGAAGAAGGGGAGTAGTCACAACGACTACTCCCGATATCCTTTTAACTATGATCGGTTACATTCTAACAATAATCATTACTTATCAGTTCCTCTAGGGAAAGCACATTTCTTCTATGGCAATGATTATTCAATGTGGAGACAAAATATGAAAATGCATCTCATATCTCTTAACCCATGTTTGTGGCATATAGTGTATACAGGGATATATATCCTGGATGATGATGAAGAGTTGACTCTAAGCCAAGAACAAGTCATTCATTGAAACGCTCAAGCTATAGCTGTAATCACGTCATCACTGAGCCGAGACAAGTTCACCAAAGTGGATGGACTCGAAATTGCCAAGGAGATATGGGATACTCTATAAACTGCACATTAAGGTGATTGTCATGTACGCGAAGCCAATATTGACATGATCGAAGGCGAATTGGAAAGATTCACCATTGAAGAGGATGAGTCACCACAAGAAATGTACAATCGGTTGAAGAATCTTATCAACAAAGTCTGAGCATATGGCAGCAAGAAGTGGAATGATCATGAGGTCGTAAAGCTAATTCTTAGAGCATTCATGCCTCGTAATGTGACTCTTTGCTCGATAATAAGAGAAAGCCCTGAGTATCGGAAGACGACCCGGGACTAACTTCTTGGCAAGATTATCAACTTTGAAATGATGGAGAAGCAAGCCAAACACGTCAAGGAAATTGTTGATCTTACCTTGGCAAAGAAGAAGGAGTTCTTTGAAGTCAACTTGCAAACCCTCATCAAAAGAAGCTCGAGAAGCTCATGGAGAAGACGACAACGATGATAAAAGTAGTCACATTGATGAAGAAGACATGATCTTGTTCATGAAGAAGTTCAAGAAAATGATGAGAAGAAGAAAAGGTAGTCGCTCAGAGGAATGAAAACAAAGGGACAAACAAAGACCCATGATGATGCGTGCTTGCTATAACTGTGGAGAGTATGACCATTTCATAGTGGATTGTCCACATGAAGAAAAGAAGAAGAAGACTAAGGACAACAAGCCTCATCCAAAGAAAATGTTCAAGAAGAAGAAGCAATTTGGCCAAGCGCACTTAGGGAAGGAGTGGAACTCTAATCATGAGTCCTCATTCGAAGAAGAAGAGGAGATGACCACCATAGCCATCAAGAAGACTTCCAAGAAATCCACTCTCTTCCCAACCATGGGCACATGGAAAGACACCAACAACACTTGTCTTATGGCAAAAGAAGGTAAAAAAAGGCTTATTCATCCGGTGGAGCTAAATGGGTGCTAGACAGTGGATGCACCAATCACATGACCGGAGAAATAAGAATGTTCATGGAATATGGAGAAAATGAAGATCCAAGCGAAGACATTTACTTTGGTGATAACAGACGAGGAAGGGTGCTTTGTTCCAGTAAAATTGCAATTTCATCAAAACATACTCTTTCTCATGTTTTCCACATTGATTCCATGGACTATAACCTTTTGTCCATTTCTCAATTATGTGACAAAGGTTATAATTGTTTATTCACTAATGAGGGTGTGACCGTCTCTAGAAGGAGTGATAACTCGGTTGCATTCAATGGTGTGTTAAAGGGGAAACTTTATCTAGTTGACTTAAACGAAGATAAAGCCGAACTTTACACATGCTTGATTGCAAATACCAACATGGGTTGGCTGTGGCATAGATGGCTAGCAAATGTTGGTATGAGGAATCTTCAAAAACTCCTTAAAGGCGATCACATCCGAGGTTTAAAGGATGTGGTTTTTTAGAAAGACAGGCCTTGTAGCGTGTGCCAAGCCGGGAATCAAGTAGGATCACCCCATCCCGCGAAGAATGTGATGACTACAATGAGACTGCTCGAGCTCCTTCACATGGACCTATTTGGTCCAATTGCATACATAAGCATCAACGGTAACAAATACGGTCTAGTCATTGTTGATGATTTTTCTCGCTTCACGTGGGTTTTATTTTTGCATGATAAGACAGAAACTCAAAGAACCCTCAAAAAGTTCATCAAGCATGCTCAAAATGAATTCTCATTGAAGATCAAGAACATATGAAGTGACAATGGAAAGGAGTTCAAGAATACCCAAGTTGAGGAGTATCTAGACGAAGAGGGGATAAAGCACGACTTTTCAGCACCATATTCTCCTAAACAAAACAGAGTAGCCGAAAGGAAGAACCAAACCCTCATTGAGATGGCAAGGAAAATGCTCGATGAATACAAGACTTCAGACTGGCTTTGGGCCGAAGTGGTTAACACCGCTTGTCACGCCATAAACCGACTCTATCTTTATCGGTTGCTCAAGAAAACTTCGTATGAACTACTCACGGGTAACAAGCCAAATATTTCATATTTCTGAGTCTTTGGTTCTAAATGTTATATTTTGAACAAGAAGCCTAGGACTTCAAAGTTCACTTCAAAGTCCGATGAAGGTTTCTTACTTGGCTATGATTCGAACTCCTACGCCTATCGTGTCTTCAACGAGGCCTCCAGACTTGTTGAAGTAGCACGAGATGTGGTGTTTGATGAAACTAACGGCTCTCAGGAAGAGCAAGTTGATCAATGTGTGATAGATTAAGAAGAAGCTCCATGTAAAGCATTGAGAAGAATGGCATTGGGCAATATTCCAACACAAGTGCCACCTCCAAATGCGAATGAAGAAGATGAACCACAAGTGGAGGACAATGATCAAGGGAAAGCTTCCGCACAAGATCAATCTCAAGATAATCAAGGTGATCAATACATCAATGAGAGTAACTACCCAGGGGGAGAAGAAGATGATAATCATGAAGATCCAAGACCACAAGTGCCACATCCAAGAGTACATCAAAGCATCCAAAGAGATCACCCCATCAACAACATAATTGGTGACATACAAAAGGGAGTAGTAACTCGATCTCGTATAGCTAATTTTTGTGAAATAACTCATTTGTCTCCTCTTTGGAACCACAAAGGGTTGAATATGCATTAAAAGACCCCAACTGGGTGATGGCGATGCAAGAAGAATTGAACAACTTCAGAAGGAACAAAGAGTGGGAACTTGTTGAAAGACCCAAGTTCAACGTCGTCAGCACTAAATGGGTCTTTCGCAACAAGCAAGACGAACACGGGGTGGTGACAAGGAACAAGGCATGACTTGTGGCCAAAGGGTATTCACAAGTCGAAGGTTTGAAATTCGATGAGACTTTTGCTCACGTAGCTAGGCTTGAATCGATTCTTATATTACTTGTATATGCTACTCAGCATGATTTCAAGCTTTATCAAATGTACGTGAAAAGCGCCATCTTTAATGGACCAATCAAGGAGGAGGTCTATGTGGAGCAACCCCCCCGGGTTTGAAGATCAAGAGTTCCCCGACCATGTATACAAACTGTGTAAGGCTCTCTATGGCCTCAAACAAGCTCCTAGATCTTGGAATGAGTGCCTTAGAGTTTTTTTGATTGAAGATGGCTTTAATATTGGTAAATCAGATTACACTTTGTTTACTAAACATTGTGATAATGATCTATTCATTTGCCAAATCTATGTTGACGATATTATATTTGGTTCAACTAACAAATCTTTTTGTCAAGAATTTAGTAAGATTATGACAGATAGATTCGAGATTTCCATGATGGGAGAGCTGAGATACTTCTTGGGATTCCAAGTAAAACAACAAAAGGACGGGACGTTCATAAGCCAAACAAAGTACACTCAAGACATTCTGGAATGGACAAAGCAAAGACCATAAAGACTCCCATGGTTACAAATGGACAGATGGATCTCATTGAAGACGGAACAAACATGGATCAAAAGGTATATCACTCCATGATTGGCTCCTTACTTTATTTATGTGCATCTAGGCCTGATATCATGTTGAGTGTATGTTTGTGTGCAAGATTTCAAGCCAATACTAAAGAATGTCATTTGACAGCCGTAAAAAGGATCTTGCGATATTTAGTTCATACACCCAACCTAGGCCTTTGGTATCCCAAATGTTCAAAATTCAATCTCATTGGATACTCTTATGCAGATTCTGCCGAATGCAAGGTAGATAGAAAAAGTACCTCTGATACTTTCCAATTCCTAGGTAGATCCCTAGCTTCTTGGTCCTCCAAGAAACAAAATTCCATTGCCTTATCCACGACCGAAACGAAGTATGTTGTAGTCGGGAGTTGTTGTGCATAACTCCTTTGGATGCGACAAACTCTAAGGGATTACGGTTACAATATGAGACGTATTCCACCCCTTTGTAATAATGAGAGTGCCGCTAAAATTTCCCATAACCCCGTTGAGAACTCTAGAACCAAACACATAGACACCCGACATCACTTTTTGATAGATCACTCACTGAAAGGAGACATAGCTATTTCCCATGTCAACACTGAAAAACAACTAGCTGATATCTTTACCAAGCCATTGATGAAAAACGCTTTTGTGAGCGCTGAAATGAACAAAATATCCTTGATGCTCGGAACGTGGCTTGAAAACATGCATACCTATATGCCATCTTCAAAATCATGTTGATTGTGTTGAAAAAATCATCCCTCTCTATTTTTCTGCGAAAAACTATGAACTATGGTCATAACTTGATTGTTGTATGTTTACTGATCATATTCATCAAGAATATTTGTGTGTTTTTGCCTCTATCTTCTTTTTAAGCACCTTCGAATATATACGAAAGGTCGATATATTTTTCTGTCCAGGTGACCACGGACTAGTCTGTGGTTACCCCGAACTAGTCCGCACACTACAGACTAGTCTGCTGAGATTTCCAGTAGTCCGTACTAGTCCAATCCTACCACGGACTTGTCCGATTTTTTGACTCCATAACCCTAGGGCCAGCGCAACCCTAATCTTCTTCCTCCTCACAACTCATCTCACATTCTTTCTCCTCACTCAAGTGCTCCCAAGGCGATTTGGCAAGTTCTCAATCAAATCCACTCAAGTTTCGGAGGGATTTGGTCTCCATTGCAAGGGGGTCGAAGACCAAGGACTGGTCCGCATCAAGAACTCTTTCAACGCCTCGAATTGAAAGATTTGGTAAAATTTCTCTTCAAACCCTAGAACCTTCGATTTTCCTTGTTTTTGCTCAAATAGCTTAGTTCCTCCTGTCAATACATGCCTCCTTATTGTATTACAACTACATTGCTCCACTCTTGCATTGAGAAACTCCATTATCCTTTTAGATAGGGTTCGAGCAACTGAATATCGGACTAGTCCGTTATCAGTGTGGACAAGTCCGGTACTCCGGACTAGTCCGCAATTGATATATGGACAAGTCCGATGTTAGCTGAACAAAACCATAATTTTCTTCAACTCAGTGTTTTCCCTTGCCACCAATTCTTATCTATGTCATATGTAACCTTCTTGCAAGGACAATGTCAAACTCAAATGACTATATCTCCATCTTTGAGGCCTTACTGGATCAAGAAGTGTTGCCTTGCATGTCGGACTCTCGCTTCAACAAAAGACAAGAGTGTGCTGCCGAGCCTTCGTCCACCCCACCTAGGGTCTGGCGAAAGGTTCTAGACAAGAAACCAGCTTCAAAAGCGAAGGATGTGGTTGGCCCTAGTTCGACTGCTCCACGCCAAACTAAGGGAAAAGGCAAAGGAATTGCCTCCAGCCCGATTGGCCCCTTCGAGATGACTGCTCCAAGACAGGGGAATAGGGACCCCTCGGAGGAAAAGTTCAATGGTAAAGGAAGTGATGTGGCTTGGAAGCCGAGGAAAATTGATGCTTATAGTGGTGGAAAAAAGGCAGTTGATCCTAGATTTTGGAGCAACTTCCACGCGGACTACTACAGTACCGTGTACCTTCAGATGAAGACTCCAGTGGTCTGCAGCCAATGGATTGACTAGACACACTTTGAGAGAAAGATCTGTCAAGCCTTTGATGAAGTGATATAGGCTTTGGAGAGACATGGTCTCAAGGACTTGTTTGCTTTCCGATATAACTGGAATGATGAGGTCATAGCATAGTTCTTTGCAACCTGCTACTTTGCCAGTGATGAAGAAGAGAGAGTGACTTGGTTGACACATGGATCCAAGTACACAGTTACTTATGATGAGTTTGCTAGGTTGCTGCACCTTGAGGACACCGGCACCAATGAGGTAATTATTCACAATATTGGTGTTTTGGAGAAGGACAAGATGGACTTTCTCTATGATACTTGCCTCAAGTACAATCCTCCATCAACCAAGAACATGAAGCCTTTCTTCATGGTTCTCAATAGAGTGCTCCGGAAGACAATTGCTCCAAAGGATGGAGATGCCGGGAGTGTCCAAGGTTATTTAAGAACCTTGATGAAAGTGATTAGCAATAGAGGAAGTTTGACATCTTCAACTACATCTGGAATGACATGGTGAATATTTCCTGCACACCAAACCGCTCGTGTGGCTATGCACCATACATCATGTTAATGATATAGAAGGTCACATGGATCAAATTTGTGAAAGATGTTGAGCATACAACTTTGAGGCCTCAGAAGCCACCTCAAGCTATTCTTCCAACTACTCCATCTCCCATTTCATGTGAAGAGGCTTCAAGGAGAGCTCAAGGAGATCGAAGGTCTTCATCTAACACTAGGGCCCCTCCTCACAAAGGGTCTCCTAGTGGGATATGAAGTACTTGACCACCATCTTTGGTTCTTGCCGCAAAGCTGAAGTGAAGCTCCACAAGATGAACAAGGGAAGGAAAGAGGACATGTGGTACATTAAGGAAAATGTCAAAGCAATATGCCAAAAGCTGGAGATCGAGCCTATTGGATCTCCAGTTATCTCAGATGATTCTGCCTCTAACTTCTCTGAACTTCCACCTCTATCTCCTTCTGAGCTTGCTTACTTTGGCGTTCGGGTCACGATGAGTGGCACTCATCCTCCTCCTCCTCAGCCAGATGATGAAGACAACGAGAGGACCCGTAGCAAGGAGTGAGTCGACTCGATGTTTAGTTCCCTCCTCTTCTTCTTTTTGGTACCTTGATGCCAAATGGGGAGAGATTGAGGGGGAGTCCTTGGTCCTAGCTGTAGTTTGAGAGATGAGAGCTCTATTTGTTTTTCTTTTGCTATTCTGTTACTTTTGGTGCTGTAAAACTTAAATCATGCTCTCATTATGCATATGGACACGTGCTGTGAAATGATGACTATGTTATGCTTATGATCAATGGTTTATGTTTCAAAACTGCTATTTATGCTTGGGGTTCTTGATGTCATTATGATTATGCTTCCATCTTATTCACATCAAGATTATTGCTCATACTCATGTAGTTTTGCACCCCCACCATAAAGAGTGCACATATGTCTTATGTCTACATTGCCTATTTTGCTCAAAGTTCACATGTGCACACTTTATGAAAATTTTAATTTTATCATATTTGTGTAATCTCAATTGGTTGCCAGTAATCACCAAAAAGGGGGAGATTGTAAGTGCATCTAGGCGTCCCTTGTGGGTTTTTGTTGATTTATGACAAACAAATGAGATCCTAACAAAATTGTTGAGATGAGCGCAGGTTTTAAAGAAAATTAGGAGGAAAGTTCAAAAAGAAAAGAGAATGAGGAATCAAAAGGATAAGAGCTTAAGAGCTGAAAACAATAGTTTATTCTGTATGTAGTGTGTTTAAGAAACACACCCCAATAGCTCAAGCAAAAGAGATCTCACTCACTACACAAAAATCTACACATTCGGACTAGTCCGATATCACAACGAACTAGTCCGATATGTCTCTGAATAGAAACAGACAAGTCTCTCTAGTGCGGACTTGTACGCAAGTACTCCAATTTACACAACACCGGACTAGTCCGATATCGCCACAGACTAGTCTGATATCCTTCTGACTAAGATCGGACTAGTCTCCCTCAGTGCGGACTAGTCCACAACACTTCAATTTTTCACAACACCGGACAAGTCCGATATCCATCGGACTAGTCCGAAAACTCTCTGACTAAAATCGGACAAGTCCTCCAAGTGCGGGCCTGTCCTCAATTCTACACGAAGTTCACCACACCGGACTAGGCTGATATGTGTCGGACTAGTCTGAACACTTCCAATGCCCAAATCGGACTAGTACACACATTTTTGGACAAGTCCGATATCTCGAAACACTTAGGGTTTTCCACACACAGCACACCAAACTAGTCCGGAGTCTACCACGGACTAGTCCGTACATCGCAAACCCTAATGGTAACTTTTTGAAACCCTTATATAAATAGAGGTGTACAGACCTACAACCATATGTCTCGACCCCCCTCGCCGTCATACCTTCCAAGAGCCCTAAATACACATCTCTCCACACATCCTAAGCCAACAAGGATCAAATCTTTGAGTATTAGCAATTGATCGAAGAAGAGACTTGTTCCACACGATTTTGAGCTCTTGAGTTTAAATCTCTCGCACACTCTTGTTGTTTATTGCATATCTTCGGAGTGTGTCTGGTGGTGTTCTTCATTGTAAATCTCGGGGAGCCCTCAACTTGTGATAAGGCCCCTTGAACACCGTTATTTTCCTCTCTGTGGTTAGTTGAAGAGAATCGACCTCCGTGGCGATTCGACGAGGGTAGGGTTGGTGAAGACCCGACCCTCCGTGGACTCCTCAACGTGGATGTAGGTTTCCTTCGTGGGAATCGAACCACGGGATAAAACTGTGTCACACATTTGTTGATTCATTGTTCATCGCATTCTAGGGTTTACTTAATCTTGTGTAAATTTTGTTGAAACATTGAAATCAAAGTTAATCTGTGCCATACCTAGTCTCATTGTCATGATACATCTAAGTTACAAATTACATTCCGCTGCATAGGGCACTAGAATTGAAATCGTCGATCAAACCTGATCGTTCTAGTCCGATCTCCCTGTATTTGATCGATTTGTTAAGTGTTTCAGGATCCAACAAAAGTTCAAAAAGCCTATTCACCCCCTCTAGGCTAAATTTAGAGAGTCAAGTCGAGGACTTGTGCTCGGAAGTATTGGTTGTTTATTCGTGTGCAGGTGTTGCTTGAGTTCAATCCACGACTGGTGAGAGGATCCATTCAACTAGTCTTAGGGAGAAGATGATATTCAACAACCAAGTTAGGGAGGAATTGTGGTCGAGTTGATCCGGAGGTCGCGCAACATGGTTGAATCAAGAGCTATGCATATGAAGGTATCATGGACATCGCTGGAAGATGTTTGCACATGTGCAAGGAGTGCATGAACGTGGGTACATGGTTCCAAGGCGTGATGAAGAGATGTGGACAGAAAGAATTGGTCGGAGAGGTCCACCCGACAAGGTTATGGACTCAGGGTGCGGCTGAGTCGGGTTTGACTCAAATATGGAAAGATTTAAGTTGGTTACGATAGGATTTTGTGTGGGTAATGAAGTTGAGTTGTTTTAGGAATGTGGAATATGTTCCTAAGGTGTTTGGAAGTCTTAAGATTTTTTCTATCTGCATATGGAAGAGTCTTGAGCAGATATGGAAAGTTTCGGTTGAATCTGAGTAGGATTTGAGTCCTAGTTAGGATTGGGTTGGCCTTAGGGCAGGTTATAAAAGCAAGGGAGACCAGATCTCGTGGTGCATGACTTTGAGGATGTTCCTCTTGTGGTTTGATCAATAAAATTCGTAGTTTAAAGGAACTTTTGTGCCTTGTTCGTCCGACTTGTTTTCATCAAGTCTTTGTCGTCGAGTTTTTGCACAACACTACCTTTTTCCAGTGGTTTTATCATAACTCGAGTTTTACAGATCCAATTGACGTGATTCTTTTTAGGTTGTCTTGACAACTTGATTATCTATCATTTGTGAAAATTTCACGGTCATTAGACTTGTGGTTTTTGATCTACACGAGTTTATTTGCAGTGTTCCAGAACTATTTTTCTCGGGTAGAGCAGATTGACCAATGTTTGATATTTCGATCGTAGTTGAGTTTCTCTTGACATATTTTTGTGATTCTTGTTGTGACGTCTTCATGACTTAATTCTCCACAATCTATACTGGTTTTGTCACAATTGATCACGTTTATATTAGTTGCACACATGATTTTTTTAACAAATCGTTTTTCTGCCGAGGGGTTTTTGTTGCTTTCGCTGAAAAAGTTTTAATCTACCATTCACCCCCCTCTGGTAGATTTACATGTGCTCTTTGATCCTACAACATCCATCTAGACTTGCGACAACTATCATATGGATTGCTGAAAGTTAGAAGCTATGGTTTCAATGGGTTCCCATGCCACACAAAACTCAATTTGGAGCTCTTTGTCCTCTTGCAACAACATCTAATATAGGAGTTGTGATGAGAGCAATCGACTCTCAAGAACTTCAAACTAATCAATATGGAATCATTAAAAAAATCCTTGAATTTACTCTTGCTGGGTTCCTACGCCGGACACGGGACACCCTTTTTAGGTGTACTTCATCAGGTGAGAGCGGACGCTCTCAACTGATGAGGCACGTTCCACACCTAGTCGAGTTGTGGCCTTACTAGGCACAGAGGTAAATTTTAGTTACCAATCACATTATCTTCAATTTCACATATCAATTACTTGTTATTATCAATGCTTTAATTTTGCAGTCTGATTCAAAGTCATCTAAGTCAGACTGAGAGGCTTGGGTGTCACCACAGGCTAGCCAAACCTTTTGGGTCCGCTAGCCACCCTTCGAAGCCGGCTGGCATGGAGCCCTTCGACTCGAGTGTTGAGCATCCTTCCCGGTCATCAGCCGTGGTGCCAAAGCAGAGGCAGCGGATGAGGAGGACCCACTTTGTGGCTCCTCCTATTCCTAGAGAGTCGATTACTATTCATCTAGTCGGAGACATGTACAAAAATCTTATAGTTTTCAATTTTTCAGGTTATCTTCCGATATTTAATCATTTAACAAATGTCTTGTAGCTCTTGGTACGACTATTTATTCACGGGTGCGAGACACCATAGACAGGTGTCCATGTCATCAGGGCTATAGTGCGTATGCACTATCCTGATGTCATCGCGGGCGTCCTTGCTACGTCGCGGGACGACTACAGTCGTGTCCCTCACGAGGCGCACGACACCTTCAGGGGCTATGCGTAGGGGTGGGCAAAAAAACCAGGACCGAAAAAACCGTACAAAAAAAACTGAGACCGAAAAGACCAAAATATAGGGTATCGGATACCTATTTGGGTACCAAATCTAAATAACCAATATATTAATTTCGGATTCGGTTATCACTCTCCGATAGCCAAAATAACCGAATAACCGAACAACAAAATCTTAAGTTAAATTATGATCTATGTATCCTAAACAATATGAATTTTGATTTCATTTGTGAGTTATGATATGTGAAATCATTAGATTAAACTATTTATTTACAACACAATATTAATGAACTAATAATTTATTGTCTCATGATACTAAATTTATGAATGATATTAAACTTATATTGATTGTTGAGAGCATGAAATAAGAATAATGTACAATTCGGGTATTTCGGGTAAGAACGAAGACCGAACCGAGGTTTAGGTATCCAAAAAATTCGGATACCTAATATTTGTATAACATTTCGGATAGTGATTTTCAAAAACCGAAATTCAAAAAGACCGAAAGAACCAAACCAAATTTATCGGGTAGACCGAGCGCCCACCCTTAGCTATGCAAATGGATTTTATGGTAAGTATGTTTAATATATTTTTTAAAAAATTGTATTCTTCAACTAGCTTTATTTGTTAATGCATATCTCTTGAATATTAGTTTTCCTATAGCTAAGGTATTGTTATGAGGACATGAGCCGCAAAATGTTGGACTACGCGACAGCCGTGTTCAACAAGAACGCTAAGAAGCGTGTCACACAAGCGTTATCATACGCTCGTATTCAAGCTGTGAACGAGTACCTCAAGCGGAATCAACAACAGGAGTCGGGGCAACTTAGGAAGGCCTCGAACACGTACTTGACAGAGGAGGAGTACGAGGAGGTATGTTGTTTGTGTTAAATATTTTCAATATTTACTTATGTTAATAATATTTTGATAAAATACTAAATATGTGCATGTCGGTGTTTGGATCCGACAGATCTCCCGACACTACCTTTGGTAGATCGAGGAGTTGTAGTTCGGTAATGGGCGTGCAGAGATTCAAGAAGCTGAAAGACAAGTGTACACAAAGGTTTATGTGGTTCGGGCCGCCTGAGCGTAATACCCTACTCCACGGGGTGTGTTGGTGTTGTATTGAGTGTGTGAGTCTAGATGAAGCTCCAGAAGAAGAAGCTCGTCTAGCTCAGGGGGTTCAGTAGTAGTCTGCAACCGTCCCTTGTGTACCGTCGACCAGTCCTTTTATAGTACAAGGACTGGTCGCTACACTGTTAGCCTAGCCCGACATGTGGCCCTGGCGGTTACATTTGCTTGATACACAATTAATGAGGTTAATTACCCTTAATAGCCTGGTAACAGGCCTTAACAGTGCCGTTACTAGTATTAAGGGTCATCCGATTATGTGTCATTAATATGGTATTAATGACACTTAATCGGGTCTTGAAGTCTTTGATTTCTCCTTGAAGGTCCGGAGCCGTTGGGGGGTCCACCAGCCTGATTGTTGAAGTTGAAGGTCCGGCGGTCACCACGTGGTAGCTCCGGAGCTTACTGTCGTGAACGGGTAGGTCCGGTGCTGTTGGACACATGTCAGTACCAGAGCTTCCCTCTGTCTGGGGTTAGGTCCGGGGGTGCCATATTGATATTCCAACCGGAGCTTTCCCATGTGTGGGTGATAGCGCCGGTCTTATGATACACATGGTGGCCCCGGGACTAACCATGTGGGGAAGAAGGTCCGGTTACGCCTGACATGTGGGGCCTTCGGAGGTCTTCAAATCTGGTAGATGGAGTTTCCTTATGATCTTTTCAATCCCAAGGGGTATCCGGTACGTAGGGTACCGACAGTGGCCCCCGTAGGCCCACCTCCGGGAGAGACCTTTTGGATGAAGTCATTCTGCCGGAGGTCGGTCCATTCTTCGGTTTTTGAGCCGTGTCTTCAAGGGTCTTCGGACGTGCCGTTGGTGATAGTTTGCAGTTAAACCTCCGCCACGTGGCATATCCACGAGGCGGCAGGTGAGATATCAGCGTGCGGATCTCATGCAATTGAAGGTCGCCGGTTCCTGATACGAAAATCGTATCGGTTCCGCATGCCCTGTCAGGCCACTGCCTTCGGGTTTGCCGCCTTTCATGATGAAAACCGTTCGCTTTGGGTAAGAACCTCGACTTGATCGTCGAGGTGGCCCCGGGCCCCCTTGTCACTAGCGGGTTGAAGTTTTTGACTGGTATCATCAGTTCCTCTGCAGTTTCCATCCAAGCATTTCGGGGGCTTACTTAAGAAGGAAAGCACACACTGTTTGGGGTTCTTTACCCCATTCATTCGAACTTGCGCTCAAACCTTCCAAACTTTCGCTTCCCTTTCCTCTCTTGCCTCGCTGTGCCGCGATGGAGTTGGGTCTCCGCCAGAGCCGACTGAAGACCAATGACGATTTGAAGAAGGTCCGGGCCTTCATGGGATGGTCCCCTGACTTCTTCAACCACCTTATCCGTGCTGGCAAGCTTCTGTCCGAGAAGGAACACGCCGGTGACATGGTGTACTTCTCCGCGTACGCCATGGTGGGGCTGATCCCACCTTTCTCCTCTTTCTTCTTGATGCTGCTAGACTTCTATGGTCTGCAGCTGTACCACCATGGCCCCCACTCCATTCTGCTGGTGTCAATCTTTGTCCACTTCTGCGAGATGTGGGTGGGCATTCCCCCTGCATTGAGCTCTTCTGCACCTTCTTCACTGTCGAAACTACGGGCAGGAGTGATGAGTACCTTGACTTCTACTATTTTGTGATGCGCAAGAAGTGCCCATACAAGTACTTGTGGTCGTTCCCCTCTGGGAAGTGGGACGACTCGAAGAAGGATTGGATTGTCATCAGGGTGGAGGAGCACGAGAAGCTGGTGCTGTCGGAAGGCCTCCCCAACATCGACACTGCAGTTTGGAGTGAAGATCCGGTGTTGTCGGATGCCTTCAACCTTACTCTGACCAGGTTCCACCTTTGCGTGGAAGGAGGGGTGACTCCTCAGGCAGTGTTGAGGAACTTCCTGACCAACAGGTGGGCTCCGTTGAAGAGGAGGGAGAAGCTTGCTTGGGCCCTGAACAGTATGCTGGACGGCGACCACATCGAGACCGGTTTGAAGTCCAACATGGAGGGTGAACTTTCGAGTACCACCTCAAGAAGTTCCAGCACAGCATCAACGTCGAGGGTGATGACTTGGCTCCACCGGCAGCTTTCCTCCCTCTGAACATGGAGGCCGAATTCAGCAGGGAGCTCCGGTGGACGATGCCAGTGCTTCACGACCTTGGCATCGTTGCAAGCACCGGTTTGGCGATCTCCGAAGCTCCTAAAGGTGGCTCCGTTCCTGCCCCTAAGCCAAGAACCGAAGTCATTGGCAAGGGCAAGGAATTGGCTCAGCCCTCGAGCTGTCAGACCTACTTCTTCCGTGGCGGCTCCTTCTCCCCGGAGGGCGAGGTCTACAACGGCGGCATCTAATCCAACAGAGGCATCTTCTCGGGGTGCTAGCTCCGGCCATGTGACTCCAATACCAGGGCCAGCTGAGGGCTCTGGGTCTGGAGGTCCTTCCCGGGCGAGGGGGGCCTCGACCAGGGCAACGCCGATAGCAGCAGCAAGCTCCAAGGGACCCTCCGGGACTACCATGCCAGTGGTGGCTGGGGCCAGTCCAGAGTGTCCGGAGAAGAGGTTCCGTGCTAACTGGTGCGAAAGCCTTCTGAGTTAATTTTTGATTTGTTACCTCAGTCAGTTGTTTTATTGTTACATGTATTTTGAGTTTCTTCGTCCTTCATCCACAGCAAGCCTAAGAATAGGGCTGAAGCTCCGGTCCCTGCAGCAGCGGTTGAAGCTGTGCAGGCTGAAGCTCCGGCTCTGATTCCAGCGCCGCCCCAAGAGATGGCTGAGGCTCCGGCAGCCCCGACACTCGCTGTCGTGGTTTTGGACCTCGACTCATCTCCAGAAGCTCCTATGGTAGCGCCGGACCACGGGAATGAAGATGTACCAACGGCGCCAGCCCCGGAGGTTGAAGCTCCGGGCTTGGATGTTGAGATGTTGTTGAAGCCCCGGTAGTCAAGCCGGTGGTTGATGAGGTCCCGACAGTGGAGCCTGGTTTTGATGAAGCTCCGACACTTGAGCCAGTTGTCGAGGAAGCTCCGGCGATAGAGCCGGTTGCTGTAGAAGTTTCGGCTGTGGAGCCGGTCATTGAAGAGGTCCTGGCCTCCGAGCCAGTTGCTGCGGAGGTGTGGGCGCCTGAGCCTATGGCGGTCGAAATGCCACCGCCAGAGCCCATGGTGGTCGAAGCGCCAGCACCTGAGCCAGTGGCGGAGGAGGTGCCTGCGCCGGAGCCAGAAGTAGCTTCTGCTCTGACCGAACCATTAACACCCGCTCCACAAGCGGTGATCCCGGAGGTGCCCGCTGCTGAGCTAGGGTGCCAAGATGAAGCTGCTGCCCCCCCCGCCTGAGGGGCCAGTTGTTGATGACCTGGCGGCTGGGCCTTCGGAGTAAATTCCGGAGGTCGGAACTTCTGCTGCAAGTACTTCCTTGGCGGCGGCCGAGGCTATCCCAGAGGACGGACCTAGTGCCGTGGAAGCTCAGAGAACCGCTCTTGTAGAGTGGGACCCAATTTTTGTCACTAAAGATCCGCTGGAGCCAGGGAGAGGACCCTGGCAGGTCTGGACCTGATCCCCCTATCGTTGTCTATTGACAACGCCAGCTCCAGTCTTTGCCAGGTCCAGCTGGCTTTCTACCATGACAGCAAGGCCCTCAAGGAGGAGCGCAAAACCCTTAGGAGGTGGTGCAACCGACTCCATTTCAAGACTAAGCTGGCGCAGTCAAGGCTGGCTGACGACAAGGAGTGGGTACAAAGGGAGAAGGTCCGCCTGGAGTATCGGGGTAAGATGTTGGATGAGAGGGAAAGCATGACGCGGACCCTCAACAACCAGTCCCGGGCCATCTATGAGCAGACCAAGGCTGCAAATAGCGCAGCGGGTGATCGCCAGGAAAGGCTCGCCGCCATCCACAATAGTCTCGTCAAGCGCCAGGAGGCTCTTGAAGTGCGGGAGAGACGGCTTGAAGATGAAGAGCAGAAATTCCTGGAGCTGCGGGATGACCTCGTGAAGAGGGAGGAAGAGCTTGTCCAAAAGGCAGCTCTGGCTGACAAGAGCCTCGAAGAACGCACCAAGAAATGGGAGGAGTGTTGCGAGGAGGAGGAGGAGAATAAGGCCTGGGAGTGAGGGCAAGATCTCTACAAGCAGGAGAATGCCATCACCGCCAGGGAGAAGAAAGTACAGGGCCGAGAGAAGAATCTGGTCAACCGCTGGAATGAGATCCACCTCCGAGAGGAAGAGCTCAGCAAACTCGAAAGGCAGGTTGCTGAAACGATTAAGTAGAATGCCAAAGAGGTGGAGCGTCTTGCTCGGGAGAGCTCGGAGCTTGCGGCAGCCAAAAGATCCTTGGCGGAGATGCGTAGCGCAAGGGCTGCAGAGTCCCAACAAGTTTGGGACTTCCTGGGCAAGGCCAACGACGCGCTGACACCAATGCGCTTCAGTCCCGTGCGTCCGGATGATCCGGAGCCGAAGCTGGACCAGGCGTTGGAGGCACTGGGTTCGGCAGGCAACAAGCTCACCAAGATGGGCGATGTCATCGCGGACCAATTAGAAACAAAGGGTCAGTCCTTGGCGAAGAACGTCGCAGAGTTTGTGCTGACGTGCTACACCAGCCGGGACCCTCAATTCCCTCTGGACCCGATGCTTGAAGTCCCCATCGAAGGTGAGGGTGAAGCTACCCGAGCCATCATGTCTGAGGTGGCCCAAAGGTCGCCCAGTTCTTCAATAGGGTCTAGGACCATCTCTCTGTAGCTCCCGCTTGTATTCTCTCTTCTTCTTCTCCAATCTTGTAATCTCTTGTCTCCAAATGAATGAAATCCAAATTTTGTGAATTCGAATTTCATTTTTTGTCTTCAACACCTTTGTCTCACTTGGCCCCCTAGTAGATGTACACAATTTGATTGTGAACATGTACCAAGAGGATGTAACAGTTGTTGAAGACTTGCATGCTTGGAACTTCTAGAATGTAGGTCCGAAGTATTCGATAGTGTAGGCCCCCTGAGGTTGTTGGAGCTTAGTGGCTCTGGCATTGACCATCGTCGGAGCTTAGTAGCTCCGACAGTAGTCTCCATCAATGCTTAAAGCATCGATGGTTAGCCCTCTAGGGTGTCGGAGCTTGGTAGCTCCGGCAGTGACCTCTGTCAACACATGGCGTGTCAACGACAGACTCCACTTTAGAGTCTTTCCACCATCTTCACGTTGACGGCATGCTCCCTAGCTTTACCGGAGCTGAGTAGCTCCAGTGATGCTCGATGTCAATGTTTGAACATCGACCACAAGCCACCTGGGGGATGTTGGAGCTTTGGCAGCTCCGGCTTCATTCACCATCATTATGTAATATTTATTTTTCCTGCACACTGAAGTCAAGAAAAATAGTAAAATCCATTTCCTATCTATAACTTCATTGCGGCTTACGATTCCAGAAAAAGTTTTAGGTCGAACACAATTCTGAATACAATCAAGAGCGCCATATTGTTTCCTTCAGGTCTAATCGTTTCTGGACTCGCCTTACTTTGGCCTGTCGGGGTGTAGGTAGAGTTGCATACTTAGGGTGCATGACCAGGCTAAGTCGATAGCACACTCCGGCCCTAGATTGGCTTGGCGGCATTCAGACGAGTAGATCATCAACAATGTTTGAACCCAAAAGGATAGACAATGCAACTCGAATTGTACATGAACTGGTCGAGCTAAAGTTTCTTAAGAACTGCACAACTTTGTTATTGACATAAAAGAGAAAAATAAAAAATATTGAACCTGTACAAAGTAAATGCACGTGGAGTCTGTTTTCACACAATGATGTCTTTCATTATAGGTCCGGGGTACACGGGAAACAAGTACACTCTTAGGGTACGAAACCAGGCTAAGTGTGTTTAGTTTCTCGTTTAACCCAAGGTAGCTAGCCACACTTTTAGTTATGAAACTGTGACAAGTGTTGCATGGACGTTGCGGACCTAACAGGGTAGGTCCGGCTGCCCTCCCGGAGGAGCTACCCGACTCTGTACAATGACTCTATAACATACATCACATGTAATTACAGACTCACCTCCGTGATATTAAGTGTAGAACTTACGGAGGTGCTCAATGTTCCAAGGATTTGGGAGAGGTGTCCCATCCTCGGTTGTCAAGCGAATGCATCCGGGATGGGATACTTTGATCACTCGGAAGGGTCCCTCCCAGCTGGGGGAGAGTTTGTTTAACCCTTCTCTGGATTGTATTCTCCGTAGCACCAGATTGCCTTCCTCGAGCTGTCGGCTGTGAACATGCCGTTGGTGATAGCGCCGAAGAGCTTGACGGTATCGGTCATTCCGAACAGCTGCTCGGCACCTTCCCTCTTCAAGGAGGTCAAGGTCTTCACACTGGAGCTAGTCCTGCGTGGCTTCGTCGGAGGTCCGGACCCGGAGCGACCCCAAGGTGATTTCCAGAGGAAGGACTACTTCAGTTCCGTACACCAGGAAGAAGGGTGTCTCTCCAATTGACCGGTTTGGAGTTGTCTTGTTGGCCCATAGAGTGGGCGGAAGTTCTTCAATCCTGTTGGCTCCATGTTTTTTCAGGCGCTCATATGTGCGCGTCTTGAGTCCTTTCAAGATTTCTGCATTTGCTCTCTCGGGTTGGCCATTGCTTGCCGGGTGAGCTACGGAGGCATAGCTGACTTGGATGTCAAGGTATTTGCAGTATCCTTAGAAAGCAGAGCTTGTGAATTGGGTCCCATTATCTGTTATGATTTTGTTCGGGACTCCAAATCTGCATACAATGGACTGCAAGAAGTTGATAGCTGATTGCTTGTTTATTGTCACAACTGGAGTTGCTTCCGGCCATTTGGTGAACTTGTCAATGGCAACATACAGGAACTTGTAACCTCCGACGGCTCTTGGGAAAGGTCCCAAGATGTCCACCCCCCACATAGCAAAAGGCCATGTAGGAGGTATCATTTGTAAAAGCTAAGCCGGTGTGTGAATTTGCTTTGCATGGAACTGGCATGCTTCGCATTTCTTCACCAGCTTAGTTGCATCCTGGAGCACTGTAGGCCAGTAGAAGCCATGTCGGAAGGCTTTACCGACCAGCGTGCGGGAAGACGCGTGGTTCCCACACTCGCCTCCATGGATTTCTGCGAGGAGCTCGCAGCCTTCTTCCCTTGTGATGTACCACGTTAGGACCCGTTGGCACTGTGCCGGTAGAGATCCCCTTCTACCAGTGTGTATCCTTTAGCCAATCTGACTATCCCGTCAGCGGATTCATCATCGTGAGGAAGGATATTGTCTTTCTAGTAGCTCCGGATCTCCAAGATCCATGCATCGGAGCTAGCTTGAGCATTTGAGTCTTGCGTGCTGGGTTGCTCGGAGCTTCCGGTAGCACCTACGACCCTTGATGGCTGCCATGGTAACAAGGCCATCGGGACCGCCAGCTTCGGGATGCTGGTCTCGCCCCCTTCGCTCAGTTCGGTAGGCTGAGCTGTGGGTATTGAAAACTTCCGAATGAAGGTTCCGTCAGGAGCCGGAGGTTCGGTTGACGCTTTCGTCGAGAGTTCGTCAACTTCAGCGTTATGGACACGATGGACATGATGGAGATCCAGGACTTCGAAGTCCTTCTGAAGCCTCTGGACTTCAAGGAGATAAGCAGCTAGTTGAGGATTGTTACAGGAGCATTCACCCTTCACCTGTTTAATGATGAGCTGCGAATCTCCCTTGACCAACAGCTGCTTGACACCATATGATAGTGTCACCTTTAGTCCATAAATGAGTGCTTCATACTCCGCCATATTGTTGGTCGCCTTGAAGTCAAGGTGAACCATGAATTTTACCTTCTCCCCGCTTGGAGCGAGGAGAAGGACTCCAGCTTCGGCCCCCTGCTTTTGCATGGAGCCGTCAAAGTAGAGGGTCCAGTGAGGCTCGGTGAAGACCAGAGCCTTGAGTTCCGGCTTCTGCTCACTAGGGCCCCCAGGGTTTGATGGAGAGGGGGTCCATTCTGCCATAAAGTCCGCTAGTGCTTGACTCTTGATAGATTGCCTTGGGACGAATTCTAGATTGAATTCGGCCAATTCCGCTGCCCACTTTGCAATATTTCCAGTTGAGTTGGGATTATGCAAGATCGCACGCAGTGGATAAGAAGTCACCACTGAGATCTTGTGAGCTTGGAAGTAATGGCGAAGCTTCCTGGAGGCGATGAGAACTACGTAAAGTAGCTTGTGCACCTCTAGGTATCGAGTCTTGGCATCATGTAGTACTTCGATGATGAAGTACACTGGTCTTTGGACTATCCGTACCCTCCCGGAGGAGCCCAGAACTTCCTCCACATTGACTCGGACCCTCCCAGAGGGGTTCGGACCTGCTTCGGGGACCTCTGGGTCCTTGCTGGAGGAACCCGGAGCTTCTACTGGAGCAACCCAGACCCTCCTGGAGGGGTCCAGATCTTCTGGAATAACTTCCTGTAGATCCAAGTCTAGAGGATGGGACCCAGACTCACCTTCAGGAACCTCCGGACCCTCCCAGAGGGGTCTGGATTCCTGAGCTTGGGATGGTTCTGGTCTCTCCGCAACCAGAACCATGCTGACAACCTCGTCGGTTGCTGAAATGTAAACAGTAAGGGCTCACCAGGGTTCGGAGCTACCAAGGTTGGTAGAGTGGTGAGGAGCTGCTTTAGCTCCTGGAACGCCTTTTTCGCTTCTTCAGACCATTGGAATGGTGCAGACTTCCTCAATAGCTTGAAGAAGGGTAGCACCCATTCTGCCAGTCTTGAGATGAACCGGCTGAGGGCGGCTAGACATCTTGTTAGTTTTTGGACGTCCTTGATGCGTGCTGGTGGCCGCATCTCCTCAATGGCTTTAATCTTTGCCGGATTTGCCTCTATGCCCGTGTGGTTTACCAGGAAGCCGAGAAGCTTTCCGGAGCTAACCCCGAAGACGCACTTATCTGGGTTCAGCTTCATGCGGGCAACCCGCAGCTTGTCGAAGACAGCTTGCAAGGTGTCAAGGAGTGACTCCTTCTCCTTGATCTTGACGACAATGTCATCAACACACACTTCCACTACGTCTCTGATGAGCTCTCCAAAGTTTTTGTACATAGCTCGTACAAATGTTGAAGCTGCATTCTTGAGACCAAATGACATGACAGTATAGCAGTACAATCCATCTACTGTGATAAAAGAAGTATGTTCTTCATCTTCCCTAGACATTCTGATTTGATGGTACCCAGAATATGCGTAGAAACATAGTAATTCACACTCGGAGGTGGAATCCACTATCTGATCTATTCTAGGTAGTGGGAATGGATCTTTTGGGCATGCCTTATTCAATGTTGTGTAGTTGATACACATCCAAAGCTTTGCGCCGGCCTTGGGTACAACGACTGGGTGTGCCAGCCATTTTGGATGGAAGACTTCTCGGATGAATCCAGCTTCGAGCAACTTCTTCACCTCTTGTCGTATGAAATTTTGTCGCTCTACAGATTGCTTCTGAGACTTCCGATGTACGGGTCGAGCGTCAAGATAGATCTTCAGATTATGCTCTATCATTTCCTTAGGGATCCCAGACATTTGCGACGGCTGCCAGGCAAACACGTTGACATTAGCCAGGAGGAAAGTGATGAGCGTGAGTTCCTATTTGTCATTCAGACCTCCCGATATACGAGTGGTCTGAGCGGCATCGGAACCGATTTGGACGACTTTGATGGGGATGTCGGTGTCGCCGCTTGGTTGCACACGAGGTGCGGAGGTTGAGCCTTGTTGACGAATGCTCGGGGGTTTTGGAGCTTGTTCCTACATGGATTCTTCCTCCTGCACTGTAGCAAGCGCATGAAGTTCTTCCAGAGCTGTCACTCCGACAATACGGTCTCTGCGGATCCGGAGAACGCCAGCTAGTGTTGGCATTTTCAACACCAGGTAGCCATAATGAGCAGCAGCCATGAACTTGTACAAGGCGAGCCTGCCCAGAATGGTGTTGAAAGGCAAGTTGATCTGAGCGACATCAAAGATCAACTTCTTTGTGCGATAATTCTCCCGAGTCCTGAAGGTCACGGGGAGAGTAATGGCACCGAGTGGTGTTATGGCCCCCGGACCTACACCGGAGAAAGGTCGGGAGGGGCGAAGGTCCGAAGGTCGGAGCTGAAGCTTGACAAAAGCTTCGAAGCTTATGAGGTTCAGCCCCGAACCTCCGTCCACCATTACATGGTGGATTTGAATGTTATTGATGGTTGGAGATACCATCAATGTTAGTTGACCAGCTCCGATCATGTTCTGAGGGCAGTCTGAAGCATCAAAAGCGATGGTGGTGTCCATCCACTTTCGATGAGGCTCCGCCCTGGCTGTAGGAGCTACTGAGGCCATGTCCTGCCGCATGGTCTTGAGGACACGGCGGGAGGTGATGTCCCATGAACCACCAAAGATGGTATTCATGGTCTTCCGATGATCATTGTCAGAGACGTCGGAGTCATCGTCGACGGAGGTGTAAACAGCCTTCAGGACCTTTTTAGGGTCCTGGAAGCCTAACTCCTCTTCAACCCGAGCTTCATCGACCTTCTGTTTCCCTTCCCTCTGACAGAAAGGAACTTCTTCCCGGCGCTTGTTGTAGCATTCGGCAAGGTTTTGGACCTCCCGGCAGTCCTCCAAGTAGTGGATGTTCGACTTGTGGATGGGACACCACACTTTGGAGTTGCCACCGTCTTCTGAGGATGGCCGAGTTTGTTTCTTGGGGCGTGGCTCCTGGCCACCCGGAGCTGCTGCAGCTGCAACAGTAGATGTGCTGGTCGACGGCTTCTTCTTGCTGTTGGACTTTTTCTTCTTTTTGCCACTCCCAGAGGTAGTGGCTTCGCCTTTGGATGATTTTTTACCATCCTCCGGAGGTGGTTTGGAGTGCATTTAACGACCCTCCGCAGCTTTGGCATACTTGTCTGCCAAGCTGAAGAGCTCCGTGGCGCTGGTGATCTCCTGAACCGCCAGCTTCTCCAGCATCTTCTTATCTCGTATGCCCTGTCTAAATGCCACGATAACAGAGGCGCTAGAGATAGAAGGAATGGTGTTTCATACCTGGGAGAACCTCTGGATGAATGAGCGCGAGGATTCTCCCCCCTTCTGCACAACTGCAAAAATATCCAGTTCGGTGCCTGGTCGGGTGTATGAACTCCCGAAATTGGTGGTGAACTGTTGGCACAATTCCTCCCAACTATTGATAGAGTTGTGTGGAAGGCTCATGAACCAGGATTTGGCGGTCCCAGTCAAGGCCACTGGGAAGTAGTTGGCCATTACAGCCTCGTTACCTCCGGCCGCAAGGATTGCGGTGGTGTAAATTTGGAGAAACTCAGCAGGATTGACAGTCCCGTCAAATTTCTCTAGCAGGTGAGGCCGGAACTTTTGTGGCCATCTGACCATGCGTAGGTGCATGGCCAGAGTAGAACAGCCTCCTCCTACTCCCTCGGGAGCAAGACTATCTTGAGCCTCTCTCCTTTCATGAGCACGCTCGATATGGACGCGGCCGTCCTGTTGACGGTAACGGCGATCAAGCTCCGCCCGGAGGTCATGAGTTGAAAGCTTGGTTACCGTATGAGTATGTCGCGCCACGGAAGGTAGCAACGTAACTTGCTGTGATGCAGCACACATCCGATTTTGGGAAGCATGCAGACCAAGTCTGCCAGACACAGTCCGGCGCTGCGATGGGGCCCGCTCCAAAGGAGGAGGACCTTGGTTGCTGATGCGGTCAGCTGCTGCTGCAACCAGATGTTCTACATCAGCCCTCCACTACTCCATTGCACCTTGGGATGCACCTGGAGGTGGTGGACATTGGAGGAGAGAACGCGCTACATGAAGCGCGTGTTCAGGGTTGTTGTTATTCGCCGATGCGGTGACCGACGCCGATGCACCGTCACGCTGCTCAGCTTGACGTGCTGGTGTAGGCGGTGGCGATGGAGGCATGACTCCTGTTGGAGCCATGGCACCTGCTGGTTGCTGCATGTTAGAGGGATTGCCCCCAGCGCGTTGAACAGCAGGGTTGCCGTTGGATGATCCAGCAGCTGAGTTCACCATACTTGAAATCTCGTGCTCCCCTTCCTGGCGCGCCAACTATTGGTGTTTGGATCCGACAGATCTCCCAACATTACCTTTGATAGATCGAGGATTTGTAGTTCGGTAATGGGTGCGCAGAGATTCAAGAAGGTGAAAGACAAGTGTAGACAGAGGTTTACGTGGTTCGGGCCTCCTGAGCGTAATACCCTACTCCACGGGATGTGTTGGTGTTGTATTGAGCGTGTGAGTCTCGAAGAAGCTCCAGAAGAAGAAGCTCGTATAGCTCAAGGGGTTCTGTACTGGTCTACAACCGTCCCTTGTGTACTGTCGACCAGTCCTTTTATAGTACAAGGACTGGTCATTACACCGTTAGCCTGGCCCGACATGTGGCCCCGGCGGTTACATATGCTTGTTACACAATTAATTAGGTTAATTACCTTTAATAGTCTGGTAACGGGCCTTAATAGTGCCGTTACCAGTATTAAGGGTCATCCGATCGTGTGTCATTAATATGGCACTAATGACACTTAATCGGGTCTTGAAGTCTTTGATTGCTCCTTGAAGGCCCGGAGCCGTTTGGGGGTCCACCAGCCTGATTGTTGAAGTTGAAGGTCCGACGGTCGTCACGTGGCAGCTCCAGAGCTTACCATCATGAACGGGTAGGTCCGGTGCTGTTGGACACGTGTCAGTACCGGAGCTTCCCTCTGTCTGGGGTTAGGTCCGGGGGTGCCATATTGGTATTCCGATCGGAGCTTTCCCATGTGTGGGTGATAGCTCCGGTCTTATGATACACGTGGCGGCCCTGGGACTAACCATGTCGGGGAAGCAGGTCCGGTTACGGCTGACATGTGGGGCCTTCGGAGGTCTTCAATCCTTATGATCTTTGCAATCCCAAGGGGTATCCGGTACATAGGGTATCGACAGTGCAGGCCAATGTTTCTTGGTTAGAGTGTCAACCCGAAGCATACCAAGCTCTCTGTCAGGTATGGGCTAGCGATGATTTTATCGCTAAGTCCAAGAGGGCTCAAGGCTGTAGAGGGTCCGACAGGAAGCACAACCATAGCGTTGATGGCTATTCGCGTTCGTCCAAACACATGGTAAGTTTATTATAACTTCATTCTATGTATTCATAATATACTATCCTACTAAGATGTATCTACAGGAGCACAAGACTGGTCAAGAACCAAGTGTGACACAAGTCTGTAAGAGAGGTCACAGGGGAAGTGACCATCCCCAACCTGGGCAGTGCAGTCATGTCGTGACTAATTGACTGGTAAGTTCTCAAAATTCATCAATTGAAGTATAACTAATACTATTGTTGACACACTTATATGATTTCCTTATTATTTTAGAAAAAGTATAGGCAGGAGTCGGTGAGGATACAAAGTGAAGAGTACGATTGGGAAAACACGTCAATTGACCATCAAGCCATGTACACAAGCGGAGGCGAGAATGCACATGGATGGTGAGTTGGTCATTTATTTTTTTAAATATTCATTCTTTTGTACTTTGCCTTTTTCAATGGAATTGTCGACTCGAGGGCGCCGACCTTCAAGGGGCACTTCTCGATGCAGGCTTCATCCCTTGGGTCATCAAGTCACCGTCTCTTGTAGAGAGACTTAGAGTTGCAAAGCTTGCACAAGGCACTTGCGCGGCTCCATGTAGAGCTGGAGAAGGAGAAAGCACTATACAAGACCGCACAGAAATACTAGGCCAACTACATGGCACATATGTAGGCAACAATGGAGGTAAATACTTTAAGTTACTTTAGTTTAAATTCATAGAATTTTAGTAATATGTATGTTCACTACAGAAAATGTGCAATGAAATGTCGTCCTTATAGCCGTCGGTAAGCTACAGTAACCGACGAGTTTAGACTAAGAACGTCGGCCTACCGACGGCCATACCTGTCGATTCCAGATCGACGTTCTTAACCACTTTAAGTCATCAGGACAGACGGCTTTACTACGAGGACGCAGTATGAACGTCGGCTGCGCCAGCCCGATGGTCATAAAGCAGTATGGCCATTGGGCCACCTATCCCGATAGCTTTAATGCATTCTAAAGTCATCAGTACCGACGACCATATACACGCCATGTGAACGCTCCAGTGGACCTATAGCTGTCGGTATGGGAGTTAAACTGATGGCTTCGCAGTACTTATGATTGTCGGTCAGCAGACACCGACGGCCATAATGGCAATTCTTTTAAATACCGTAGCTGGTTTCCCTTCCTCCCCGGGTGGGAAGCCACCTGTTGTATACAGAACACCACCAACAACAAATAAGTTCCATACAGCACACACAACAGCCACATAGCAACAAAATAGCACATATGGTAAATAAGTTCCATACAGCAATGCAAATAAATTTAATGCACCAACAACACATATAAACACATTCTTCACACAATGCAACAAAGTTCCATACTAAATTAGTCCATGAGAAAGGCAACATAAACAAGATTATGAAGATTAATCTGCTTCCATGTCATTGTTCGACGCTCCACCACATGTACCTCTGGCATTCAAATTCAAGAAATCATCGCAACCATGAGGCGTTACATGATCGGAACCTACGAGAAACAAATAAAAGCTAACTTTGCATTAATAGTTACAATTCATATGTCTCAATCTTTCTAAAATTCACAAATGCCCAACTCACATGTGTAAATACTTAAAGGTATTACCAACTATGTAATTGAATAAGTCACTATGTATTGTTCAAATTAAGCTACGCTTTAATTAGAGCTGATGATTTAGTAATCATACAACTGCAGCGCTCGGAGGTGTTGATGGTTGACTATGCCCCCAAGCAATGGGCAACTAAGGGAGAACACCTAGATAAGGCTGTAATCAAGGGGCCAACATTGACATGAATCCCTGAGATTGTGCAGGATAGGCTTGACCACTCTGGGAACCCTGAGACAAATATGATTAGTATTTCATACTATAAGTCGAGTTAATAGGAAATGCGGTTATATCTGTGAAGAAGAGCCAACTTGTTGTCCGGATCGCATTGGATGAGGCATACTGAACTACGATCCAAAGCCACCTTGAGGGAAGAATGACATAAAGTAAAAATATTCAGTTACTGACTTTAACACAAATATGGTAATAAGTATACCAACTTAAGTAAAACAGTAGTTTACCTACGACATCATCTAGAACTAAGACTGTTGTGGCATATTAAACTAAGTTCTAGTGTTGCCTTGATCGGAGAACTACATGAAGGAAATTATTCGTGGGATCTTAAGTACAAACAGTTTGTAAACGAATAAACTATTCAATTGTTAATATTACAAGTTACCTGCGCCGTATACAAATACTGCATCTGCTACATCTGCATCTGCTGCTGTTGTCGCATCTGCAGCTATTGTTGTTCCACTTTCTCCTCGTACTATCTTAATTTTTCTTTCAATTCCTCAGTGTCTACAACACGGGATCGACTCAAACTGGAAGTAGAAGATTGTCATCCCACATAAGCGTCACGCTCCACATAACCGTCGCCTAATCCAAGCCTACAAAAAACACAAATGTGATGAATCGACAGTAATTAACCTTTTAACAATCATTATCTTTATACGTACCTCCCGTGTGGTACGCCTCCGTCTGCTTCATAGGTCGCACCCACATCCAACGACGCTCTTAGACAATCTACGTCATCTCCATGCTTTTTCTTGAGACACTCAACATATTTTGTCTACAAGAATAAATTAAGTTCACGAGCAGATGTAATAAAAGATAGATTCAGTTCATAGATAGAGAGCACTCAACAAACTTACCACTTTTGTGTTACCGCCTCGTCACACAAATGCTCCGGGCGTGTCGGATCTGTGCCTCTGTGCCCCTGAGGTAATCTTCGATAAAAGAAGGAGTGACACCAGTTTCAGCTTCCTGCAACATCAAAATACAACATCAGTTCAATCAATGCAATTATTTGAAGCAACTACAAGTGATTGCAATAGTTCATACCAATCGGTTGTGCCATCTGCACATGTCCATCTGCCCCATAACGTTGTAGTCCAGGCTTGCTCTTTCTGTTGCTTTGGTTTCTCTTCGAAATATTTTTAAACTCCATCGATGCCCAACATTTGCATAGCCATTACCAAGCTGCCATATCTACACAGATCCAATCCACACTATTCTCCATTAACTCATGCTTCTGCAGATAAATTGTAGCTGCTCGCTTGTTTGTCACGGGCTGACGCAACCTGGCATTGTAATACACGATCACAACCTTGATCCGTGGATCAGAGGAGTCCTTCGTGAGCTTTCTCGCTGACGTCTCGAAAATGAACCTCACATATGCTCGAACCACACCTTCCTCAATTTAAATATACTCTGCATAAAACCAAAAATTAGTATCAACCAAAGTAAGATGCAACACAATTTAAATAATGAAAAAAATCTTACCCAAAAAATCTCCCAAACATTGTCCTAACAAGTATCCGTAGCGCCGTATGATTTCAGGGCATAGTGATCCCAATTATGCGCGGAAATTACTTGACCGCTCGCAAGAAACACCCCCGAGAAGCAAAACCGGATGGCACTTCCCAACTCCATGTTAACACAACGTCGATGCCCCTGCCATCCCAACCAATCTCGATCCAGCACCTAGTACCCTTTGGCCTTATAACTGCCCATATATTGGGAGTTTTACTTGGAGTACATAAAAGGTGACTCCGCAGCCTAAACAAATAACATTAGTTAGTTGACAAGAAAACTAAATATATAAGATAGCTTATCAAATAATTCAAAAAAATTCCTGTAAGGGCATCGATCACTCTGCCCCTCTGTTGCCTCTTGTAAGTCTGCCAATATTGCCAACCTTGCATCTAGTTCCAGATCATCTTCCTGTTCGCCGCTATCTTCACCCTTAGTACCACACTGTTCACCCTCGGTAGAACCCTGTCCTCCCTCAGAAGACGACCCAAAGGCCTGTGTCTGAGCCTCCTCTGCTCCTGAGCCTCCGCCCTGCTCCTGAGCCTCCTCCATTGTGTCTGCTCCTAAGCCTCCTCCCTGCTCCTGAGCCTCCTCCGAAAACACCTTGTTCCAAACATCTCTAACTTGTGTGGGACTCGAACCTTGTGCTAGCTGGCTCGATGCCTGCTCTGTCACACACCCCATGAGCTATCTCTGTCTATCTGCACTCACGGTCGTGTCATGCAAATGCAAATAAACATATAACAAATAGTAAATAGCTTATTAAGATATTGAAGTGTTTATAAAAAAAAACAAAGTACCTGAAACAAGGATGTGTGAACCGAACCACTACTGTGGTGAGATGCAGAGGAAGAGGTATCATCACTTTGCTTCTTCCCTTTTTTTGAAATCCTTCCACATCTGCACAAATTTCAAAATAATGATTAGTATACAAGATTATAAAAGAATAAATAATAAATGATAAAGACTAAAATATGTACACAATAAAAATTAAAATCTCAAAGAATGCATACAATAAGAACTAAAAATCATAAGCATCAGAATCCGCTAAAAATCATCAGCATCAGAATCTGCTTCTATCACACGTGCATGAAGATTTTTATATCTCTCTTCTTCTACCATCTCTTCTTCAAACTCTTCACCTTCACTCTCTTCTTCAATAAATCTATTTTGCTTTTCAATAATCCTTTGAGATTGCCGAAGACGTTTTCTCAAAGGGTTGGCTTGCTCTTCAAACATTAACTCTAGAGTAGTACTTGCAATTTCTGCATGTCCTATCCCAGAAGATATCCTAATATCTTGTACTTCCTGGACTTCATCTTGATAAACACCAACATCATCCTCTTCCTGATTGTCTATGTACTCATCATAACGGCGAGGGTGCACATCACAGTTAACTTTATATACAACCCACCAATTTTTCAAACTTGGATGAGGATAACTTAAATAGTACACTTGTTCCACTTGATGCGGAAGTACGATATTGTTGTTAGGGGTTGTATAGCGTGAGTTGTGGTTGACCTCCACCATTCCAAAATTATCCACTTGCATGCCCGATGTTGGATCAAACCAGTGACTGTCGAAAAAAACCAGCTTCATTTCGTTCGTACCGCAAAATGTGTACTTATTTATTTTTTGAAGAACACCATAGTATTACTTCACTTCTCCACTACCCTCTGCAACCACTATACACACTCCACTGTTTGATGTGGCTACGAGTGGTCAATTTGCTTCTAAACATGCTGTTCAAAAACTGTATCCATTGATATCGTATTGGCTAATTCTCTAGCTTTCAATTGACCATTCGTGATCTGTCGCAAGTCATCGAAGATGTCGACATCCTTCATAGACTACATGTACAACAATATACAAAGTTAGCATCTTATAATAAATATATGAATAATGATTGAATAACAAAGGCGGATAGAAAATTACATGTTCACAGAATCAGCTTACGAAGTTTTTGAAACCATTTATGCCATGCTGACGTAGATTATCCAATTGACTTTGCGTCGACCTTCAAGAAGATGTCCAATACAGTTGTCAAACATTTTAAAAAATGGTAACACTTCTTCCACGTTGAAAAACATGTAAAGCATGGTGTAGTTCCTCTCTTGCTCCAAAATATCATGAGAAGTGGCAACCCAAACACCTTTAAATTTTTTTAGCTCAGTCATAGGCTGCTCTTCTGCATCATGATATCGTGTCATAGATGCATTCACATTGTTGGCATGTGCGAAATATTTGCTAGAGAAGTTTGTATTCTCTTTAGCTACAAATGCCTCTGCAATACACCCCTCAACTCTTGCCTTGTTGCGCACTGTAGCTCCAAGTTTTTTCAATTATCTTTCTTGACTATACATCCACCTGAACTGTGCAGGTCCAACTACTAATGCTTCATAAGGCAAATGCACCAGCAAATGATGCATAATATTCATAAATCCAGGCAGAAAGACTTTTTCCATCTTACATACAAGCACAATGATTTATTTATCCCACTGCCGCATTATTTTTTGACACTTCCTTAGCACATATCTGCCTATAAAAATAGTTTTGTTCAGCAAATATCTTCCACAGGTCAGGTTTAAAGTATCCACGAAACATTACTGTTAAAAGTCTTTCCATCATAATACGGTAATCATGACTCTTCAACCCATTTAATTTACCGGTGCCGAGATTAACAAATCGTTTTATGTTAGCTGAATAGTGGTCCGGAAACTTCAATGTTTTCAACCAACTAAGTATTTGCTTTCTTTCTTCTGGCTTGACACAGTAAGGAGCTCGTGGCCTAATCTCATTTCCACTTGCATTTGTTCTAATCTCAAACCCAGGACGATCACAAAGATAAGCTAAATCTTTTCTCGCATTCATATTATCTTTGGTTTGACCGTTAAAATCAAAACACATGCTTATGATGATTTCAGCGACATTACGCTCTTGGTGTATCAAATATATGTTATGCGGTAGAAGCAGCGCCTTTGCATATGGTAGCCCCAAAGAAAAGAAATATGAGTCCAGTTGTGTTCTGTACCATACCCTTCGAAACCATCTTCTTTGGACTATTTTAGCTTTGCATGCCATGCCATTTTTTTTTTCACTTGTCAATCGACAAGGTGCTCCTTTTGTAACTCCTATGCCTTTCCAGAATGATTGTGTATCCCTCCTGAAAGAATGATTTGAAGGAAGGAATCGTCGAGACAATAAAAAAAGCTTACTTTTTTCATACTTCAGCCTTATGGCACTAGTGTTACTCATACATATGGGACAACACAATTGTCCGTGGACACACCAACCAGCCCAAATGCCATATGCCAACAAATCATGAGTTAACCATAGATACACGACACGTATGTCTAATTCACATTTCATATGACTGTCATATGCCTTTACACCTTGCCACAGCTCTTTCAACTCTTCAATCAACGGTTGTATAAACACATTGATTTTCTTGCCTAGATGTTTAGGACAAGGAATGACCGCAACAAGGAATATGTATCCTTCTTTCCTGCACATGTGGGGAGGGAGATTGTAGGGCATGATAAAACAGGCCAACAAGAGTATGGGTTGTTACTGGTGCTGAATGGAGTGAAACCATCTGTTGACAACCCAAGACGAACATTTCTCGGATCTCTTGCAAACTCTAGATCAAAATGGTCTAAATCTTGCCAAGCCGCAGCATTCGAAGGATGCACCATAACATCTTTGTCATCGTTCTCACGTATCTCTTCAGAATGCCATCTCATGTGCTTCGTTATTTATTGAGACAGAAACAATTGTTTAAGCCTTGACGTGATTGGCATGTACCGAAGTCGTTTGATCAGTAATTTTGTAGTTATTCATTCCCCATCATCACTCATGACGTCCACATATCTAGATTTCTTACAATGCATACAATGAGTATCATTCATGTGTTCCTTCCAAAACAGCATGCAATTATTCTCACACGCATCAATCTTCTCATAATTCATGCCCAGACCATCCAAAATTTTCTTAGATTGATATAGATCCGGCGGCATATGATGACCTGACGGAAGGAGATCAATAACCAGCTTAATGATACCATTGTTGCAATTGTTCACAAAATTGTACTTGGAATTCATCACCATAAGTCGTGTGACCTCCTGCAAAACAGTCACATTGGTGCCTTTAGACACTTTTCGATATGCGGCGGCAAGAAACTCGTAAAACTCCTTCACCTCCTTCGATTGTGACTGATCTTCGTACTCTTTACCAATGTCTGCTATCATCCAATCCTTTTGATCTTCATCCTCATTACTGTATGACTCATCATTATGCTCTATCTCCCCATGCTCCTGCCACACCAGATAGTCGGGTATAAATTTGTGCTTGCAAAGATGCAACTCCACTTCAGACTTATCCAGATGTCGATTATTCCGACACTTGATACACAGACACTTCTTAACATGAGCATCACTAGCAAATGCATGGCTCAAGAAAGCATTTGCAATATGATCCCATTCATTAGTGTCCGCACTACTTGAACTCCATCCATCATACATCACCTCACGGTCGTCACCCATTTTACAACTACATCAAACAAATATATGTCAATGAACATATATACTTACTTCATACTTTGTTTAATGTCATTTCCCTACATCTCTTGTCCAAGGTAGGTCCTAAAATTTTGACAGCGTAACACCACCTATTTAACACTACACCCCCCTATCCAGTGCAGTTCTTCCAGTAAAAAGGGGGACGGCTATGCGGTTATAGCCATCATACGTATGTTGCGAGTCATACGTCATTTGCACTATTGTCGTTCACCTTCGTGCCCGCTTAGGCGCATACTTTAAGGTGACTCCAACCCGAGTAATCAAATTCTAACATTCCAACTGGAGCACCCATCTCAGAGCACGAGACACAAATCCGAACATCTCCAACGTGCCTGATTGTAACAGTATGCAAATCGAGAAATCTTATGTTCCCACCATTTCAGTGAAGGTGACTTTGTCCTTTGACTCCACCACCGCCAAAGACATCTCCTTTCTTGATGAGAACGGCCCACCCGGCAACGCCGACCCAACCTCCATCGCCTAGAGAAACGAACGCCCACGACCGAAGACGTCTGGCCGGACCTCACCAACGGCACGCACCGCTACGCTATCCCGACGGGCTCAACCAGCAGCACAACATCACGTACTGGCTCACCCAGTACCTCCTGTCCCCTTCCTTGATGCCCTGCCACGCCGGCAAGTCCCATGATGTCCACCTAGTCTGCCGCCCTCACCACGAGCTAGACAGCAGTGTGCGGCGAGCCGACGAGGGCGACTAGCGCGGGGATGGCGACGTGAGGCCATTGTGGCGCGCATGCGGTTGGGCGGGAGCAGGACGGCAGCTTGCGGCGATGGCGGCCATCCCGAACAGGACTCTGATCTGTCGATCGATGGCGATTGTGATCGAGTGCGGCTGGCGCAAGGAGAGGGGCTGAGTGAAAGAGGTACGAGTCGCCGCTACAGGAGATGATGTCCAGTAGAGGTACCACTCCAGTCGGAGGAGGTGGCGTACGAGGGCACGCGTGATAATGGCGCGGGCGCACAGCGTTGCGTTAGACGAAATAACGACCGATATATGAGTCTTCGCGGACACACTACGCAGAATCAATAGCTTTTTGTGTCTTATGGTTGGAGATGATCCTTTACAGCCTAAGTACGCATTGCCGGTTTGGGTCACCTGACGAGTTACGCATTGGAGTCAGCCTAACTTCCTACTAATAGGTCTTGTCAGGCCCTAAATGAGTTGTGCCGGTTCTATCCAGCACGAAACCTGCTTATATATACATATAGTACATAAGCACTAAAAAAATTCAAATAAACAAAATTGAACCGTTATAACTAACATATATGGTAATCAAGTTCACATACACATATATGGATAAAACCCAATGTAAAATTGCATAAGTAATGATATAGCAATGCCTAGACTAATCAATTTTACAATGTAAAACACAATATATTACAATTTTACAAGTTCAAATTTTAACCCTGTTGTCAGAAGGGGCGAGGCGTGTGGGAGAGCGGCGGCGGCCGTCGGTTGGGAGCGATGGCGCGTGAAGCAGCAGCACAGGCAGAGCGCGGGGAGATGGGAGCGGCGGCAGTGCAGGCAGGAGTGGAGGCGCGGTGGCGCGGGGAGCGGCGGCGTGGCACGCACGCGGTATGGGATAGAGTTTACGGGGGAGGAGTTTAGCTTACGTGGCAAATAAAGTTATGGCCGTCGGCCTCGTTCCAGCCCCGATGAATTTAATCCACCTGGGCGTGCCCAATATAAGGCCATCGGCTGCGCCAACATTTTTAGGATAAGGCTGTCGGTCTGCTGACGTGGCCGACGAGTATAATGTTTGGGGAGAGTGTCGATCTCGGAGCCTGTCGGATCCATATTATCCTCGTCGACCATGTTGCTAAAACCGACAGCTATGCATATGAATGAAAGCTATGCATATGAACGCTGGCCAACCACGCTGAACCGACGGCCATAACTACGGTTGTCAGTCGGCAGACGATTATAAATTTATTAACTCCAAAATATTGATGATTTTAGGCCCCGACGATTTTACTCTAGCCGACACTTGTTTGCCCGATTCTTGTAGTGGTTCTAATATGTTACAATAATAGGCCTTAGCTCGACAGCATGACCAACATATCATGATTCCTTCATGGCATCCACCACAGGTGCCCATGCCAAAGGTGCCTCCTTCGGGTGTCCAGGTAATAAAACTAATAAATCTAGTCGTATTTGATTTAACATAGCCAAATCTAAGACAAACTTGGAGGGTGGTAGAGAGAGAAGGGGTGGAAGAGAGGGGGAAGAGAGTGGATGGTAGGGAGAGGGGGAGTGACAGAGAGAATGAGAGAGAGGGGGAATAAGAGAGAGATAGAGACAGAGAGAGAGATGCAGAGAGAGGGAGTGGTAGAGAAGAGTGGGAGAGGGAGGTCGAGAGAGAGAGAGCGGTGAGAACGAGAAAAGGAGATGGATGGTAGAGAGGGAGAGGAAGAGAGAGAGTGGGGATGGATGGTAGAGATGGATAGAAGAGAGAGTTAGAGAGAGGGGTATGGATTGTAGAGAGGGAGAGGAAGATAGTGAGAGAGAGAAGGGGAGTAAGAGAGAGAGAGGGAGAGATAAAGAGGGCAAACATAATCAAACATAGTCAAATCTAACTCAATTTATTTAAATTAAGCTAAACTGATCAATTCTAGCTTATTTAAGTAATTGTAGTAAAAACACACTAAAAATTATAGACATGTCTAACTACTCATGTACATTGCAAGGATCGGAGGCCCATACTTCATCGCCAAAGCTACTGGTACTGAGAGGGAGGCGCGAAGACGAGTTCTTTGGCTCCGGAGGTAGTCAAGAGGCTAGCGGATAGCCATTTGCATTTTGTAATGTGATGGATGTTTGTGGATGTGTTTGTGACTGTTTTCTGCTGTTTCTGACTGTATAATGTATGTATGTGTGTTGTGTGAGCTGACCATCATGCCAGGTTAGTCATTTTTGATCTTTTTATAAATTGAAAACCTTATTTACGACGGTTTGGGCAGTGGCCGTCGTAAATAAGACCTCTGTTATATATGATGGCCAGACTGACCGTCATAAATAAGCCTCCCTTTTTTTACGACGGCCAGCAGAGCCGTCATAAATAAGATGGCCCAACTCATCATATGGCACGGGCCCTTGTTTACAACGGCTACTAGCAGCCATAGTAAATAAGCTAATTTACGACGGCGATCGTCGTAAATTAGCTTATTTACGATGCGTTAATTACGAAAACATAAAACCATCATCATTAAGCTAAAACCATCATAAATAGCTTATTTACGATGTCTTTTGGCCGTTGTAAATTAGTAGCATCCTTGTAGTGCTTTGTGTCCTTGGGTGAGCCGATTAGAAGTTTAACATACACATTCCTTGTGATTTGATACTCATGGGTGTACTCTCTAAATGAAGTGCTACAACAGTATTCCGTGCGATTGTGGATTTTACATGCGGTTGTAAGAAACACCAATAAGCATTTCTAGCACCATTGCTGGGAGCAGTTGCCGTTAATATTCAAACCTAGTTCACCTTTGTATCAATTTTAGTTTTCCTTTATTCCTAATCTTATCACCATCCACATCATGGAGGAGCCCACCAATCCTTCATACTTTATTCCAAAGAGTGATTTATGTGAGCCACCGCCATTGACGGAACCTATTTGCTCAACCAGCAATGAACTTTGCCCTTGCTTTATATCCATGGTTCGGGAATAATACTTCTGAGGAATGGATTGTAAAAAAAACACCTACACCAACTAGAAGAGTTTGAACAATTGTATTCATAGCTTCTAATCAAGGCATGACACAAGAAACTCTTAAATGGAAGTTGTTTCCTTTTCACTCAAACAAGAAGTGAAGTAATAGTACACCCATACTGTTGGGAAAACGAACAATGACTCGGGTGAGCTTCAAGAAATTTTTTGTCAAGCATTCTTTCCTATATCTCAGATTGTCTCCTTGCAAAAAGAAGTGATCTGCTTCCAACTGTGAGGACCGGGGTCCCGATATTGTAGGAATCACATTGGGTGGTGTCGTGCGATGCGACACTCAATAGAATACACAAAAAGATTACAAACAACATACGAAATCTTTAATTTTCAACATAGTATTGTTTACAAAATAGTGTACATAAGTGGTATATCAGCAGCGGAATACATAATCACTCTCTCTAACCTAACTATGCACAAGAGAAGATTTCCAACCCTTGTGTTGCTTTCACTAGCAGCATGAAGTATATATGGCAGCGGCAAGGTCTCCAGTGACCTATAAGATCCGAAGGGTTCGACATCTCAGTGGACAACCATCAAGATAATAAGTACTAAATACCTGAAAACAACAAAAAATGCAACTGTGAGCACAAAGCTCAACAAGATTTAACCGTCTCACTAAAGACATGAAATTCTGCATGCTGGAAACTTTAAAGACGGAAAGCTGAAATTTGCATAAAAAACTTGCTAACATGTAAATCCTTAGTTTTTATCTTTTAGCATCAAATTAACAGCTCCAGAAACTTAAATTTAGTTTACACTATCTCTAATTCATCCAAGTTTGCAATACAAGACCCATTGAACAAGCAGTACTCAATCCACAACCGCGAGGGACGGTTATTCGAATCAATTACACTCAGACTGCACGACACATACATTCTAAGGAAGACACATCGGTGCTCTTCACTTCACCTCATATGTGACCACCTTTCACCCATCATCCCAATGTCGAACCAGTTCTACCATCCTCACAGAAGGTCCAGTACACGGCACAAATTGGGGTTGCATCGCTAGCAGATTTACACCTTGCTGCCTCCATCCTCCGAAGGACGGCGGTATAAGTTTCAATACGAGGGTGCCTGAGTTACATCAGTTTATTGGATTTCATATAAAAAGCATGCACCCGGTACAGTTCAAATTTACTCAGCAGGGACACATACGGTGCAATCCTTAACCGACACAGACGGGGCTACCAATCCACCCTCCAACATCTGCCACGCCATTACCAACCCAGGCACGATGTGGTCACAAGCAATGCCTCACTCTTTGGGCCGAGCGCAACCTTTTGCGCCTCAACCTACACAAATCCCCATCCATGTCTCATTTTAAAGAATGAACATTATGGAACATCTCATGAGTCGATTTCTCTCACTCGACTTCCTCTTGCAAGTAGAATTCCACTACTTGACTTGTGGTCGATAAAATATGATCATTCTCATGAGTAGATTCCAACTACTTGACTTCTACCGACTTTCAAACTAAACATTAATCATAGCAATATAATACGATGGAGCCTTATTCTATCCATCCACTACAAGGATTATTTGGCCATGCATGTGGATTGTCCATCTAACGTAGACTTAATGCCCAAGCATTACTAATTAACAATTTGATTATAAACAAAACTTTATAAATGAACTTAAATGAAAATCAGGCTTGCCTTCGGTTATGACTAATCCAAAAGTCAAAATCAAGACTTGATCTTCTGAATGAATCTTCTCGTTGATTCCGGCATCAAATACTCCTTCTACTGCTTCGTAATAAGCTCGTCACAACAAGTCCATGTTGATTCCCTTCTCCTCCATATGGTGCTCCTTGTCGATCTTTATCATCATGTGAGCTATCGATATCATATGCATATAGAACAAATTACTATGTTAGCAATAAAATGTATTGAGGCACATCCTATGTTGTATTATATAAGGAGTTCACATGCTAGGTAGGGACTGCTACCATTCTCTGCTGGTTTCTCATAAGCAGGTAAAAGATCAACTTAACTTCAAATGGGTCCACACATATGGCTCTAAACATTAGTATCAACCTTTATAATATGAGAATCATAACAGATTACTCATGCTCAAATCATATGCAAGGACTTTGTTGAGGTTCTCTGTTGATTCATAAAATTTGAGGAAAAGACTAAACTTGGTCCAAATTTGTTTATGGCAAGGTCTTTATGGGCTCCTATAAATCTACAATTGTGCAATAGTGTTATATACAGAACAAATTATGTATTAAGACAGTGCCTAGAAACCTGAACAGCTAGCAAAGTTTTAGCATTTGTTATGGAAGAATGTGGCTTCCATAATTCCCCGAAACATTCTCATTCACTGAATTAACAGAACAATTCTGGAGCTATTTTATAAACAAAAGTAGGTTTTTCATGTAGTTATGGTCTTAAGGAGTCCAACAAAATTGGTTTCATATTTTTCCAAGCTTTCTACAGGGAGATATTTTTTTACAAGTTGCTAGGATTTTCTAAAAATGTTTTTGTTGTTTTTGGAATTTTTTATGGACATAGAGCATAGTAACATAGTTTGACCCCCTTAATTAAGTCCAATGACACTGAAATTACTACTGGAGATCAAAGGAATTGAAATAAAGATTTTGGCAAAAATTGGGATTTATCTATAAAGGGAACCACCTGGAATAAAATCCCAAAAATTTAAATCAAGGGAATTATTAAGAAAAATTCAGGGACTTTCATAGAAATTAAGTTGCACAACTTCAAGGTACTTGCCATAAGGAATCTAAATTAATTTGTTTCACAATTTTTAGACATTTCTACAAATAGATATGATTTTCCTACGTTTGGCAAGTTTCTAAAATTTCTTTTCGATTGAAATGATTTGAGTAATTGACAGTGGAACCGGGTTTTAAAGTAGCCAATAGGAAGAGGCCACGGGTTACAGGTTTAAATGAGCATTGGCACACGGGATACCTTGCCATAGAGGATCCCTAACCTCCATCTTCCTCCTCAGGAGGTGGGCGATGCCTAGGGTGCACACGGCGATCAACGGTTTGCCGGAGTCAGCCACGCGGCGTCTCTATGATGGTGCTAAGGATCCTAGGGTTATAGCACACTATTGATGGTACTTAAAAGCTAAATTTGACCGTCAATTCACCTTGTTAAAACTTTAAAATTGAGAATAGAACATAGTGGTAGGGGTTAATACAAACAAATTCCACAAGTGTTAGTGTCTATTTGCATATAGGTGAATTAAGACCCAAAATACCCAAGAATGCAGGGAGCAATCCTAAAATTACCATTCGACCAATCAGGCGATGACACTAGCATCACATGCATCCATGGACCCATTCCTAGGCGTATCCAAGGGGATCAACATCGATTCACGAGGGAAGGGGATCTGGGCCCACCAGTTAGCCACCCCGAGAAAGCACAGCTGAGGGGGCCAGGACCAGGTCGGCCGACCCCCTGGCTCGGCCGACTTGGTCATGGAACCAAACGCGGTCAATCGACGCGTGGCACCCTCTTGTAGCTCCCTAATGGCGGTAGCGACTGATTCACAAGCTAATTGTGGTGTCAAACTGACTGAACTTGTTTATAAATAGATTTCCACACCCTCAGTTCACACACCAGAAGTTTGAGAATAGTACTCCACTCGTAAGGTTTAGAGCTGTCCATGTGGCCAGCCAAGTAGAAGGAGAGTAAGTAGGAGCTAGGTAGGAGGAGGAGGCTTCCCTCTTCCACACTTGTACCTGTAGGGGAAATCTGCTGGAATCGAGTAATAAACTTTCATGAATTCAATACAAGTTTGATTTCTGTTCCATAATAGCTTTGTAGCTACTTGTAGGTTCACTTCTTTAATTCAATAGAGTCTCTAGTCCTAGCTTTGCATTCAAAACTATTAGAGTTGTGAATTATAACTTAAGTGTGGTGCTTAGGTTAGAATTCATTAGTGGATATCTCGTAGACTCATGGATTGAAGAGAGAGGCAGTAGGTGGTGACAGCCCTATCTGTAATATTCCACATTCGGCTACACCATAGGCTCATAGTGGGAATCGTTCTGGTTTTGCTAACAGTAAACCCGTTCCACAAGCAAGTATCTGTCGTAGGCTGCATTGGCTTAGAATGAAAACACTGAATTCCTCTCAAATCCTTACCTAACAAACAAACTGTGTGTCCTTGGGAGAATAAGCTAGAAGATCTCACATGCGTTCCTTGGATTTTATACCCTTAGGAATACTCTTTAAAGGGAAGTGCTACAACGGTTTTTCCGTGCATTTATCGATTTCTATCTGTGATGTACCAGCTGTCAACACATGTTGAACATGAGTAGCACATGTCGTTGGATAAAATTTATGCATGTAGGTGATTACAAATATTTGAGGTAAATGCACATCCACGTGGTGAAAAAGCACACTTCTGACAAATCAGATGCTACCAGGTGGCCTCCTAAAGATCCAATAGCCCACTTGCGGGAAGGTACATGCACATTATAAACAAAATTCAACTAAAAGCATGTCAAGGGTCCACATATTGGTGACCTTGGGGTGGAACTCCATGAAAGAAGCCAAGACCAGGTCGGCCGACCTAGGGAGTCGACCGACTTGGGAAGTACTCCTTATCTATTGTGCTTCCATGGGGTGGCTTGTCGTGGCTTCCTTGTGGAGGGAATAAGTGATTAATATGAGTTTAGCATGCGAAACCACCTTAGTGAGTGTATAAATATGGAGAAGGTGTCTTACTCTCACACGCATAATTAGAAACAATTACTCACTTGTATAGAAATTTTGTCAAATTCTACTGAAGAAGTCATAGGGAGGAGTCTATGAAGTTCCAAGTCCATTTTAGGAAAGGAATAGATCGTGTATATTTTTCATTATGTGTGACTTTATCCTTATTAATGATATTAGGCTTTTCATATACTTGTGTTTGGATGAAGTTTTTCTTGTTTTATTCTGGATTCCATATACGTGGTATGAGTAAACATTGTTATGATATTGCAGTATTATTATACTATCATGATTATCATACACATCCACTATAGTCTCATTAGTGTAGGGTATAATCATGCTTGTATTGTGTAGTTAGGGTTCATGTTATGACAAGAGTTTGGTGTTCGCAAAATTGCTCTAGATCGTTTGTTCCTAGGATACCTATGGTAGTAGTTAGTCAAGCAAACGTGGTGTTTGTATAGTCTAGGTAGCATTGATTATCCCTTAGTCCACGGGTTGTAAAGATAGGTGGTAGATAGTGACAGTCCTATCCAACCATTGTAATCCTTCTTGATCAGCTATGGCATAGGCTCTTGGTAGGAGTCGCCTGGCAGATAAGGAATAAGTCCATGCCAAGCGTGTCGTCATGATAACTCCTAGGTATCCTATATAGCATGTGTGTATGTACGCTAGTAGGCTTTGCACCTGTAGATGAAAAACACATTAGGAACAATTTCCTCCCTAGACTAGCTCCTACGAAAGTTCTGCCAGAATTTAGTAAGAAACTTTCAAAAATTAAATACAAGTTATATTTCTATTCCATAGTAGTTTGCTTCTTAGGCGCTTGTAGGTTCACCGTTTTAGTTTATTAGAGGTTGTAGTCGTAGCTTTGCATTCGAAATGATTGTAGTTGTGAATTAGAACTTAAGTTTTGTGCTTAGGTTAGAATTTATCAGTGGATATCTCGTAGACCCACATATTAAAGAGGTAGGTAGTAGGTGGTGACAGCTCTATCTGTACTTAGTAATCCTCAACGTTTGGCTACGCATAGGCTCATAGCGGGAATTGTCTTGGTTTTGCCAGGGGTAAACCCGTGCTCGAAGCAAGTATATGTCGTAGGCTGCTGTCGCTTAGAAGCAAATCATTGAATCCCTCTAAAATCCTTACCTACCAAACAAACTGTATGTCCTTTGGAGAATAAGCTAGAAGATGCCACATACATTCCTTGGATTCGATGCCCTTGGGAATTGTGGGGACCAAAATCCCGTCATCCAAGGATCTCATTGGGTGGTGTCGTGCGATGAGACACCCAACAGTATACAAGGAAAGAACGAGAATAAAATACAAGACTAAGTCTTTTATTTGTAATACAACAGAAGTTTTACAATACTACCAGAAGGAAAGAAACCTATACATCATAGCTACGCTCTCAGCACTAGCTATGCAAAAGCAAAGTCATCCATGTCCTGGATACTTCGCACTAGCAACACCCAATTCACAGCGGCATGTAGGGTTCCCACTCGGCTGTAAAACTTGGAGGGGGTACAACCTCGTCATAAAACCCTTCATCAATCGTATAACCTGCAAAAACATGTTAACTACAAACATGAGCATAAGGCTCAGCAAGACTGACCCATCTCACTAGACATATGCAAGGGTGAATACTAAGCATAGGTAAGGAATAGCATAAATAGACTCGCCTACAAGTGGATCCTTATAATCATGTTTTAAGTAGAAAATGACATTCTTCAAGCACGAGACATCATAGACTCCACAATCAAACAAGAAGCGCTTTGTCGATGATGTGACATGCCCAAAGCACATAATGCTATTACAACTAAAGTATGGGGAAACTGTAAACTTTAATTTTTGCTATCTCTAAGTCACACAAGGTTGCAAAGCAATTATAATTCAATACAACGTATCCTTCTGGCTTCTTTAGTATTTACTACGTCACGACGCAGTGAACAAGTGGTACTCTATTACCGCGAGGGACGGTGATTGCAATCAGGACACACCCGGACAACACGACACATACACACGTTCATAAGTGTCAGCGAGTACATCAGTACCTACGTAACACTTCAGTACGAGTCGTATATGGGAACCTTTCACAGGAAACACAAACGCCGAACCCGTCTCACCTCCGCGAACAGAAGGTCTCCGCATAGAACACATCTGTGCCCGCCGACCGATTTACACCTTACTATCCTCAACCCACCCCTATCAACAGTGATTTAATGGCCTTGACATCCCAGTTATCGAGTTATGTCAGTTTACTGGAGCCCATATATCTAGTATGTTGCTGGTACAAGTCAAGATTTTCCAAGGGGCCGCATACATACGGGCCTTAACTGACCAGTCAGAGCTATGCGACCAAGACCACGCCTTGCCGCTTCCTATCCGTCTCTGACTGGTCTCAAGTTTAGATTTAACAGTGATTCTATATAAATGTTAACCCAGTGTAGATGAGTGCCAACTTTCTATCTTGCGAGTGGATTCCAACTACTCGACTTCTACCGGTCCTCTTACAACATTAGCATGGCAATTTCTACACGAAGCTGGGAGCTATACTAACCATCCCCGGGATTATTTGGTCATGCAAGTGGATGTCAAATAGCTTAACGTAACGCACAATACATCTTAAGACGTAAGGTGAACGAAAACTGGAAAAAGAATGTGTAAGGAACTTAAATGCAAACTGGGGCTTGCCTGGATGCAGGTCCGAGTCTGTGTTAGTATCCGGCAGGTGTACCTCCAAGACCTCTACTTCCTCCTCGACTTCGATCACTACACGATATGCATATAATATGTATATGAATGACTTTGAAAAATAATTACTACTAAGACCATAATCTAATCTCTGGTGATCATTATATGATAATGATCTTAATTGGCTTTGGGACATTGATGGTAGATACTAAGGAATATGATAGAAACTTTGGCAAAGAACACGAGATGATCAAAGTAGTTTGTCGTCTCTAAAATTATGGTAAGAAATAAACTCCCAAGAATTTTAGAGAAGAAACTGTAGCTTGAACATAGCTGCCAGTTGATGATTATGATAGAGGAGGTTGTCCTGGTTCTAGCAAAATTTGTTTCATAAATGTATAAGCCTTGGTGAAGGAGTTATTGAATTTCAAAGTTGGCAAGAATTTCTGGAATTATTTTATAACTGAATTTTAGCTTTTCAATTAACATTCAGTTGGCAACTGAATTAGGTCTAGGAGACTAAGTGAATTAAATCCCAAATTTTTTCAGGAACAAGACTATGACCATAGGAAGGTTCAGTCCAAATTTAGGACATAATAAAGCAACTGAACATCTGTAATAATTCAATGACTGAAAAAGGTTATTGAATTATACAGAGGGTTATACAGGTGCAAAGGCTCCCAAACTTTTTCTGGTAATCAATAATAGGACAGTGTATTTTATGTGAATTTGGGGGATTTTGCCAGTGGAAAGTTCACCAGGAAAAATAGTATTTGTTTTTGGAAAATTATTTTCTACAGAATTTAAAAGTAAGTTTCACAAAACCTAATTGGTACTAACAGAATCTAGAGCTCAAGGGCTTTCAAACAAAATTTGCTTGAAGATTTTTGGAGCAGTCTACAGAGAGATATTGATTTTTCAAGTTTGGAAATGGTTCTGCTTAAATTTGGAATTTCCAGCTTTTAAATTTGGCGCCTGGGCCCACCAGATTTAAATCAGCCAACCAGGAGGCAGCCACACCGGAGGCCACACACATTTCCACGTGGCCACACTAGATCCCCTGGCCACAGGCTGATCCAAGAGGCGCTGCACTCTCTGGCAGGTGGGACCTGGGCCCCCTCTTTCTTCTTCCTCTGGCCATAGGCTCGGGCGGTGGCGCCCCCGCCGGCGCGTGGTGGCACTCTCGCTGGCGACGGTTTCCGGCCCACGGTAACCCTCGAAACTTGACGCCCCACCCTACCTTCGCACGGGAAACACGTTGGAGTACCTCCCGAGGGCAATGGGTGACAGGAAATCCACTCCCGACGGCGGCAGCGGGTGCTAGGGTTCCGGTCATGTCGGAACCCTCAATTTCCTAGCGAAAGCTCTCATACGAAGGCTTGGGAAGCATCTTGGGAGCATGGGAAAGAGGTTAGGAGGGTCTAGAACTCATGTCTTGGTCGGCAACACTAAGGTCGACGGTGAACCGAGCTCCTTCAATGGCGGAAGGGGAAAAACCGGATAACTCGATAATTACTCGATGGTTCCTTCTGATTTTTGGAGGGAAGGTGCGCTAGGAGACGTCGAACATGTTGTCTAACTGGATCAAAGATTTATTGTACATACAATCGGAACTAAACCGATGAACTAGCTCCAAAGCTACAACAGTGCTTCGGTTTTTCACGAAATACGGACGCTAGGGTGCACGATATGAGTTCAAACTTTACTAGAAGCTACACGAGATCATGGCTCACCTTTTTCCTAAAGACTGCAGAGGACGAGGAAGCTTGTAGCGGTGGTGAGGCTGAGCGGCATCGGGCGGAACCGAGGTGGTCGCGGCGGCGAGAAACTGAGTAGCGCGAGCGAGAGCCGAGCCGAGAAGCGACTGCGGTCGACGGTGGAGTGAAGAAAAGATCTTCACCGAAGTAGATAAGGGGGCTGGGGCAGCTGGAGGCGACCCACGGCCGAACCGGCGCGCTGGCGGCATGCAAGCGTCGCCGTGTCGAGCGGAGAAGGAAAACAGAGGCGGTAAAACGGTTCACTGGCTGACATGTGGCACCACTGCTCCCTCTTCTCTGTTCCTCTAAATTCCACCTCAAACATTGCCCAAAAATTCCCAAAATTTACAGACAGGCTATGAAAAATATGAGGAACCCAAATCCGCAATCAGATTTCAATTTGGACACAATTTGTTTCAAATTCAAAATCAAATTTGAATCCAAACTTGTTTATAAACCTTATTGAAATAAATAGTAATTGAGGTCCATAAATCCCCAAACTTTGAAACAAAGCTCACTGAACCATAAAGGGTCTTAGGAAAAATTGTGGGTTGATTTGGACAAGTTTAAGTGCAAAGCTAAATTTTGAGATTGAGGCAAAATAAACCCTTTGTACATGTCCAACTAAGTGGAAGATGTGCTTCAAAAATCTTGAATATTTACCGAGAAGCTATTTAAAATATTTAAGAGGCCAATGAAAAGTTTGGAGCCTTAGATTTGAATCTTTTTGTCAGGGCCAGATATACATAGCAACATAATCAATTTACATTTATTTTGATTTTATAGAATGCTGCAATCTAATTTGCCCTAGCCATTCCATTCAATTAAATTCCCAACATTGTAGAAAGGTTTAATTAAATTGTTCTAGGATTAGTGGTGAAGTCCAATCCCCATGTTAATAAAATTAAACATGAGTAGAAAGAAAACTTTTTAGTGAGTTCAAGTTCATGTGCACAACTATATTGATCTCCATTATGTTTGATAAACAACCTGTAGCTGAACTTCACATGAAAGGAAAAAGTGGGATTTTACATTCCTCCCCCCTTAAAAGAATCTCGTCCCGAGATTACAAAGAAAAGACAAAAGGTAAAGATCTATTGAACATGTGTCGCTAACAAGTCCGGATAGTTCATTTTAAGATACTCCTTGCTTTCCCACGTGGCTTCTTCAGCACTGTGGTTGCTCCACAAGACCTTGTAGAAATGCAAGGTGCGACTCCTTATGGTGCGATTTTTCTCATCAACGATCTGGGTTGGATGCTCGGAATAAGTAAGATCTGGTTGGAGAGCCTCCAAATCCTCAATACGTACATTCGTTGGGGCTTTGAGACATTTCCGCAACTGAGAAATGTGAAACACATTGTGGACCCCTGCCAGCGACGGCGGTAACTCCAATTGATATGCCACAGGTCCGCATCTTTCGATTATTGCAAATGGCCCAATGAAATGTGGATCTAGTTTCCCTTTCACTCTGAATCGATGAATTCCCTTCATTGGGGATACCCGGAGATAAACATGATCCCCAACCTTGAAGTGAAGAGGTCGACATCGTTTGTCTGCATAGCTCTTTTGATGAGACTGAGCAGCTTTGAGATTTTCTTGAATAATGCGTATGTCGGTGGTTTTGATCCGGCAGATATCTCGACACTACTAAAGTGTTAGAGGAGTTTGAGGTTCGATATGGACGCGCAGAGATTCCAGAAGGTGAGATGTCGAGTGACACAAGGGACACGAAGATTTACGTGGTTTGGGCCGCCTGAGCGTAATACCCTACTCCACGGGGTGTGTTGGTGTTGTATTGGATGTATGAGCTCAACGTCAGTTGAGAGTGTAAAGTCAGCGTGTCTCCGGAGAGTGTCCTACGTATCGTTGGCCTGTCCTTTTATAGTACAAGGGCAGGACGTTACAAGTTAGCATGGCCCGACATGTGGCCCCGGCAGTTACTGATATTGATACACATTCAACACGTTTAATTGCCCTTAATGACCGAGTTATGGGCTTTGATAGCACCGTTACTGGTAATTAAGGTCGTCCGATCGTGTGTCATTAATATAGCATTAATGACACTTGATCGGGTTTTGAAGTCCTTGATTCCCCTTTGAAGATCCGGAGCCGTTGTGGAGTCTTCCGGAGGTTAGAGGCTGAAGATCCGACGGTTGGACACATGGCAGCGCCGGAGCACACTGTGGGGAACAGATAGGTCCGTTGTTACCCAACACGTGTCAGTTTCGGAGCTTCCCTTGGTCTCGGGTTAGGTTTGGGGGTGCCATTTCGGTACATAGCCCGGAGCTTCCCCCTTGTGGGCGGTAGCTCCGATTTGATAGTACACGTGGCGACCCTAGGACTAACCATGTTGGAGAAGCGGGTCCGATTATGTCTGACATGTGGGCCTCCGAAGGTCTTCAAATCAAGTAGATGACTTTCCCTTGAGATCTTTGCAATCCCAAGGAGTATATGGTACCCAGGGTACTGATAGTGGCCCCCTGGGCCCACCTCTGGGAAAGACCCCTTCGGTGAAGTCATTCCGCCGGAGGTGGGTCCATCCTTCGACTTTTGAACTGAGTCTTCAAAGGTCTTCGGATGTGCCGTTGGCGATAGTTTGGAGTTAAATCCTTGCCGTGTGGCATATCCCGTGCGTGGCAAATGAGATCTTTGTCGTGCGGATCTCAAGCAATTGGAGGTCGCCGGTTCCCGATACGAAAATCGTATCGGTTCCGCGCGCCTTGTCAGGTCGCCGCCTTCGGGCTTCCCGCCTCTTGATGACAACCGTTCGCCTGGGTAAGAATCTCGACTTGATCGTCGGTGTGGTCCCGGGCCCTCTTGTCATCGGCTGGGTGGAATTTTTGAGTAGTATCTTCGACTTCCTTGCGGTTTCCATCCAAGCGTTGCGAGGGCTTACTTAAGGAGGAAAGCGCGCACCGTCTGGAGTTCTTTACGCCTCTCATCTGATCTTGCGCTCAAACTCCCAACTTGTGCTCGCTTTTCCTCTCTTGCCTTGCTGTGCTGCGATGGAGTTGGGTCTCCGCGAGAGTCGTTTGAGAACCGAAGGTGACTTGAAGAAGGTCCGGGCTCTCATGGGATGGTCCTCGGACTTCTTCGACCATCTGGTCCGCGCCGGAAGAGAGCTCCCGTTCGAGAAGGAGCACACTGGCGAGATGGTGTACTTCTCTTCGTACGCCATGGTGGGGTTGATCCCTCCATTTTCTTGATGCTGCTAGACTTTTATGGTCTGCAGCTATACCACCTTGGCCCCCACTCCATTCTTCTTGTGTCTATCTTTGTCCACTTCTGTGAAATGTGGGTGGGCATCCCCCCTGCATTGAACATTTCCGGACCTTCTTCACCGTCCATACCACCGGTAGGAGTAATGAGTACCTTGGCTTCTATTACTTCGTGAAGCGCAAGAAGTGCCCATTCAAGTACCTCCGGTCGTTTCCCTCTGGAAAGTGGGATGATTGGAAAAAGGACTGGATAGTCATCCGGGTGGAGGAGCACGAGAAGCTGGAGCTGCCCGAAGGCCTCCCCAACATCGACACTGCAGTCCGGAGTGAAGCTCCGGTGCTGTCGGATGCCTTCAACCCTGCTCTGACCAGGATCCGCCAGTGCGTGGAGGGAGGATTAACTCCTCAGGCGGTATTTTGCAACTTCCTGGTCGACAGGTGGGCACCACTGAAGAGGAGAGAAAAACTCGCTTGGGCCCTCAACAGCGTGATGGACGACGACCGGGTCGAGACCGGACTGAAGTCCAACATGGCGGGGGCAACCTTGGAGTTACATCTAAAAAAGTTCCAGCACGACATCGACGTTGCGGGAGTTGACTTGACCCCGCCATCAGCCTTTCTCCCTCTGAACGTGGAAGTAGAGTTCAGCAGGGAGCTCCGACGGACGATGCCGGTGCTTGACGACCTTGGTGTCATCGAGAGAAGATCGACCTCCAGGCTGGTGATCCCTGGGGCTTCCGACGGTGGTTCCGACCCTACCCCGAAGCCAAGGATCGAAGTCGTTGGCAAGGGCAAGGAACCGGCGGACGAACCCTTGAGCCGGAATAGGAAACTGCAGCATGCCGACGGAAGGTCCGTCAGGTCTGCAACCTCTGCATCAGCTCCTTCTTCCCGGAGGGGGAGGTCTTCTACAACTGCGGCGACTGTACCCGCAACAGCATCTTCCCGGGGTGCTAGCTCCGGGCATGCGACTCCATCACCAGGGCCAGTTGAGGCCTCTAGGTCCGGAGGTCCTTCCCGGTCGAGGAGGGCCTCGACTAAGGAAGTACCCGTGATTGCAACGAGTTTCGGGGGGCCTTCCGGAGCTTCCACGCCGGCGGCGGCTATGGTCAGCCCAGAACGCCCGGGAAAGAGGTTTCGCGCAAGCTGGTGCGGAAGCCTCCCGACGTAATTTTTAATCTTTACCTCAGACAGTTGTTTTTTTTTGCAGTAACTGTTTTTTAAATTTCTTCATCCTTCATCTGCAGCGTTCCCAAGAAGAGGAGTGAGGCTCCACCCTGAGCCACAGCAACTGAAGTTGTGAGGGCGGAAGCCTCTGCTCCTGTCCCGGTGCCGCCCCAAGTGGTGGCTGAAGCTGCGGCAGCTCCGGCCCCAGCTGTCGTGGTCATGGACCTCGACTCATCCCCCGAGACTCCCGTGGTAGCGCTGGACCATGGGAGAGAAGATGCGCCAGCGGCACCTGCCCCGGAGGTTGAAGCTTCGGGTTTGGGTGCTGAGATGATGGAAGCTTCGGCCTTTGAGCCGGAGGAAGCAATAATTCCGGCCCCAGAGCTGGAAATTGTCGAAGCCCCGACAGTTGAGCCAGAGGTAATTGAAGTCCCGGCGTCTGCACCGAATGTTGAGGAAGTCCCGACGGTTGGGCCGGGTACCTCTGAAGCACCGGCCGCAGAGCCGATCGTTGCTGGAGCTCCGACCGCAGGGCCGGTTGATGTTGAATACCTTCCGGCTCCCGAGCCGGTTGCCGTTGAAGCTCCGGCCGCAGGGCCGACTGTTGTTGAAGATCTTCCGGTGCCTGAGCTGGTTGTTGCGAAGGCGTCAGCGCTCGAGCCCCCAGTAGAGGAGGTGCCCAGGCAAGAGCTAGAAGCAGTTCCTGCTCCGGGAGTGACGATGCCGGAGGTACCCGCGACTGAGCCGGAGTGCTCTGATGAAGTCGCTGCCCCCCTGCCCGAGGGGACGAACGAAGATCTGGCGGCTGGTCCTTCGGAACCACTTCCGGAGGTCGGAACTTCATCAGCGGGACCCTCCTTGATGGTGACTGAGGCCATCCTGGAGGACGGCCCTGGTGCCGTGGAGGCTCAGGGGACCACTCTTGTGGAGTGGGACCCAATTTTTGTAACTGAAAACCCGCTGGATCTAGCGGAGGAGACCCCAGCAGGTCCGGATCCTATCCCGTTGTCATTGTCTATTGACAACGCCTGCTCCAGTCTGCGTCAAGTTCAGCTGGCATTCTTCCACGACAGCAAGGCTCTTGAAGAGGAGCGCCAAACCCTTAGGAGGTGGCGTAATTAGCTCTACTTCGAGACCAAGCTGGTGCAGTCAAGGCTGGTAGATGACAAAGAATGGATCAAGCAGGAGAAGGTCCGCCTCGAGTACTGGGACAAGTTATTGGATGACAGGGAGAGCTTGAATCGCGCCCTCGACGCTCAATCTCGGGCCATTTATGAGCAGACCAAAGCAGCTAATAGTGCGGCTGATGAACGCCAAGAAAGGCATGAGGCCATTAACACTACTCTCATCAAGTTCCTGGAGGCACCTGAGGAGAGGGAGAAAAGGCTCGAAGATGAAGAGCAGAAACTCCTAGAGCTGCGGGATGATGTCTTGAGGAGGGAGGAGGAGCTCACCGAAAAGGTGGCTTTGGCTGACAAGGGCCTCAAAGAGCGCACCAAGAAATTGGAAGAGCGCTGCGCTGAGGAGGAGGAGAAGGCCTGGGTGCGAGGGCAGGAACTCTACGAGCAAGAGTGTGCCATCGCTGCCATGGAGAAGAAAGTAAGGGGCAGGGAGAAGGACATAGTTGACCGCCGAAACAAGATCTACCTCCGGGAGGAGGAACTCGAAAAACTCGAGAAGCGAGTTGCTGAAAAGATTCAGCAAAACGCCAAAGAAGTTGAGCGCCTCGCTCGCGAGAATTCTGAACTCGTGGCGGCCAAAAGATCCTTGGAAGAACTGAAGGGCTTGAGGGCTGCGGACTCCCTACAGGTTTGGGAGTTCCTGGGCAAGGCCAACGACGCGCTGACACTGATGGGCTTCAGTCCCGTGCGTCCGGATGATCCGGAGCCGGAGCTGGACCTGGCGTTGCAAGCGCTGAGCTCGGCGGGCAGCAAACTCTCCAAGGAGGGCAACGTCACCGCGGACCAGTTGCAGGTTGATGGGCAATCCCTGGCGAAGAACGTCGCAGAGTATGTGCTGACGTGCTACACCAGCCGGAATCCCCAATTCCCTCTGGACCCGGTGCTTGAAGGTCCCGTCGAAGGAGAAGGTGAAGCCGCCCGAGCCAATGTGTCAGAGGTTGCTCAGAAGGTCGCCCAGTTCTTCCATAGGGTCTAGGACCATCTCCATAGCTCCCACTTGTATTCTCTCTTTTTCTTCCTCAATTTTGTAATCCCTTGTCTACTGATGAATGAAATCCCCAAATTTTTGTGAATTCCACTTTTTGTCTTCAACACTTTTGTCTTCACTTGGCCCCCTGGTAGATGTACACAATTTGATTGTGAACATGTACCAAGAGGATATTGTGTTTTGTTGAAGACTCATTTGCTTCGAACTTGTAGAGTGTAGGTCCAAAGTCTTCGATAGTGAAGGCCCCCTGAGGTTGCCGGAGCTTAGAAGCTCCGGCATTGTCTATTGTCGGAGCTTAGTAGTTCCGACAATAGTCCCTATCAACATGTAGAGCATCGATAGTTAGTCCTCCGGGGTGTCGGAGCTTAGTAGTTCCGGCAGTGACCTTTACCAACGTGTAGTTTGTTGGTAGCAGACTCCGCTTGCGGGGTCTTCTCACCATCATTTATTTTGCGTCGACGGCTGGCCCCCCTAGCTTTACCGGAGCTTGGTTGCTCCGGTGATGCTCGTTTTCAATGTTTAACATCGATTACAAGACACCTAGGGGGAGTCGGAGCTTAGTTAGCTCCGGCTTTTCTCCATTAACGTGGATTTTTTATTTTTCCTGCACACTGAAGCCAAGAAAAATAGTAAAATTCGTTCCTTGCCTATAACTTCGTCGCGGCTTACGATTCCCAAGAGAGTTTTAGGTCAAACACGATTCTGAATACAACCGAATGCGTTGTCTTTTCTTCCAGATCCAATTGTACTTGGACCCGCCTTACCTCGGCTTGCCGGGGTGTAGGTAGAGTGGCGTACTTAGGGTGCTTGACCAGGCTATGTTGATAGCACACTCCGGCCCTAGGTTGGCTTGGCGGCATTCAGGCGAGTGGGCCATAAACAATATTTGAATCTAGAAGAATTGACAATACAGCTCGAATCGTATATGAACCAGTCGAACTAAAATTTCTTAAGAATTGCACGTCTTTGTTATAGACAAGAAAGAGAAAAATAAAAAATGTTGAGCCTGTACAAAATAAATACACGTGGAGCTGTTTCACACGAAGATGTCTTTCATTATAGGTCCGGGGTACAGGGGAAACGAGTACACTCTTAGGGTACGGAACCAGACTAAGCGTGTTTAATTTCTCGTTTGACCCAGGGTAGCTAGCCACACTTTTAGTCCTGAGACTGCAACAAGTGTTGCATGAACTTTGCGGACCTTCCAGAAAGGGTCCGGCTCTTCTCCCAGAGGAACTACCCGACTCTGTACAATGACTCTATAACATACACCTCAAGTTACTACAGACTCACCTCCGTGATATTAAGTGTAGAACTTACGGAGGTGCTCAATGTTCCAAGGATTTGGGAGAGGTGTCCCATCCTCGGTAGCCAAGCGAACGCTTCTGGGACGGGATACTTTAATCACTCGGAAGGGTCCCTCCCAGCTGGGGGAGAGTTTGTTTAACCCTTCTCTGAATTGTATTCTCCGTAGCACCAGATCGCCTTCCTCGAGTTGTCGGTTGTGTACATGCCGCTGATGATAGCGCCAAAGGGCTTGGCGGTATCGGGCATTTGGAACAGCTACTTGGCACCTTCCCTCCTCAAGGAGGTCTAGGTCTTCACGCCGGAGCTGGTCCTGCGGGGCTTCGTCGAAGGTCCAGACCCGGAGTGACCCCAAGGTGATTTCCGGAGGAAGGATTGCTTCAGCTCCATACACCAGGAAGAAGGGTGTCTCTCAAGTTGACCAGTTTGGAGTTGTCCTGTTGGCCCATAAAGTGGGCGGAAGCTCTTCAATCCAGTTGGCTCCATGTTTTTTCAAGCGCTCATAGGTGCGCGTTTTGAGTCCTTTAAGGACTTCAACATTTGCTCCCTCGGCTTGGCCATTGCTTGCTGGGTGAACTATGGAGGCGTAGCAAACTTGAATGCCGAGGTCTTCGCAATATCCTTGAAGTGCAGAGCTTGTGAATTGGGTCTCATTATCAGTGATGATTTTGTTTGGGACTCCAAATCTGCATACAATGGACTGCAAAAAGTTGATAGCAGATTACTTGTTGATTGTCACAACTGGAGTTGCTTCCGGCCACTTGGTGAACTTGTCAATGGCAACGTACATGAACTTGTAACCTCCGACGGCTCTTGGGAAAGGTCCCAAGATGTCCATCCCCCACACAACGAAGGGCCATGTAGGAGGTATCATTTGTAGGGGCTGAGCCGGTGTGTGAATTTGCTTTGCATGAAATTGACATGCTTCGCATATCTTCACCAGCTCAGTTGCATCCTGGAGTGTTGTAGGCCAGTAGAAGCCATGCCGAAAGGCTTTACCAACTAGCGTGCGGGAAGACGCGTGGTTCCCACACTCGCCTCCATGGATTTCTGTGAGGAGCTCGCAGCCTTCTTCCCTTGTGATGCACCGCATTAGGATGCCATTGGCACCGCGCCGGTAGAGATCCCCTTCTACCAGCGTGTATCTTTTGACCAATCTGACTACCCGGTCAGCGGATACATCATCGTCAGGAAGGATGTTGTCTTTCAAGTGGTTCTGGATCTCCGAGATCCATGCATCGGAACTAACTTGAGCATTTGAGTCTTGCGTGCAGGGTTGCTCGGAGCTTCCGGCAGCACCTACGACCCTTGATGGCTGCCATGGTAATAGGGCCATCGGGACCGTCAGCTTCGGGATGCTGATCTCGCCCCCTTTGCTCAGTTTGGCAGGCTGAGCTGTGGGTTTTGACAACCTCCGGACAAAAGTTCCGTCAGGAGCCGGAGCTCCGGTTGACGCTTTCGTCGAGAGTTCGTCGGCTTCAGCGTTGTGGGCACGCTGGACATGGTGGAGATCTAGGACTTCAAAGTCCTTCTGAAGCCTCTGTACTTCAAGGAGGTAAGCAGCTAGCTGGAGATTGTTGCAGGAGCATTCACCCTTCACTTGCTTAATGATGAGCTGTGAATCTCCGTTGACCAGCAGTTGCTTGACACCGTATGACAGTGCCACCCTTAGTTCGTAAATTAGTGCTTCATATTCCGCCATGTTGTTGGTTGCCTTGAAGTCAAGGTGTACCATGTATTTTACCTTCTCTCCGGTTGGTGCGAGGAGAAGGATTCCAGCTCTGGCCCCCTGCTTTTGCATGGAGCCGTCGAAATAGAGGGTCCAGTGAGGCTCGGTGAAGACCGGAGCCTTGTGTTCTGGCTTCTGCTCGCTGGGGCCCCCAGGGTTTGATGGAGAGGGAGTCCATTCCACCATGAAGTCTGCCAATGCTTGACTCTTAATTGCTTACCTTGAAATGAATTCGAGATCGAATTCGGCCAATTCTGCTGCCCACTTTGCAATATTCGCAGTTGAGTTGGGATTATGCAAGATTGCTCGAAGTGGGTAAGAAGTCACCACTGAGATCTTGTGAGCTTGGAAATAATGGCGAAGCTTCCTGGAGGCAATAAGAACTACATAGAGCAGCTTATGCACCTTTAGGTATCGAGTCTTGGCGTCATGAAGTACTTGACTAATGATGTACACTAGGTGCTGGATGGTCCGGACCCTCCCGGAGGGGCCCTGAGCTTCCTCTTCATTGATCCAGATCCTCCCGGAGGGGTCCAGATTTTCTTCGGGGACTTCCGGGTCCTTGCTGGAGGAACCCGGAGCTTCTTCAGAAGCGACCTGGACCCTCCAGGAGGGTTCTGGGTCTTCTGAAGTAACTTCTTGTGGATTCAAGTCTGGGAGCTGGGACCCAGACTCGCTTTTAGGAACCTCCAGACCCTCCTGAAGGGGTATGGACTCCTGAGTATGGGATGGTTCTGGTCTCTCCGCAACCAGGACCATACTGACGACTTCGTCAGTGGCTAAAATGTAAAGCAGCAAAGGCTCACCAGGGTTCGGAGCTACCAGAATCGGTAGGGTGGTGAGGAGCTGTTTTAGCTCCTAGAACACCTTTTCTGCTTCTTCAGACCATTGGAATGGTCCGGACTTCCTTAATAACTTAAAGAAGGGGAGGGCCTGTTCCGCCAGTCTTGAAATGAATCGGCTGAGGGCTGCTAGACATCCAGTTAGCTTTTGGACATCTTTGATGCGGGCTGGTGGCCGCATGTCTTCAATGGCTTTGATCTTTGCCGGATTAGCTTCTATGCCCCGGTGACTTACCAGGAAACCAAGAAGTCTTCCAGAGCTAACCCCGAAGACACACTTGTCTGGATTTAGCTTTGTGCGGGTGACCCGCAGCTTGTCGAAGACAGCCTGCAAGGTGTCAAGGAGTGACTCCTTGTTCTTGACCTTGACCACGATGTCGTCGACGTACACTTCCACTATGTCTCTAATGAGTTCTTCAAAGGTTTTGTACATAGCTCGTACAAAGGTTGAAGCTGCATTCTTGAGACCAAATGGCATGGCTGCATAACAGTACAATCCATCTACTGTGATGAAAGAGGTATGCTCTTCATCTTCCCTAGACATTCTGATTTGATGCTACCCAGAATATGCGTCTAGGAAACACAGTAATTCACACCCGGAGGTGGAATCCACTATCTGATCTATTCTAGGTAATGGGAATGGATCTTTCAGACATGCCTTATTTAGTGTTGTGTAGTCGATACACATCCGAAGCTTCCCGCCGGCCTTGGGCACAACGACTGGGTTTGCCAGCCATTTTGGATGGAAGACTTCTCGGATGAATCCAGCTTCGAGCAACTTCTTCACTTCTTGTCGAATGAAGTTATGTCGCTCTACGGATTGCTTCCGAGGCTTCTGATGCACAGGCCGGCCGTCGGGGTAGATCTTCAGATTGTGCTCAATCACTTCCCTGGGGATCCCAGGAATTTGTGACGATTGCCAGGCAAACACATCAACATTAGCCCAGAGGAAAGCGATGAGCGCGAGTTCCTATTTGTTGTTCAATCTCCCCGATATATGGGTGGTCTGTGTGGCATTGGAACCGATTTGGACGACTTTGACGGGAATGTCGGTGTCGCCGCTTGGCTGCACACGAGGTGCAGAAGTCGAGCCTCGCTAACGAATGCTCGAGGGTTTTGGAGCTTGCTCCTGCCTGGAGTCCTCCTCTTGCGCCGTAGTAAGCGCATGGAGTTCTTCCAGAGCAGTTACTACGGCAGTACGATCTCCGCGGATCCAGAGAACGCCTACTGGTGTTGGCATCTTTAACACCAGGTAACCATAATGAGCAACTACCATGAATTTGTACAAGGCAGGCCTACCCAAGATGGCATTGAAGGGTAAGTTGATCTGGGCAACGTTAAAGACAAACTTCTCGGTGCGATACTTCTCCTGGGTCCCGAAGGTAATGGGGAGGGTAATAGCTCCGAGTGGGGTAATGGCGCACGGACCTACTCCGGAGAAAGGTCGGGAGGGGTGGAGATCCAAAGGTCGGAGCTGAAGCTTGGTAAAAGCTTCGAAGCTTATGAGGTTGAGCCCCGAACCTCCGTCTACCATGACATGGTGGAGCTGGATGTTATTGATGGTAGGAGATACCATCAAAGGTAGCTGACCTGCTCCAACCATGCTTCAAGGGCAGTCCGAAGCATCAAAAGTGATGGTTGTGTTCATCCACTTCCGATGAGGCTCCGCCCTAGCTGTAGGAGCTACAGCATCCATGTCCTGACGCATAGTCTTGATGACGCGGCGGGAGGTGATGTCCCATGATCTACCAAAAATGGTGTTCATGGTCTTCCGACGCTCGTTGTTAGAGACGTCGGAATCGTCGTCGACGAAGGTGTATGGCCTTCAGGACCTTTTTGGGATCCTAAAAACCTAACTCCTCTTCAGCCGGAGCTTTGTCAACTTTTTGTTTTCCTTCCCTCTGTCGGAAAGGAGCTTCTTCCCGGCGCTTGTTGTAGCGCTCGGCAAGGTTTTGGACCTCCCGACAGTCTTCCAAACTGTGGCTGTCCATTTTGTGAATTGGACACCACACCTTGGGTTTGCCACCGTCTTCAGAAGACGGTCGAGGTCGCTACTTCTCGGGGCATGGCCCCCGGCCACCCGGAGCTGCAGCAGCTGCAGCATTGGATGCATCGGTCGATGGCTTCTTCTTGTCGTTGGTCTTTTTCTTCTTCTTGCCACTCCCGGAGGTAGCGGCTTCTCCTTTGGATGATTTCTTGTGATCCTCCGGAGTTGGTTTGGAGTGCATTTCACGGCCCTCCACAGCTCTGGCACATTTGTCAGCCAAGCTGAAGAGTTCCATGACACTGATAATCTCCTTGATTGCCAGTTTCTCCAGCATCTTCTTATCCCGCACTCCCTGTCTAAATGCCACAATGATAGAGGCGCTAGAGATAGAAGGGATAGTGTTTCTTACCTGAGAGAATCTCTGGATGAATGATCGTAGAGATTCTCCTCCTTTTTGCACAACTGCAAAAAGGTCCAGTTCGGTGCCTGGTCGGGTGTAAGAACTCCCGAAGTTGGCGGTGAACTGTCGGTACAACTCCTCCCAACTTCTGATGGAGTTGGGTGGAAGGCTCATAAACCAGGACCTGGCGGTCCCAGTTAAAGCCACTGGGAAATAATTGGCCATTACAGCTTCATTTCCTCCAGCTGCCAAGATAGCAGTGGAGTAAATCTGAAGAAATTCGACAGGATTAACGGTCCTGTCGAACTTCTCCGGCAGGTGAAGCCGGAACTTCTGTGGCCACCTGACCATACGCAGATGCATTGCCAGGGCTGAACAGCCTCCTCCTACTCCTTCAGGAGCAGGAATGTCTTGAGCTTCTCGTCTTTCACGAGCACGCTCAATATGGACTCGGCCGTCTTGTTGGCGATATCGTTGATCAAGCTCCGCCCGGAGGTCATGAGTTGAAAGCCTTGATACCGTGTGAGTGCGTCGTGCCCCGGAGGGCAACGACGTCACCTGCTGTGATGCAGCATGTCTCCTGTTGTTGGAAACGTGCGGACCAAGTCTGCCAGACAAGGTCCGTCACTGCGACAGGGCCCGTCCTGAAGGAGGAGGACCCTGGTTGCTGATGTGGTCGGCTGCTGCTACAACCAAGTGTTCCACATCGGCCCTCCACTGCTCCATTGCATCCCGGGATGCGTCCGGAGGTGGTGGGCGCTGAAGAAGAGCACGTGCTCCATGAAGCGCGTGTTCCGGGTTGTCAAGATTTGCCGACGCAGTGATTGACACTGGTGCACCATCGCGTTGTCCAGCTTGATTTGCTGGTGGAGGCGGCGGTGGTGGAAGTGTGACTCCTGCTGGAACCGTGGTTCCTACTGGTGGCTGCATATTGGAGGGATTACCCCCAACAGATTGAACAACGGGATGACCATTGGATGATCCAGCGGCTGAGTTCACCATTCTTGAAATCTCCGGGCCCCCTTCCTGGTGCGCCAACTGTCGGTGGTTTTGATCCGGCAGATCTCCCGACACTACTAAAGTGTTAGAGGAGTTTGAGGTTCGGTATGGGCGCGCAGAGATTCCAGAAGGTGAGATGTCGAGTGACACAAGGGACACGAAGATTTACGTGGTTCGGGTCGCCTGAGCATAATACCCTACTCCACGGGCTGTGTTGGTGTTGTATTGGATGTATGAGCTCAACGTCAGTTGAGAGTGTAAAGTCAGCGTGTCTCCAGAAAGTGTCCTATGTATCGCCGGCCTGTCCTTTTATAGTACAAGGGCAGGCCGTTACAAGTTAGCCTGGCCCGACATGTGGCCCCGACGGTTACTGATATTGATACACATTCAACACGTTTAATTGCCCTTAATGACCGAGTTATCGGCTTTGACAGCACCGTTACTGGTAATTAAGGTTGTCCGATCGCGTGTCATTAATATAGCATTAATGACACTTGATCGGGTCTTGAAGTCCTTGATTCCCCTTTGAAGATCCGGAGCCATTGTGGAGTCTTCCGGAGTTTAGAGGCTGAAGATCTGATGGTTGGACACGTGGCAGCGCCGGAGCACACTGTGGGGAACAGATAGGTCTGGTGTTACCCGACACGTGTCGGTTCCGGAGCTTCCCTCGGTCTGGGGTTAGGTCCGGGGGTGCCATTTCGGTACATAGCCCGGAGCATCCCCCTTGTGGGCGGTAGCTACGGTTTGATAGTACACGTGGCGACCCTGGGACTAACCATGTTAGAGAAGCGGGTCCGGTTATGTCTGACATGTGGGCCTCTGAAGGTCTTCAAATCAAGTAGATGACTTTCCCTTGAGATCTTTGCAATGCCAAGGAGTATATGGTACCCAGGGTACCGACAGCGTACTTGCTCTTCGGCTTCATTTACCAAGTCGATGCCATATACCACTCGTTCACAGATTCGCACCAGTTCAAGGGTGTGTGACACTTCCGGCCATAAAGAGCTTCATATGGCACCATCTGAATGCTAGCCTGATAACCATTGTTGTACGAAAACTTCGCCAATGGTAGATGATCATCCCAGTTCCTACCATGGTGGATGGCACAAGCACGAAGCATATCCTCTAGCACTTGATTCACCCGTTCAGTTTGCCCATCAGTCTGAGGATGATAAGCCGAGCTCCGAATCAGTTTGGTACCCAATGCATCGTGGAGATGCTCCCAAAATCGAGCAACGAAAATAGATCCACAATCTGAAATGATAGTGCGGGGTACCCCATGTAGGCACCAGATTCTGGAGATATAAAGTTCTGCATACTGCTTTACATCATACTTGACACTGACCGGTATGAAATGAGCTGATTTGGTCAACCGGTCAACGATCACCCAAATTGAGTCGTGCTTATGGAAAGTGGGAGGCAACCCAACAATGAAATCCATGCTGATATCCTCCCATTTTGAAGTCGGTATGCTTAATGGTTGAAGCTGTCCAGCTGCCTTCATATGGCTGGCTTTCACTCACTGACACGTATCACATTCGGATACGTATTTTGCTACTTCTATCTTCATCCGAGTCCACCAAAACTTCTCCTTAAGTCTTGGTACATTTTGTTACTTCCCGGATGAATGGAATACTTGGATAAATGAGCTTCATCCAGTATCTTCTTCCGAAGTTCCATGTTCCGGGGTACCACTATGCGGTTTTTAAACCAGAGGGTACCTTCATTGTCACATCGGAAACATTTCATCTCCCCCTTTTCCATTCTTTGCCGAATGTGTGACATCCCTTTGTCCTCCTTCTGTACTGCTATAATATAATCCCTGATAGTAGGAATGAGAGCTAGGTTGCAGAGTGCCCCATATGGAACCAAGTAGAAACTCGGTTCTTCTTCTACCATTTAGGTGATGGAAAGATTGTTGACATGGGACTTGCGACTCAGTGCATATGCGACTACAATCGCCTTGCCTAGATGGTAGTGGATCTCAATCTCATAATCCTTGATTAATTCCAACCATCTACGCTGTCGCATATTTAAGTCCTTCTGCGTGAAGATGTACTTCAGGCTCTTGTGATCAGTGTAGAGATGTACTAGATTACCCAATAGATAATGTCTCCACATCATCAATGCTAGTACCACAGCAGCGAGCTCTAGATCATGAGTCGGATAGTGCTGCTCATGGTTCTGAAGCTGCCGTGATCCATAAGCGATCACTCATCTGTCCTGCATCAGCACACAACCCAAACCAATTCCTGATGCATCACAATACACGTCAAATGATTTGGTTGTGTCCGGTTGAGCTAATACTGGTGATGCTGTGAGGTGTTTTACCAATGCCTGGAAACCTCCCTCACATGCCTCTGTCCATACATACTTCTTCCCTTTTTTTCAGAAGTTCTGTCATTGGTTTAGCTATTTTGGAGAAACTGGGAATGAACCTCCGGTAATACCCAGCTAAACCCAGGAAACTTCGAACTTCATGTACAAACTTTGGGGACTCCCATTTGAGTACCTGCTTTATCTTGCTTGGATCAACTGCAATCCCTCCTGCGGATATGATGTGCCCTAGAAATGGCACTTGGCTGATCCAGAATTTCCACTTGCTGAACTTGGCATATAGCTGGTGGTCCCATAATCGTTGAAGCATGATACGCAAATGTTGAGCATGTTATTGTTCGGATTTCGAATATACAAGGATGTCATCAATGAAGACCACGACAAATTTGTCCAAGTCCGAGATGAACACCGAGTTCATAAGATACATGAAATGAGCCGGTGCGTTGGTCAATCCGAAAGACATAACAAGGTAATCATACAGTCCATACCTCGTTGAGAATGCTATCTTAGGTATATCTTCTGGCCGGATTCTAATCTGATGATAACCAGAACGAAGATCCATCTTCGAAAATACTTTAGCACCCACTAGTTGATCAAAAAGATTATCAAGGCGTGGTAGTGGATACTTGTTTTTGATAGTGACAGCATTGAGTGGATGATAGTCCACACATAGTCTCAAGGTCTTATCTTTCTTCTCCACGAAGAATGCAGAACAACCCCATGGTGATGAACTTGAATGAATGAAACCCTTGTTCTCAAGTTCCGTTAGCTGCTCCTATAGTTCTGCAAGTTCCTTGGGTGCCATCTTGTAGGGCTGCCTTGAGATCGGCACTGTTCCCAGTACAAGCTCAATCTTGAACTCTATATATCTTTCTGGTGGCATACCAGGAAGATCTTCGGGAAACACGTCCGGATACTCACATACTACCGGAATATCCTTATGTTCAATAACCTTGGTATTGTGAGTAGATGGATTCACATGAACGATTCTCTCAAGATTGAGGACATGGAAAGGATGAAGTGGAGAATTTAGATATATTTTTCGAGGAACAAGATCTAGAATAGCACCATGGTATTGTAACCACGCCATTCCCAAGATGACATCTAGGCCTTGATTCTCTAGTATCAGAAGCAAAGTAAAATATATAGTCCCCTCTAGGTTAAGTGGTATCCCAGGAACCATCTCATTTGTTACTGTCTTCCCTGCCGGAGTGCAAATCACATACAGAGTTTTTGTGGAGATAATAGGAAACTGACTTTTAATGACAAAAGACTTGCTAATGACATTGTGGGAAGCTCCGGAGTCAAAGAGTATGACTACGGGATGATCAAATATAGAGAACGTACCCGTGAGTACGGGTGTGCCTCCTGGAACGTCCTCAATGACGAGGTGGTGGACGTTGCTGAGTATGGGGACTGGCTTCTTGGGCTGGTTGCGGGGTTGGTTGGCGCCCTGGTACGATGACTGTCCTCCGCCCTGCCTATTCTGCGGGCAGTCCTTGGCGAAGTGCCCCGTGCGTCCACACATGAAACACGTGTACGGGGTTTGGCCGGTACGAATGGGAGGACGGAATCTCGGTGCACGTGTTGGAGGTGGAAGGGCACGTGGGATCATCCCCTGCTGCTGCTGCGGTCGGGAACAGGCGTTGCCGAACTGGCGACCACTGAACATCGGTGGTTGCGATGGCGGTTGCCACCTCTAGCCGGATGGTGATCGATACACCATTTGGTACTTCTGAGGAGCACCACCTCCGCTACCATGCGTAGCACTCCTCTTCTTCTTGTTTGAGGACAACTCTCGAGTAGCGTCCTCTTGTACGATCGCGGCGTTGACAATGTCGTTGAAGCTACTGCGGTTGAACAAGGCAAGCTTGTCCTTCATCTTGGGGTTCAAACCCTGGTAGAAGCACTCTCGCTTCCTGTCTTCCGTGTTCACTTGGTCCTGTGCATACTGGGCCAAGCGATTGAAGGTCTTGGAGTACTCATAAGCACTCCTTCCTCCCTGCTTCAGCTCCAAGAACTCTTGAAGCTTCCTCCTCGTAATCTGAGGAGGGATATGGTAGGCGCGGAACGCCTCCCGAAATTCTGCCCAGCTCACGACATAGTCTGCAGGGCGTGCGGTGAGGTAGTTTTCCCACCACACACCAGCAGAACCCTGCAGTTGTTGAGCTGCAAACAGAGTCTTCTATTGTTTGGTTATCTCGAGTAAACCGAACTTCCCTTCAATGGAGCGGAGCCAGTTGTCTGCCTCCAAAGGTCCATGGGCCTCCCTGAAGACCGGCGAATGCGTCGATGTGAAATCCGAGTAGGAACATGGATATGGCTGACGTGGCCCATCAGCTTGTCGTCCCCCTTGAAGGGACGAATGTTGTACAAGGGTCCGCAACAACTCGGTTTGCTCGTCGCGCGAGCTGAGCACTGCTGCGAGAACCTCCACGAGACTTCTGGGAAGTATAGGTGGAGGTGGTGGAGGTGGCTGCGTCTGGGGCATGTTCTGCCCCGGTGGTGAGGTGTCATCGCCCTATCCCCCACTTGAGCCTCCCACTTCCTGGGCTGTACGTGTACGCACCATGCTACAATACAATGATTAACACCATAAGTCTCATTGCCTCAAGTTCATCCTTCCATACAAATAGTAATGCTATAGACAACAATAGATAATACACAACATTAACATATATTGATAAAGTACAAGATTTATACAAGATATGTTATCTCATGACCAAGTTTACAGTAGTAAACTCCAAAATGATGGACTCCCACTAAGGAAATAAATCTCTACCATACTTGGTCCCCATGAGATGTCGTACACATCTTGTCATCTTAGACATAACCACTGGTATTCTTAATATGATACAAACATGGTCAAAAAAGGAAAACACGAGCAACTATTAAACTATATGTTGCCTCGTGTCGGGAGAAGTGTTGCCACATCCCACTCCAATACGTCCTACTCGACGTACTCGAGTTCCTCGGGATCTTCTTCTTCCTTGTTATCCTCAAGATTGGGCACCACCGGTACGGGTGCTGAAGTAGAAGCTGCTGCCTCACCCATTATCAGCCAATGCTTGTACATCGGCCTGCACAATAAACATCCTAAAGCCGTCGAGTTCCTGCTGGGCCTGTTCACAACTGGCTTTCCAGTCCTGGGCCTCCGCCCTGGTCCGATCCCGATCTTCAGTCATCGTTCTCAACTGAGTACCCAGCTGGTGCACATCAAGTAAACTTGCCTCCAACTTAGTCTCCATCACTTGAGGTGCTCCACGAGCTTTCGACAGATCTTGAGCAATTAGCTCATACTGCTCTTCTTTGAAGCGGAGACGTCGGTTGAGAGGAGCGATCGAGGTTCTAAGCGAATCATTTTCACGCTCAAAATGATCCCGTCGAATCATGGTTTGCCTCAGGTTATCCACCAACTCCTTAATGCACGCCTTCTCAGTGCCATTTTCGCGACATGATGCCGATGCATTCACCGCTAAGGCTATCATCGATGTTTCAACGCGGAGGTCATAATCTGCGATCAATCGGTTAGCCCACTCTTTAGCAGCTCTACCGCTGATCGGAAAGAACTCATACGGAGTACCCATTAGCTGATGATGGTGAAGTTTGCAAAACCACCCCATAGCAACACTTGCGGCAAAGCACCAAGTTTCTTCCAACAGAACACCCCTTGTTTTGATAGAAAAGGGGGCCCATCCGTTGCTTCGTGGACCAGCAGGCACGTCGACATAGATGACACATCTCTTCACCCTGTTGTCATGGAATTCCTTTCCCCAATAGCTAGGCACCTCCTGATATCCGCACTGGCGTAGCAGCAAGACAAACAAATCTGGAAACCCTCCTTGGCCAGTGCACGTCGTGTGCACCCAACCGTTAGGTAATTGGATCATCTCCGCTGCCATCTTCCTGTATAAACTCCACAGTTTCATACAGGATTTGTCAGAATTAAAAATGGAGTTGAGTACCAAAGTTGTAGTACACTTCACAACCTTTCCATATTGTACCCATACATCTCCAGGTGAGCTAGGAAATAGAATCTACACAGATTTTAAGTTGACCCATATTTTTTGGAAATTTTGACAGAACCTCCCCTGTATATGTAGTTATCTCCCACAATTTATACAGGTATATCACAACCATATATTGAGGTAACGAAAAAATAAATTTTGTGTAACATCAAGTTAACAATCCAGAAGTAAAAGAGTCCCCCCCCCCCCCCCCCCCCCCCCGAAAAGTTTGTTATACAGGTATCGCGCGCGAATTCACAACCATGTGCAAACTGCTTCAAGTTCTGGACTGCCAGAACCAAGTTTGTGACAACGGGAATTAGACCCAGCTATAGCCATATTCAGATCATGAATGCAAAATAAAGTTCATAGAGGACTTCCTAAGATTTTCAAAAATGTATATATGAGATTATTACACTATTCTGTATTAAAAGTTATAACTAATTAAACTAAACAGTTGAACTGGCTGGTTTGCACCAGCAGTCCTGCAGTTCACTGTTTTGATTTCCAAATTTGATTTGACTCAAATTCGAATTAGAAAAAAACTATAAACATCAAAGCTGTATATATTCTTCTGCTCTTTCCAGACATGTATCAAGGCAGAAGATGTTCCTACAGTGAGTTATGGCAATATTACTGGAACTGGTACAATGGGAGGGTCATCTGTAGCAGTTTTAGTATACTCCAGATTTCAACAGATTATCAAACTTTTCTGCCCTGATGGTCAACAGAAAAGATGTAGAGGTCTTCACGAAATTTCCATCCATATATGATACCCTTATGTTATCTATCAGATAACCAAGATTACAATCCGGCGAAGTCGAGCCAACTTCTGCCAGAAATCAAGAATCTTGATTCTATCTACTCTATCGAGTCGGAGTCCCTTTTACGGAGTCCAGACCTACCAGCATCTGATAGTCGGACTTTCCAAAACATAATGCATCCATTCTGTCATTGGGGATGGTCAAGTATCATGTTTGATACTGACGGTACTACGTACCTCACCAAAGAAAAATCTGTCCGGTATATCCGGTTACATCTATAGGTGGTTCCTATATCGTTCTCTCGCAAACGGTTTCTACACGGTCTTCTACTGTATTCAATGCTGCAAAAGACAAAAAATCCCCTTTCACACCTTCACACATCAAGGGCGGTACGGGGAAACACGACAGACAGTCACAATAATACATATACAAATAAATGCATACGACTCTAATGTGAGTCGCCCTCGAGCGAGGTCATGTCTCGAGGTACATGGCTGTAAATACGTCTGTACAGCAAAGACTCCCATACGAACCGGCTTATACATGCTCGGGCATACGTGTTTCGCATGCTCCCATAGAACATGAATGGTTCTAGAGATGCATACTATCGGGTTATACACCACCCGACGAGGGCTCCCACTAACTTTGAAGCACGCTAGGGTACCACATGTCATAGGTTCTCAGAAACATAGAAAGCTTCAGAGACTCCTATTAACATTTCCGTGCTAAGCCACGGAAAACTTACATTCTACCTCTCGCATGGTGAGCTTACCGCAATTGACCCGCTTACGGTGGCGTACTTTACCTCTTACCTGACGTCGGAGCAGCGTTACAGAATTAATGACATATAAGTTAGTTTACCACCTTTATATCTTATACTAATAATACTCCTTATAAGGCAATATAGCTAATTCCTCACTCAAATCCTAATTTTTTGAAAATATGTTCTTTTCAAGTACACTTTTCCCAATGATGCTATGATACCATGCTATGGGGACTGAAATCCCGACATCCAAGGATCTCATTGGGTGGTGTCGTGCGATGCGAAACCCAACAATATATAAGAAAAGAACGAGAATAAAATACAAGACTACGTCTTTTATTTATAATACAGCGGAAGTTTTACAATACTAGCAGAAGGAAAGAAACCTATACATCATAGCTACGCTCTCAGCACTAGCTATGCAAAAGCAAAGTCATCCATGCCCTGGATACTTCGCACTAGCAACACCCAATTCACGGCGGCGTGCAGGGTTCCCACTCTACTGTAAACCCTGGAGGGGGTGCAGCCTCGTCATCAAACCCTTCATCAATCGTGTAACCTGCAAAAACTCGTTAACTGCAAACATGAGCATAAGGCTCAACAAGACTAACCCGTCTTACTAGACATATGCAAGGATGAATACTAAGCATAGGTAAGGAATAACATAAATAGACTCGCCTACAAGTGGATCCTTATAATCATGTTTTACGTAGCAAATGACATTCTTCCAGCACGGCACATAATAGACTCCACAATCAAACAAGAAACGCTTTGTCAATGATATGACATGCCCAAAGCACATAATGCTATTACGGCTAAAGTATGGGGAAACTGTAAACTTTAATTTTTGCTATCTCTAAGTAACACATGGTTGCAAAGCAATTATAATTCAATGCAATGTATTCTTCTGGCTTCTTTAGTATTTACTACGTCATGACGCAGTGAACAAGTGGTACTCTATTACCGTGAGGGACGGTGATTGCAATCAGGACACACCCGGACAACACGACACATAAGAACGTTCGGAAGTGTCAGCGAGTACATCAGTACCTACGTAACACTTTAGTACTAGTCATATATGGCCACCTTTCTCAAGAAACCCAAACGCGGAACCCGTCTCACCTCCGCGAACAGAAGGTCTCCGCACAGAACACATCTGTGCCCGCCGACCGATTTACACCTTACTGTCCTCAACCCACCCCTCTCGATGGTGAGTTAATTGCCTCGACATCCCAGTTATCGAGTTACGTCAGTTTACTAGAGCCAATATATCCAGTATGTCGCTGGTACAAGTCAAGCTTGTCCAAGGGGCCGCATACAGACGGGCCTTAACTGATTAGTCAGAGCTATACGACCAAGACCACGCCTTGCCGCTTCCTATCCATCTCTGACCGGTCTCAAGTTAAGATTTAACAGTCATTCTCTATAAATGTTAACCCAGTGTAGATGAGTGCCAACTTTCTATCTCGCGAGTAGATTCCAACTACTCGACTTCTACCGGTCCTCTTACAACATTAGCATGGAATTGCTACACGAAGCTGGGAGCTATATTAACCACCCCCGGGATTATTTGGTCATGCAGGTGGATGTCAAACACCTTAACGTAATGCACAATACATCTTAAGACGTAAGGTGAACGAAAACTGGAAAAAGACTGTGTAAGGAACTTAAATGCAAACTGGGGCTTGCCTGGATGCAGGTTCGAGTCTGTGTTAGTATCCGGCAGGTGTACCTCCAAGGCCTCCCGTTCCTCCTCGACTTTGGTCACTACACGATATGCATATAATATGTATATGAATGACTTTGAAAATAAATTACTACTAAGACCATAATCTAATCTCTGGTGATCATTATATGATAATGATCTTAATTGTCTTTGGGACTGTGATGGTAGATACTAAGGAATATGATAGAAGCTCTGGCAAAGAACAGGAGATGATCAAAGTAGTTTGTTGTCTCTAAAATTATGGTAAACAATAAATTCCCAAGAATATTAGGGAAGAAATTGTAGCTTGAACATAGCTGTTAGTTGATGATCATGATAGAGGAGGTTGTCCTGGTTCTAGCAAAATTGGTTTCATAAAATTCTAATCCTTGGTGAAGGAGTTATTGAATTTCAAAGTTGGCAAGAATTTCTGGAATTATTTTATAACTGAATTTTAGCTTTTCAATTAACATTCAGTTGGCAACTGAATTAGGACTAGGAGACTAAGTCAATTAAATGCCAAATTTTGTCAGTAACTAGTTTATGACAAAAGGAAGGTTCAGTCCAAATTTGGGACATAATAGAGCAACTGAACATCTGTAATAATTCAATGACTGGAAAAGGTATTTGAGTTATACAGAGGGTTATACAGGTGAAATGTCTCCCACACTTTCTCTGGCAGTCAAGAATAGGACAGTGTATTTTATGTGAATTTTGGGGATTTTTCCAGTGTAAAGTTCACCTGCAAAAATTGTATTTGTATTTGGAAAGATTGTTCTCTACACAATTTAAAATTAAGTTTTACAAAACCTAATTGATACTAACAGAAACTAGAGCTCAAGGGCTTTCAAAAAAAAAATCTGGTTGAAGATGTTTGGAGCAGTCTACAGAGATATATTGATTTTTCAAGTTTGGAAATGGTTCTGCATAAATTTGGAATTTCCTGCTTTTAAATTTGGCGCATGGGCCCACCAGATATAAATCAGCCAACCAGGAGGCAGCCACACCGGAGGCCACAATCATTTCCACGTGGCCACACTAGATCCCCTGGCCACAGGCTGATCCAAGAGGCGCTGCACTCTCTGGCAGATGGGACTCGTGCCCTCTCTTTCTTCTTCCTCTGGCCACAGGCTCGGGCGGCGGCACCCACGCCAGTGACGGTTTCCGGCCCATGGTAACCCTCGAAACTCGCTGCCCCACCCTACCTTCGTGCGAGAAACACGTTGGAGTACCTCCCGACGGCGATGGGTGACTGGAAATCCACTCTCGACTGCGGCGGCGGGTGCTAGGGTTCCGGTCATGTCAGAACCCTCAATTTCCTAGCAAAAGCTCTCATACGAAGGCTCGAGAAGCAACTTGGGAGCATGGGAAAGAGGTTAGGAGGGTCTAGAACTCGTGTCTTAGCCGACAACACTAAGGTCGACGGTGAACCAAGCTCCTCCAATGGCGGAAGGGGAAAAACTAGATGACTCGATAATTACTCGATGGTTCCTTCTGATTTTTGGAGGGAAGGTGCACTAGGAGACGTTGATCATGTTGTCTAACTAGATCAAATAATTATTGTATATACAATCCGAATAAAACCGACGAACTAACTCCAAAGCACAAAAGTGCTTCGGTTTTTCATGAAATACGGACGCTAGGATGCATGATATGAGTTCAAACTTTACCAGCAGCTACACGAGATCATGGCACACCTTTTTCCTGAAGACTGCAGAGGACGAGGAAGCTTGTAGCGGTGGCGAGGCTGAGCGGAGTCAGGCTGAGCCGAGGTGGTCGCGGTGGCGAGAAACTGAGCAGCGCGAGCGAGAGGCGAGCCGAGAAGCGACTGCAGTCGACGGTTGAGTGAAGAAAAGATCTTCACCACAGTAGATAAGGGGGCTGGGGCAGCTGGAGGCGACCCACGGCCGAACCAGAGCGCTGGCGGCATGCAAGTGTCGCGGTGTCGAGCGGAGAAGGAAAATAGAGGCGGTAAAACGGTTCACTGGCTGACATGTGGGCCCCACTGCTCCCTCTTCTCTGTTCCTCTAAATTCCACCTCAAACATTGCCCAAAAATTACCAAAATTTACAGATAGGCTAAGAAAAATATGAGGAACCCAAATCCGAAATCAGATTTCAATTTGGACACAGTTTGTTTCAAATTCAAAATCAAATTTGAATCCAAACTTGTTTATAAACCTTATTGAAATAAATTGTAACTGAGGTCCATAAATCCCCAAACTTTGAAACAAAGCTCACTGAACCATAAAGGGTCTTCGGAAAACTTGTGGGTTGATTTGGACAAGGTTAAGTGCAAAGCTAAATTTTGAGATCGACGCGAAATAAATCCTCTGTACGTTGTCAACTAAGTGGAAACCGTGCTTCAAAAATCTTGAAAATTTACCAAGAAGCTATTTAAAATATTTAAGAGGCCAATGAAAAGTTTAGAGCCTTGGATTTGAATCTTTTTGTCAGGGCCAGATATACATAGCAACATAATCAATATACATTTGTTTTTATTTTATATAATGCTGCAATATAATTTGCCGTAGCCATTCCATTCATTTAAATTCCCAACTTTGCATAAAGGTTTAATTAAATTGTTCTAGGATTAGTGGTGAAGTCCAATCCTCATGTTAATAAAATTAAACATGAGTATAAAGAAAACTTTTTAGTGAGGTCAAGTTCATGAGCACAACTATATTGATCTCCATTATGTTTGATAAACAACTTGTAGATGAACTTCACACGAAAGGAAAAAGTGGGATTTTACAGGAATAATCTTTAAGGGACAGAGATACAGCGGTTTATCCGTGCGCTAGCGAATTTCTACCTGTGACGTATCAGCCATCAATAAACATCTTTGGCGCCGTTGCCGGGGAACGGTTTGATGAGATCAATCACATTATAATCGCACAAATAAAAATGGCACAATGTTTATTTGTTTGGGATCCTAGCTCAAGTGAATGGTCATGCTTATTTGATGGAGAAAATGGAGATGGTGCACTATACTGTCCACCACCTTGGCCTCCTCCTTTGATGCACACAAGAGAATTTGATGGTGTTGCATATATGGACCCACACATGAGAGAAGATGAACTTGAGTCGAGTACGACTCAAATTCAGGAAGGGGAGGATGATGAGGACATCACTCCTATGGATATACACAACACTCCATTCAACATACAAGATGCAATCAATAGAATTCACACACACCAATTAATTTTAGAGGTGAGCTCGTTCTTATATGTTTCCTTATATATTTTTGAGAATAGATTGCTACCTAATAATTTAATTGTGATCAGGATACATGGAGTGATTCAATGGGTAATTGGAGGAAGGTTTAGGGGCGTGGAGGACCAAAGAATACATTCAACGAAGATTGAAACCGACCCCAACTCAAAATCGTGTCCAACTCGGAGTCCAGAAGCAGTTCGCAATAAAACAAACGACAAGGACGCATACGATCTCTGTTTTGGATGTTCTATATATGCACGGAAAGGGGAGAGGATAAAATTTCCAATGGTGCTGGTTCCATGTCAAAATTCATCCGGAGTCGAGAGGAATCGTCAAAACAAAATCGTGTTCAGAATCTGTCACGGTGCAACACCACCGTATTGGGCCATTGGGCCTTGTATCATGTCTAAGTCCATTATTTCCGTGTCTTAGGGTTAGGTCACGATCCCAACACCCCCTTGGACGTCCTCCCACCTATATATACTCCATAGTAGCCGCTATAAACAATTGGGTTTTGCTTAGATTAATCTGTTATATACAGTTTCACTGTTCGTTGGTTTGTGAGACCCCAACTTAGCAACTCAGATTGCTTCTAGTGTTCTCGGTTGCACTTGCAGGGATTAGCCTTCTTGGCGAGGTCAATCGTGTGCAGCACAGTTGATAACCAACGGAGCGGTGGTGTAGTGATTGCAGGGGTTGTTCGTGTTCTACTCGAGAGCCTCGGATCATCAACGTCGAGATCTCCACATCAATCGACTTATCCATTGCCTTTCGGAAGATCGGACCTAAACTACTCATAAATTGTATCAGATTTCTAGGTTGTCCATTAGCTAATTCATCTATCCCTTCGATTGGTTTTGTTTTTCATACCTAGAGTCCACAAAAAAACCCACAAAAAACTTGTAGTTTAGTAGATCTATTCATCACTTTGTCGAAACCACCATTGAGTCTTTGTAACTTTGTTTTTCAGTTCGGTTTTGTTGAGTTTTTGTCCGTGGTTGAGTCATATTGCTGTTTTAGAAAGTGTTTTTGGTTTTAGTTTGAGTTTTGCATTGTGTTGATTCATCCTTTTTAATCACGTCATCACGTCCAGATTAGTTTCATCTCTATCCAGTTTGGTATTTTCATCATATCTAACTCATACAAACTCGGATTTTGGAGTTCTTGTACTTTCTTGAAATATTAAGAAGTTCTCTACAACTTTCGTATTCATAGGTTTCCAAGAAAACATAGTTATTGTGGTCAAAAGTGCATTAGATCTGAATCTATTCTCAACCTAGAATTTCTGAACAGTTTGTGTTTCAGGGGCAATATCTCCTATTGTTCTTGTCCAAATAGGTCTTCCATATAATGAAATTAAAGAGGATATATATATATATATATATATATATATATATATATATATAATCTTCTTGCTGTTGTTAGTTTTTCTATTTCGAGCCTCTAAGTATGCCTATTTGTCCTTGGAAGATTGAGCAGAAAATTTGGGACAGACCCACGCGATATCTTTGATTGCTTTTCATTGTGTTCTTTTGCAGCACATTCTGAAAAAAAGGAAAACAAAAGAAAAAGGCAAGTGCAAAACAAGATACAACAGCCGCACAAAAAAAGAGGAGAAAAAAAACAAAAAAAAAGTGCCTGCATCCTTTGTGTCATCTAGTTTTGTCTCATGTCTTGCTAGCTTGAAGTACTCGGAACACATTTAGCCCAGCAATATTGACAAGTACTTTGCACACTTATTCAACTTTATTATCTGATTTACATTGTTGCTACTCCTTGCTACATATAAAGTGCCATCCAAGCTACACCTTACTCTTGAGCAGAATCGATACACCTTTGCAATCATCCCACGCTTCATTGGTTTCTTCATACCGTCACCATTTGCCACCTGCAGTGTCGGTAAGAACACTTGTAAGAGCGTGGTGAGACACTTGATAGTGTGTGATTCCACTTCCACTTTGCCATTATCCTTTGTAGTTGATAGGGATAACAAATTTTTTTTGTTGTCTTCTATTTGCTACTAACAATGTCAGGTAAAAGCAAGAATCATGCATTATATGCTGAGATAATTGACACGATGAAGACGGCGATGGATTTGCTCGCTAAGAATCAAGCATCAACCAAGGTTTCACATGACATTCAGACTATCTTTACAACTCCTTCCACAGATAGTAATTATACTCTCCCATCTCTTCCTTCTTATGATGGTTTTGGTTACGATGAATATATTGCTTGGGAAATAGAGTTGGATAAAAATTTTAGACAATGTCATATGTGTGAGAGGAGAAATATTATAAAAGTTGCAAGTGCATTAGTAGATTGTGCATTAACTTGGTGGAACAATTTAAATGATCTAGAAAAACCTCAAACGTGGAAGGATATGAAAATTTGTATGCGAGAAACTTTTATGAATGTATCTAATTGCAAAGATGAAGTGCATCAATTTGAGGATAAATTTCTCGTTGTACCTCCTTTTGTGTCTAACATTTTGCAGGATAATATAGAAAATAATATAGATGATGCAAAAGAGAACGAGGCTTTCGACAACACTTGTGAAATTTTAGATAGATCAACTCATGATGCACTCGAAATCACTGCTGAAAATGGTAAGGCAAAACATTCTACAAATACAGAAGGTGAGAAGTTTTTGGATGTTCTGAAATTTTCCACCGATAATGCTATTTTCGAGGAGAACCTATTAGAATCGTTTATTTATACACCATTGTCACATGTTGATTTTCCTGCTGATTGTTGCACTAAGAAAGAGTTGTGTGCTGACAACTCTATTATACCTATGCGAAAACATGTTAATGTACTAGATGATTGTGTTTTGGATTCACCTACTTGTGCTGAAATTCATAATTTGATCACCGCTACTGCTGAAAATGATGACCTTAAATTGTTGTCTTCTCTAAATACTTTGTGTTATATTGAATTTGACACTCTTTGTGATTTAGATATTGTACAGAGGAGAATATTTTCTCAATCTGAATTGCCTTTGTTAAGTAGAAATATTTTTCATGCTATAGGCAACTATGAAGATAGTGGTGAATTTATGGTGCATAAAGTTTACATATGCTCAAATAAGAAATCCCATTTTGTGCTGGAACAACATGGTGAAATGAATGGATGCACTAACACTAATAATTCTTTCTCAAATTTTTCTAACATTTTTTCCTTGCAGCACGTACAACATTTAATACATTTAATAGAGGAGCATTGTTCCTTGCGGTTGTGCAATATGGACAACGCTCATATTACCCCCAAAGCAAGCCTCTTTGTTGGACATACGAGCAAGCTGAGGACGGCTTGTCATAAAGAAGGGGAGAATGATGAGATCATGCACATTATCATAGCACAAATAAACATGGCACAATGTTTATTTGTTTGGGATCCTGGCTCAAGCGAATGGTCATGCTTATTTGATAGAGAACATGGAGATGGTGCACTATATCGTCCACCACCTTGGCCTCCTCCTTTGATGTACACAAGAGAATTTGAAGGCATTGCACATATGGACCCACACATGAGAGAAGATGAACCTGAGTCGAGGACGACTCCAATTCAAGAAGGGGAGGATGATGAGGACATCACTCCTATGGATATACACAACACTCTATTCAACATACAAGATGCAATCAATAAAATTCACACACACGAATTAATTTTAGAGGTGAGCTCGTTCTTATATGTTTCTTATATATTTTTGAGAATAGATTGCTACCTAATAATTTAATTGTGATTAGGATACATGGAGTGATTCAAGGAGTAATTGGAGGAAGGTTTCAGAGAATACGTTCAATGAAGATGGAAATCGGTCTCAACTCAAAGTCGTGTCCAACTCGGAGTCCAGGAGCAGTCCGCACTAAAATAGATGTCTATGACACATACAAACTCCGTTTTGGACGTTCTACGTATGCACATAAAGGAGAGAGGATAAAAATTCCAATGGATCCAGTCCCATGTCAAAATTCCTTTGGAGTCAACAGGAATCGTCGAAACAAAATTGAGTTTAGAATCTGTCAGGTTGCAGCGCCACCGTATTGGGCCATTGGGCCTTGTATCATGTCTAAGTCCATTATTGTTGTGTCTTAGGGTTAGGTCACGGCCCCAACACCCCCATGGATGTCTTCTTACCTATATATACTCCATAGTAGCCGCCATAAACAATTGGGTTTTGCTTAGACTAATCTTTATACATAGTTTCACTGTTCATCGGTTTGTGAGACCCCAACTTAGCAATATAGATTGCGTCTACCTTGTTCTTGCTTGTGTTCTCGGTTGCACTTGCAGGGATTAGCCTTCTTGGCGAGGTCAATCATGTGCAGCACGGTTGATAACCAACGGAGCGGTGGTGTAGTGATTGCAGGGGTTTCTCGTGTTCTACTCGAGAGCCTCGGATCATCAACGTCGAGATCTCCATCAATCGACTTATCCATTACCTTTCGAAAGATCGGGCCTAATTCACCTTATCACGGTTGTTGTTGATCATCGAACTTGTTCACCCTCGTATCTATATTCTTTTTTACTTCTTACCTTTTCACCACCAATATGGAGCAGCCCACCATTCTTCATTATTCGGCCCCCAAGGGCGAGTTCTGCGAGCCACCACCGGTAGGATCGAAGAGCACGTGAAAAGCTACCAGAGGGAGGGGTGAATGGTAGATTTTAAACTTTTTCAGCGGAAGCAATAAAAACCCCTTAGCAGAAAAACGATCTGTTAAAGAAATCGTGTGTGAGACTAATCTAAACATGTTTCACCGTGAGAAAAGTGATATATATTAGAGAGAATAAATTCACAAAGACGACAAAATGATAATCAAGAAAATCTGTCGAGAGAAACTCAAGTTACGATCGAAAGATCAAACAAAGGTCAATTTGTTCTACCCGAGAAAAAAACAGTTCTGGGGCACTGCAAAGAAACTCGTGTAGATCAAAAACCACAAATCCAATGACCGTGAAATTTTGACAGATTATAGTTAATCAAGTTGTGAATGCAACCCAAAAGGAATCACGTCAATTGCATATGTAAAACTCGAGTTATAATAAAACCACCGAAGACGGGTAGTGTTGTGCAGAAACCTCGACATGAAAAACTTGTCTGGAACAAGTTGGACAAACAAGGCATAAAAGTTGCTTTCAACTATGAATTTTCTTCAATAGAACACAAGAGGAACAGCCCCAAAGTCGTGCACCACAAGCTCTGGTCTCCCTTGCTTATATAACCACCACTTAGGCCAACCCAATCTCAACTAGGACTCTAATCCTACTCAAATCACGAATCAAAACATTCCATAACTGCTTAGGACTCTTCTATACACGGATAGAAGCAATCTTAAGACTTCCAAACACATTAGGAACGTATCCCACATTCGTAAAACAACCCAAATTCGTGACCCACACGAAATCCTATCATAACCAACTCAAATCTTTCCATATTTGAGTCAAACCCGAGTCAGCACAGCCTGAGTCCATAACCTAGTCGGTTGGACCTTTCTCACCAATTTGTACGTCCACATCTCTTCATCACGCCTCGGAACCATGTAGCCACGTCCATGCACTCCTTGCATATGTGCAAACATCTTCCAACGACATCCACGATACCTTCATATGCATTGTTCTTTATTCAAACATGCTGCACGACCTCCCGATCAACTCAACCACAATTCCTCCCGAACTTGGTTGTTGAACCTCATCTTCTCTCTATTACTAGTTCAATGGATCCTGTCACCAGCCATATCTTGAACTCAAGCAACACCTGCACATGAACAAACAACCAATACTTCTGAGCCTCACATAAGCATGTTGCAAAACCACAGTAAAATGATATCATCCTTAACCACCAAAACACACCAAAAACATAGCAAAAGAATACTAAGTGTAGGATCGAAGAGCACGTGAAAAGCTACCAGAGGGGGGGGGTGAATGGTAGATTAAAAAATCTTACGCAGCGGAAACAATAAAACCCTAATCCCTTCGGTAGAAAAACGATCTGTTAAAGAAATCATGTATAAGACTAATCTAAACGTGTTTCACCGTGACAAAAGTGATATATATCAGAGAGAATCAAATTGCGAAGACAACACAAAAAGAATTACTCAAAACCGTCGAGAACAACTCAAGTTATGATCAAAAGATCAAACACTGGTCAATCTGACCTACCCGAGAAAAACAGTTTCTGGAGTGCTGCAAAGAAACTCGTGTAGATCAAAAACCACAAATCTAATGACCGTGAAATTTTGACAGATAATAGACAATCAAGTTGTGAAGACAACCCAAAAAGAATCACGTCAATTGGATCAGTAAAACTCGAGTTATGATAAAACCACGACGAAAGGTAGTGCTGTCCAGAAACTCAACGAGTAAAACTTGTCTGGAACAAGTCGGACGAACAAGGCACAAAAGTTCCTTCAAACTATGAATTTTATTCAATAGAACACAAGAGGAACAGCCCCAAAGTCGTCTACCACGAGCTTTGGCCTTCCCTTGCTTATATAACCAGCCCTTAGGCCATCCCAATCTCAACTAGGACTCCAATCCTAATCTGATCACAATCGGAACTTACCATAACTGCTCAAGATTCTTCTATACGCAGATAGAAGCAATCTTAAGACTTCCAAACACCTTAGGAACGTATCCCACATTCCTAAACAACTCAATTTCGTGATACACACGAAATCCTAACATAACCAACTCGATACTTCCCATACCGAGCCATAACCGACTCTGCCGCAGCCAAAGTCTTCAACCGATATGATCCGATCCTTCCGATCAGATCTTCCTTCCATAATCCGTCTCTAGAAGCATATTGCCACGTCATGCACCTCATGCATATGTGCGAACACCTTCCTTCGACCTTCATATGCACTGCCCTTGATTCAATCATCCTGCGCGACCTCCCGACCCGCTCAACCACAGTTCCTCCCGAACTTGGTTGTTGGAACCTCATCTCCTCCTGAGACTAGTCCAATGGATCCTATCACCAGCCATGACTTGAACTCAAGCAACACCTGCACATGAACAAACAAACAATCTATACGAGCCCAAGTCCTCGACTTGACTCACGTTAGTTCCGAACACAACACCTTACGTGAGAACCTCACATAAGCATGTTGCAAAGCATAGCAAAACGATATCAGCCGTATCATCCAAAACGCACCAAAAACTTAGCAAATGAATACTAAGCAATCTTTCCTAACAAGTAAAGCAAGTACGAAACATTGCAAATGAAAAGCAGAAGCACTTCAGTCAAGTTCCGGACCTTGCCAGAGCAACCCGGAGCTTGAGCCGGAGCTACCAAGAACTCGTAGAACCTAGCGCCGGAGCTTACCAAAACTAGTAGATCCTGGATCCGGAGCTTACCAAAACTAGTAGATCCTAGACCCGGAGCTTACCAAAACTAGTCGATCCTGGATCCGGAGCTTATCAAAACTAGTAGGTCCTGGATCCGGAGCTTATCAAAACTAGTCGGAACTAGTCAACCCAAAACCGGAGCTAGACAAAGTACGTCGGAGCTTAGCAAAAGCATGCCGGGGATATCAAGTATATGCCGGAGCTATCAAAGACATGCCGGAGCTAACAAAGACATGCCGGAGCTAACAAGGACATGTCGGAGCTAAAGATAAAGCTCACCGGAGCTAACCAAAGCTGGTCGGACCTTACCAAGAAGTCGGACCTAGCATCAAACGTAACCGGAGCTACCCAAAGCAAGCCGGACCTGTCGTCGGACCTTGCTGTAGCTCGGAGCTAGAGTCGGACCTTGATAAAAAGGTGTTTTGGTGATATTAAAAAACTTTTATCAACAAAGTCAAGTGTATTCACTACAAGCCAATGTATTAAGCACACATAGGTCTTACAATCTCCCCCTTGATGAATGCATTGGCAACACCATTTAAAATTCCGAACATTGGCTTATTCAAATAAAAGTTTTGAAAACAATTTCTCCCCTTTTTGTTTAAATAAAAAATATCCCATATTATCTCTCCCCCTTTATTAACTTTCCTTATGCACATATTCTCTTCATGCTTATCTCTTCCTTTTTGAATGTGTGATTAATCTCTCCCCCTTTGACAATGTATTCAGCAAGGTAAAAGAGAAATTTTAATTGTTATGAGATATAAACAAATTATCTCTCCTTCTTTAGTTGTTATGAGCATATTATAACATATACATATAAACAAAGCTCACCCAAGTCATACTATCAAGTAACTTACACTATCACATCAATGAGATACATAATGTAGTGTAAGCCATGCTAGAAAGCAAGTGTGATTTTCAATTTTAGCAGGTCATGATCTCACAAACTCAACTATTTCAAAACCTGAAAGCATGACATTTGTTGCTGCATCTTATTATTTTTCAAAGCATAAATTTAGATAATATGATATTTGCAAGAGATTATATGCTCATCTGCCTTATTCTAACCAACCAAGCCAAGCCTATGTCATTTGACAATCAGAAGCTTAAGGACATGGTTTTAGTCATACACAACTTCTTCCAAGTTCATATCTAAGTGCAATGACAAGCCATCTCGAAAGAAGAAGTGCGATGCATGCATATTCTCTTGATCTTTTCTCAATTTATATTTGTTCATAAAAACTCAACATGTGAGTTGATTACTTGATAAATTCTTAATGATTAAAAGCATTTGTGAGCATGCAACAAGTTCAAAACAGCAAGAAAGTTCGACCATGACCAGATTTAGTGTAAGTAATTATTCCAATTACTAGACATGGCAAAAAATACAAAAAGTATAACACGAGTAATGTAGTAAGAACTTTCAGCATGTAAAAGGAATCACAAAGTCATATATGTATGAAATAATATGCTCATATTATTTTAATTTCAGATTCACACATAGACTTCCTAAGTTTCAAAAACTCCCCCTCAATTTAAGCCATGAGAATGCATAACCCCTATTTCACTACGAATGTAACAAAAACGAGTGAAATCCAAAGGTTTTGTAAAAATGTCAGCCAATTGTTGTTCAGTATCTACATGGTGAAGCACAATGTTTCCTTTTTCAACATTATCACGGAGAAAGTGATACCTAATGTCAATGTGCTTAGTTCTAGAATGTTGCACGGGGTTTTTAGCAATGCAAATAGCACTAGTGTTATCACAGAACAGTGGAACACTATCTAGATCAACCCCATAGTCCTTAAGTGTTTGAACAATCCAAAGAATTTGTGAACAAGCACTAGCAGCAGCTACATACTCAGATTCGGCTGTGGATTGTGCAACTGAACTTTGTTTTCTAGAGGACCAAGCAACAAGAGAATTACCAAGAAAATGACAAGCACCGGAAGTACTTTTCCTATCAATCCTACAACCCCCAAAATCAGCATCCGAAAAAGCTTTCAAAGAAACGATTGAGGAAGAAGGAAGAAAAATGCCAAATTCTTGAGTTCCATGTAAGTACCTGAGAATCCTTTTGACGGCTTGACGATGTGAAACACGTGGGGAAGCTTGAAACCGTGCACAAAGACATACGCTGAATTGTATGTCCGGTCTTGATGCCGTAAGGTACAAAAGTGATCCGATCATACTTCTATAATCTTTTTGATCCACGGATTCACCATCTTCATCAAGTTCAAGTGTTGTTGCTGTTCCCATTGGTGTCCGAAGAGGCTTGCTTTTGTCCATGTTGAAGCGCCTTAGGAGATCTTTGGTATATTTTGTTTGATGCACAAAGGTACCCTCCTTGGTTTGCTTGATTTGCAGCCCCAAAAAGTAAGTGAGTTCACCAATCATACTCATTTCAAATTCGGAACTCATCATTGCTGAAAACTTGGACACAAGATCATGAGAAGCACAACCAAAGATAATATCATCCACATACACTTGAACGAATAATGAGTCATTGCCATGTTTAAGCACAAAAAGAGTTTTATCAGCCTTTCCCATTGTAAACCCCTTTCCAAGTAAGAATGTTTTTAACCTATCATACCATGCTCTAGGGGCTTGTTTGAGACCATATAAGGCTTTGGACAGTTTGTAAACATGATTAGGAAAATCTGGATTTTCAAAACCTGGTGGTTGTTTGACATAAACCTCCTCATCTATGTAGCCATTAAGAAAAGCACTTTTAACATCCATTTGATATAGCTTAAAACCTTTAGATGCTGCGAAAGCTAACAAAATTCTTATGGCTTCTAATCTAGCGACAGGAGCAAAAGTTTCATCAAAATCTAGACCTTCAACTTGAGTGAAACCTTGAGCAACCAACCTATCCTTATTCCTAATCACAACCCCATCCTCACTTTGTTTATTTTTATATACCCATTTAGTTCCAATTAAAGTGTGGCCTTGAGGTGGAGGTACAAGTTTCCAAACATTATTTCTTTCAAAATTTTCTAACTCTTCTTGCATGGCAATAATCCAAGATTCATTAGTGAGTGCGTGTGATATATCTTTGGGTTCAAAAGAAGCAACAAAAGCAGAATGAGCATGAGAGTTTGGATCGCAAAACCTGGACCGTGTGACTCGTTCATGCAAGCTTCCAATCATCTGTTGTGGGGGATGATCTTTGTAAAAATGTAGGGGAACAGATGTCTCACAAGCTTCTTTTTCATTAGGTTCATTGTAGATTGATGAGCTTGTGATTTGTGGACGATCAGGACTAGCAGAGGTGACAGCCGGAGCTTGTTCAATGTCCGGAGCTGGACACGTGTCAACTTCGGAACTACCAGGCAGTATCACCGGCTCTTCTTCATCTTCGAAAATACCCTCCCCCTGAGAGTATGAATCTGGTCCTGCAACACCGGAGCTAGTACCTGGGCTAGCTTCATCAAAAGACACTTCACAAGTCTCCACAATTTTGTTAGTGTCAAGTAAAAGCACACGGTAGCCTCTAGTATGAGATGGATAACCAAGAAACATGCCATCATTGGATCTAGGTTCAAATTTATCAAGATTACCATGTTTCTTAACAAAGCATTTGCAACCAAAGACCCGAAAGTGTGTAACACTAGGCCTATGTCCAAACCGGGGCTCATATGGTGTTTTACTTAGCTTAGCATGCAAGAAAACACGATTTGAGACATAACAAGCGGTTGCTAATGCATGAGCCCAAAATTTCCTAGGGGTTTGATATTCATCAAGCATAGTCCTAGCCATCTCAACTAGGGTTCTGTTCTTTCTTTCTACAACACCGTTTTGTTGAGGTACATATGGTGAAGAAAATTGATGATCTATTCTATTTTCAGCACAAAAGTGATCAAAGAATTGATTTTTAAATTCAGTTCCATTATCACTTCTAATTGCTTTTAATGATCCTGGGTGATCAATTGATAATCTAAGAAATAAAGTTCTAAAGTGACTAAAGACTTCATTCTTAGACGCCATAAAATACACCCAAGAATATCTAGAATAATCATCAACAATAACAAAAGCATACCATTTACCTCCGAAGGATTGAACACGTGAAGGTCCTACGGTGTCAAGATGCAAAAGTTGACATGGTTCAGTTGTCATGATTATTGTGAGAGGAGTATGTGAACCTGCAACCATCTTAGCATGTCTACAAGAAGAGCACACAATTTCTTTGTCCCCTTTAAGCTTAGGCATCCCACGTATGCGATCAAGAGTACTAACACGCGTTAGGTGATCAAAGCCTACGTGACCAAGTCTACGATGCCAAAAATATAAGTCCTTTGAATCATTAGCAACTAGACACCTATGCTTAGAAGAAGACATATCAAAATCAGCTTTAAAAACTCTTCCAAACCGAGACATGTTAAAAATAAGCTCACTATTTGAATCTACAACTTTGCAGCAGTTTTTATTGAAAGTAATTTCTAGATTTTCATCTAGCAATTGTGAAACAGAAAGCAAGTTATATTTCAAATTTTTGACAAGTGCCACATCCTTCAAAGTGTAGTGATCATTTACTCTAACCGAACCTTTAGCAATTATAGGAGTTGAAGAATTATCGGCAAAAGTAACATTCTCTACACGTGACACAAAGGTGAGGGAGGAGAACCAATCTTTGTTACCGGTCATGTGGCGTGAGCAACCTGAATCCACAATCCAAATATTCTCCTTCCTCAAGCGTGTAACCTACATAGAAGCACAATACGCCGATGACTCAATACTGGGGTTAGTCAAAAGGCATTTAGGAATCCAGTACTGAGTCACGCGACGTGCACCAGGAAAAACACGCGAATGCTGAGATAAAACAGCAGGTTTATGGGTCAAAGATTGAGGTTTTCTGTTCTTAACAGTTGATTTAGAAGTTGTTACTTGTTTGGAGTGAAAACCGGTAGCTCCGGAGGTAAAAACAGAAGGTCCGGAGGCAAAAACTGAAGCTCCAGAGGGAACAACAGAAGATCCGGTAGCTCTTGGAGCTATCGGAACTATCGGAGCTGCTTTTGCGGATTTCTTACCAGAAGGTCTAGAAGCTACCTTCTCAAATTTCTGACTCACTAAAGCAGGTTGTGTTTTTCTAATTGCATGAAAGTTATAAGATCTAGCAATTTTTCTTTCCTTTTTCTGTTGTTTAGCTAGTCTATAACAAAAATCTATGACATGACCATCTCTACCACAGAAGGTACAATGAAATTTCACTTTGTGTTCATGTCTAGATGAGCAAGCAATATTTTTATTTGAAGCCGAATGAGGCAACACTCCTGCAGATTTGAAAACCACTTCTTTTTGTTTAGGAACTGTTTGAATCAAACCACTTCCTAATGACCTTACAATTTTAGGTGGATGTGCTTTAGCATGAACATGAGAATCAAAACCTAAACCAGTTTTATCTTTGCTAGACTTGGAAGAATTCAGCAGCAAGTTTAGATTCTTATCCCCATTACAAAACCGACCTAGTGTCCTATTCATGTCATCAAGTTTCTTGGACAAGTCTAGGCAGTTTTCACATGAAGTTTTTCCTTTTAGTTTGCAATTGGAACAAAATTTAACTTCATGAGAACGTAAAGCATTGTTCAGCATAGAAATTTCATTCATAGCATCTTGCAGTTTCTTATCAAGATTTTCACATGCAGAACAATGCAAGTCAATTGTAGAACAGCTAGCATCTTTCAAGTTTTATCATTAAGTGCAGAAAGCTCTTTGTTCTTTTTAATTTCTACATCAAGTTTATCTAGAGTGGAGGAGTGTGCACTTCTTAATGTGGACAATTGTTCATAGATTAAGTCACATGAGGGACATGCATCATCACTAGGAATCAAAGTTTTTAAACGGTTAATTTCAGATTCTAGTGATTCAATTTTAGCAGCACTATCCCTAAGCTTTTTGTCCTTTTTCTTGACAATAATAGTTGCACGAGAAATAGCATCACACATTTCATTACAGGTAGAACATACCTCATCATCTTCACTGCTGTGTTCTGCATCCTCCTGACTTGATCTTGATCTTGCTTTGCCCGTCATGAAGCATATGTTGGCCAGGTCATCACTCTCTTCATCACTTTCAAAATCAATGTCACTTGAACTGAGCTCTTGAAGCGCGGTGATGAAGCTGTTGATCATCTTGCGTCCTATGGTACCTTTCTTCTTCTTGTTGGAATTTCCAGAGGAGGTCCGGATCTTGCCTTGTTTTTCTTCCCGGGTGGTCGGACCTGAAAGGTTAGGGCATTCTGTACGAAAATGTCCTGTTTTACCACATTCAAAACAGCGTTGAGGTCCGGAGCTTCCTCTCCTTCTAGTTCTCACATTTTGCAATGCTTTTGAGAATCTAGTAGAGATGAGTGCCAACTCCTCTTCTGGAATTTCTTCGATCTGCTCCTGGGTTAGTGAGGACAACAAAGCAAGAGTATTGCAGGATGATGATTGGCCGGAGCTAGACATATCACGTTGTGAGACAAATGCAATAGACTTGTTTGGGTTCTTACGTGCTAGGATGTCGATTTCATGAGTTTTTAGTTTAGAATAAAGTACATCTAATGTAAGAGAACTCATGACAGTTGATTCACGAATGGATGTTACTTTCATCTCCCAAACTGACATGTCTAATGCACTAAGAAGTTGTCTAGCATTCTCAGCATCAGAAAAATTAACATTGACACTACGTAAGTTGCTGAGAATTTTATTGAAACGAGCAAAGAGGTCATCGATAGACTCACCTGGTTGCATCTCAAAACGCATATACTCCTTTTTGAACATATCTTGTTTTACCTCCTTGATTGTGTTGGAGCCTTCATGATAATCACAGAGAGCTCTCGAAACATCGTATGCTGACCGGAGGTGTGCGACACGATCAAAGTCGCTCTGAGTGAGTCCTTGGATGATCAAGTTTCGGGCTTTGTTGTTGTTGTCGACGTCCCGGAGGTTCATAGCCGTAACTTGATCGTTAGGCGGGACTTCATAAGGTTTGTATACCTTTTCCCATATTGCGAAGCCTTGCGCCTGGATGAAGGCCTCCATGCGTGCCTTCCAAACCTGGAAATCAATGCCAGAAAACACACAAGGTTTGGCGGAGTGCTTCTCCATGATGATTAGTCAAAAACACGTGCAAATCTCAAAGATTAGAGCACCATGGCAAAGAATACTAAGTGTAGGATCGAAGAGCACGTGAAAAGCTACCAGAGGGGGGGGTGAATGGTAGATTAAAAAATCTTACGCAGCGGAAACAATAAAACCCTAATCCCTTCGGTAGAAAAACGATCTGTTAAAGAAATCATGTATAAGACTAATCTAAACGTGTTTCACCATGACAAAAGTGATATATATCATAGAGAATCAAATTACGAAGACAACACAAAAAGAATTACTCAAAACCGTCGAGAACAACTCAAGTTATGATCAAAAGATCAAACACTGGTCAATCTGACCTACCCGAGAAAAACAGTTTCTGGAGTGCTGCAAAGAAACTCGTGTAGATCAAAAACCACAAATCCAATGACCGTGAAATTTTGACAGATGATAGACAATCAAGTTGTGAAGACAACCCAAAATGAATCACGTCAATTGGATCAGTAAAACTCGAGTTATGATAAAACCACGACGAAAGGTAGTGCTGTCCAGAAACTCGACGAGTAAAACTTGTCTGGAACAAGTCGGACGAACAAGGCACAAAAGTTCCTTCAAACTATGAATTTTATTCAATAGAACACAAGAGGAACAGCCCCAAATTCGTCTACCACGAGCTTTGGCCTTCCCTTGCTTATATAACCAGCCCTTAGGCCATCCCAATCTCAACTAGGACTCCAATCCTAATCTGATCACAATCGGAACTTACCATAACTGCTCAAGATTCTTCTATACGCAGATAGAAGCAATCTTAAGACTTCCAAACACCTTAGGAACGTATCCCACATTCCTAAACAACTCAATTTCGTGATACACACGAAATCCTAACATAACCAACTCGATACTTCCCATACCGAGCCATAACCGACTCTGCCGCAGCCAAAGTCTTCAACCGATACGATCCGATCCTTCCGATCAGATCTTCCTTCCATAATCCGTCTCTAGAAGCATATTGCCACGTCATGCACCTCATGCATACGTGCGAACACCTTCCTTCGACCTTCATATGCACTGCCCTTGAATCAATCATCCTGCGCGACCTCCCGACCCGCTCAACCACAGTTCCTCCCGAACTTGGTTGTTGGAACCTCATCTCCTCCTGAGACTAGTCCAATGGATCCTGTCACCAGCCATGACTTGAACTCAAGCAACACCTGCACATGAACAAACAAACAATCTATACGAGCCCAAGTCCTCGACTTGACTCACGTTAGTTCCGAACACAACACCTTACGTGAGAACCTCACATAAGCATGTTGCAAAGCATAGCAAAACGATATCAGCCGTATCATCCAAAACACACCAAAAACTTAGCAAATGAATACTAAGCAATCTTTCCTAACAAGTAAAGCAAGTATGAAACATTGCAAATGAAAAGCAGAAGCACTTCGGTCAAGTTCCGGACCTTGCCAGAGCAACCCGGAGCTTGAGCCGGAGCTACCAAGAACTCGTAGAACCTAGCGCCGGAGCTTACCAAAACTAGTAGATCCTGGATCCGGAGCTTACCAAAACTAGTAGATCCTAGACCCGGAGCTTACCAAAACTAGTCGATCCTGGATCCGGAGCTTATCAAAACTAGTGGGTCCTGGATCCGGAGCTTATCAAAACTAGTCGGAACTAGTCAACCCAAAACCGGAGCTAGACAAAGTACGTCGGAGCTTAGCAAAAGCATGCTGGGGCTATCAAGTATATGCCGGAGCTATCAAAGACATGCCGGAGCTAACAAAGACATGCCGGAGCTAACAAGGACATGTCGGAGCTAAAGATAAAGCTCACCGGAGCTAACCAAAGCTGGTCGGACCTTACCAAGAAGTCGGACCTAGCATCAAACGTAACCGGAGCTACCCAAAGCAAGCCGGACCTGTCGTCGGACCTTGCTGTAGCTCGGAGCTAGAGTCGGACCTTGATAAAAAGGTGTTTTGGTGATATTAAAAAACTTTTATCAACAAAGCCAAGTGTATTCACTACAAGCCAATGTATTCAGCACACATAGGTCTTACACTAAGAAACCTATCCATCAATATAAAGCAACAAATCATTTCAAGTTGGAAGCAGAAACAGTGTGATCAAGCACCGGACCTTGCCAAAGCTACCCGGACCTTGAACTAGAGCTTACCAAAGCTAGCAGAACCTCGAGTCGGACCTTGATGATAAAGGTGTTTTGGTACTATTCAATACTTTTATCGCCATAGCCAATGTACTCAGCACACATAGGTCTCACAATCTCCCCTTGATGAATGCATTGGCAACACCACTTAAGATCCGAACATTTGCTTATTCACATTAAAAGTTTTGAAAACACTTTCTCCCACTTTGTAAAACAAAAATAAAATGATAAAAAGAAATTCTCCCCCAGAGAAGAATGGTGACAAAAACAATTGTGAATATTTGCAATGTGTAATAAATCCCCCCCCCCCTGCATACTTATCTTTAAAAATTCACATATTTATCTCTCCCCCTTTGACAATGTATTCAGCAAGGTTTATAAGACAAATTTTAGTTGTTATGAGCATATTATAACATATACATATAAAACAAAGCTCATCCGAGTCATACTATCAAGTAACTTATACTATCACATCAATGAAATACATAAAGTAGTGTAAGCCATGCTAGAGATCTAATGTAATTTTTAGTTTAAGAAAGTCATGATCTCACAAACTTAACTATTTCAAAACCTGAAAGCATGACACTTGTTGCTGCATTTTATTATTTTTCAAAGCACAAATTATGATCATATGATACTTGCAAGAGATTATATGCGCATCTTCCTTATTCTAACCAACCAAGCCAAGCCTATGTCATTTGACAATCAGAAGCTTAAGGACATGGTTTTAGTCATACACAACTTCTTCCAAGTTCATATCTAAGTGCAATGATAAGCCATCTCAAAAGAAGAAGTGCGATGCATGCATATTCTCTTGATCTTTTCTCAATTTATATTTGTTCATAGAAACTCAACATGTGAGTTCATTACATGATTAATTCTTTATGATTAAAAGCACTTGTGAGCATGCAACAAGTTCAAAACAGCAAGAAAGTTCGACCATGACCAGATTTAGTGTAAGTAATTATTCCAATTACTAGACATGGCAAAAACTATAAAATGTATAACACGAGTAATGTAGTAAGAACTTTCAGCATGTAAAGGAATCACAAAGTCATATATGTATGAAATACTATGCTCATATTATTTTTATTTCAGATTCGCAGATAGACTTCTCAAGTTTCAAAACTCCCCCTCAACGTAAGCCATGAGGATGCATAACCCCTATTTCGCTACGAATAAAACAAAAACGAGTGAAATCCAAAGGTTTTGTAAAAATGTCAGCCAATTATTGTTCGGTATCTACATGGTGAAGTACAATGTTTCCTCTTTCAACATTATCACGGAGAAAGTGATACCTAATGTCAATGTGCCTAGTTCTATAATGTTGAATGGGGTTTTTAACAATGAAAATGGCACTAGTGTTATAACAAAACAGTGGAACAATATCTAGATCAACCCCCTAGTCCTTAAGTGTTTGAACAATCCAAAGAATTTGTGAGCAAGCAGTAGCAGCAGCTACATATTCAGATTCGGCTGTGGATTGTGCAACTGAGTTTTGTTTTCTAGAGGACCAAGCAACTAGTAAATTACCAAGAAAATGACAAGCACTAGAAGTACTTTTCCTATCAATCCTACAACCTCCAAAATCAGCATCGGAAAAAGATTTGAAAGTAACGGTTGAGGAAGAAGGAAGAAAAATGCCAAATTCTTGAGTTCCATGTAAGTACCTAAGAATCCTTTTGAGGGCTTGATGATGTGAAGCACGTGGGAGGCTTGAAACCATGCACAAAGACATACACTGAATTGTATGTCTGGTCTTGTTGCCGTGAGGTACAAAAGTGATCCGATCATGCTTCTATATTCTTTTTTATCCACAGGTTAACCATCTTCATGAAGTTCAAGTGTTGTTGCTGTTCCCATTGGTGTCCAAAGAGGCTTGCTTTTGTCCATGTTGAAGCGCCTTAGGAGGTCTTTTTTATACTTTGTTTGATGCACAAAGGTACCCTCCTTGGTTTGCTTAATTTGCAGCCCCAAAAAGTACCTGAGTTCTCCCATCATACTCATCTCAAATTATGAACTCATCATAGCTGAAAACTTGGACACAAGATCATGAGAAGCACAACCAAAGATAATATCATCCACATACACTTGAATGAATATGAGTCATTGCCATGCTTAAGCACAAAAAGAGTTTTATCAACCTTGACCATGGTAAACCCCTTTTCAAGTAAGACTGTTTTTAACCTATCATATCATGCTCTATGGGCTTGTTTGAGACCGTACAAGGCTTTGGACAGTTTGTAAACATAATTAGGAAAATCTAGATTTTAAAAACCCAGTGGTTGTTTGACATAAACCTCATCATCTATGTAGCTATTAAGAAAAGCACTTTTAACATCCATTTGATATAGCTTAAAACTCTTAGATGCAGCAAAAGCTAACAAAATTCTTATGGCTTCTAATCTAGCAACAGGAGCAAAAGTTTCATCAAAATCTAGACCTTCAACTTGAGTGAAACCTTGAGCAACCAACCTAGCCTTATTCCTAACTGCAACCCCATCCTCACTCTGTTTATTTTTAAACAACCATTTAGTTCCAATTAAAGTGTGACCTTGAGGTAGAGGTACAAGTTTCCAAACATTACTTCCATCAAAATTTTCTAACTCTTCTTGCATGGCAATAATCCAAGATTCATTAGTGAGTGCGTGTGATATATCTTTGGGTTCAAATTTATCAAGATTACCATGTTTCTTAACAAAGCATTTGCAACCAAAGACCCTAAAGTGTGTAACACTAGGCCTATGTCCAAACCGGAGCTCATATGGTGTTTCACCTAGCTTAGCGCGCAAGAAATCATGATTTGAGACATAACAAGCAGTTGCAATCGCATCAACCCAAAATTTCCTAGGAGTTTGATATTCATCAAACATAGTCCTAGCCATCTCAACTAGGGTTCTGCTCTTTCTTTCTACAACACTGTTTTGTTGAGGTACATATGGTGAAGAAAATTGATGATCTATTCCATTTTCAGCACAAAAGTGATCAAAGGATTGATTTTTAAATTTGGTTCCGTTATCACTTCTAATTGCTTTTAAAGATCCTGGGTGATCAATTGATAATCTAAGAAATAAAGTTCTAAAGTGACTAAAAGCTTCATTCTTAGATGCCATAAAGTAAACTCAAGAGTATCTAGAATAATCATCAACAATCACAAGAACATACCATTTACCTCCGAAGGATTGAGCGCGTGAAGGTCATACGGTGTCAAGGTGCAAAAGTTGACCCAGTTCAGTTGTCATGATCATTATGAGAGGAGTATGTGAACCTGTAACCATCTTAACATGTCTACAAGAAGACCACAAAATTTCTTTGTCCCCTTTAAACTTAGGCAACCCACGTATGCGATCAAGAGCACTAACACGCGTTAGATGATGAAAGCCTACATGACCAAGTCTATGATGCCAAAAATATAAGTCATTTGAATCATTAGCAACTAGACACCTATGCTTAGAAGAAGACATATCAAAATTGGCTTTAAAAATTCTTCCAAACCGAGACATGTTAAAAATAAGCTCACTATTTGAATTTACAACTTCGCAGCAATTTTTAGTGAAAATAATTTCCAGATTTTCATCTAGCACTTGTGAAACAGAAAGCAAATTGTATTTCAAATTTTTAACAAGTGCCACATCCTTCAAAGTGTAGTGATCATTTACTCTAACCGACCCTTAGCAATTATAGGAGTTGAAGAATTATCGTCAAAAGTAACATTCTCTACACGTGACACAAAAGAGAGGGAGGAGAACCATTCTTTGTTACCGGTCATGTGGCGTGAGCAACCTGAATCCACAATCCAAATGTTCTCCTTCCTCAAGTGTGTAACCTACATAGACGAACAACACGTCGATGACTCAATATTGGGGTTAGTCAAAAGGCATTTAGGAATCCAGTACTGAGTCACACGACGTCCAACAGGAATAGCACGCGAAAGTTGAGATAAAACAACAGGTTTGAGCCAAAGCCTGAGGATGTTTGTAACCAACTACTGTCCTACGAGATGTTACATGTGTAGCATAAAAAACAGTAGGTTTAGGAGCAACCTTTGCATGTTTTCGACTCATTACAGCAGATTGCATGTTCCTATCATTTGGTTTAGCAAGTGCAGCAAATTTTGCATGAAAGTTATGAGATCTAGCAATCATTCATTCCTTTTTCTGTTGTTTAGCTAGTCTACAATAAAAATCTATGACATGACCATATCTACTACAGTAGGTACAATGAAATTTAACTTTGTGCTCATGTCTAGATGAGCAAGCAACATTTTATTTGAAACCGAATGAGACAACACTGCTGCAGATTTGAAAACCACTTCTTTTTGTTTAGGAACTATTTAAATCAAACCACTTCCTAATGACTTTACGATTTTAGGTGGATGTGCCTTAGTACGAGCATGAGAATCAAAAGCTAAACCAGTTTTATCATTGCAAGACTTGAAAGAATTCAGCAGCAAGTTTAGGTTCTTATTCCCATTACAAAACCGATCTAATGTCCTCTGCATGTCATCAAGTTTATTGGACAGATCAAGGCAATTTTCACATGAAGTTTTTCCTTTTAATGTGCAATTGGAACAATATTTAACTTCATGAGAACGTAAAGCATTGTTCAATATTGAAATTTCATTCATAGCATTTTATAGTTTCTTATCAAGATCATCACAAGTAGAAAGATGCAAATCAATTGTAGAACAGCTAGCATCTTTCAAGTTTTATCATTAAGTGCAGCAAGCTCTCTGTTTTTATCAATTTCTAACTCAAGTTTATCAAGTGTGGAGGTGTGCGCACTTCTTAATGAGGGCAATTATTCATATATTAAATCACATGAGGAACAAGAGAATCAAGGATTTCAAATGATTAATTTCAGATTCTAGTGACTCAATTTTAACAACATTGTCCCTAAGCTTTTTGTCCTTTTTTTTAACTATAACGGTGGCACGAGAAATAGCATCACACATTTCTTCGCAAGTAGGACATACCTCTTCATTATTGCTGTTGTGTTCAGCCTCCTCCATACTTGATCTTGACTTGCCGGCCATGAAGCACAAGTTTGCCAAATCATCTTCATCTTTGTCACTTCGAATATCCACATCGCTTGAGCCATGTTCTTGAAGGGCGGAGATAAAACTTCTCACCAAGTGACGTCCTGTAAAACCCTTCTTTTTCTTCATATCTTTTGCAGAGGAGTGTTTCGTCCTTGTTTGCTTTTCATCCCTGGAAGTAGGACCTTAAAGGTTAGGGCAATATGAACGAAAACGTCATGTCTTACCACATTCGAAACATCGTTGAGGTCCAAAGCTTCCTCTCCTTCTAGTTCTCACATTTTGCAATGCTTTTGAGAACATAATAGAGAGAAGAACTATCTCCTCTGGAAACTTTTCAATGTGTTCAAGGGTTAGAGAGGACAACAAAGAAAGTGTACCACAAGATGAAGATTGACCAGAACTAGGCATGTCACGTTGAGAAACAAAAGCAATAGACTTGTTGGGGTTCTTACTTGATATTATGTCAATTTCGTGAGTTTTTAACTTGGAATATAGCACATCTAAAGTAAGTGTACTCATGACAATAGATTCACGAATAGATGTGACTTTCATCTCCCAAATTGACATATCTAATGCACTTAATAATTGCCTAGCATTTTCAGCATATGAAAATTAAACATTGACACTACGCAAGTTGCTGAAAATTTTATTAAAGCGAGCAAAAAGGTCATCAATAGACTCACCGGGTTGCATCTCAAAGCGCATGTATTCTTTCTTGAACATGCCTTGCCTCACCTCCTTGATTGTGTTGGATCCTTTGTGGTAGTCACAAAGTGCTTTCCACACATCGTATGCAGATCAGAGGTGTCCAACACGGTCGAAATAGTTTTGAGTTAATCCTTGTATGATCAAGTTCCGAGCCTTGTTGTTGTTGATGACATCTTTCAGATTTGTAGACGTAACTTGATCGTTTGACGACACTTCGTAAGGCTTGTATACCCTCTCCCATATTGCGAAGCCTTAAGCCTAAATAAAAGCTTTCATATGTGCCTTCCAAACCCGAAAATCAATACCACTAAAGATAGAAGGTTTTGCGGAGTATTTTTCCATGATGATTAGTCAAAACACATGCAAATCACAAAGATTGGAGAACTGTGGCTCTGATACCAATTGTAGGATCGAAGAGCACGTGAAAAGCTACAAGAGAGGGGTGAATGGTAGATTTTAAACTTTTTCAGTGGAAGCAACGAAAACCCCTCTGCAGAAAAAAGATCTGTTAAAGAAATCATGTGTGAGACTAATCTAAATGTGTTTCACCATGACAAAAGTGATATGTATTAGAAAGAATCAAGTCACGAAGACAACACAACAAGAATCACGAAAATCCGTCGAGAGATCAAGTTACGATCAAAAGATCAAACAAATGTCAATCTGTTCTACCCGAGGGAAAACAGTTTTGGAGCACTGCAAAGAAACTCGTGTAGATCAGAAACCACAAATACAATGACGTGAAATTTCGACAGATGATATAAAATCAATTTTTGAAGACAACCCAAAAGGAATCACGTCAATTGGATCTGTAAAACTCGAGTTATAATAAAACCACCAAAGAAAGGTAGTGCTACGCAGAAAACTCGACGAGAAAAACTTGTCTGGAACAAGTTGGACGAACAAGGCACAAAAGTTCCTTTAAACTATGAATTTTCTTCAATACAAAACAAGAGGAACAGCTCCAAAGTCGTGCACCACGAGCTCTGGCCTCCCTTGCTTATATGACCAGCCCTTAGGCCAACCCAATCTCAACTAAGACTCTAATCCTACTCAAATCACGAATCGAAACTTTCCATAACTTCTTAGGACTCTTCTATACAAAGATAGAAGCAATATTAAGACTTAGAAACACATTAGGAACGTATAAAACAACCCAAATTCGTGACCCACACGAAATCCTATCATAACCAACTCAAATCTTTTTATATTTGAGTCAAACTCGACTCAGCCACAGCCTGAGTCCATAACCTAGTCGCTTGGACCTTTCCGACCAATTTTTACGTCCACATCTCTTCATCACGCCTCCAAACCATGTAGACACGTCCATGCACTCCTTGCATACGTGCAAACATCTTTCAATGATGTTCACGATACCTTCATATGAATTGTTCTTGATTCAAACATGTTGCGCGACCTCCCGATCAACTCAACCACAATTCCTCCTGAACATGGTTGTTGAACCTCATCTTATCCCTAAGACTAGTTCAATGGATCACGTCACCAGCCATATCTTGAACTCAAGCAACACCTGCACATGAACAAACAACCAATACATCCGAGCACAAGTCCGCGACTTGATTCAAATTAGTTCCGAACACAACACCTTACGTGAGCACCTCACATAAGCATGTTGCAAAACCACAATAAAATGATATCATCTTTAACCACCAAAACACACCAAAAACTTAGTAAAAGAATACTAAGCAACCTATCCATCAATGTAAAGCAAGTACGAATCATTGCAAGTTAAAAGCAGAAACAGTGTGATCAAACACCAGACCTTGCCAAAGCTAGCCGGACCTTGAACCGGAGCTTACCAAAGCTAGAAGGACCTAGAGTCAGACCTTGATGATAAAGGTGTTTTGGTAGTATTCAAAACTTTTATCGCCGTAGCCAATGTATTCAGCACACATAGGTCTCACACCGCCATCAGCGGAACCAATTTGCTCAACTAGCTATGAACTCCGCCCTGACTTTATATCCATGGTTCGGGAACAATCCTTCTCAGGAAAGGCATGACACAAGAAACTCTCAAATGGAAGTTGTTTCCTTTTTCTATCAAGGAAAAAGAGAAGCAATGGTACACCCATAATGTTGGGAAAACAAATAGTGATGAGAGAGAATTGCAAGACAAAATTGTCTCGCTTTCATTCCAATATCCCGAATTGATTTCCTTATGAATGGAAGTACTAGGATTCCAACAGATTGAGAAGGAATCAATAGGTGCAGCTTGGGATAGGTTTTCGCTTTTGCGAAATTTCAGCCTAGATTTGTTAGCCCCTGATCCGTTGTTATCGCAACATTTTTTTATGGGACTTAACAAAGAGTCTACCGTATACCTCTACATTATGGCTGAAGGTTCTTTCCTCCATAAGACGCAAGAAGAAGGGAAGGAACTTCTAAATCGAATTCTAGAAAATGCTTCCTTCATTATGGGTCTAAATGAACCCCCCCCCCCCCCCCCCCGGAGGAAGCCACGTCGAGCATCGAGGACACTCCTATAGCCAGGGAAGAGCCAAAAGCATGCTCATCACCTGACTTGCCTATAGAATCCTCTCCCGAACCTAAACAATTGAAGGATGAAGAAATTCAACCTTTGGAATTCCCAGTCTACTTCAAGGAAGAGATTTTTGAAGATTATGTAAATACCTCAAAGTAATGTTACCATAGGAAGCCATCGTTGCATCCAACTCCACCTAACCCGCCTGATGCAGTATTCCTCCAAGAGACGGTCAAGGAGTTGACCTCTATTTTGAGTTCGGAATGGACAACAAAGGTTGAGAGCTCAACCGAAATCCTTCGAATCACCTCACTCTTGGATACCATTCTATGTCACAGTAATGGAGCAAAAATGCGAGTCATGTATAATCCCTATGTTGGAGCTAATATCATTTATTATACTTGTGTTCTTGCCATTTTGGGTGATGTGTCAGTGGCAACAACACAAAAATCCTTCCGAGATACATTTGAAAATATTCTTGAAGGATATGGGATTTTACAACATGTGTTGGTAAGACACAAAAATGTTGAGGTTTTCCTTGATTTTCATGTGTTCGAAGTCTGATACTTCGACATTATGATTTGGGTACCCATTGAGAAATTTCTCATGGAAATCCCCTCTCAAGAGAAGAAGATTTCTATTCCCATTTTGCATTCAAAGAACACATCTGCAGAACCACCCCTCCAAGATGGGCCAATTGAGGAGGTTAGGACTCTTAAATACTTGGAACCTCGTGAAGTAGAAGGAGAAGAAGATTTCATCCAAGAAGAGGATGAACTTCAAGAGACATTTGAACTTCCAAAGGAAGAACCCACACCCAAACCTCCTATTGAGCTAAAATCTCGCCTTCGGGCCTGCGCTATGCTTTTCTAAATGGATATTTGGAAGCCCCTGTCAACATAAGTGACAAGCTTTCAGATGAGGAAACACTCAAACTCATTGCCATGTTAGAAAAGCATAGGACTGTTTTTGGCTACTCACTCAATACGTCAAGGGCATCAGCCCTGCTCTTTGCACCCATCACATTCCCATTGACCCCGAGAGTACACCCTCACAAGAGCCTCAACGGCGGTTGAATAATGCAATGCGTGAGGTTGTCAAGAAGGAGGTATTGAAACAACTTCATGTCGGGATTAATTATCTTGTGCCTCATAGTGTGTGGGTCAGTCTAGGCCAAGTAGTGCCAAAGAATGGAGGAATGACGGTCGTTCAAAATGAGAAGAATGAATTAATCCGTCAGCAAACCTTCACGAAATGGAGAATGTGAACAGACTACCAAAAACTCAACAAGTCAACTAGGAAGGATCATTTCCATTGCCCTTTATTGATGAGATGTTGGAACAGTTGCCAAAACATTCTTCTTTTGTTTCCTTGATGGATATTTGGGTTGTCATAAAATTTCCAACCATCTCGACGATCAAAGTAAGACAACATTCACATGTCTATATGGAACATACGCCGACCGATTTATGTCTTTTGGACTGTGTAATGCACCCACCTCTTTTCAAAGGTGCATGATGTCTATCTTTTCATGAATTGTGGCTCCAAACCAACTGAACTCATGTATAAATAACCTCCCTCACTCCCTCACTTCACACACCACAAGTTTTAGAATAGTACTCCACTCATAAGGTTTAGAGCTGCCCAAGTGACCAGCCAAGTAGAAGGAGAGTGAGGAGGAGATAGGAGGAGGAGGCTTGCACTTGTCAAGTCCCACTTCCACACTTGTACCTTTATGGTAGTTCTGCCAGAATCGAGTAAGAAACATTCATGAATCCAATACAAGTTTTATTCAATTCCATAGTAGTTTGCTTTGTGGCTGCTTGTAGGTTCACTACTTCAACTCATTAGAGGCTCTAGTGGTAGCCTTGCATTCAAAACTATTAGAGTTGTGAATTAAAACTTAAGTGCAGTGCTTAGGTTAAAATTCATCAGTTGATATCTCGTAGACCAACGGATTGAAGAGGTAGGCAGTAGGTGGTGACAACCCAATCTGTCCTTAGTAATCCTCCATGTTCGGCAACACCACAGGATCGTAGCGAGAATCGTCTTGGTTTTGCTAAGGGTAAATCCGTGCCCGAAGCAAGTATCTGCCGAAGGCTGCTGTGCTTAGAATCAAACCATTGAATTCCTCTCAAATACTTACCTACCAAACGAAATGTTTTTCCTTGGGAGAATAAGCTAGAAGATCTCACATGCGTTCCTTGGATTTCATACCCTTGGGAATACTCTTTAAGGGGAAGTGCTACGGCGGTTTGTCCGTGCGTTTGCGGATTTCTATGTGTGATGTACCAGTCGTCAACACACGTTGAACATGAGTTCCACTTGTCATTGGATAATTTATGCATGTAGGTGATTATAAATATTTGAGGTGAATGGACATCCATGTGGTGAAAAAGCACACTTCTGACCAATCAGATGCTACTATGTGGCCTCCTAATGATCCAATGGCCCACTTGCAGGAAGGTACATGCACGTTTTCAACAAGATTCATCTAAAAGCATGTCAAGGGGCCCACATATTGGTGACCTTGGGGTGGAACTCTGTGAAAGGAGCCAAGACCAGGTCGACCGACCGAGGGAGGAGTCTATGAAGTTCCAAGTCCATTTTAGGAAAGGAATAGATCATGTATATTTTTTATTATTTGTGACTTTATCCTTATTAATGATATTAGTCTTCCCATATACTTGTGTTTGGATAAAGTTTTTCTTGTTTTATTCTAGATTCCATATACGCGGTATGAGTAAATGTTGTTATGATATTGTAGTATTATTATGCTATCATTATTATCATACACATCCACTATAGTCTCATTAGTGTATGGTATGATCATGCTTGTGTTGTGTAGTTAGGGTTCACATTATGACAAGAGTTTGGTGTTCGCAAGATTGCTCTAGATTGTATGTTCCTAGTACACCTAAGGTAGTACTTAGTCATCCAAACGTGGTGTTTGGATAGTCTAGGTAGCATTGATTATCTTGTAGTCCACACATTGTAAAGGTAGGCGGTAGATAGTAATAGTCTTATCCATCCATTGTGATTCTCCAAGATCGACTATGGCATAGGCTCTTGGCAGGAGTCGCGTGGCAGACCAGGGATAAGTCTGTGCCAAGCCTGTCGTAATGATAACTCCTCGGTATCCTATATATAGCATGTGTGTATGTATGCTAGTAGGCAATGCATCTGTAGATGAAAAGCACATAGGAATAATTTCCTCTCTAGACTAACTCCAACTAGGTTTAGGTAATCTTATTAGAGTAGATGTTATATGTGTCATACTACATCATATTATCAACTTACCCCTTTCATGATAATTGTTAGTATCCCATACCTTGATCATAAGAATAAGTATACATTTACATCACCACGTTCCTTTGATATAAAAAAATATGATATCTAGAATACTTCTAGTTGAAATGCTACAACTATATTATCCATGCGCTTTCGGATTACCCTGTATTGACCATAGGGTACTGTCGAAGTGTTTCTATGAGACTTCCCCCCGACTTGCTTTGAGAGCATCCCACGAAGGTTCTTGACCGGCAGGGCTTAGTCCTCAGGCGAGGCTACGCATATTATAGATGGGTGAGATGGTGGTTTTACGTGGTTCGGATGCCGTAGTGTAATACACTACTCCACGGTGTGAGATGTATTGTCTGAGTGGTGAGATGCGTGTGTATTGTAACGTAGGCTACCCGGTCCATTTATAGTAAGGTCGAGCACCTTAAAAGTGGGGCCCGAGGCCCGACAGGTGACTCTGTGGCGATCTTATCCCAAAAGGGGTGAAGGTTCTCCGCTACGCTACCTCTGACTGTGGCTTGAAGTCTTGCCGTCTTGCCACCTCGGTCGCTTGTGGCCCATGCGTAGTCATTGATGTTGGCAGGGAATGTCCCATCCAACTGTCTTGTCGCTATAATCTACCAACTTGGCGAAGTTGGATAGGTCTACGATGTCTTCACTACGATGCGATTGGGCACAGCGGTACCTGATAGGAGGCATGTGCCGCGTTGTGTGCTAGAGGAGAGCGCGTATTTTCAATGCTTGATGTAGACAAGGCGCACCGCCCCTTAACTCCCGCAACTCACTGTTGATGGCTGTTATATACCAATTTCACCCGTCAATATATCTCAATTATGTGAAGGAATTATCATTTGTTGCACACATCACCTTTCTATTTAACTTATTTCCACTTGTCCTTGGAGAAATAGTGCATGCAACCATTTTATGCAGGAATTGAGGTAAAAAGAGGGGGAGCTATCCGATAAAATGGCATCCCAGCTAATCAAGCATCGACATGTGGAACCACATGGATCAAATGGATCACAAACAGAAGTATTGAGGCTATCCAACAGTGTATAACCTATATTAGTAAGGGAGACCCACCTGTCAGGGACCTGGAGAAAATACAGCCCCAACGAAGCCTTGACAAGGTCGTCCGACCCCCCTAGTCGGCCGACTTGGTCTTGGCACCAAACTCGGTCAATCGACACGTGTTGGCTCCTCTTGGCTTCCTAAAGATGATTATGACTGATTCAAGCGCTTTGGTGGCGGGAACCTACACTTATCCGCCTATAAATAGGACCCCCTACCCTCACTTCACACACACACACACACACACACACACACCACATTAGTATTCATTCTATGGTATCCACTACTCTCCATAGGTTTATAGGAGTTTAGGCTGTAGAGAGGAGAGCCTCTAGTCCATAGTCCAAGTTAGGAAGGAGTAGAAGGAGTCTCTCTCTTCCCAATTCCAAATTGGGAATGGTATGACTCTCATATTCCTATTTGTACTTGTGACTTTGTTCTTAATAAATATATTATCTTTAGTCTTCTTTTATTCATATACTCGGATGAAGCATTGCTTGTTTGATTGTGGATTCCATGTATGTGGTAGAAATAGTCTTTACGATCATGCCTTATTATACTATCATCATAAACACTGTAAACCCCCACTACAGTCTAATGAGTTATGATATGATCATGTTAATATGAATAACTTATACTATGTCTCAACGTTGGTTCAACGATGTTTAGGTTAGTCATTGCCTTAGGATGCCTAGTGCCATGGCTCCTAAGGTATTTACTTAATATGCTAGCATGGTGCTAGGATAGTTATGTAGCGTTGGATGTCTCGTAGACCCATGGATTGAAGAGGTAGGCAGTAGGTGGTGACAGCCCTATCTGTCCATGTAATCCACCACTTTCAGCTATGCCACATGATCTTTGCGGAAGTGGTTCTAGTATTGCTAGGGGTAAACCCGTGCTCGATGTGTTGAACAACTTAGCATAAGAATTCACCATTGACATGTTCATTAGTGTCTAACTTCGGCTATGTATATGTATACTAGAAGCATTGTAGGAGTAACTCCCTTACTCTTAGCCTAATTAATCTTTCACCCATTTATCCACCTTAGAATAGGATGCTCTTGAGTGTGTCACACTACTGTAAAAGCCGAAATTTTCATAGTGCAAAGTTCAGTTAGATGTACTAAAATTTTTAGGTGTGAAAAGGAAATAAATAGGAACTGGAAGATCAAATACTTTCAAACCCTAATGGAGGGAATTCGAAATTCAAAAAAGGCTCACGTTCAAATGATACAAAAATAGAAATTTGAGTCACCAATAATTTCTAAATATTCCAAATAGTACCTCTGCAAAAATTCAGAATTTTTGAAGATGGTTTGCTATTTAATTTAATAGATACATTGAATTCCGCTCAAATTCAAATACAAGTTTGAATTCGAATGAGACTTGGTCAAATCAATAATATTAATTCAGAATCAAACTCTCCATAATTAATTTGTACTTCCCACAAATAGCTAGAAATTTTGGTAAAATTAGGTGAGTGAATTGACTGTCCAGAGGTGAAGATGAGAATGAAAATAGTGGGACCCACCTGCCATAGGCTCGCTTCCTCCTCTGTTTCTCAGCTTAAACCTTACAACATGCAAATGACACCAAGCTAGCTGCTTGCCTGCTTCATAATTTGAGTCCAGCTGCAACCCAAAAGATCTCCCTGTCTATATCCTCCTCCAAACATCAGAGCCAAGCATCTTGCCCCTGCTTCACTTCCTTCAAACAGAAGCTTACTCCCTGCTATGTTCCTTCACCTCTGACTCAAATCGATCGAGAACAACCAGTTTTCATCCCTGTTCTTTGTCCCTTCTGCCTCACGAATCTCTTGCGTGACTGTATGATCTGTTTATTGCCCAGCCGAAGCCTCCCCTATGCCAACTGAAGTTAAACAGTTGCCGCCATTGGAGCTACCCTCCTTGCCGCTCTCCGCTCCACCGTTGAGCAGACACTACAAGCCTTTTCGTGGCTTGATCCTTGAAGCAAAAAGGTGCGCCCATACGTCTACTAGGTTCTGGTAAAATCTGAGCTCAGGCCATGCCTCCTAGCCCCTGTATTTCCAGTTCTTCCGACGAACTTCGTGGGTGAACTGAGCTAGGTCTCGTTCCAAATTCGTTTTCCATGTAAAGGCATGGATCATGCTAGTTAGATTTTATCCTGACCTTATCCTGGCGCACCACCTCGACGAAAAACCGTAGAATTTCATCGAGGAACGATGCCGGAATCGTTGATTTCCCAGCCACCGGTATGAGCTCCCCACCTTGCCGGCAAACTCGTGTTTCCCAAACTTTTCACCGGTTTTGGCACCCCCTATCTTGATCCTTAGCTTTTTATGAACATTTCGGTGCAATCTCCGTGCGAAATAGAGCAACGTAGGGCCCGATCGACATGGCTGGAACTCTAGGTTTCGCCGCCGCCGTGGGAGGCCCCTCTCCGGCCATCTATCGCTGGCGACACCTATTCCATCATGTTGCCCGTCAAATTTTAGGTTGGGGCGGCGTGTCTGGAAGGCCGAGCTGCCCTAGGGCGATCTGCGGCGTGCTGCCGCCGGCTAGCGCCGTCGTGCGCTGCCACTGCGCCTGTTGGCGCAAGGTAGGAGACGAACCCTGTGGGGCCCAGCTGTCAGTGGGTTAGCGTGTCGCCTGGATCTGTTGTGGCACCAGGATCCGATGTGCCCATATCCAACATGTCTATTACCTTGTGTGGCCCCCGTCCCATTTGTTAATTTTAAAAACAGTGATGCCAAATCTTTTTTCCGATTTTCCGATTCTAATAAAATTCCAGATTCCATCCCATCTTAGAAATTCAATATCTCCTAGGATTCTTATCCAAGAATTCCCAAATAAATTTTTTAGAACTGGGATGATCTCTAGTTTCATGTGGTACACATGGATATGTATGAAAATCCGTAATTTATCCTCGATAATTCCATAAAGCAAAGTGCTATTGGAAATAATTACTAGTTCTACATTCATTCAAAAATTCTCAAACTTGGCCAGGTAATTCTATATAATTCCCTTGAGTCCCAGTAAATGTTTCAGGTCCATTTGAGTTGATTTTCGTAGCCAAATTCTATTTCCAATCTGTACGTACCTGAAAATTCCAAAATGTCCAAAAACTTTTTAGCAAATTGTCCAAATTTATAAATTCAATATCTCACAGTAGAATGCTTAGAAAATTATGAAACCAATTTTATTAGATCTATCTTGACTTATTTTAAACAGAAAACCAAGTCTTGGCCATGTCAAAGCTACAGATTTTTCTCAAAATTCTGGTAATTGTTTAGGTTCATTGAATTTTTCACAATAGAGACTTCCAAGAATTGATCCCAATTTTGGCCAGAAACTCACTCATAGTACCTAGTATCCTATGTGAAATTTCCAGAACAAGTGGGCTTAATTTCATATATTTAACTTTCTTTCCTTTGAGCTATATCATAATATCGATATGGATTCACTTGCATTATTCTTTGCATATCGATTAGTTACCAAGCTCGAGAGGACCCCGGAGCCACTTGAGGTCATCGCTATGAAGATTAACTTTGATACCGTCTCGCAGCCAGGCAAGCCTCGATTTGCATTTAAGCGCTATTACAAAGTTTTGATTTGTATCATCTATGCCTAGGGTGAGTTATGTGCATTAGGGCTAAGGTGACTGAAAATCCACTTGCATGACCAGATTACCCCATGGAGTATTTGGTTAGTTGTTAAGTCATCATGTAGAATATGCTATGCTAAATTTGTATAGGATCCGGTAGAAGTCGAGTGTTGGAATCTACTCGCATGGCTAGGACTTTTTTCACACGGATTGGTTCAAGAAATGGAGTAGTAATCTAAATATGAGACCGGGCAGGGGCACAGGATGCAACAAGACGTGGTCTTGCGTGTGTAGCCTTGTCTGTGTCAGTTAAGGACCGATCCACATGCCGCCCTGTTTAGCAAGTTTGAACTGTACCGGAGTCATATTGGACATATGGGGTCCAGGAAATCGATGTACCTTGTGAAGCCTTTGTTGAGACTTTTTCTATTGCCTTAAGCTTTCGGCCGTTGCACAGTAGACGGAAACTCGCTCACGACATCTTCACAGTGGAGGGTGCACTGTAAGTGGGAATACTGTCCTAGACGATTAAATCGATTCAACTTGGGTGGGACATGGGAAAGGTTGTTGCGTACGACGTCCGTGTAGTGCACCTACGCCACTTCCAGTACGGGCGTACGTGTCGTGTATTCCGGGTATCTTTGATTCGAATCACCGTCCCTCGCGGATATGAGTACCACTTCTTCACTGAGTTATGACGTAGTAATTAGTTGCACTTGAGATGAGAATTAATTACTGCTGTTATGAACATTATATTATCATTCTATTGCTATGTTGTAGGTATTAGTATAGTGCTCACTAAATTTATTTCCACCTTGGGCATGCAGCATCGTGATGAAGCGTTTCTTGTTTGATTGTGTAGTTATGATGTTTCCCCGCACAAGGTTTAAGATGCTGCTAATAAATCTGAAAATAAGGACCCACATTTAGGCGGGTCCATTATGCAAATCTGCCATCCTATGTTTACGTCCTTACCCTCATGTAATGTTTCATGTTTAGGTGGGGCGGTTAGGTCTCGTTGTGCCTTCGTGCTCACGGTTGCTTTATAAGTTGTTTTCCAGGTAATGACCTTTATGCTTATGATTATGGTTGTCTGATGAGACACGGAACTCTCCGAGCGATATACTCATGGGGAACCATGTCGCTGTTGTTTGATCTTCGTGGCTAGTGAGGAGCATCCGTGGGCTGGACGGCTTTTCTTTTGCTTATTAGACTTGAGTACGAGAGTTGTAATATTATCTTCCGTTGTAGTTTATTTTATGAAAAATGTTAGTAAACTGAAAAACTTTGTAAATTTCAGCAAGTGATTTATGTAATACGTGTTCCTTTACATGTGTGTTGTTGGGTGCCGCATCGCAAGACACCACCCAATGCAATTCATGGAAAGTGTGGACCCCGGTCCTCAAAACTACCTCCACATATCTATTACCCATCCTCAATAGAATCATACCTAGACCAATCTAACCTCTTCATTTGATGACTGCTTTACTTCCAATTGGCCTTCCTTCGGGAAAATATAAATGACACCCTTGGGAATACTCTTTAAGGGGAAATGCTATCTCGATAGTTTCCGTGTGCTTGCGGATTTTTATATGTGATGTAAGAAACATCAAAAAGCATTTTTTGTGCCATTGCCGAGGAAGGCAGCTGAAGTATTGCATGATTGAGTGAATATGATAGGACACTGGGTAGGATTTAGTAGGAAAACCCTTTTTGTTTTTGCATTTTATGTGAAAATAAGGTAGTGTATGTCTAGTTTCCGCTTGCCGGATAACTTTGTTGAAGATCCCGAATCCCTTCTAAGAGATCGACATTGTGTCATTACTCTGAAAAAGCTTTGTGCAGCAAAGCAAGCCAGTGTAACTACACCAACAACTGAAACTTCAATGGCCTAGAAGACCCTTCGTGAGTTTTCGGCTCCCTCTGCTAACAATGTGCCTGTAGGGCCCACTGTCAACACGGGAGACGTGATCTTTGAAATCAAGACTAGCCTGATCCCTATGGTGCAAGCCAACCCATTCTGTGGGAAGGCTAACGAGGATGCAAGTGCTTGTTGAAGTTTCTTAACGTCACATATCATCTCTAGTAAGAGATGAGGTCCGCAAGCGCATGGAGACTATCGTGTAGGATTTCACCGAAGAGTATTCCCAAGGGTATCATATTTATCCCAAAGGAAGGTAGTGAAGTAAAGTAAACACTACTCTTATGATCAAGCTATGGGCTACTAATCAATTATCAAGACAGGGGTAAGTTGATAACATGAGTAGTGTGACACACACCTAAGCAATCTATTCTAAAGGGGTAAATGGGTCCTAATGAAGATTAGACTAAGAGTTGGGGAGTTACTCCTACAATGCTTCTAATATACATATACATAGCCTAGGTTGGATACTAATGAGCATGTCACTGGTAAATACTTATGCTAAGTTGTTCAACATATCGGGCATGGGTTTACCCCTAGCAATACTAGGATGACTCCCGCCAAGAGCTGTGGCATAGCCGAACGTGGAGGTTTACAAAGGACAGATAGAACTGTCACCACCTACCGCCTACCTCTTCAATCAGTGGGTCTACGAGACATCCAACGCTACTTACTATCCTAGCACCATGCTAGCATACTAAGCAAATACCTTAAGAATCATGACATCCAAAAGCAATGACTAACCTGAACATCATTGAACCAATATTGAGACATTGCATAAGTTATTCAAATTAAAATGATCATATCATAACAAATTAGACTATAGTAGGGCTTGGTAGTGTTTATGATGATAGATTGAGAGTGATATGACATAATAATAAAGACTACTCCTACCACATACGTGGAATCCACAATCAAAAAAGAAACGCTTCACCAAGTATATGAATAAAAGAAGACTAAAGATAATATCTTTTTTATGCATAAAGTCACAAATATAAGAAAAGATACATGAGCCATACCTTTCTCAACTTGGACTTGGGACTAGAGGCTCTCATCTCTATAGCCTAACTCCACTAAGGATTAAGAGAACTAGTGTATACAATAGAATAATTCTCAAGTGTTGTGTGTTGAAGTAAGGAGTGAGGGGTCCTATTTATAGGTGGAGAAGGGTCGGTTCCCACCACCAAAAGCGCGCAAATCAGTCACCACTGACTTCTTCAAGCCGGGAGGAGCCAGCACATGCCGTTTGATTGCGTTTGGCGCCAGGAAGCGGTCGGCCGACCTGGTGGTTCGACCGTCCTGGTCCTGGCTCAAAACGGCCAGTTCTTCCTCCAGGTGACTGACTTGTGGGTCTGATTCCATGATATGGGTGCTATACCGTTGGATGGCCTCGAATACTTCTCTTTGTGGGCGATTTGATCCATGTGGTGCCATATGTCGGCGCTTGATTGGCTGGGATGATATTTTATAGTATCCATCCCCTTGTTTCACTTCAATTTTGTATAAAATACCTGCGTGCATCAATTTCTCGAAGTACAAGTGGAAATAGGTACAAAACAGCCATCAACAAACTCCACCAAACTTATCGTTTGCTTGTCCCGGGCAAAGTTAAGACTTAAGGTTGATGATCAGGAGTTGCTACTATGTTCTATTTTTCAAAAGTACCATGTGCACAATAGAATACTCTACCTAGTGTTGCAAAAATTGGCATGGTACTTCACCCATCTCAAGTCACTATGGGGCTTATGCCATCTCCTATTCATTGGTGGTTGAAAGATAGAATAGCAAAATGGAGCACACATACCCTAGAAATCAAGTTCCACTCAAATCCCAAAGAGTTCAATTTAGTTTATAAGTACCTCAATTTGATTCTCTCGGTCTCTCCTTTGTGTGTAGTGGAAATATTTCCTCACCAAGGCTTATATGTGGAGCTTTGTAGGGAATATAGTAGGCATATTTGCAACACATAATATTGCTATGTCAAAAAAACAAGCCTTAGGAGAAATCAATTCAAAACTATTTGATTCAAGACTTGTGCATGTATGATGGAGTGGAAGTGAATGTGGATATTTGAGATGACTCCTATTTATGTAGACTCTCTTATTTTGCAGGGATGAAACATGGCTACTTTTCCTTTTCTTTCTCTTTTTTTTTCTCATGCCTATGATGTAAGCATGCATTTTCTTTCCTTTTTTTCTTGTAGCAATGTATTCACTCCCTTTTTATGCAATAAACATTCAGAGAGTACTGAGTATGAAGGGTAAGGGGTTTCTCTTTTTATTGTGGAATGATCGTATGATGGGAATTTGCTTACTTCTAGTGTAGAAGTATAGCATGTGCAAGTGAAGTCTTGAATTCAAAAAGTAATGAATTAAATCTCACATAGGTCTATACTAGTTTGACAAAGCTCAATGTGAAGACAAATAGCATATGCATAAGGTATGTCAATGTAATGTATCATATGACTTTGGTAGGTATTTCCAATCAAATGAGAGTAACTTAAATCTTTTTAGAATTTATTCTGAAATCTAAGTTTCATTTTCAAACTAGGAATAGCAGGCCTATCACTATATCTTATCTCACAACAACTTGAATTGGATTAAGATTTTGCTACCCACAATTTCTAAGTCAAGGCAAAAGTAATTCTAGCCAATGGGCGCAATATTTTTGACAGTAGTAAGTTTAAAACTAGGGACTTAGAAAAAAAAATAGAGAAACTATTCATCATTTCATCTATGTGAATTCCAAATCATTCTTACCGCACATCTTTTATTTTATTTTGAAAGCAAATCGACTCTACTTATTTTTAAGTTTTTTTATATGCAAGGTGGATGATGGGTGAATGGAAAATAAACATGCAAGGGGTGTGATACAAGTTACCTAAAGTGGGGGTCCTCCCCCAAGCTTGTTCTTGTTCAAGGTTCGCGATAGGGGCTAAAACCCTAACAACGGATGTTGGCCATGAGGTTGGTCTAACCTTGTTGCGGCATGACTTTAACATTGGAGGGTTGAGTGTCGATGTTGGATTGCCTTACATGGATTCCTTGAGTGTGGTCGAGGGGAGTGTTGTCGATGTTGTTCATCCACACCTTAAGGTTTCCATAGGTTGGATGTACCTTGCTATTCCATGGCTAAGGTAATGATAACCCTTGGCTACAAAGGAATGATGTGCACTCAACATGCGTTGAGTGTGTTTCATCATTCTTTGGCTAAGGTGTATCATACCTTATTCCCATGATGAATAACTTGTACCTCTCATGCATTGGGCATGATCCGTTACTCCTAGGCTATGTTAATCATAACCTTTAGCCACAAAGGAGTGACATGTACCCAACATGTGTTGAGTACGACCCGTTATTCCATGACTAAGGTACAACATACCTATAACCACAAAGGCATGATGTGCACTCAACATGGGTTGAGTGTGATCCGTTGTTTCTTGGCTAAGGCATAAAATACCTTCTGGCCACATAGGACCAACTTGCACCCAATATATATTGAATGTGATCTTGTCATTCCTTGGTTAAGGCACATCATACATTTTACCCACAAGGAATAACTTACAACCAATGATTGTAGCAATTCACTTGATCTTGAATGAGTGCATACAATAGTTGAGAGCATAATGATCTCACATATTCGTAGCAGCCCATTGTTTGCTCGTGGAGGTTTTCCATGTCAAATCTCCGGCCTCGTATAGTTATGGTTGACCATCGGTCTTAATTTCCGATAGGTGGCAACTATCCTAATTTACTCCTTGGCCAAGAGATGCTGAAATGGAATCCTCTAGGGATTCCAACAATCGGATATTTGAATGTTTGCATAGTTATTTTACTTCCGCTAACTTCCTCTCTATGGTAGAGAGGGATGGTTAGCTTCCGATACTTGTACAAATGAATTTTCGGTTTAGGTAACTGAATCTTCATTTGGACGCACGGGGAAGAGCAAAATCAAAGATGCATTGGGTCCAATTTCAAGTGTATCTATGAAAAATGTATTATTCATTGATAAGAGTGGGGCTTTATGGATAAATCAAGTCGAACATTTTCTAAAGCTCCTACTAATGACAATGCAAGTGATAAACATAAACTATATGGATCCCTTCATCTTGTAAAATTTCTAACCATCATAATTTTTTAAAAGAGCAATTATTTATCATTTTGGTCGTGGCAAACAAGATTATCAACTTTACCCCCTTGAACATTTTTAATTTCTAGCCTAGAATTTTTGAATTTTAGTGATACATGCATGAATGAGTTTCAAATAAAAATTATGGACATCACTATTCCTAGGTTGTCACATACCAATTCAACCATTAAGTCATTCCGTAAGCATTACCTAGGCAGAAAATCTCTAAGTCAATTTTAGCAATGCTTATGAAATTCTAGGTACTTGTTTAAATTTATTCCCAAGTAAGGCGACATTCCTTTTTGAAGAATCAAAAGAGTAATGTCAACAATTACGCTCGAGAGGATGCATAAGAATTGAATGATGAGAAGGTGAAACCTTCCTTACCAAAGTAAGCAAAATTCATTCAACCCTAATGCCAAACGATGGGAAATTTAAACTTGTACTTCAATTGAAGAGCAGTTAGGGTTGAAGGTTGTTATGTGAGAAACTCACAACCATGGGTTTTGGTGTATCCTTCATGTTCAATGTCTCCTGCCAAGTTGAGGTTGGAGTTGAATGAGCTTCATCTTGTTCCTCCATTGGACCACCATCTTAAGCATTCCTCCACCATGAACTCAAAATGAGATTGATGGAGGGATATGTGCTTCATGGGGGCATTCCAACCTCTTCACAAATTTTGTCCTAGCTGCACTAATAATCAAGAACAAACAAAACAACTCGAAAACGTGTTACGTTAGCTAAAAAGCATGTTGTACCCTTTGTCAAATTGTTTTTCCCAACTTTAAACAACTTGCAAATGCAATGAATATTAGGGGAAATATTTTTGGTTTGAATTAGGTAGATGAATTCAAGTTGTTATGCCCAAGGTTCATATCTGAATAAATTTATTTCCTAATTCAAAATTTTAGTTTTAGGATGGTTGGAAATTTTACTTTCCAATATGCAAGTGTGAAAATTCAAACATGCTAAATGCAAATGCAAATGCAAAGATTGATGAGGAATTAACATATGCAATTGGGAAATCAAATATGAGATAACTACCAATTTTCCTATCGGTAAGGACTCACCAAATTTTTGAAGTCCGATGAGTAGGACTTACCTCCGTCCTGTTTGGTTCGATGATTTGTTGTCCAATCCTGGAGTTGAATATGTGGACAACTTCTCTTGATTGACATGCCAAATCTCCTTTGGCATGTCAGTTGGACAAGTGGACCACATGGTGGCCCTAGCCTCTCCGTCATCTTGATGAAGGCTTGTTGATGTAGTGACGGCTTCTCCCTCTTGAAAATATACTTTCATGAGCATGGTGAGGCTTGTCCTTTTTTTGGGGTGCCACTTCAACCTTCTTGATATTCCTTAAGGTCAACCCATACTTTGATCATGGATCAAAAGCTTCCTTTGGCATGATGACATGTGGACTCTATAATCAAACAAGAAATGCTTCATCCACAATGTCACTTGCCCTAGGTTGCATGGGCTTGGTCGAAGGGTAGGTATCCCAACAAGTGATTGTGGGATATCTATGATCATGATTGCTCTTTAAGTTTCTTTTCCTTGGACAAGAGCTTCATGTAAATGTTGTCTTGATTTCATGCTTGGCCATGCACAAGATACTCTAAAGTAGGCTAGTTGAACTTAAATCCCTTTAAATACCTATAGCCTCCTTGATGATAGGGGTGATATTGATTCCACCCTTGACCTCCTTGTTCGTGATAGCCATTGGAGTTGTGTTTGGAAGGAAAATCCCCATGGGTCTTAGGGAAATGATTCCCCAAGTGGCCCTTGTTTTACATGGATTTTCATCAAAACATGTGAATATCAATGGCTTGGATAATTCCAGCCACTTCTCCATTGACTTGATCTATTATGATACTTCAATGGGAGGTGTAGTTCCATAGCTAGCATGTCCACTTCGTTAAGTGGTGTGCATGCCAGGGGAACTAGAGAATCCTTCAATCCACCCCTTGAGGAGAGACCATATTCTCATCCATGATGAATGAGAATAGGACTCCTTTAGCTCCAGCACAAAGGTGGTCATGGATTGGTGGACCAACCCATGACATGAATGTTGGATGAGGAGCCAACTATCCACCCTATGGTGGAGGTAAACCAAGAAGAAATCTTGGAGCCTCCCCCAAGCTTGGGGATGGATGACATTGGCTCCTACTTGAAGCTGAAATTCTTCCCGAAAGGCAATAGTGTTGCCTAGCGGACATTTGTTGAGGTATGCCTTCAATCATCTTGTAGTTGAGCTCTAGCGTCTTTGTTAGCCATCTAATGAAATGTGTTAGCCAACACTACCCTATTTTCACCACAAAAGTGGAAAACAAACAAGGGTAATCCTGTCTAATACTACTAGTACCAATAGCTTAATCACAAGTGATAGCTATCCTTCACTTCCTTTGCCTTCCCCAGCAACGCTGCCAGAAATGCTTGTTGACGTTTCTTATATCACAAATCATCTCTCTAAAGAGATTAGGTCCGCAAGCGCACGAAAACTGTCGTGTAGCATTTCACCCAATAGTATTTCCAAGGGTATCGTATTTGTCGGTACCCTACGTATCGTATATCCCTTGGGACTACAAAAAGACCAAAGGAACTTCACCTGTCTGAGTTGACGACCAACGAAGGCCCCACGTGTCATACGGGACCGAACATGCCTCCCATCTATGGTTCGTCCTGGTGCTGCCACGTGTATACAGCAAGTGGACCTACATCCCACACCTGGGATAGCTCCGGGCTAAACACCTATGCAACAACCCCGTACTTAACCCCCAACAGAGGGAAGCTCCGATACTGACACGTGTACATCTACACCGGACCTACCCGTCCCAGACGGAAAGCTCCGATGCTGCCACATGTCCGACTGTCGGACCTTCAGCCTCAACAATCATACTGGTGGACCCCCAATGGCTCGGACCTTCAAGGGGTAATCAAAAACTTCAAGACCCGATTAAGTGTCATTAATAACATATTAATGACATACTATCGGAAGGCTCTTAATACCAGTAACGGCCTTGTCAAGGCCCGTTACCACACTATTAAGGGTAATTAACCTCATTAATTGTATATTAAGCATCAGTAATCGCCAGGGCCACATGTCGGGCCAGGCTAATGGTGTAATGACCAGTCCTTGTACTATAAAAGGACTGGTCGACGATACACAGAGAGACTCTCGGACGGCTCTCTTGAACCCTCCTATAGACAGCTTTGATACCCAATACAACAACAACACACCCCGTGGAGTAGGGTATTACGCTCAGGCGGCCCGAACCACGTAAATCCTTGTGTCCATTTGACATCGTCTTCTGAATCTCTGCGCGCCCAATACCGAACTACAAAATCCACGGGCTACCAACGGTAGTACCGGGAGAACTGCCGAATCAACACTTTGACAGCTGGCACGCCAGGAAGGGGCGCCCGAGATTCGAAGATGGTGAAGTCTGCTGCTGGATCGTCCAACGGCAACCCCGTAGTGCAACCTGCTGGAGGCAATCCTTCCAATGTGCAGCAGCGGGATGGGGTATCTGCGTCGGTAAAGACATCGGCGAATAACAACCCTGAACACGTGCTCCAAGCCGCGTGTGCTCTTCTCCAACGCCCACCACCTCCAGGTGCATCCCAGGGTGCAATGGAGCAGTGGAGGGCTGATGTGGAACATTTGGTTGTAGCAGCAGCTGATCGCATCAGCAACCAAGGTCCTCCCCCCTCGGGGCGGGCCTCATCGCAACATCGGACCGTGTCAGGTAGACTTGGTCCAAACGCTTCCCAACATAGGAGGCATGTTGTGTCTCAACAAGTGATGTCGCTGCCTTCCGAGGTGCGACGCACTCATACGGTAACCAGGATTTCAACTCACGACCTCCGGGCGGAGCTTGATTGCCGTTACCGCCAACAGAATGGCAGCGTCCATATCGAGCATGCTCGTGAAAGGCGAGAGGCCCGAGATAGTCCTGCTCCCGAGGGAGTAGGAGGAGGCTGTTCTGCTCTGGCCATGCACCTACGCATGGTCAGATGGCCATAAAAGTTCCGGCCTCACCTGTTGGAGAAATTTGACGAGATTGTCAATCCCGCCGAGTTTCTCTAGATTTACTCCACCGCAATATTTGCGGGCAGAGGCAACAAGGAGGTAATGGCCAACTGATTCCCCATGGCTTTGACTGGGACTGCCAGGTCCTGGTTCATGAGCCTTCCGCCCAACTCCATCAGCAGTTGGGCAAAATTGTGCCAAAAGTTCACCGCCAATTTCGGGAGTTCATACACTCGACCACGAACCGAACTGGACCTTTCTGCTGTCAAGTAGAAGGGGGGGGGAATCCCTGTGATCCATCATCCAGAGGTTCTCCCAGGTACGAAACACTATTCCTTCTATCTCCAGCACCTCTATTATTGTGGCATTTATAAAGGGCGTACGAGACAAGAAGATGCTGGAGAAGCTGGCGACCAAGGAGATCACCAGCGTCATGAAGCTCTTCAGCTTGGTAGACAAATGCACCAAAGCTGCGGAGGGCCGTGAAAGCACTCCCAACCACCTCTGGAGGACAACAAAAAGTCCTCCAAGGGTGAAGCCACTACCTCCGAGAGTGGAAAGAAGAAGAAAAAGTCCAACATCAAGAAGAAGCCGTCGGCCAGCACACCTACAGCCGCAGCTGCTGCAGCTCCGGGTGGCCGGGGGCCACGCCCCGAAAAACGACCTCGGTCGTCGTCTGAAGACAGAGGCTGTTCCAAGATGTGGTGTCCTATACACAAGACGAACAACCACAACTTGGGAGGCTGTCGTGAGGTCCAAAACCTTGTCGAGCGCTACAACAAGCACCGAGAAGAAGTTCCTTTCTGTCAAAGGGAAGGAAAACAGAAAGTCGACGAAGCTCCGGGTAAAGAGGAGTTAGGCTTCGAGGACCCTAAAAAAGTCTTGAAGGCTGTTTACACCTCCATCGACGATGATTCCGACGTCTCTGACAACGAACGTCGAAAAACCATGAACACCATCTTTGGTGGTTCGTGGGACATCATCTACCATCGGGTCCTCAAGACCATGTGGCGGTATATGGCCTCAGTAGCTCCCACCGCCGAGGCAGGGCCGAACCGGAAGTGGGTGGACACTACCATCACTTTCGATGCTTCGGACTGCCCTCAGAATATGATTAAAGCTGGCCAACTCCCATTGATGGTATCTCAGACCATCAACAACATTCAACTCCACCATGTGATGGTGGACAAAGGTTCGGGGCTGAACCTCATAAGCTTCGAAGCTTTTGTCAAGCTTCAGCTCCGACCTTCGGACCTTCGCCCCTCTCGACCTTTCTCCGGAGTAGGTCCGGGGGCCATAACCCCACTCGGTGCAATTACTCTTCCGGTAACCTTCGGGACCCGGGAGAATTACCGCACTGAAAAGTTGGTCTTCGACGTGGCGCATATCAACTTACCTTTCAACACTATTTTGGGCAGACTAGCCTTATACAAGTTCATGGTTGCTGCTCACTATGGCTACTTGGTGTTGTAGATGCCAACACCAGCCGGTGTTCTCCGAATCCGTGGAGATCGCACTGCCGGAGTGACAGCTCTCGAAGAACTCCATGCGCTTGCTACAGCACAGGAGGAAAAATCCAGAAAGGAGCAAGCTCTGAAACCCCCGAGCATTCGTCATCGAGGCTCAACCTCTGCAGCTCGCGTGCAACCAAGTAGCAACACCGACATTCCCGTCAAAGTCGTCCAAATGGGTTCCGACGCCGCTCAGACCAACCGTATATCGGGAGGTATGAATGAAAAATAGGAACTCGTGCTCGTCACTTTCCTTCGGGCTAATGTCGACGTGTTTGCCTGGCAACCGTCACAAATGCTTGGGATCCCTAGGGAAGTGATCGAGCACAATCAGAAGATCTATCCTAACGCTCGGCCTGTACATCAGAAGCCTCGGAAGAAATCAGCAGAGCGACAGAACTTCAGACATCAGGAAGTGAAGAAGTTGCTTGAAGCTGGATTCATCCGAGAAGTCTTCCACCCAAAATGGTTGGCAAACCCAATCATTGTACCCAAGGCCGACGGAAGTTTCGGATGTGTATCGACTACACTACACTGAATAAGGCATGTCTAAAAGATCCATTCCCACTACCTAGAATACATCAGATAGTGGATTCCCTCTCCGGGTGCGAATTACTTTGTTTCCTGGACGCATATTCTGGGTACCATCAAATCAGAATGTCCAGGGAAGATGAAGAGCATACCTCCTTCATCACAGTATATGGATTATATTGCTATACTGCCATGCCATTTAGTCTCAAGAATGCTGCTTCAACATTTGTACGAGCTATGTATAAAACTTTTGGGGAGCTTATCAGAGACGTAGTGGAAGTGTATGTCGACGACATCGTCGTCAAGATTGAAAACAAGGAGTCGTTCCTTGACAGCTTGCAAGCTGTCTTTGACAAGTTGCGAGTCACTCGCACGAACTAAACCCAGACAAGTGTGTCTTTGGGGTTAGCTCTGGAAACTTCTTGGTTTCATGGTGAATCACCGAGGAATAGAAGAAAATCCGGCGAAGATAAAAGCCATTGAAGATATGCGGCCACCAGCCTGCATCAAGGACATCCAGAAGCTGACTGGATGTCTAGCTGCCTTTAGCCAGTTCATCTCAAGACTGGCGGAACGAGCGCTACCCTTCTTCAAGCTGTTGAGGAAGTCAGGACCATTCCAATGTTCTAAAGAAGCAATGACGGCATTCCAGGAGCTGAAGCAGCTCCTCACCACCCTACCAACCTTGGTAGCTCTGAACCCTGGTGAGCCACTCCTGCTTTACATTTTGGCAACTGACGAAGTTGTCAGCATGGTCCTGGTTGCGGAAAGGCCAGAAACATCTCCAGTTCAGTGATCCAGATCCCTTCGGGAGGGTTCGGAGCTACCTGAAGTCGAGTCTGGGTCCCAGCTCCCAGACCTAGATCCTCAAGGAGAGACTCTGGAGGACCACTCTCCTTCAAATGATGGAGTCACTGCTGTTGAGCAACAAGATCTGAACCCCTCCAGGAAGGTCTGGGTCACTTCACAAGATGCTCTGGGTACCTCTAGCCGGCACCCGGAGGTCCCCGAACAAGGTCCGGACCCCTCCGGGAGGGTCCGGGTAGATGAGGAGGAAGCTTCGGGCCCCTTTGGGAGGGTCCGGGCGGTCCAGTGCCCAGTGTACTTTATTAGCGAAGTACTCTATGATACCAAGACTCGGTATCTGGAGGTGCATAAGCTGCTCTATGCAGTTCTTATTGCCTCCAGGAAGCTTCTGCACTACTTCCAAGCTCATAAGATCTCAGTGGTAACTTCTTATCCGTTGCGTGCAATCTTGCATAATCCCAACTCTATAGGGAATATTGCAAAGTGGGTGGCAGAACTTGCCGAGTTCGATCTGGAATTCATCCCAAGACAAGCGATCAAGAGTCAAGCTCTGGCAGACTTCGTGGTGGAATGGACCCCCTCTTCATCAAATCCTGGGGGCCCCAGTGAGCAGAAGTCGGAACCCAAGGTCCCGGTCTTCACTGACCCTCACTGGACTCTTTACTTTGACGGCTACGTGCAGAAGTAGGGGGCCGGAGCTAGAGTCCTTCTCTTCGCTCCGACCGGGAAGAAGGTTAAAAACATGGTGCACCTTGACTTCAAGGCGACCAACAACATGGCGGAGTACGAAGCACTAATTTATGGACTCAAGGTGGCACTATCGTATGGTGTCAAGAAGCTGTTGGTAAACAGTGATTCACAACCTGTTGTAAAACAACTCAAAGGTGAATCTTGCTCCAACAACCCTCAACTAGCAGCATACCTACTTGAGGTCCAGAAGCTTCAGAAGGACTTTGGCATCCTGGATCTTTGTCATGTACAGCATCTCAACAACACTGAAGCTGACGAACTCTCGACGAAAGCTTCAACCGGGGCTCTGGCTCCCGACGGAACCTTCGTCCGTAGGTTGTCTAAACCTACAGCTCTGCCTGCCGAACTGAGCGAAGGGGGCGAGACCAGCACCTCGAAGTTGGCGGTCCTGATGGCTCTGTTACCATGGCGTCCATCAAGGGTCGTAGGTGTTGCAGGAAGCTCCGAGCAACCCAGCACACAAGACTTAAATCCTCGAGCTAGTTTCGATGCATGGATCTTGGAGATCCGGAGCTACTTGAAAGACAATTTCCTTCCTGAAGATAATGTATCCACTGACCGGATAGTCAGATTGGCTAGAGATACATGCTGGTAGAAGGAGATCTCCACCGGCGCGGTGCCCACGACGTCCTAATGTAGTGCAATACAAGGGAAGAAGGTTGCGAGCTCCTCGCGGAAATCCATGGAGGCGAGTGTGGGAACCACGCGTCTTCTAGCACGCTGGTTGGTAAAGCCTTCTAGCATGGCTTCTACTGGCCTACAACGCTCCAGGATGCAACTAAGCTGGTGAAGAAATGTGAAGCATGCCAGTTCCATGCCAAACAAATTCATACACTGCCTCGGCCTCTACAATTGATACCTCCTACATGGCCTTTCGCTGTGTGGGGGATGGATATCTTGGGACCTTTCCCAAGAGCCGTCAGAGGTTACAAGTTCCTGTACGTTGCCATTGACAAATTCACCAAATTGTCGGAAGCAACTTCAGTTGTGACAATAAACAAGCAATCAGCTATCAACTTCTTGCAGTCCATTGTATGCTGATTTGGAGTCCCAAACAAAATCATAACTGATAATGGGACCCAGTTTACAAGCTCTGCATTCCAAGGATATTGCGAAGACCTCGGCATCCAGGTCAGCTACGCCTTCGTAGCTCACCCGGCAAGCAATGGCCAGGCCGAGAGAGCAAATGCAGAAATCCTAAAAGGACTCAAGACACACACATATGAGCGCCTGAAAAACATGGAGCCAACTGGATCGAAGAGCTTCCGCCCACACTATGGGCCAACAGGACAGCTCCAATTTGGTCAACTGGAGAGACACCCTTCTTCCTGGTGTACGGAGCTGAAGCAGTCCTTCCTCCAGAAATAACCTTGGGGTTGCTTCGGGTCCGGACCTTCGATGATGCCACGCAGGACTAGCTCCGGTGTGAAGACCTTGACCTCCTTGAATAGGGAAGGTGCCGAGCAGCTGTTCAGAATGCCCGATATCGCCAAGCTCTTCGGCGCTATCACAAACAGCATGTTCACAGCCGACAGCTTGAGGAAGGTGATCTGGTGCTAGGGAGAATACAATCCATAGAAGGGTTAAACAAACTTTCCCCCAGCTGGGAAGGACCCTTTCGAGTGATCAAAGTATCCCGTCCCGGATGCATTCGCTTGGCCACTGTGGATGGGACACCTCTCCCAAATCCTTGGAACACTGAGCACCTTCGTAAGTTCTATGCTTAATATCACGGAGGTGAGTCTATAGTTACATGTGATGTGTGTTATAGAGTCATTATACAGAGTTGGGTAGCTCCTTCGGGAGAACAGTCGGACCTTCCCCAGAAGGTGCGCAAAGTTCAGGCAACACTTGTCACAGTCTCAGAACTAAAAGTGTAGCTAGCTACCTTGGGTCAAAGAAACAAAACACACTTAGCATGGTTCTGTACCCTAAGAGTGTACTTGTTTCCCCTATACCCCGGACCTATAATGAAAGACATCATTGTGTGAAAACAGACTCCATATGTATTTATTTTGTACAGGCTCAATATTTTTTATTTTTCTCTTTCTTGTCTATAACAAAGTTGTGCAATTCATAAGAAACTTTAGCTCGACCAGTTCATGTACAATTCGAGTTGCATCATCTACTCTTCCAGGTCCAAACATTGTTAATGGCCTACTCGTCTAAATGCCGCCAAGCCAATCTAGGGACTGAGTGTGCTATCGACTTAGCCTGGTCATGCACCCTAAGTACGCCACTCTACCTACACCCCGGCAGGCCAAAGTAAGGTGAGTCCAGGAACGATCGGACCTGAAGGAAACAAGGCAGTGCTTTTGATTGTATTTAGAATTGTGTTCGACCTAAAACTTTCTCGGGAATAGTAAGTCGCAGTTGAGTTATAGATAGGAAATGGAATTTACTATTTTTCTTGGCTTCAGTGTGTAGGAAAAATAAAGGTTCTATGATGATGGTGGATAAAGCCGGAGCTACCAAAGCTCTGACACCCCCCAGGATGGTCTGTTGTCGATGTTCGAAGCATTGATAGTATACATTGCCGGAGCTATAAAGTTCTAGCAGATCCAGGGGGCCAGCTGCCAATGTGAACAAAAGATGGTGGGAAGACTCTACAGTAGGGTCTGCTGTTGACACACCGCACATTGACAGAGGTCACTGCTGGAGCTACTAAGCCTCGAAAACCTCAGGGGGCCTCTACCATCGAAGACTTCAGACCTACGTTCGAAGCACACAAGTCTTCAACAATTGTTACATTCTCTTGGTACATGTTCACAATCAAATTGTGTACATCTACCAGGGGGCCAAGTGAGACAAAGGTGTTGATGACAAAAAATGAAATTCATAAAAATTTGGATTTCATTCATCTGGATACAAGAGATTACAAAATTGGAGAAAAAGAAGAGAGAATACAAACAGGAGGTACAAAGAGATGGTCCTAGACCCTATGGAAGAACAGGGCGACCTTCTGGGCAACCTCCGATACACAAGCTTGGGCAGCTTCTCCCTCTCTGTCGATGGGGCCTTCAAGCACCGGGTCTAGTGAGAACTGAGGGTCCCGGCTTGTGTAGCTTGTCAGCATGTATTCTATGACGTTCTTCACCAGGGATTGTCCCTCGGTTTCCAGCTGGTCCGGGATGACATCGCCCATCTTGGTGAGCTTGTTGCCTGCCGAACTCAACACCTGCAACGCTTGGTACAGCTCCGGCACCGGATCATCCGGACGCATGGGACTAAAACCCATTGGCGTTAGCGCATCATTGGCTTTTCCCAGGAAATTCCAAACTTTTTGGGACTCCACATCCCTCGAGCTCCGCATCTCCTCCAAGGATCTTCTGCCTGACGCAAGCTCCGAATTTTCCCGTGCGAGGCGCTCCAACTCTTTGGCGTTTTTGCTGAATCTTTTTAGCAACCTTCCTTTCGAGTTTGTCGAGCTCCTCCTCCCGGAGGTGGATCTTATTCCGGCGGTCGACCAGGTCCTTCTCCCAGCCCCGCACTTTCTTCTCCCTAACAGCAATTTCATCCTCCCTCTTGTGGAGGTCCTGTCCTCGCTGCCAGGCCTTCTTCTCCTCTTTCTCGCAGTGCTCATACAACTTCTTGGTGTGCTTCGCGAGACTCTTATCACCCAGAGTCAGCCTCTGAGTAAGCTCTTCCCCCCCTCTTCACGAGGTCATCCCGCAGCTCCAGGAGTTTTTGCTCTTCATCTTCAAGCTTTTTCTCCCGCTCCTCAAGGGCCTCCCGGTGCTTGACGAGGCTATCGTGGATAGCGTCGAGCCTCTCTTGGCGATCACTCGCTGCATTATTAGCAGCTACGGCCTGGTCGTAGATTGCCCGGGACTGGTTGTCAAGGGATCGCATCATGCTTTCCCTCTCATCCAGCAGCTGGCCCCAATACTCCAACCGGACCTTCTCCATCTTCACCCACTCCTTGTCGTCAGCCAGCCTCGACTGCGCCAGCTTGGTCTTGAATTGGAGCCGATTGCGCCACCTCCTAAGAGTTTGGCGCTCCTCCTCGAGGGCCTTGCTGTCGTGGTATAAAGCCAGCTGGACTTGATGAAGACTGGAGCAGGTGTTGTCAATAGACAATGACAGGGGGATTGGGTCCGGAACTGTCGGGGTCATCTCCGCTGGTTCCAGCGGGTTCTCCGTGACAAAAATTGGGTCCCACTCTACGAGAGCAGTCCCCTGGGTTTCCACGGCACTAGGGCCGTCCTCTAGGATAGCCTCGGCCTCCACTGAGGAAGGTCCTGCTACAGAAGTTTTGACCTTCGGAGTTGGCTCCGAAGGTCCCGCCGCCAGGTCATCAAAAACTGGCCCCCCAGGCGGGGGGACAGTAGCTTCATCTTGGGACCACTGCCTCCGGGGCAGACATTGAAGATTATATCGGAGTTGAAGCCACATCCAGCTCCAACGTTGGCGCCTCCTCCGCCACCGGCTCAAGCGCTGGCGCTTCGACCATCAGGGGCTCAGGCGCCGGCACCTCTGCAGCAACCGGCTCACGCGCCGGAACTTCTTCGACGACCGGCTCAAGCGCTAGAACTTCATCAACACCCGGCTCTACCTCCGGGGCCTCATCAACCACCGGCTCTACTGCCGGGGCTTCAACAACGTCTGGCTCTAGGGTCGGGACTGCAGCTACCTCCGGCTCTAAAGCAGGAGCGTCCGCCAGCTCAATGTCCAAACACGGAGCTTCAACCTTCGGGGCTGGTGCCGCTGGTACATCTTCATTCCTGTGGTCCGGCGCTACCACGGGAGCTTCTAGGGATGAGTCAAGGTCCAGGACCACGACAGCCGACGCTGGAGCTACCGCAACCTTAGCCACCTCTTGGGGCAGCACTGGAATTGGAGCCGGAGCTTCCATCTCCATAGCATCAGTTGCTATCTCGGGAGCCGGAGCTTCAGTCCTTCTCTTGGGGACACCACAGATGAAGGACGAAGAAACTCAAGACACAGTTACAACCAAAAAACAACCAACTGAGGTTCGGACCCTGGACAACTCCTTCTTGCTCCCAATGCGGCTCGTGGGGAGTCCCAACTTCATCGCGGCACAGCTGGGCGAGAGATGAAAAGCAAGCAAAGTTCAGAGAATTTGAGCACGAGTTCGAAAGAAGGCGTAAAGAATCCCCAAACGGTGCGCGCTTTCCTTCTTAAGTAAGCCCCCACAACGCTTGGATGGAAACTACAGAGGACCCGATGATACAATTCAAAAACTTCACCCTGCCAATGACAAGGGGGCCCGGGGCCGCCCCAATGATCAAGTCGAGGTTCTTACCCCAGGGGAACGGTTGTCATCATGAAAGGCAGGAAGCCCGAAGGCGGCGGCCTGACAGGGCGCGCGGAACCGATACAATTTTTGTATTAGGAACTGATGACATTCAATTGCGTGAGATCTAGACGCTCAGATCTCACCTGCCACATCTTGGATATGCCACGCGGCGTTGGTTTAACTGCGAACTACCGCCAACGGTACATCCGAAGAACCTTGAAGACGCGGCTCAAAAACTGAAGGATGGACCCACCTCCGGCAGAAAAACTTCATCCAAAAGGTCTCTCCTAGAGGTTGGCCCAGGGGGCCACTGTCGGTACCCTGTGTACCATATATCCCTTGGGAATACAAAAAGATCAAAGGAACTTCACCTGTCTGAGTTGACGATCGACGAAGGCCCCATGTGTCATACGGGACCGGACATGCCACCCATCTATAGTTAGTCCTGGTGCTCCCATGTGTATACAACAACCGGACCTACATCCCACACCTGGGATAGATCTAGGCTAAACACTTGTGAGACACCCCCGGACCTAACCCACGACAGAGGGAAGCTCCGGTACTGACACGTGTACATCTACACCGGACCTACCCGTCCCATACGGAAAGCTCCGATGCTGCCATGTGTCCGACCGCCCAACCTTCATCCTCAACAATCATACTGGTGGACCTCCAACGGCTCGGACCTTCAAGGGGTAATAAAAAACTTCAAGACCTGATTAAGTGTCATTAATACCATATTAATGACACACTATCAGAAGGCTCTTAATACCAGTAACGGCACTGTCAAGGCCCGTTACCATGCTATTAAGGGTAATTAACCTCATTAATTGTGTAATGACCAGTCCTTGTACTATAAAAGGACTGGTTGATGGTACACAGAGAGACTCTCGGACGACTCTCTTGAACCCTCCCATAGACAGCTTTGATACCCAATACAACAACTACACACCCGGTGGAGTAGGGTATTACGCTCAGGCGGCCCGAACCACGTAAATCCTTGTGTCCATTTGACATCGTCTTTTGAATCTCTGCACGCCCAATACCGAACTACAAACTCCGCGGGCTACCAACGGTAGTACCGGGAGAACTGCTGGATCAACACTCCGACAGTATTTATCCCAAAAGAAGGCAATGGAGTAAAGTAAACACTACTCTTATGATCAATCTATGGGATAGTAATCAATTATCAAGACAGGGGTAAGTTGATGATATATGGGTAGTGCGACACACATCTAAGCAATCTATTCTAAAGGGTAGATGAGTCCTAATGGAGGTTAGACTAAGAGTTGGGGAGTTGCTCCTGCAATGCTTCTAGTATACATATACATAGCCTAGGTTAGAAACTAATGAGCATGCCAATGGTGAATCCTTATGCTATGTTGTTCAACACATCGGGCACGGGTTTATCCCTAGCAATACTAGGACGACTCCTGCCATGAGCTTGTGGCATAGCCGAACATGGAGGATTACAAAGGACAAATAGGGTTCTCTACCTCTTCAATCCATGGGTGTACGAGACATCCAACGCTACCTAACTATACTAGCACCATGCTAGCATATTAAGTAAATACCTTAAGTTTCATGACACAAGCCATCCTAAGGCAATGAACTAAATCATCGTTGAACCATTGTTGACACATAACATAAGTTATTCATACTAACATGATCATATCATAACTACATAGACTATAGTGGGGGTTTATTGTGTTTATGATTATAATATGACATTAACGCATGATCATAAAGACTATTCCTACCACATACATGGAATCCTCAATCAAACAAGAAACGCTTCATCCAAGTATATGAATGAAACAAGACTAAAGATAATATCTTTATTATGCATAAAGTCACAAATAAAAGAAAATATACATGAGCCATACCTTTTCCAACTTGGACTTGTGACTAGAGGCTCTCCTCTCTATAGCCTAGCTCCACTATGGACTAAGAGAACTAGTGTATACAATAGAACGATGCTCAAGTGGAGTGTCCTGAAGTGAGGGGTGCGGGGTTCTATTTAGAGCTTAAAGAAGGGTCAGTTCCCGCCACCAAAAGTCTGCGAATCAGTCACCACTGACTTCTTAAAGCCGGGAGGAGCCAACACGTGGAAGGTGATCGAGTTCAGAGGAAAAACCAGGTTGGTTGACTAGGGGGGTCGACCGACCTGGTAAGTCCTCCAAATGGTCTATTCATTCTTGGGGTGACTTCTAGGTAGGTCCCATCCCTTGATATGGGTGCTACACTTCACCATTGACATGCTCGTTAGTACCTAACCTAGGCTATGTATATGTATATTAGAAGCATTGTAGGAGCAACTCCCCAACTCTTAGTCTAATCTCTGCTAGGACCCATTTACCCTTCGGATAGATTGCTTAGGTGTGTGTCACACTACCCATTTTATCAATTTACCCCTATCTTGATAATTGATTAGTATTCCATAGCTTGATCATAAGAGTAGTGTTTACTTTACTTCATTACCTTCCTTTGGGATAAATACGATACCCTTGGGAATAGTATTGGGGGAAATTCTACACGATAGTTTCCATGCGCTTGCGAACCTCATCTCTTACTAGAAATGATCTGTGGCATTAAGAAACGTCAACAAGCGATGCTCAAGTGGTGTGTCTTGAAGTGAGGGGTGAGGGGTCATATTTATAGCTTGGAGAAGGGTCGGTTCCCACCACCAAAAGCGCACAAATCAGTCGCCACTGACTTCTTAGAGCCGGGAGGAGCCAACACCTGGAAGCTGACTGAGTTTGGAGGAAAGACCAGGTCGACCGACTAGGGGGGTTGGCCGTCCTGGTAAGTCCTCTAAACAGTCTGTTCTTTCTTGGGCTGACTTCCAGGTGGGTCCCGTCCCTTGATATGAGTGCTACACCATTGGATGGCCTCAGATACTTCTGTTTGTGGGCCATATGATCCATGTGGTGCCACATGTTGGCACTTGATTGGCTAGAATGATATTTTATAGGATCCATCCCCTTGTTTCTCTTCAATCCTGTATAGAATACCTGCATGCACCAATTTCTCCAAGTACAAGTGGAAATAGGTTAAATAGAAAGGTGATGTGTGAAATGACATTCCCTTCACATAATTGAGTTATATTGATGGGTGAAATTGGTATATAATAGCCGTGAACAAACTCCCCCAAGCTTATCCTTTGCTTGTCTCGAGGAAAGTCAAGACTTTAGGTTGATGATCAGGAGTTGCTACAATATTCTTATTTTTAAAAGTGCTATGTTCACAACAAAATACTCTACTTGGTATTGCAAAAATTATCATGGTACTTCACCCATATTAAGTCATTATGGGGCTTATGCCATCTCCTATTCATGGGCGGTTGAGAGATAGAATAGCAAATGGAGCACACGTACCCTAGAGTTCAAGTTTCACTTAAATTCCGGAGAGCTCAATTTAGATTTTAAGTACCTCAAATTGATTCTCTCAATCACTCCTTTGTGTGTAGTGGAAATATTTCCTCACCAAGATATTTTTCCTATACTCATCCTACCACTAAATAAACCTTGTACGTGGAGCTTGGTAGGGAATATAGTAGGCTTATTTGCAACACATAATATTGCTAAATAAAAAAAGCAACCCTTAGGAGAAATCAATTTAAAACTATTTGTTTCAAGACTTGTGCATGTGTGATGGAATGGTGGTGGATGTGGATATTTGAGATGACTCCTTTTTGAGTGGACTCTCTTATTTTGCAGGGATGAAACATGTCTACTTTTCGCTTTTTTTCTTTTTTTCTCATGCTTTTGATGTAAGCATGCATTTCCTTTTTTTCTTGTTCTTGTAGCCATGTCTTCTACTCCCTTTTTATGCAATAAACTTTGATGGAGTACTAAGCGTGAAGGGCATGGAGTTTCTCTTTTTATTGTGGAATGATTGTATGATGGGAATTTGCTTACTTCTAGTGTAGAAGTATAGCATGTGCAAGTAGAGTGTTGAATTCAAAAAGTAATGACTGAAATCTCACAAAGGTCTATACTAGTTTGACAAAACTCAATGTGAAGACAAATAGCATACGTATATGGTCTATTAATGTAATGTATCATATGGCTTTGGTAGGTATTTTCAATCAAATGAGAGTAACTTAAATCTTTTTAGAATTTTTTCCAGAAATCTATGTTTCACTTTCAAACTATGAATAGCAGCCCTATCACTATATCATATCTCACAACAACTTAGAATGGATTAAGCTTTTGCTACCGAAAATTTCCAAATAAAGGAAAAAGCAATTTTAGCCAATGAGAGCAATATGTTGGAGAGTAAAGCTGTAAACTACAGACTTAGGAAAATTAAAACAGAGCAACTATTCATCATTTCATGTATGTGAATTCCAAGTCATTCTTACTGCACATCTTTTGTTTTATTTTGAAAGAAAATCTATTCTACTTATTTTTAAGTTTTTTTATATATATGCAAGATGGATGATGGGTGAATGGAAAATAAATATGGGAGGGGTGTGATACAAGTTACCTCAAGTGGGGGTCCTCCCCCAAGCTTGTTCTTGGTCAAGGTCCGCGCTAGGGGCTGAAATCCTAACGACGGATGTAGGCCATGAGGTTGACCCAACCTTGTTGCAGCATGACTTTGGCATTGAAGGGTTGAGTGTTTATTTTGGATTGCCTTCCATAGGTTTCATGAGTATGGTCGCGGAGAGTGTTGTCGATGTCGCTCATCCAGACTTAAAGGTTCCCATAGGTTGGATGTACTTTGTTGTTCCATGGCTAAGATCTTGATAACTTTTATCTACAAAGGAATGACGTACACTCAACATGGTTGAGTGTGTTCCATCATTCTTTGGCTAAGGTGTATCATACCTTCTTGCCATAAAGAAATAACTTGTACCTCTCGTGCATTGGGTGTGATCCGTCACTCCTTGCAACTTAATGATACCCATTAGCCACAAAGGAGTGACTTTACCCAACATATGTTGAGTATGATCCGTCATTCACTGACTAGGGTAAAACATACTTATAACCACAAAGGGATGACGTGCACTCAACATGGGTTGAGTGTGATCCGTTATTCCTTGGCTAAGGTATAAAATACCTTCTGGCCACATAGGAACAACTTGCAACCAATATACATTGGATGTGATCTTGTCATTCCTTGGTTAAGGTACATCATACCTTTTAGCCACAAAGAAATAACTTACACCTAATGATGGTGGCAATTCCCTTGAGCTTGAATGACTGCTAAGAATAATAGATCATAATGCTCTCACATATTCGTAGCAGCCCATTGGTTGCTCATGGAGGGTTTCCATGTCAAATCTCCGGCCTCGTATAGTTATGGTTGACCTTTGGGCTTACTCAATAGGTAGAAACCATCCTAATTTACTCCTTGGCCAAGAGATATTGAAATGGAATCCTCTTAGTATTTACAACAATCGGATCCTTGAATGCCTGCATAGTTATTTTAATCCTACAAACTTCCTCTCTATGATAGAGAGGGATGGTTAGCTCCCGATATTGTATAAACGAATTTTGGGTTAGCTAACCAGATCTTCATTTGTACAAACGGGGAGGAACAGTACCAAAGATGCATTGGGTCCAATTTCTAGTGTATCCACGAACAATGTACAAATCATTGCTAGGAGTGGGGCTTATGGATAAATTAAGCTGAACATTTTCTAAAGCTCCTACTCATAGCAATGCAAGTGATATAAATACACTATATGGATCCCTTCATCTTGTAAAGTTTCTAACCATGATAGTTTTTTTACGAGAGCAAATATTTATCATTTAGGTCATGGCAAACAAGGTTCACAATTTTATCCTCCTGAACATTTTTAATTTCTTGCCTAGGAATTTGAAATTTAGTGATCCATGCATGAATGAGTTTCAAATCAAAGTTATGGACATTGCTATTCCTAGGTTGCTGCATACCAATTCAACCATTAAGTAATTCTATAAGCATTACCTAGGTAAAAAATGTCTAAGTCAATTTTACCAATGCTTATGAAATTCCATGTATTGTTTAAATTTATTTCTAAGTAAGGTGGCATTCCTTTTTGAAGAATCAAAAAGAGTAGTGTAAACACTTACTCTCATGGGGATTTCATAAGAATTGAATGATGAGAAGGTGTAAACCTTCCTTCAATGTGAGCAAAAATTATTCAATCCTAATGCAATTCAAACGACGGAAAATTTGAACTCATACCGCAATCGAAGAGTAGTCTTGGTTGAAGGTCGTTGTGTGAGAAACTCACAACCATGGATTTTGATGTAGCCTTTATGTTCAAGTCTCCTGCCAAGTTGAGGTTGGAGTTGAATGAGTTTCATCTTGCTCCTCCATTGGGCCACCGTCTTGAGTATTCCTCCACCATGAACTGAAAATGAAATCGATGGAGGGTTATGCGCTTGATGGGGTCTTCCACCCTCTTTACAAATTTTGTCCTGACTGCACTAATAATCAAGAACAAACAAACAACTCGAAAACAGGTTACGTTAGCTCAAAAGCATGTTGCACCCTTTGTCAAATTGTTTTGCCCAACTTGAAACAACTTACAATGCAATGAATTTTTAGGGGAAATATTTTTGTGTTGATTTAGGAAGGTGAATTCAAGTGGTTACGCTCAAGGTTCATAACTAAATAAATTTATCTCCGAATTCAAAATTATAGTTTTATGAAGGTTGGAAATTTTAATTTCCAACATGCAAGTGTGAAAATTCAAACATGCTAAATTCAAATGAAAATATTGATGGGGAATTCAAATATGCAATTGGGAAATCAAATAAGAGATGACTACCAATTAACCTATTGGCAAGGAGTCACCGATTTTTTAAGTCCGATGAGTGGGACTTACCTCCGTCCATTTGAGTGCGATGATTTGTTGTCCAATCTCGAAGTTGAAGATGTGGACAACTTCTCTTGATTGAGATGCCAAATCTCCTTTGGCATGTTAGTTGGACATGTGGACCACATGGTGGCCCTAGCCTTGCCGTCATCTTGATGAAAACCTGTTGATGTAGTGACGACTTCTCCCTCTTGAAGATATTCCCTTATGAGCATGGTGAGGCTTATCCTTCTTTAGGGGTGTCACTTCGACCTTTTGATATCCCTTAAAGTCAACCCATACTTTGATTATGGATCAAAAGATTCCTTCGGCATGATGACATGTGGACTCCACAATCAAATAAGAAATGCTTCATCCACAATGTCACTTTCCCTAGGTTGCATGGGCTTGGTCGAAGGGTAAGAATCCCAACATTTAATTGTGGGAATCTTGGTTCTTGAATGCTCTTTAAATTTCTTGTCCTTGACTATGAGCTTCATGTAGATGTTGTCTTGATTTTGTGCTTGGCCACGGACAAGATACTTCAAGGTAGGCTAGTTTAACATAAATCCCTTGAAATCCTCATAGCCTCCTTGATTACAAGGGTGATAGCCATTGGAGTTGTTGTTTGGAAATAATCCTCATGGGTCTTTTGGAAAATGATTCCCCAAGTGGCCCATGTTGACATGGATTTTCACAAATGATGTGAATATCCATGGCTTGGATCATCCAAACTCTTCTCCATTTGCTTGATCTTCATGATACTTCAATGGGAGGTGTAGTTCCTTAGCTAGCATGTCTACCTTGTTAAGTGGTGTGCATGCCAAGCTAATATAATTAGAGCACTCTTCAATCCACCCCTTGAGTAGAGACCATATTCTCATTCATGATGAATGAGAATAGGACTCCTTCAGCTCCAGCACAAAGGTGATCATGGATTGGTGAGGACAACCCATGACATGAGTGTTGGATGAAGAGCCAACTATTCACCCCTTGATGGAGGCAACCCGAGAAGAATTCTTGGAGCCTCCCGCAAGCTTGAGGATGGATGACTTTGGCTCCTATTGGAAGCTAAAATTCCTCCGCAAAAAGAAATGGTCTTGCCTAGCAGACATTTGTTGAGGTACGCCTTGAATTTTCTTGCAGTTGAGCACTTGCGTCCTTGTTGGCCACTCCATAAAATGGGTTAGCCAACACTACCCTGTTTTCACCACAAAAGCAGAAAACAAACAAGGGTAATCCTGTCTAGTAACTACTAGTACCAATAGCTTAATCAAAAGTGATAGCTATCCTTCACTTCCATTGCATTCCCCGACAACGGCGCAAGAAATGCTTGTTGACGTTTCTTAATGCCACAGATCATCTCTAGTAAGAGATGAGGTCTGCAAGCGCACATACACTATCGTGTAGCATTTCACCCAAGAGTATTCTTAAGGGTATCACATTTATCCCAAAGGAAGGCAATGAAGTAAAGTAAACACTACTCTTATGATCAAGCTATGGGATACTAACCAATTATCAAGATAGGGGTAAGTTGGGTAGTGTGACACACACCTAAGCAATCCATTCTAAATGGATAAATGGGTCCAAATGGATATTAGACTAAGTGTTGGGGCGTTACTCCTACCATGCTTTTAATATATATATATATATATATATATATATATATATATATATATATATATATATATATATATATATATATATATATATATATATATATATACATAGCCTAGTTTAGATACTAATTGAATGTAGCCTAGAGGGGGTGAATAGGCTTTTTGATTTTTTTTCAGAACCTGAAACACTTAGCAACATGATCAAACACAGAGAAATCGGACTAGTCCGATAGGATGCGGACTAGTCTGGTGTGTGCGGACTAAATCGATCAAGTTGGATCGATGATTTCGATCCAAGTACTCTATGCAGCGGAAACTGAGTTGTAACTCGAATGTATTGTTTTATTGAAACTAGATATGGCACAAGTTAAATTTAGTTTCAAAGTTTTAACGTAAGTAAACAAGATCGAGCAAACCCTAGATTGCAATGAATAGTAAGAACAAAAGTAAAGACACAAAGATTTAATCCCGTGGTTCGATCCCACAGAGGAAATGTCCACATTGACGAGTCCATGGAGGACCGGGTCTTCACCAACCCTACCCTCGTCGAATCGCCACGGAGGCCGATACTCTTCCACTAGTCACAAAGGGGGTAAATAACCGTCTTCAAGGGGCCTTCTCACAAGTTGAGGGCTCCCCAAGATTTACAATTTGAAACACCGCCAAACACACTTGAATGATATGCAATAAAACAGCCAGAGTGTGTGAGAGATTCAAATCCAAGAGCTCAACACGTGAAGAAAGTGTCTCTCCTTTGATCTATGGTTAATCCTCAAGGATTTGATCTTTCTTGCATTGAATTTTGTGGAGAGATGTGTTTTCTGGGCTCTTGGAAGGTGTGACAGCGCAGGGGGTCGAGAGTGATGGTTAAGGGGTCGTACACCTCTATTTATACTAGGATTTCTAATAGTTACTATTAGGGTTTGCAAAGTCCGGACTAGTCTGTGGTGGACTCCGGACTAGTCCAGTGTGCGGCGTGTGGAAAACCCTAAGTGTTCAGGAATATCGGACTTGTCCGAAAACATGTGGACTAGTCCGATATGGGCACTGGAGATATTCAGACTAGTCTGGCACATGTCGGACTAGTCCGGCGTGGTGAATCCCTTAGTGAATTGAGGACAAGTCCGCACTTGGAGGACTTGTCTGATTTTAGTCAGAGAGGTTATCATACTAGTCCAGGTAATATCTGACTAGACCGGTGTCGTGAAATTTTGAGGGGCTAAGGATGAGTCTGAAATTGGGGAACTTGTTCGAAGTTGGTCAATGAGGATTTCGGACTAGTCTGTGGAATATCAGACTTGTCCGATGTTGATCAGAGGTTTTATCGGACTAGTCCGTTGTGGACAAGTCCGCATAGGTAGGACTTGTCCATTCCTGGATAGAGAGATTATCGGACTAATCCGGGGTATATCGAACTATATTGGACTAATCCGGGGTATATCGGACTAGTCCAGCCCTGTGTAAATTTGTGCAGTGAGAGTGTTTTCTTTTTCTTCGGCTCTTGGGGTGTGTTTCTCCAACACACTCCATACACAAAGAGTATTCTATTCATCTCTCGAGTTCTTTTCAACTTGATTTCTCACTCTCCTTTCTTTTTGCGCTTTCTTCATAATTTCATTGAAACCTGCGCTCATCTTGTAGGATTGAAGTGTAAAATCCCACTGAATCCTAAATATGAAGTTCTGTTGTCAGTTAAATTTAAATTTCATTGGGTTCAAGATATGGTCATGAACATAAACTTGAACGTATTCAATTCTTTTTTTGCTTCTCATGTTTTAAATTTTATTGACATAAGAAGCATACTTCACCAATAATCTTAAAATAATTGAAATATCATCTCTGCAAAATTTTGGAGTAGTTGCATGGGGTTTGTTTGGGCAAATCAATTTATAGTACCTCACATACTCAAATAAACAAATAGGCTTATAGCTACTGTCTATACATGCCCAGCCAAGAACATTCAAATCTGAGGCTATAAATTTTTCTATAGTCTTCTAAAATTGCAAATAAGCTCCTTGAAATGTTTCATGAATTTTGGAGTCCATTTGTTATTTTATTTGAGACGCTCAGCGAATTTGAATCAAGATAAATTCAAATTCAAAAATCTGGTCAAATATACTTGAACATTAAGATTTAAACACACCATTGTGTTCATCACATTTTTATTGTCTTAGCCATGAAGTTTCATGATTTTTGGAGTTCATTTACTATTTCTAAATGAATTACTAAAAGGACAGTAGCAGTAAGACCGACTGGCGGGGTCCACCAGTCAGCAGAGCCACGTGCGCCGCAAATCAGTGCGCGCTGCACGCGCCACCACGACGGCGTGCATGTCCTGCGCGACAGCGGCGGGCTACCGCCGTTTGAGCTCTATAAATGGCGCCCCTGGCTCCTCCTTGTTGCTCCACGGCCGCTCTTATCACCTTACTTCCCACTGAGCCGAAGGTCTACGCCGTTTTCGCCCCGCGCACAAGGTTCTGACCGCCGGCGCCGCGAGCCCGTTGCTGGCCAGACGAAGGCCTCTCGCGCCAAGCTCTCAACGGCAAGGTTGTTCCCCACTCTCTCGTCTACCCTCTGGTTCACTCCTTGTGTTCTTTTGTTGATGCTTTGGCCAGTATTTTGAAGTTACACCGGAGCTCGCCGTCATGTTCACCGTGCACCGCCTCTGCTCCATGGTGCCGGGCTGCTACCAGCAGTTTCGTGCTTCGACTCCAATAACAAAAGGGTGCGCCTGGACACGCTCTGCACAACGGTGGAAGAAGTTCCTCATTTATGTGAGTATCGATCCAGTTATCTGAATTTTACTCTCGGCCGAAGCTTATGAACTCACTCGGTTTTTCTTTCAATTCGAGTTCCACACTTGATCACTCTCCACAATGGCTAGCAAATAACTTCTACACTTCCTTGCGCACCCTCTTGAACTGGAATCACAAAAAATAATCGACCGTAGCTCGAGAATCACGATTTCTTCCCTCCGCCGTTAAGAAGTTGCTTCGATCACCGTCGATGATGGTTTTGCCGACCGTTGCACGACCATCTCACCTTCCCATCACCTTCCTCGTGGTTCCAGAAGACTTTCCCTACATTTTTCGAAGAGTTTTAGCAACAGGATTGACGGTTCTGTCATGGCCAGAACCCTAGCCGCCGCCGCCACCGATGCGCAACTGTTCTGACCGTCGGCAAGCCTCCCCGACCCCACCATCGTGCTCAGCGCGTGAAATTAAGGTTGGGTGCCAAAGTTGAGGTGCTGCGGTGGCCAGGAAATCAGATCCGGCGAGGCTCGCCGGAGAGCGCCGCCGCGAAAGCCCCGCGCGCCGCCCGCGTCGGGAGTTTGAAGACGACGCGGCAGGTCCCGCGTCAGCGTCCTTTTAACCTGTCGGATCTGGTGTGGCCGCGATATCGGTTGTGTCTACGCGGTGTATCTCTGTGGTCCCCGTGTGGTGTGATTGCCATTGGTCCGTTTTAAAATAGTGGGACCCACGATTTAATTCAAATTAGGATTTAATTCCAGATTTGACTCCAACTTAGAAAATCCATAAATCTCTATAGACTGCTCCAAAAATCTTCAAACAAATTTTTTTTGAAAGCCCTTGAGCTCTAGTTTCTGTTAGTACCAATTAGGGCTTGTGAAACTTACTTTTTAATCCTGTAGAAAACAATCATTCCAAATACAAATACAATTTTTCCAATTGAACTGTCCGCTGGAAAAATCGCCAAAATTCACATAAAATACAGACCCCAATTCTTGATTGCCAGAAAAAGTTTAGGAGCCATTGCATCTGTATAATCCTTTGTATAATTCAATTACTTTTTTGAGTCATTGAATTAGTACAGTTATTCAGTTGTTTTGTTATGTCTCAAATTTGAACTGGATGCTTCTTTCGTAATATACTAACTCCTGTAAAAATTTGAGATTTAATCGACTTAGTCTCCTGTCCTAATTCAGTTGCCAACTGAATGTTAATTGAAAAACTAAAAATTCAGTTATAAAATAATTCAAGAAATTCCTAGCAACTTGCAAATTCAATATCTCCTTCACAAATGCTTAGAAATTTATTAAACCAATTTTCCTAGAACCAGTGTAACCCCTTCTACCATGATCATCAACTGGTAGCTATGTCAAAGGTACAGTTTCTTCTCTAAAACTCTTGGAAGTGTATTGCTTGCCATAATTATAGAGACAACAAACTACTTTGATCATCTCCTGTTCTTTGCAAGAGTATTCCTTGTAGTCCCTAACATCAACCATAAAAATCCCAAGGCCAAAGAAAATCATTCACTCACTATAACCATAGTTAGAAGCTTATGAACTATATCTACATTATAATTTACTAGCATTCATATATACATGTCGTGTAGTGATCGATATTGATGAACAGCGTCTCTTGGAGGAGAAGGCTAGGGTGGCCACTTGAAGTCCTTGGTGGAGCCTTCAGAGAAGGACCCTTAACAATTGACATTTAATGGAGTCACAAACTAAGGCAAGCCCCGGTTTGCATTTAAGAGCTTTTCAAAGTTTTGCAGTATTTCTCACATTACGTCCTCAGTTGATATTATGCATTTACGTATAAGGTGATTGGTACTCCACTTGCATGACAACAAATCCCAGGGTTTGGTTGGAACGAGTTACAGTTTGGCCTGTAGTAATCGCTTTGCTAATGTATAGAAAATCCGGTAGAAGTCGAGTAGTTGGAATCTACTCGCGAGATAGGAATAACAGTTCACATGAGGGTGGAAGATTAAAAATGGCTTATGAAATAAATACGAGACTGGGCAAGGGGAATAGGATTTGACGAGATGGAGTCTCGGGCGCATAGCCCTGCCTGTGTCGCTTGAGGACCGTGCCGTATGCAGCACCGTTGGGCAAGCTTGAACTGTACCGGTTGCATAATGGTATATGGGCCCATTAAACTGATGTAACTCCAGACTATAGTGTGGAGACTCCTCGGTTGTCCTTGAATGGAGATGCGAAGGCAGAAAGGTGTAAATCTCCTAGCGGAACGTTTTGACGTGTCCGTGTAGGGGACCTTTTGCTCGGGATGAAGGGGTTTGTCGACATTGGGGTCTTGGGTGAAAGGTGGCCACGTATGACGCGGGGAGGAGAGCACGTATGTGTCTCCCACGCGGGTGTGCATGTCGTGCAGTCCGGGTGTGTCCTGATTGCAATCACTGTCCCTCGCGGTAATAGAGTACCACTTGCCTGTCGCTGTCGTGACGTAGTGAATACTAAATAAGCCAGAAAAATATATTTTATTGAATTATAATTTCTTTGCAACCTTGTATGACTTAGATATAGCAAAATTAAAGTTTACAGTTGCCCCATACTTTAGCTGTAATAGCATTATGTGCTTTGAGCATGTCATATCATCGGCAAAGCGTTTCTTGTTTGATTGTGGAGCCTATGATGTGTCGTGCTTGAAGAATGTCATTTGCTACTTAAAACATGGTTATAAGGATTCACTTGCAGGCAAGTCTATTTATGCTATTCCTTACCTATGATTAGTACTTACCCTTGCATATGTCTAGTGAGACGGGTTAGTCTTGCTGAACCTTATGCTCACGTTTGCGCTTTAACGATTTTTGCAGGTATTAGTTTTATTGCTGCTATTCAGGATGTATATGAGATCTCGAGGTATCGAGATAAACCTCATATGAACCACGCCGCTGCTGAATGATCATGTTGCTAGTGAGAAGCGTCCTAGGGCATAGACGTCTTCTCTTATGCTTAGATAGGTGAGATTATGAGTATGTATTCTCCGCTGCGTGTCTACCCCTGTGGTACACTCTTTTGTAAACTCTGATTATTTTGAAATGAAAACTTTGTACGTTTTGGTATCCTTTTCGTGTGTGCTGTTAGGTGCCGCATCGCACGGCACCGCCCAATGAGATCCTCGGATGTGTGGACTCCGGTCCCCACAGACATGGTATCAGAGCTTCATTGGGAATAGCCGCTCGAAAAGAGCCTATTTTGAAAAACACCAAAGTAGTCGAGTGAGGATTAGCTATATGCCCATTAAGGACTATTATTAGTAGAAGTTATAAAGGTGGTAAACTAACTTATATGTTATTAATTGTGTAATGATGCTCTGACGTCGGGTAAGAGGTAAGGTACGCCACCGTAAGCGGATCAATTACGGTAAGCTCACCATGCGAGAGGTAGCATGGAAGTTTTCCGTGGCTTGGCACGAAAAAGTTAATAGGAGTCTCTGAAACTTTCCATGTTTCGGAGAACCTACGACACGCGGTACCCCAGCGTGCTTCAAAGTTAGTGGGAGCCCCCGTCGGGTGGTGTAGAACCCGATAGTATGCCTCTCTAGAATCACTCATATTCTATGGGAGCATGCGAAACACGTATGCCCAAGCGTGTATAAGCCAGTTCGTACGGGAGTCATTGCTGTACAGACGTATTTACAGCCATGTACCTCGAGACATGACCTCGCTCGAGGGCGACTCACACCTGAGTCGTATGCATTTACTTTTGTATATTATTGTGACTGCCTGTCGTGTTTCCCCGTACCGCCCTTGAGGTGTGAAAGTGTGAAAGGGGATTATTTTTCTTTTGCAGCATTGACTACGGTAGCAACCCGTGTAGCACACGTTTGCGAGTGAACGATATTAGGACAACCTATAAACGTATTCGGATATACCGGTTAGAATTTTCTTTGGTAAGGAACGTAGTACCGTCAGTATCGACATGGATACTTGACCATCCCCAACGTCAGAATGGTTGCATTCCATTTTTGGAAGGTCCCACTACCAGTTGCTTGTAAGTTTTGTACATTGCAAGGTGAATATCACTCATAACTCATGAAGAATCAAGATTCTTTATTTCTGGCAGAAGTTCGCTCAACTTTGCCAGGTCGTAATCTTGGTTAGTTGAAAAATAACATAAGGATATGCGATATTGATAGAAATATCATCAAGTCCACTACAAATTTTATTTTGGTCTTGAGGACTGAAAATGATCCTACCTTGGTGTAAACAGAACTCCACAAAAACTACTACAAATGTCTTACCCAATTACACAGTCTCTGTATTTTCACCATAACTTCTTGTATAAAACTCTTATGCCCTATTGTGATACATATCTGGAGAGGGCAGAAGCATCTCTACAACTTTGTAAATTTAAGTGTTTTCTAATTCGACACTGAACCAATCCAAATCCCAGGTTGAATCTGGTACACTGCAGATCTGCTGGCAGAAAACCAGTCAACTCATCTGTCGATTTAGACAGTCATATCTCCTAATATTAAAGCTTGACATAGTCATGTATACATTTATGGAAATATTAGGAAGTCCTCTATCAACTTTCTATTCAACTCATAGTCTGAATCTTTCATTAACAGAGTCCAATTCCAATTGTCGCAAACTCTGTTCCGGCAGTCCAGGACCAGAAATCTTTTGTACATAGTTAGAGTTTGCGAGCTTGACCTGTACAACGACTTTGTAAGCCTGAAACAAATCTATTTCTGGAATATTAACATGATTTCATACCATGTTTATTTTGTCATTACCTCAAGATATTGTTTTGATATACCTGTATAAACTGTGGACAAAACCCACATATACAGGGGAGGTTCTGTCAAAATTTCCAGAAAATTTAGTCAAATTCAGACCTGTATAACTTTTAATCCAGAGCTCACCTGGAGGTTTTCAAGTACAGTCTGGAAAGTTTATGAAGTGCTATAAAACTTTTGTATTCAACCAAAATCCTATTCCTGCCATTTACTGGGAGCAAATTTCGAATTTATACAGGATGGTCTGCTGGAACAGAACTGAAGTTCATATTCCAGATTTGAACTGTCTTGTAACCATTAATCAAGTTTTTATATCTTCCATTCTAGAATTGCTATGGGGGCAAAGTAATACATTCTGGGAAGTTTTTTGAGTTTACTATAAATTTGTAGTTGAACTCCACACCAAATTCTGCATTTAACTGTGAGAAATAATTACGTTTCTACAGACTGGTCTGATGGACCAGAAACTGGACGGCATACCAGTATGCGATATTGTCAACTCAAATCGTTTTAGTTTCACCTTCTTATGTAACTCATCAGGTCTAGGGGTGATTACTCCACATGATTGACTAACGTAAAGTGGAAACACCATGTTATGTGATTGGTGGGCAGTATCACTTATTTGGGTCTAGTTCAATGTTCTAATCTTTATTTACACCTTGCCTACTGCATTGTAACGTGATGCATATTACGGTCTTTATCATGACTCCAGTTGGTATTGCAACTTTGGATCTTAACCGTAATGCTCACTCTTGTAGCATGGATCACACTCATTTTGAGGGTGAGCCGGGTAGACTCAACTCTACCACCAGTGCCATCATCAACCGGATTGGCAGAAGTCTTCGCAAGTATGGCCGAGTCGCTGCAGACGTTGGTACAGCAGAGTGTACAACCTGAGGCTCGACCACTTGATCAACCTCAAGTCACATATCTGGATTTCTTGACAACTCAACCACCGGTTTTCACAGAAGCCTGGGAACCATTGGAGTCAGAGCGTTGGCTCCGGGTGATTGAAGCCAAATATGAGTTACTTCAGTGTGATGAGTATTAGAAGTTCTTATTTGCCACTCAACAGCTTCACAGATCCGCAGGAGCTTGGTGGTCTGAATATCTCACCACTCTCTCTGACGGTCATCGTGTGACCTGGGCGGAGTTCCGTGATGCTTTTCGTGCACGCCACATTTCTACCTGGATGATTAAAACCAAGTTGGAGGAGTTTGTGGAGTTGAAGCAAGGAGAAATGAGTGCTTATAAATACTCCAAGGCGTTCCATCGTTTGGCTCAATATGCGCCTGAGTATGTGAATACAGAGGCGTTGAAGTGCGATTATTTCTTTCGAGGACTGAATGTCGAACTTCGAGCTTGACTGGTGTTATTCAATAACGGCAGCTACAATGACTTGGTTGGGGCCGCTATTGTTCAGGAGGATGCAACACTTTGCTATCAGTCAGAGAGGAGGAAGAGGAAAACATCACTAAAGATTATCAGTGATATTCCTCAGGAGGATCGAGAGGTATATTGCTTACTGTCCGGTCGACAGCTTTTGTCAAGTGAGCAACCACAACAGGTTCGGTATCACTCCTATCCAGTGGAGACTTTAATTGCACCTCAACAAAGCGTGCAAGTGTGTCCTGATTCTCCACCGCAGCAGTATGATCGCCCTCTTGCAGCCCAATCTCTGCAAGATGTGCATGTGGCCAGTCCACCCCAATTCAGTGGAAAGCACAGAATGCATTTAGCACGGGAACATCGCAAGAAGGAACGTGACCGTGTCAAATTGTCCTTTTCCAAAAATTCTGATCAGCACAATAAATTTAAAAAGAAGACCTCATCGAAGTCTACCAGTGTTAATCATGCTGTGATTGAGGACATTCCAGAAGGAGAACCTGTTTTAGCAGGCATGTTTACTTTACATGATCAACCAGTAGTCGTTCTGTTTGACTCTGGACCTACTCATAACTTTGTGAGCAAGTCTTTTGTGCTGAAACATCAAGTGCCAATTGTGACTGTCTCACATCCTTTTTGTGTTAGTTCAGTTGGAGGAAATATTTTAGCTAATGAGGTTATTTCTCGAGCACCTTTGTGCATGGGTGGAAGTATCTATCCGGTGAATCTCATCATTTTGGAGGGTCAGCAAATTGACCTCATCTTGGGGATGTCGTGTTTGACACATCATGGAGCTATCTTTGATATCAGTTCGCGGACTGTCCAACTGAATTCTAAATTCCATGGGAGAAACACTTTAAATCTTTTGAATACCGCACCAAGAGTCTCAGCGGTGCATCACACAAGTGCCAAGAAGCTTGAGGATATCCCCGTAGTGTGTGAATATCCAGACGTGTTTCCTAACGATCTCCCGGGCATGCCACCAGAACGAGACGTCGAGTTCAAGATTGAACTAGCGCCGGGAACCATGTCAATCTCAAGGAAACCGTATAGGATGGCGTTGAAGGAACTTGCAGAATTGAAGGAGCAGCTGAATGACTTATTGAGCAAGGGTTTTATTCACCCAAGTTCATCACCTTGGGGTTGTTCCGTGTTGTTTGTGAAGAAGAAGGATGAGACTTGAAGGTTGTGTGTGGACTATCGTCCACTGAATGCGGTCACCATCAAGAACAAGTATCCACAACCACACATCGATATTTTATTTGATCAACTAGTGGGTGCTAAGGTATTCTCAAAGATGGACCTTCGTTCAGGTTATCATCAGATTAAGATTCGACCTGAGGACATTCCAAAAACCGCATTTTCGACGAGGTATGGCTATATGAGTATCTCGCCATGTCCTTTGGGTTGACCAATGCACCAGCTCACTTCATGTATCTCATGAATTCGGTGTTTATGCCGGAGTTGGACAAGTTTGTCGTGGTATTCATTGACGACATCTTGGTGTATTCTAAATCTGAAGAAGAACACGCTAAACACTTGCATATTGTGCTACAACGTTTAAGAGATCACCAACTGTATGCAAAGTTCAGCAAGTGTGAGTTTTGGATCTGCCAAGTGCCATTTCTAGGGCATATCATATCGGCTGATGGTATTGCCGTTGATCCAAGCGAAATTGTACAAGTCCTGAAGTGGAAATCTCCCAAGTCCGTACATAAAGTTTGTAGTTTCCTTGGCTTGGCTGGCTATTATCGGAGGTTCATTCCGAGTTTCTCAAAGATAGCTAAACCAATGACAGAACTACTGAAGAAGGGAACAAGATATGTATGGACTAAAGAAGGTGAAGAAGCATTTCAAGCTTTGGTGAAACACCTCACAACCGCACCGGTGTTGTCTCGGCCGGACACAACTAAACCATTTGATGTCTATTGCGATGCATCTGACATTGGTCTTGGTTGTGTACTCATGCAAGATAGAAGGGTGATCGCGTATCGATCCCGGCAGCTTTGGAATCATGAACAACATTATCCGACTCATGATCTTGAGCTCGCTGCCGTGGTGCTCGCATTGAAGATGTGGAGACACTATCTCTTAGGAAATTTAGTGCATCTCTACACTGATCACAAGAGTTTGAGGTACATTTTCACCCAGAAAGTTTTGAATATGCGACAGCGAAGATGGTTGGAATTGATCAAAGACTATGAGATTGAGATCCACTACCATCGTGGCAAAGCAAATGTGGTTGCAGATGCACTGAGCCGCAAGTCTCATGTCAATCACCTATCGATCATTTCAATAGAAGAGGGTGAGCCGAGTTTATACTTGGTTCCGTATGGAGCGCTCTACAATCTAGCCCTCATCCCTACCATCAGGGAAGATATCTTAGAGGCTCAGAAAGAAGACAAGGGAATGTCGCACATTCGACAAAGAATGAAGAAGGGAGGGATGAAATGTTTTCAATGTGATGATCATGGTACTATTTGGTTTAAAGACCGTATAGTCTTACCCCATGACATGGAGCTCCGAAACAAGATCTTGGATGAAGCACACTTATCCAAGTACTCTGTTCATCCAAGTAGCAACAAGATGTACCAAGATCTGAAGAAGAAATTCTGGTGGTCACGGATGAAGCAAGAAATAGCAAAGTATGTATCCGAATGTGATACATGTCGACGAGTGAAAGCCGACCATTTGAGGCAAGCCGGACAGTTACAACTTTGGACATACCGACATGGAAGTGGGAAGACATCAGCATGGATTTCATTGTTGGGTTACCTCTCACTTTTCGTAAGCATGATTCGATTTGGGTGATAGTTGATCGGTTGACCAAATCAGCTCATTTTATCCCTGTCAACACCAACTATCGAGGTCCCAAGTATGCAGAGTTGTATATCACAAGGATCATGTGCCTACATGGAGTACCCCACACTATCATTTCAGATCGTGGAGCCTTATTTGTTGCTCGCTTTTGGGAGCAGCTCCACGCATCATTGGGTACCGAGTTGATTCGAAGCTCTGCTTATCATCCAAAGACTGATGGTCAGACGGAGCGAGTAAATCAAGTCCTTGAGGACATGCTACGAGCTTGTGCCATCCATCATGGTAAAAATTGGGATGATCATCTACCATTGGCGTAGTTTTCATATAAGAATGTCTATCAAGCTAGTATCCAGATGGCGCCATATGAAGCTCTCTATGGCAGGAAGTGCCGCACACCATTGAATTGGTGTGAGTCTGGTGAAAGAGTGACATATGGCATTGATCTTGTAAATGAAGCTGAAGAACGAGTGCGAGTGATCCAAGCCAATCTCAAGGCTGCTCAATCTCAACAGAAGAGTTATGCAGATAAACGACATCGACCTCTTCACTTCGACATTGGGGATCACATTTACCTTCGTGTATCTCCAATGAAAGGGATTCATCATTTTGGGGTGAAGGGAAAGCTGGCTCCATGATTCATGGGGCCGTTCGCTATCACTGAGAAATGCAGACTTGTGGCCTATCGTCTGGAGTTACCGGCGTCTCTCTCTGGAATTCATAATGTATTCCACATCTCTCAATTGCAGAAGTGTCTTAAATCCCGAGCTGAAGTCCGCACGGAAGATCTTGAAGCTCTACAACCTGATCTCACTTATTTTGAGCATCCGGTCGAGATCATCGATGAGAAGACTCGTACCACAAGAAGCCGCACTTTGCAATTTTACAAAGTCTTGTGGAATAACCATACCGCTGAAGAAGCAACTTGGGAAAGTGAGGATTTTCTTAAATCAAACTATCCGGACCTTTTAGCGACATATGTTCATTAGATCTTTTTCTTTTATCCTTCCTATTATAATCTCGGGACAAGATTCTTTTAAGGGGGGAGGAATGTAAAATCCCACTGAATCCTAAATATGAAATTCAGTTGTCAGTTAAATTTAAATTTCATTGGGTTCAAGATATGGTCATGTACATAAACTTGAACCTATTCAATTCTTTTTTTCTTCTCATGTTTTATATTTTATTGACATACGAAGCATACTTCACCAATAATCTTAAAATAATTCAAATATCATCTCTGCAAAATTTTGGAGTAGTTGCATGGGGTTTGTTTGGGCAAATCAATTTATAGTACCTCACATACTCAAATAAACAAATAGGCTTATAGCTACTGTGTATACATGCCCTGTCAAGAACATTCAAATCTGAGGCTATAACTTTTTCTATAGTCTTCTAAAATTGCAAGTAAGATCATTGAAATGTTTCATGAATTTTGGAGTCCATTTGTTATTTTATTTGAGACGGTCAGCGAATTTGAATCAAGTTAAATTCAAATTCAAAAATCTGGTCAAATATACTTGAACATTAAGATTTAAACACACCATTGTGTTCATCACATTTTTGTTGACTTAGCCATGAAGTTTCATGATTTTTGGAGTTCATTTACTATTTCTAAATGAATTACTATAAGGACAGTAGCAGTAAGACTAACTAGCGGGGCCCACCAGTCAGCAGAGCCACGTGCGCCACAAATCAGCGCGCGCTGCGTGCGCCACCGCGACGGCGTGCATGTCCAGTGCGACAGCGGCGGGCTACCGCCGTTTGAGCTCTATAAATAGTGCCCCTGGCTCCTCCTTATCGCTCCACAGTCGGTCTTATCACCTTACTTCCCACTGAGCCGAAGGTCTGCGCCGTTTTTGCCCCACGCGCAAGGTTCTGACCGCCGGCACCGCGCGCCCGTTGCCGGCCAGACGAAGGCCTCTCGCGCCAAGCTCTCAACGGCAAGGTTGTTCCCCACTCTCTCGTCTACCCTCTGGTTCACTCCTTGTGTTCTTTCGTTGATGCTTTGGCCAGTATTTTGAAGTTACACCGGAGCTCGCCGTCGTGTTCACCGTGCGCCGCCTCTGCTCCATGGTGCCGGGCTGCTACCAGCAGTTTCGTGCTTCGACTCCAATAACAAAAGGGTGCGCCTGGACACGCTCTGCACAACGGTGGAAGACGTTCCTCATTTACGTGAGTATCGATCCAGTTATCTGAATTTTACTCTCGGCCGAAGCTTATGAACTCACTCGGTTTTTCTTTCAATTCGAGTTCCACACTTTATCACTCTCCACAATTGCTAGCAAATAACTTCTACACTTCCTTGCGCACCCTCTTTAACTGGAATCACCAAAAATAATCGACCGTAGCTCGAGAATCACGAGTTCTTCCCTCCGCCGTTAAGAAGTTGCTTCGATCACCGTCGATGATGGTTTTGCTGACCGTTGCACGACCATCTCACCTTCCCATCACCTTCATCGTGGTTCCCGAAGACTTTCCCCTCATTTTTTCGAGGAGTTTTAGCAATGGGATCGACGGTACCGACATGGCCGGAACCCTAGCCACCGCCGCCGCCGATGCGCCACTGTTCTGACCGTCGGCAAGCCTCCCCAACCCTACCATCGTGCTCAGCGCGTGAAATTAACGGTGGGTGCCAAAGTTGAGGTGCTGCGGTGGCCGGGAACTCAGATCCGGTGAGGCTTGCCGGAGAGCGCCGTCGTGAAAGCCCCGCGCGCCGCCCGTGTCAGGAGTTTGAAGATGACGCGGCAGGTCCCGCGCGTCAGCGTCCTTTTAACCCATCGGATCTGGTGTGGCCACGAGATCGGTTGTGTCTACGCGGTGTATCTCTGTGGTCCCCGCGTGGTGTGATTGCCATTGGTCCGTTTTAAAATAGTGGGACCCACGGTTTAATTCAAATTAGGATTTAATTCCAGATTTGACACCAACTTAGATAATCCATAACTCTCTATAGACTGCTCCAAAAATCTTCAAACAAATTTTGTTTGAAAGCCCTTGAGCTCTAGTTTCTGTTAGTACCAATTAGGTTTTGTGAAGCTTACTTTTTAATCCTGTAGAAAACAATCTTTCCAAATACAAATACAATTTTTCCAAATGAACTGTCTACTGGAAAAATCCCCAAAATCCACATAAAATACAATCTCCTGTTCTTGATTGCCAGAAAAAGTTTGGGAGCCATTGCACTTGTATTACTTTTTTCAGTCATTGAATTAGTACAGTTATTCAGTTGTTTTGTTATGTCCCAAATTTGAACTGGATGCTCCATTAGTCATATACTAACTCCTGTAAAAATTTGAGATTTAATTGACTTTGTCTACTAGTCCCAATTCAGTTGCCAACTGAATGTTAAGTGAAAAACTAAAAATTCAGTTATAAAATAATTCAAGAAATTCCTAGCAACTTGCAAATTCAATATCTCCTTCACAAATGCTTATAAATTTATTAAACCAATTTTCCTAGAACCAGGGTAAGCCCTTCTATCACGATCATCAACTGGTAGCTATGTCAAAGCTACAGTTTCTTCTCTAAAATTCTTGGAAATTTATTGCTTGCCATAATTTTAGAGACAATAATCTACTTTGATCATCTCCTGTTCTTTGCAAGAGTATTCCTTGTAGTCCCTAACATCTACCATAAAAATCCCAAGGCCAAAGAAAATCATTCACTCACTATAACCATAGTAAGAAGATTATGAACTATATCTACATTATAATTTACTAGCCTTCATATATACATGTCGTGTAGTGATCGATATTGACGAACAGAGTCGCTTGGAGGAGAAGGCCAGGGTGTCCACTTGAAGTCCTTGGCGGAGCCTTCAGAGAAGGATCCTTAACAATTGACATTTAATCGAGTCGCAAACTAAGGCAAGCCCCGGTTTGCATTTAAGAGCTTTTCAAAGTTTTGTAGTATTTCTCACATTACGTCCTCAGTTGATATTGTGCATTTACGTATAAGGTGATTGGTACTCCACTTGCATGACTATAAATCCCAGGGTTTGGTTGGAACGAGTTATAGTTTGACCTGTAGTAACTGCTTTGCTAATGTATAGGAAATCCGGTAGAAGTCGAGTAGTTAGAATCTACTCGCGAGATAGGAATAAAAGTTCACATGAGGGTGGAAGATTAAAAATGGCTTATGAAATAAATACGAGACCGGGCAGGGGGAATACGAGTCGACGAGATGGAGTCTCGGGCGCATAGCCCTGCCTTTGTCGCTTGAGGACCGTGCCGTATGCGGCACCGTTGGGCAAGCTTGAACTGTACTGGTTGCATAATGGTATATAGGCCCATTAAACTGATGTAACTCTAGACTGTAGTGTGGAGACTCATCAGTTGTCCTTGAATGGAGATGCGAAGGCAGAAAGGTGTAAATCTCCTAGCGGAACATTTTGATGTGTCCGTGTAGGGGACCTTTTGCTCGGGATGAAGGGGTTTGTCGACATTGGGGTCTTGGGTGAAAGGTGGCCACGTATGACGCGGGGAGGAGAGCACGTATGTGTCTCCCACACGGGTGTGCGTGTCGTGCAGTCCGGGTGTGTCCTTATTGCAATCACCGTCCCTCGCGGTAATAGAGTACCACTTGTCCGTCGCTGTCATGACGTAGTAAATACTAAATAAGCCAGAAAAATATATTGTATTGAATTATAATTTCTTTGCAACCTTGTATGACTTAGAGATAGCAAAATTAAAGTTTACAGTTTCCCCATACTTTAGCTGTAATAGCATTATGTGCTTTGAGCATTTCATATCATCGGCAAAGCGTTTCTTGTTTGATTGTGGAGCCTATGATGTGCCGTGCTTGAAGAATGTCATTTGCTACTTAAAATATGATTATAAGGATTCACTTGTAGGCAAGTCTATTTATGCTATTCCTTACCTATGATTAGTACTTACCCTTGCATATGTCTAGTGAGACGGGTTAGTCTTGCTGAGCCTTATGCTCACGTTTGCGCTTTAACGATTTTTGCATGTATTAGTTTTATTCCCGCTATTCAGGATGTAAATGAGATCTCGAGGTATCGAGATAAACCTCATATGAACCACGCCACTACTGAATGATCGTCATGTTGCTAGTGAGAAGCGTCCTAGGGTATGGACGTCTTCTCTTATCCTTAGATAGGTGAGATTATGAGTATGTATTCTCCACTGCGTGTGTACCCCTGTGCTACACTCTTTTGTAAACTCTGATTATTCTGAAATGAAAACTTTGTACGTTTTGGTATCCTTTTCGTGTGTGCTGTTAGGTGCCGCATCGCACGGCACCGCCCAATGAGATCCTCGGATGTGTGGACTCCGGTCCCCACATGAAGATCACGTGAAAAGCTACCATAGGGGGGGGGGGTGAATGGTAGATTTAAAAATCTTATGCAGCAAAAACAATTAAACCCCAACCCCTTCGGCAGAAAAACGATCTGTTAAAGAAATCGTGTGTCAGACTAATCTAAATGTGTTTCACCATGACAAAAGTGATATATATCAGAGAGAATCAAGTCACGAAGACAACACAACAAAAATCACTAAAATCCCTCGAGAAAAACTCAAGTTATGATCAAAAGTTCAAACAAAGGTCAATCTTCCCTACCCGAAAAAAAACAGTTCTGGAACGCTGCAAAGAAACTCGTGTAGATCATAGACCACAAATCAAATAACCGTGAAAGTTTGACAGATGATATATAATCAAGTTGTGAACACAATCCAAAAATAATCACGTCAATTGGATATGTAAAACTAGAGTTATGATAAAACCACCGACAAAAGGTAGTGCTATCCAGAAACTCGACGAGTAAAACATGTCTGGAACAAGTCTGACAAACAAGGCACAAAAGTTCCTTCAAACTACGAATTTTATACAATAGAACACAAGAGGAACAGCCCCCAAAGTCATGCACCACGAGCTCTGGGCTCCCTTGCTTATATAACCAGCTCGAAAGCCAACTCAACTCAAATCAGGAACCTAATCCTACTCTGTTCACGAATCCTAACTTTCCATAACTACTTAGGATTCTTCTATACGCAGATAGAAGCAATCTTAAAACTTCCAAACACCTTACGAACGTATCCCACATTCCTAAACAACTCAAATTCGTGACCCACACGAAATCCTATCATAACCAACTCAAATCTTTCCATATTTGAGTCAAACCGGACTCAGCCGCAGCCTGAGTCCATAACCTAGTCGGTTGGACCTTTCCGACCAACTCTTTATGTCCACGACTCTTCATAACGTCTCGAAACCATGTAGCCATGTCCATGCACTCCTTGCACACGTGCAAACATCTTCCAATGATGTCCACGATACCTTCACATGCATTGTTCTTGATTCAATCATGTTGCGCAACCTCCTGATCAGCTCAACCACAATTACTCCTAAATTTGGTTGTTGGAACCTCATCTCCTCCCAGAGACTAGTCCAATGGATCCCATCACCAGCCATGTCTTGAAGTCAAGCAACACCTGCACATGAATAAACAACCAATCCATATGTGCCCAAGTTCTCGACTTGACTCAAGTTAGTTCCGAACACAACACCTTACGTGAAAACCTCACATAAGCATGTTGCAAAACCACCGTAACACGATATCATTCATGTCAACCACTAACACACGAAAGACTTAGCAAATGAATACTAAGCAATCTTTCCAGAGATGTAAAGCAAGTACGAAACATTGCAAATGAAAAACAGAAGCATTGCGGCCCAGTTCCGGACCTTGAGCTGGAGCTAACAAAAGCTAGTAGAACCTAGCGCCGGAACTTACTAAAACTAGTATAACCAAAAGCCGGAACTAGAAAAATCAACTTGGAGCTTAGCAAAAACATGCCGGAGCTATCAAAGACATGTCGAAGCTAAAAAAAAACTCACCAAAGCTAACCAAAACTAGTCGGACCTTAATAAAAAGGTGTTTTGGTGATATTCAAAACTTTTATCGTCAAAGCAAGTGTATTCACTACAAGCCAATGTATTCAGCACACATAGGTCTTACAATCTCCCCCTTGATGAATGCATTGGCAACACCATTTCAAATCCTAACATTGGCTTATTCACATAAAAGTTTTGAAGGCAATTTCTCCCCCTTTGTAAATCAAAAGTAAAATGAGAAGAAAATCCAAAAATTATCCCATATTATCTCTCCCCCTTTATTATCTCTCCTTATGCACATATTCTCTTTCTCTTCATGCTTATCTCTCCCCCTTTGACAATGTATTCAGCAAGTCATGAGCATAGAAACAAATTATCTCTCCCCCTTTAGGTTTTATGAGCATATTATAACATATACATACAAACAAAACTCATCCAAGTCATACTACCAAGTACCTTACATTATCACATCAATAAAATACATAAAGTAGTGTAAGCCATGCTAGATATCAAATGTAATTATCAATTTAAGTAAGTCATGATCTCACAAACTTAACTATTTCAAAACCTGAAATCATGACACTAGTTGCTGCATTTTATTATTTTTCAAAGCATAAATTTAGATCATATGATATTTGCAAGAGATTATATGCGCATCTTCCTTATTCTAACCAACCAAGCCAAGCCTATGTCATCTGACAATCAGAAGCTTAAGGACATGGTTTTAGTCATACACAACTTCTTCCAAGTTCATATCTAAGTGCAATGATAAGCCATCTCAAAAGAAGAAGTGTGATGCATGCATATTCTCTTGATCTTTTCTCAATTTATATTTGTTCATAAGAACTCAACATGTGAGTTGATTACTTGATTAATTCTTAATGATTAAAAGCACTTGTGAACATGTAACAAGTTCAAAACAGCAAGAAAGTTCGACCATGACCAGTTTTAGTATAAGTAATTATTTCAATTACTAGACATGGCAAAAACTACAAAATGTATAACACGAGTAATATAGTAAGAACTTTCAGCATGTAAAAGGAATCACAAAGTCATATATGTATGAAATACTATGCTCATATTATTTTAATTTCAGATTCACACATAGACTATCCAAGTTTTAGAAACTCCCCCTCAATTTAAGCCATGAGGATGCATAACCCCTATTTCACTACGAATGTAACAAAAATGAGTGAAATCCAAAGGTTTTGTAAAAATGTCAGCCAATTCTTGTTTGGTATCTACATGGTGAAGCACAATGTTTCCTTTTTCAACATTATCTCGGAGAAAGTGATACCTAATGTCAATGTGCTTAGTTCTAGAATGTTGTACGGGGTTTTTAGCAATGCAAATGGCACTAGTGTTATCACAGAACAGTGGAACACTATCTAGATCAACCTCATAGTCCTTAAGTGTTTGAACAATCCAAAGAATTTGTGAGCAAGCACTAGCAGCAGCTACATATTCAGATTCGACTGTGGATTGTGCAACTGAATTTTGTTTTCTAGAGGACCAAGCAATAAGAGAATTACCAAGAAAATGACAAGCACCAGAAGTACATTTCCTATCAATCCTACAACCCCCTCAGCATCCGAAAAAGCTTTCAAAGTAACGGTTCAGGAAGAAGGAAGAAAAATTCCAAATTCTTGAGTTCCATGTAAGTACCTGAGAATCCATTTGACGGCTTGACGATGTGAAGCACGTGGGAGGCTTGAAACCGTGCACAAAGACATACGCTGAATTGTATGTCTGGTCTTGATGTTGTGAGGTACAAAAGTGATCCGATCATGCTTCTATATTCTTTTTGATCCACGGGTTCACCATCTTCATCAAACCCAAGTGTTGTTGATGTTCCCATTGGTGTCCGAAGAGGCTTGCTTTTGTCCATGTTGAAGCACCTTAGGAGATCTTTTGTATACTTCGTTTGATGCACAAAGGTACCCTCCTTTGTTTGCTTGATTTGCAGCCCCAAAAAGTAAGTGAGTTCACCCATCATACTCATTTCAAATTTGGAACTCATCATTGCTGAAAACTTGGACACAAGATCATGAGAAGCACAACCAAAGATAATATCATCCACATACACTTGAACGAATAATGAGTCATTGCCATGCTTAAGCACAAAAAGAGTTTTATCAAACTTGCCAATGGTAAACCCTTTTTCAAGTAAGAATGTTTTTAACCTATCATACCATGCTCTAGGGGCTTGTTTGAGACCGTACAAGGCTTTGGAAAGTTTGTAAACATGATTAGGAAAATCTGGATTTTCAAAACCCGGTGGTTGTTTCACATTAACCTCCTCATCTATGTAGCCATTAAGAAAAGCACTTTTAAAAATCCATTTGATATAGCTTAAAACCATTTGATGCAGCAAAAGCTAGCAAAATTCTTATGGCTTCTAATCTAGCAACATGAGCAAATGTTTCATCAAAATCTAGACCTTCAACTTGAGTGAAACCTTGAGCAACCAACCTAGCCTTATTCCTAACCACAACCCCATCCTCACTTTGTTTATTTTTAAATACCCATTTAGTTCCAGTTAAAGTGTGACCTTGAGGTGGAGGTACAAGTTTCCAAACATTATTTCTTTCAAAATTTTCTAACTCCTCTTGCATGGCAATAATCCAAGATTCATTAGTGAGTGCGTGTGATATATCTTTGGGTTCAAAAGAAGCAACAAAATCAGAATGAGCATAAGAGTTTGGATCGCAAAACCTGGACCGTGTGACTTGTTCGTGCAAGCTTTCAATCATCTATTGTGGGGGATGATCTTTGTAAAACCGTAGGGGAACAGATGTCTCGCAAGCTTATTCTTCTTCATGTTCATCACAAATTGATGAGCTTGTGACTTGAGGATGATTTGAATCAGCATTGATGGTTGTTGGTGCTGGTTGAGAATTAACATCCGGAGCTGAACCAAAGTCTTTAGCTGCTGAATTTTCGGGCAGCAGCTCCAATTCTTTCTCATCTTCAACGAAAATGCTCCCCCTTGCGGATATGGATCTGGACCTTCAATGTTTGAGCTAGTACCTGGGCTAGCTTCATCAAAAGACACTTCACAAGTCTCCACAATTTTGTTAGTGTCAAGTAAAAGCACATGGTATCCTCTAGTATGAGATGGATAACCAAGAAACATGCCATCAATGGATCTAGGTTCAAATTTATCAAGATTACCATGTTTCTTAACAAAGCATTTGCAATCAAAGACCCAAAAGTGTGTAACACTAGGCCTATGTCCAAACCGGAGCTCATATGGTGTTTTACCTAGCTTAGCACGCAAGAAAACATGATTTGATACATAACAAGCGGTTGCTAACGCATCAGCCCAAAATTTCCTAGGAGTTTGATATTCATCAAGCATAGTCCTAGCCATCTCAACTAAGGTTCTGTTCTTTCTTTCTACAACACCATTTTGTTGAGGTACATATAATGAAGAAAATTGATGATCTATTCTATTTTCAGCACAAAAGTGATCAAAAGATTGATTTTGAAATTCAGTTCTGTTATCACTTCTAATTGCTTTTAAAGATCCTGGATGATCAATTGATAATATAAGAAATAAAGTTCTAAAGTGACTAAAATCTTCATTCTTAGACGCCATAAAGTAAACCCAAGAGTATCTAGAATAATCATCAACAATCACAAGAACATACCATTTACTTCCGAAGGACTGAACACGTGAAGGTCCTACGGTGTCAAGATGCAAAAGTTGACATGATTCAGTTGTCATGATCATTGTGAGAGGAGTATGTGATCCTGCAACCATCTTAGCAAGTCTACAAGAAGAGCACACAATTTCTTTGTCCCCTTTAAGCTTAGGCAGCCCACGTATGCGATCAAGAGCACTAACACACGTTAGGTGATCAAAGCCTACGTGACCAAGTCTATGATGCCAAAAATATAGGTCCTTTGAATCATTAGCAACTAGAAACCTATGCTTAGAGGAAGACATATCAAAATCAGCTTTAAAAACTCTTCCAAACCGAGACATGTTAAAAATAAGCTCACTATTTGAACTTACAACTTTGCAGCAATTTTTATTGAAAATAATTTCCAGATTTTCATCTAGCAATTGTGAAACAGAAAGCAAGTTGTATTTCAAATTTTTGACAAGTGCCACATCCTTCAAAGTGTAGTGATCATTTACTCTTAGCAATTATAGGAGTTGAAGAATTATCGGCAAAAGTAACATTCTCTACACATGACACCAAAGAGAGGGAGGAGAACCAATCTTTGTTACCGGTCATGTGGCGTGAGCAACCTGAATCCACAATCCAAATGTTCTCCTTCCTCAAACGTGTAACCTACATAGAAGTACAATACGTCGATGACTCAATACTGGGGTTAGTCAAAAGGCATTTAGGAATCCAGTACTGAGTCACGCGACGTGCAGCAGGAAAAACACGTGAAAGCTGAGACAAAATGGTAGGTTTATGAGTCAAAGTTTGAGATTTTTTATTCTTAACTACTGACATATAAGGTTTCACTTGTGTAGCACAAAAATCAGTAGCTCCGGAGGCAAAAACAGAAGGTCCGGAGGTAAACTTTGAATGTTTTTGACTCAAAACAGCAGGTTGTACATTCGGTTCAATATGCGCAGCAAATTTTGCATGAAAGTTATGAGATCTAGCAACCATTCTTTCCCTTTTCTGTTGTTTAGCTAGTCTATAACAAAAATCTATGACATGACCATCTCTGCCACAGTAGGTACAATGAAATTGAACTTTGTGTTCATATCTAGATGAGCAAACAACATTTTTATTTGAAACCGAATGAGACAATACTCCTGCAGATTTGAAAACCACTTCTTTTTGTTTAGGAACTGTTTGAATCAAACCACTTCCTAATGACTTTACAATTTTATATGGATGTGCCTTAGTATGAGCATGAGAATTAAAACCTAAACCAGTTTTATCATTGCAAGGCTTGGATGAATTCAGCAGCAAGTTTAGGTTCTTATTCCCATTACAAAACCGATCAAATGTCTTATGCATGTTATCAAGTTTATTGGACAGATCAAGGCAATTTTCACATGAAGTTTTTCCTTTTAATTTGCAAATGGAACAATATTTAACTTTATGACAACGTAAAGCATTGTTCAATATAGAGATTTCATTCATAGCATCTTGCAGTTTCTTATCAAGATCATCACAACTAGAACAATGCAAATCAATTGTAGAACAAGAAGTATCTTTTAAGTTTCCAATATTAAGTGCAGCAAGCTTTTTGTTTTTTCAAATTCAAGTTCAAGTTTATCGAGTGTGGAGGTATGTGCACTTCTTAGAGAGGACAATTGTTCATATATTAAGTCACATGAGGAACAAGAATCATCACTAGGAATCAAGGATTTCAAACGATTAATTTCAGATTGTAGTGACTCAATTTTAACAGCATTGTCCCTAAGCTTTTTGTCCTTTTTCTTAACAATAACAGTGGCACGAGAAATAGCATCACACATTTCTTCGCAAGTAGGACATACCTCTTCATTGTCGCTGTTGTGTTCTGCCTCCTCCATACTTGATCTTGACTTGCCCACCATGAAGCAGAAGTTTGCCAAATCATCTTCATCTTCATCACTTCCAATGTCCACGTCGCTTGAGCCAAGTTCCTGGAGTGTTGAGATAAAACTGCTCACCAATTGACGTCCTGTAAAACCTTTCTTTTTCTCTGTATCTTTTCTAGAGGAGTGCTTCATTCTTGTTTTCTTTTCATCCTGGGAAGTAGGACCTGAAAGGTTAGGACAATCTGAACAAAAATGTCCTGTCTTACCACATTCAAAGCATCGTTGAGGTCTGGAGCTTCCTCTCCTTCTAGTTCTCACATTTTGCAATGCTTTTGAGAACCGGGTAGAGATGAGCGCTAGCTCCTCCTCTGGAAACTCCTCAATCTGTTCAAGGGTTAGAGAGGACAGCAAAGCAAGTGTACTACAAGATGATGTTTGACTGGAACTAGGCATGTTACATTGAGAAACAAAAGCAATAGACTTCTTGGGGTTCTTACGTGAGGTTATGTCAATTTCATGAGTTTTTAACTTAGAATATAGCACATCTAAAGTAAGTAAACTCATGACAGTAGATTCACGAATAGACGTGACTTTCATCTCCCAAATTGACATATCTAATGCACTTAGCAATTGCCTAGTATTTTCAGCATCCAAAAAGTTAACATTGACACTACGCAAGTTGCTGAGAATCTTATTAAAGCGAGCAAAAAGGTCATCAATAGACTCACCGGGTTGCATCTCAAAGCGCATGTATTCTTTCTTGAACATGTCTTGCCTTACCTCTTTGATCGTGTTGGATCCTTCGTGGTAGTCACAAAGTGCTTTCCACACATCGTATGCAGATTGGAGGTGTGCAACACGGTCGAAGTCGCTTTGTGTTAATCCTTGTATAATCAAGTTCCGAGCCTTGTTGTTGTTGTCGACATCTCTCAGATTTGTAGCTGTAACTTGATCGTCTGATGGCACTTCGTAAGGCTTGTATACCTTCTCCCATATTGCAAAGCCTTGTGCCTGGATGAAAGCCTCCATGCGTGCCTTCCAAACCTGAAAATCAATACCAGCGAACACACAAGGTTTGGCAGAGTACTTCTCCATGATGATTAGTCAAAATTACGAGCAAATCACAAAGATTAGAGCACCGTGGCTCTGATAGCAATTGTAGGATCGGAGAGCACGTGAAAAGCTACCAGAGGGGGGGTGAATGGTAGATTTAAAAAACTTACACAGTGGAAACAATTAAACCCCAACCCCTTCGACAGAAAAACAATCTGTTAAAGAAATCGTGTGTGAGACTAATATAAACGTGTTTCACCATGACAAAAGTGATAGAAATCAGAGAGAATCAAGTCACGAAGACAAAACAACAAAAATCACTCAAATCTGTTGAGAAAAACTCAAGTTATGATTGAAAGATCAAACAAAGGTCAATCTGCCCTACCCGAGAAATAAAAAACAGTTCTGGAAAGCTGCAAAGAAACTCGTGTAGATCATAGGCCAAAAATCCAATGACCGTGAAATTTTGACAGACGATAGATAATCAAGTTTTGAAGGCAAACCAAAAAGAATCACGTCAATTGGATCTTTAAAACTCGAGTTATGATAAAACCACCAACGAAAGGTAGTGCTGTCCAGAAACTCGACGAGTAAAACTCGTCTGGAACAAGTCTGACAAACAAGGCACAAAAGTTCCTTCAAACTACAAATTTTATTCGATAGAACACAAGAAGAACAGCCCCCAAAGTCGTGAACCATGAGCTTTGGGCTCCCTTGCTTATATAACCAGCTCAAAAGCCAACTCAACTCAAATCAGGAACATAATCCTACTCTGTTCACGAATCGTAACTTTCCATAACTGCTTAGGATTCTTCTATACGCAGATAGAAGCAATCTTAAGACTTCCAAACACCTTAGGAACGTATTCCACATTCCTAAACAACTCAAATTCGTGACCCACATGAAATCCTATCATAACTAACTCAAATCTTTCCATATTTGAGTCAAACCCGACTCAGCCGCAGCCTGAGTCCATAACCTAGTCGGTTGGACCTTTCTGACCAACTCTTTACGTCCACATCTCTTCATCACGTCTCGGAACTATGTAGCCACGTCCATGCACTCCTTGCACATATGCAAACATCTTCTAATGACGTCCACGATACCTTCACATCCATTGTTCTTGATTCAATCATGTTGCGCAACCTCCTAATCAGCTCAACCACAATTCCTCCTGAATTTGGTTGTTGGAACCTCATCTCCTCCCTGAGACTAGTCCAATGGATCCCATCACCAGCCATGTCTTGAACTCAAGCAACACCTGCACATGAATAAACAACCAATCCATACTAGCCCAAGTCCTTGACTTGACTCAAGTTAGTTCCGAACACAACACCTTACGTGAAAACCTCACATAAGCATGTTGCAAAACCACAGTAACACGATATCATTCATGTCAACCAAAAACGCACCAGAGACTTAGCAAATGAATACTAAGCAATCTTTCCAGAGTTGTAAAGCAAGTACCAAACATTGCAAATGAAAAACAGAAGCATTGCGGTCAAGTTCCGGACCTTGAGCCGGAGCTAACAAAAGCTAGTAGAACCTAGCGCTGGAACTTACCAAAACTAGTATAACTAAAAGCCGGAGCTAGAATAATCAACTCGGAGCTTAGCAAAAACATGCCGGAGCTATCAAAGACATGTCGAAGCTAAAAACAAAACTCACCGAAGCTAACCAAAACTAGTCCAGACCTTAATAAAAAGTTTTGGTGATATTCAAAACTTTTATCGTCAAAGCAAGTGTATTCACTACAAGCCAATGTATTTAGCACACAAGGGTCTTACACATCTCAACAATTTAGTTAGGATCTCATTTTTTGTCATAAATCAACCAAAACCCACAAGGGATGCCTAGCTGCACTTTCAATCTCCCCCTTTTTGGAGATTGATGACAACCAATTGAGAATTCACAAATATGATTAAAAGTCCAGGTTTTCATAAAGTGTGCACATATGAGCTTGGAACAAATTAAGCAATGAAAACATAAGACATATGCACTCTTTATGGTGGGGTGCAAAACTGATTGTGTGTAAGCAATAATCGTGATGAGAATGAGATAATTGACATAATCATATCAACATCAAGCATTTATATCAATTTCAAAGCATAAGCATAGATTATATCAAATTATCATCACAGACTTCATAAACATAACTTAGAAGCATAATAAGTGTCTTACAACACTAAAAACAGTCTTGCACCACCAAAAGCATAACAGAGACCAAAAGATACAAAAGGAGCTCTCATCTCTTATCTACGGCTACAACCTAATGAATCCCCCTCAATCTCTCCCCCTTTGGCATCAAGGCACCAAATAGAAGGAGAGGAGGGATTTAGAAGTCGCAGTAGGCTCATTCCTCGTTGTCGGTCCTCTTGTTATCTTCATTGTCGTCAGCTTGAGGAGGAGGAGGAAGAGAATGTCAGGAATGTTGTGAGGATGAAGGACAATAGGGTTTGGCGGCCCTAGGGTTATGGGGTCGAAAAATCAGACTAGTTCGTGGTTAACCGGACTAGTCCAGACTACCGGATCTCTGTGGACTAGTCTGCAGTGTGCGGACTAGTCCGGGTAACCATAGACTAGTCCGTGGTCACCAGAACAGAAGCATTTAGCCCATTCGTATATATTCAAATGTGCTTACAATGAAAATAAGGGGCAAAAAATACAAATAATCTTAACGAATATGATCAGTAAACATCCAACGATCAAGCTATGACCATAATTCACCATGATAAAGTAATTAACATAGTTTTTCGGAGAAAATAGAGAGAGATGATTTTCACAACATAATCAATGGATTTTGAAGAAGCCCTACAGGTATGCAAGTTTTCAAGCCATGTTCCGAGCATCAAGGATATTTAGTTCATTTCGGAGCTCGCAAAAATGATTTTTATCAACTGGCTTGGTAAATATATCAGCTAGTTGTTTTTCGGTGTTGACATATGAAATGGCTATGTCTCCTTTCATTGAGTGGTCTCTCAAAAAGTGATGCTGGATGTCTATGTGTTTGGTCCTAGAGTGCTCAACAGGGTTATGGGATATTTTAATAGCACTCTCATTATCACAAAGGAGTGGAATATGGCTCATATTGTAACCGTAAGATCCAAAGGAGTTGTGCACAACAACTCCCGGCTGCAACATACTCCGCTTCGGCCATGGATAAGGCTATGGAGTTTTGTTTCTTGGAGGACAAAGAAACTAGGGATCTACCTAGGAATTGGCATGCACCAGAGGTACCCTTTCTATATACTTTTCATCCGGCATAATTTGCATCGGAGTATCCAATGAGATTGAACTTGGAACCTTTAGGATACCAAAGGCCTAGGTTGGGTGTATGAACTAAATATCGCAAGATTCTTTTTACGACTGTCAAATGACACTCCTTAGGATTGGCTTGAGATCTTGCACACAAACATACACTCAACATAATATCAGGCTTAGATGCACAAAAGTAAAATAAGGGTCCAATCATGGAGCGATATACCTTTTGATCCACGTTTGGTCCGTCTTCATTGAGATCCAAGTCTCTATTTGTTTCCATGGGAGTCTTTATAGGCTTCGCCTTGTCCATTACAAACTTCTTGAGTATGTCTTGATTATACTTGGTTTGGCTTATGAAGGTCCCTTCCTTTTGTTGCTTCACTTGGAATCCCAAGAAATATTTCAATTCACCCATCATATACATCTTGAATCTATCTTTGACTTGTGAATAACCTTTGTCCACAAGTATTGCTTGTTGCGGAAGACCCATTTAGTGTCGAAAAAGTGGAACTTGGGCCTTTCAACAAGTTCCCACACCTCGTTCCGTTTGATGTTGTTTAATTCTTCTTGCATTGCCACCATCCGATCTGGATCTTTCAATGCATCTTCAACCTTGTGTGGTTCTGAAGAGGATACAAAGGAGTAATGTTCACAAAAATTATCTATTCGAGATCTAGTTGTTACTCCCTTTTGGATGTCACCGATTATTTTGTCGACAGGGTGATCTCTGTGGATGCATTGGTGTACTCTTGGATGTGGCACTTGTGGTCTTGAATCTTCATGGTCATCTTCTTCTCCCTCTAGATGGTTGCCCTCATTAATTTGTTGGTCACCTTGATCTTCACGAGGTTGATCCTATGTAGAAACTCCACCTTGATCATTTTCCTCCTCTTGTGGTTCATCTTCTTCATTCGCATTTGGAGGTGGCACTTGTGGTCGAAAATCGCCCAACGCCATTCTTCTCAATGCTTGACATGGAGCTTCTTCTCTATCTAGCACACATTGATCAACTTGCTCTTCTTGAGAGCCGTTAGTTTCATCGAACACTACGTCACGTGCTACTTCAACAAGTCCGGGGACCTTGTTGAAGACACGATAGGCGTAAGAGTTCGAATCATAGCCAAGCAAGAAACCTTCATCGGACTTCGAAGCGAACTTTGAAGTCCTAGGCTTCTTGTTCAAAATATAACATTTAGAACTGAAAACTCGAAAATAGGAAATATTCAGCTTGTTACTAGTGAGTAGTTCATATGACGTTTCTTGAGTAGGTAATGAAGATAGAGTCGGTTTATGGCGTGACAAGCGGTGTTACCGCTTCAGCCCATAACCGATCTGAAGTCTTGTACTCATCGAGCATTGTCCTCGCCATCTCTATGAGGGTTCGGTTCTTCCTTTCGGCTACTCTGTTTTGTTGAGGGGATTACGATGTTGAAAATTCATGTTTTATCCCTTCTTCGTCTAGGTACTCCTCGACTTGGGCGTTCTTGAAATTCATGCCATTAACGCTTCGTATGTTCTTGATACTCAATGAGAATTCATTTTGGGCACACTTGAAGATCTTCTTGAGGGTTCCTTGAGTTTGTGTCTTATCATGCAAAAGGAAAACACACGTGAAGAGCGAAAAATCATCAATAATTACTAAACCGTATTTGTTACCACCGATGCTTATGTAAGCAATTGGACCAAATAGATCCATATGAAGTAGCTCGAGCGGTCTCGTTGTTGTCATAACATTCTTCGTGGGATGGCGTGCTCCTACTTGCTTCCTGGCTTGGCACGTGCTACAAGGCCTGTCTTTCTCAAAAACAACATCTTTCAAACCTCGGATGTGATCGCCCTTAAGGAGTTTTTGAAGATTCCTCATACCAACATGTGCTAGCCGTCTATACCACAGCCAACCCATGTTGGTCTTTGCAATCAAGCACGTGTCAAGTTCGGCTTTATCTTTGTTGAAGTCAAATAGATAAAGCTTTCCCTTTAATACACCCTTGAACGCAACCGAGTTATCACTCCTTCTTCAGACGGTCACACCCTCATTAGTAAAGAAGCAATTATAACCCTTTTCACATAATTGAGATATGGAAAGAAGGTTATAATCTAAGGAATCGACATGTAAAACATGAGGAAGAGTGTGTTGAGGCGAAATCGCAATTTTACCGGTACCAAGCACCCTTCCTTGTATTTTATCACCAAAATAGATGCCTTCACTTGGATATTCATTTTCTTCATATTCACCGAACATCCTTATTTCTCCGGTCATGTGGTTGGTGCATCCACTATCTAGCACCCATTTTGCTCCACCAGAGTAGTAGGCCTGCAAAAACAAATTACACCTTAGTTTTATGTACCCAAGCTTGCTTGGGTCCTTTGAGGTTAGTTACAAGTGATTTGGGCACCAACACATGAGACTTGGTGTTCACATGGCGTGGCCCAACATGTTTAGCATAAACTCTACCAAGATTATGTTTAATAAGAACATAAGATGCATCAAAAGTTCTAAAAAGGAGTTGTTGTTCATATGTGTTAACAATTTTAGACTTATCAACATTATTAGGCTTTCTAGCTTGAGAGGAGTTTTCCTTGACAAAGACAATGCGTTCCTTGTTATTGTTATGGTTTCAAGCATTTTTCTTTTCGCCATAAGAATACCCGAGTCCATACTTGACATTTGGAGGTTGTGAGACCAAGTATGCACTACGTGCATACTTTACCTTCTCCTTTTCAAATATGCCACAATGGGAAGGTAACTTGTCCTTGGTCGAGGTTGACTTTTCTTTCAAGCTAGTGTCAATTTTAGCACATGCACAAGTAATAGTAGTTTCAGATTTTAGGTGTTGAGAAGGTGAGCTTGAAGAGGATGAAGGGTCACTTTGCTTGAGTGACTCAACTTGTACCTCAATGATCTTGTTAACTTTGGTTAAGTTAGCATGTTCATCCTGGATGATTACATTTGAGTCGCTTAACTTCAAGCAAGCTTCCTTGCTTGAAGCTAACTCAAGTTCTAGTGACTTGATTCGCTCCTTTTTCAAGTTCAAGGATCTTTTTAATCTTAAGATATTCCTCCTTTTGAAGGATGATCATATCTTCTTGGCGATCAACAAGCTCTTCCTTATCAACAAGCTTATCCATTAAAAATTTCATCTTAGAAGCAGTTTTCTTGTCTAAACCACTAAGCAAGTATTCATTTTCATCACAACTATCGTATTCATCAGAATCATCACTATCAATGGCAAAGGAATATGAGGAGGAATATTTAGTTGTTACCTTTCTTTTACCTTCCTTCGCGATTAGACATGTGTCGTTGTCCTTCCATGCGCCAATAGTTGGGAAGAGGGTGGATTTCTTGGTTGTCTTCTTGATGGCTATGCTAGCCATCTCCTCTTTCTCTTTGGATGATGACTCATCATTGGAGTCCCACTCCTTTCATAGGTGTGCCTGTCCAATTTTCTTTTTCTTCTTGATCATCTTCTTGAGTTGAGGCTTTGTATCCTTGATCTTCTTCTTGTTTTCTTCATAAGGACAATCAACTATAATGTGATCGTATTCACCACAGTTATAGCAAGAGCGCCTCAACTTTGGTCTTGATTTGTCTTTGTGTCTTCCTTCATTTGATCTACCACCTTGTCTTCTTTTCATCACCTTCTTGAATTTCTTTATAAATAGGATCATATCTTCTTCATCGATGTCACTGCTTTCATCGTCGCTGTCATCTTCTTCTTGAGCTTCTCGAGTCTCTTTTGACATTGCCTTGCAAGTGGACTTCAAAGCGACTCCTTTCTTCTTTGTTGAGGTAAGGTCGGCAATCTCATTGACATGCTTTGCTTGTTTCTCCATCATCTCAATATTGATAATATTTCCAAGCAATTCATCTGGGGTCATTTTTCGATATTCGGCGCATTCTCTGATCATCAAGCATAGAGTTACGCTGCAAGGCATGAAGGCTCTGAGAATTAGCTTCACCACCTAGTGATCATTCCACTTCTTGCTTCCATATGCTTGAACATTATTGATGAGATTCTTTAAAAGATTGTACATATCTTGTAGTGACTCATCTTCTTCTATGGCGAATCTTCCCAATTTGCCTTGGATCATTTTAATTTTAGCCTCTCATACATGACCATCACCTTCATGTGCGGTTTGTAGCGTATCCCATATTTCCTTAGCAATTTCGAGTCCATCAACCTTGGTGAGCCTGTTTCAGCTTAATGATGATGTTATGACAGCTGCAACTTGAGCGTTCCGATGAATAGCTTGCTCTTGACTTCGTGTGAGCTCTTCATCGTCATCCGGGATATCTATTCCCGTACACAATATATACCACATGCTGGGGTTAAGTGATATTAGATGCATCTTCATATTCTCTCTCCATATAGGATTATCATTGCCGTCAAAGAAAGGTGCTTTCGTTAGAGGAATCGACAAGTAATGATTATTATTCGAATTTAACCGATCATAATTAAAAAGATATCGGGAGTAGTCGGTGTGACTACTCCCCTTTTTCTTCTTTTCATCCTCGATCTTTATCTTCCCTTTGGAGAGTGCCTTCTTCCTTAGGAGTGCCAGGAGTTCAAGCATCTCCTCATCATCATCCTAGCAGTCTTGGATTGCGTCGAGGAGCTTCTCCATCTTCTGAGCCTTTCCATCATCAACCTTCTCTTGATTGAAATTCTTGTGCACATCCTTCATGTCTGACATCTTCTCTTCGAGTGATTAGTCTCCTTTGAAGAGTATGGCTTTGATACCAATTGAATGTAGCCTAGAGGGGGGTGAATAGGCTTGTTGAATATTTGTCGGAACCTGAAACACTTAGCAACCTGATCAAACACAGTGAAATCAAACAAGTCCAGTAAGGTGCGGACTAGTCCGGTGTGTGCAGACTAAATCGATCAAGTTTGATCGATGATTTCGATCCAAGTACTCTATGCAACGGAAATTGAATTGTAACTCGAGTGTATTCCTTTAATGAAACTAGATATGGAACAAGTTAACTTAAGTTTCAAAGTTTTAATGTAAGTTGAACAAAATTGAGCAAATCCTAGATTGCAAGGAATAGTACGAACAAAAGTAAAGATACAATGATTTTATCCCGTGGTTCGATTCCACAAAGGAAATCTACATCCACGTTGAGGAGTCCACAGAGGACCGGGTCTTCACCAACCGTACCCTCGTTGAATTACCACGGAGGTCAATTCTCTTCCACTAATTACAAAGGGGGGAAATAACGGTGTTCAAGGGGCCTTCTCACAAGTGGAGGGCTCCCAGAGATTTACAATTCGAAACACCACCAAACAAACTCAAAAGATATGCAATAAAACAACAAGATTGTGTGAGAGATTCAAACCCAAGAGCTCAAGATGTGAAGAACCTGTCTCTCCTTTGATCTATGGTTAATCCTCAGGGATATGATCTTTCTTGCGTTGGATTGTGTGGAGAAACGTGTTTTCTGGGCTCTTGGAAGGTGTGACGGCGCGACTGGTCGAGAGTGATGGTTGTAGGGCCGTACACCTCTATTTATACTAGGGTTTCTCAAAGTTATCGTTAGGGTTTGCAAAGTCTGGACTAGTCCATGGTGGACTACAGACTAGTCCGGTGTGCGGTGTGTGGAAAACCCTAAGTGTTCCGAAATATCGTACTTGTCCAAAAACATGGGTACTAGTCCGATCTAGGCACTGGAGATATTCAGACTAGTCCGACACATATCGGACTAGTCCGGCGTAGTGAATCCCTTAGTGAACTGAGGACAAGTTTGCACTTGGAGGACTTATCCGATTTTAGTCAGAGAGCTTATCAGACTAGTCCAGATAATATCGGACTAGTAAGGTGTTGTGAAATTTTGAGGGGCTAAGTACATGTACGAAATTGGGGAACTTGTCCGAAGTTGGTCAGTGAGGATTTCGGACTAGTCCGTGGAATATCGAACTTGTCCGATGTTGATGAGAGATATTATCGGACTAGTCCAGACTTTATCGGACTTGTTCGGTGCGAACAAGTCCGCACTGGAGGACTTGTCCGTTCATGAACAGGGAGATTATCAGACTAGTCCGACCCTTTGTAAATTTGTGCAGTGAGAGTGTTTTCTTTTGCTTGAGCTCTTGGGGTGTGTTTCTCCAACACACTCGATACACAAAGAGTATTCTATTCATCACTTGAGCTCTTTTCAACTTGATTCCTCACTCTCCTTTCTTTTAGCGCTTTCTTCGTAATTTCATTGAAACCTGCGCTCAGCTCAACAATTTAGTTAGGATCTCATTTGTTTGTCATAAATCAACCAAAACCCACAAGGGATGCCTAGATGCACTTTCACTAATGTCATGTCAATGGTGAATACTCATGCTAAGTTGTTCAACATATCTGGCACAGGTTTACACCTAACAATACTAGGACAACTCCCGCCAAGAGCCTGTGGCATAGCCGAACATGGAGGATTACAAAGGATAGATAGGGCTGTCATTACCTATTGCCTACATCTTGAATTTGTGGGTCTACGAGACATCCAATGCTACTTACTATCCTAGCACCATGCTAGCATACTAAGTAAATATCTTAATAATTGTGACATCCTAAGGCAATGACTAACCTAAACATCGTTGAACCAATGTTGAGACATAGCATAACTTATTCAAATTAACGTGATCATATCATAACTAATTAGACTACAGTGGGTGTTGGTAGTGTTTATGATGATAGATTAAGAGTGATATGGCATAATCATAACGAGTACTCCTACCACATACATGGAATCCACAATCAAACAAGAAACGCTTCATCCAAGTATATGAATAACATAAGACTAAAGATAATATATTTTAATGCATAAACTAACAAATATAAGAAAAGATACATGAGCCATACCTTTCTCGACTTGGACCTGGGACTAGAGGCTCTCCTCTCTATAGCCTAACTCCACTAAGGATTAAGAGAACTAGTGTATACAATAGAATGATGCTCAAGTGATGTGTGTTGAAGTGAGGGGTCCTATTTATAGGTGGAGAAGGGTCAGTTCCCGCCACCAAAAGCGCACGAATCAGTCACCACTGACTTCTTCAAGCTGGGAGGAGCCAACACATGTCATTTGACCGTGTTTCGCACCAGGAAGGGGTCAGCTAACCTGGTGGTTCGATCAACCTGGTCCTGGCCCCAAATGGCTAGTTCATCCTCCAGGTGACTGACAGGTGGGTCCCATTCCATGATATGGGTGCTACACCATTGGATGGCCTCAGTTACTTCTATTTGTGGGTCATTTGATCCATGTGATGCCACATGTCAGCGCGTGATTGACTGGGATAATATTTTATAGGATCCATCCCCTTGTTTCACTTCAATTCTGTATAAAATACCTGCATGCACCAATTTCTCCAAGTACAAGTGGAAATAGGTTAAATAGAAAGATGATGTGTGCAAGAAATGATATTTCCTTCACATAACTGAGTTATATTGATGGGTGAAATTGGTATATAACAGCCATAAACAGTGCTCACCTGCAACAGTTCCTTGAGATCTGCAACACATTTAAGAGCAAGGACGCAACTCCTGATATCGTCCATCTTAGTCTGTTTCCGTTCTCCCTTCTTCGAAGGGCGAAGCAGTGGTTCTACGCGAACCGAAGTGCTGTAGACACTCGGGAGAAATGTTCTACGACATTCCTCTCCATGTTCTTCCCATTGGGCAACACTAATGCCCTACGTGGAAGGATTTTCAACTTCCAGCAAGATGCCAAGGAGTTTGTTCCCGAGGCTTGGGAAAGGCTTCAAGAGTAAATCCTGGCCTGTCCCCACCATGTGATGGATGACTGGCTAATTATCCAAAACATCTACAACGGGTTGATCCCTTCCGCCCGCGACTATGTGGATGCTGCTGCTGGAGGTGCCTTCTTCTCATTGACAGTGCCCAAAGCCAAAGACTTAATTCAGAAGATGGTGTCAAACATGGGTTGGAGCGATGAGTGTCTCCCTACTCGTCAGCAAGGCATGCACACCTTGAAGGAGGTGGACATGATCGCTGCCAAATTGGACCTCCTCATGAAGAAGATTGATGGACAAGCCAGTGGTGACGTATGTGGCAATGCATATGCCCTAGACTCTCACATGACCTGTGAAATTTGTGGCAACATGGGCCATTTAGGGAAATTATTGCCCTGAAAGTCGTGAGGATGCCTTATACGTAGCCAACAATGGGAACAACAATGCCTATCATCCAGAAGGTCAAGGGTGGGGCCAACCACGCCCATTCATTCAAGGAGGGTACAACAACAATGGCAACAATGGAAATCAACCAAACTTGAGAGAGCTTTCCATTAGCCAATTGAAGATCAATGATGGATTATCCAAGAAGCTTTCGGCTAATGACAAGTCTCTACAAAGCATCAAAACGAGATTGAAGGACTATCCTTGACCTTCAAGAATCAATTGAGCTTAAACAAGGTGCTAGAAACTCAGTTGGCTCAACTGACAACTTTTCTTCCACCAGTGGAGAAAGGCAAAATGCCAGGACAGCCCGAACCACTCGTGGAAAATGTCAACATGATTTCTCTACGGGAAGGCAACCGGTTGAAGGACCCTGGATACACCATCATATCTTGCTCAATTGGGGCCCATTACATCAACAAGGCACTTTGTGACCTTGGAGCAAGTGTGAGTGTAATGCCAAAGGTGGTCTTCGAGCAACTAAACTTCACGGAGCTTACTCCAACACCAATGCATCTCCAACTGGTTGACTCTTAAGTCTGTTATCTGATAGGTATTGTTGAATATGTTTCAGTGAAATTCCATTATTGCTTCATACCCGTGTATTTCGTGGTGCTCGACATGGAGGTCGAGAAGGATACGCCGCTCATTCTTGGGCGACCATTCTATAGCACCGCGAAGGCTCACATAGATGTGGGAGCTAGAGAAATCCACTTCCATATCAATGGCAAGGAGGAGAAGTTTAACTGCCGCTCGAAGTTGGAGCAATGCTCAGTGATTCGTATCAAGTATGGGCCAAATGTTAAACACATTCAAGAGGTCGAAGTCACACCTCGAAAGGTGAATCCTCTCATTGCATTCATGAGGGAATTAATCTATGCGGAGAACCCGTCTTATGTTCCACGCCAACACCCCAAGATGACAGAGAGGTTCGGGCCTCCACAATGGCCCAAGTCCACCAAACCGCCAAAAAAGGAATGGTGGAAGAAGCAAGAAAAGTCATCCGAGCTCATCCCATCAGACCCGGATGTCAAGAAATGAAGAAGGAGGAATGTCCATCTCATCGGATGGTGGTGAGACCTAGCCAATAGATTAAATTGGTAGTTATCTTTTCTTTGACTTTATTCTCTTTATTTGTTTTCCCCACTTAGTTTGATTTCCCCCACTGCATATTTTAGTTTTCTTAGCAAGTTGAGAATCTTATATTCTCAACTATTATTTTTATTTCTTTATTTTTCACAAAATGAAAATTGTTGGGTTTTGAAAACGGGTTTTTATTCAAAAAAAAATTCTGAGCTACAAATGTGGCGTTTCACCAACGTGCTAATTTTATAGCCGTTGGGGAGTCACCTGCCAAAAGGGGGGAAAGGGGGCCCACATTTCAGTTTGGTTGTCCCCCCCTGTTCGGCCTACTAGGGGAAAGGGCCCTTTTGGCTCTCTCTCCTCCAACGGCTACATTTGATTCCCTTATGACTGTTGGGGAGTGTACACTATAAATGGTGGCCATGAGGAGCACTCCTCTTTACACTTCACCTTATTTAACACCTCCCAAAAGTCATTCTTTGCTCACATTGTTTTTCTTCCTCTTCATTGAAGCACTCTTGCTCAAATCCAACCAAAAAAGATTTGCTTTTGTTTGCATTTGCAATTTGCTCTCAAGTTCATCAAGGGAAAATTCGTCGGGGGTTTTGCTTTCACTAACATCACCTCTTTCAAGTTTTTGCTTTGTTTTGTTCTTGCTTGTTGTGGCCATGAAAGGAATGAAGAGGTTGTTTGGGAAGAGGAAGGAAGATGTAAGCTCATGCAATGGTGGAGACTCAAGGGCACATCCCTCTTCCGTTGCTACACCAAGCTCACTGTGACACCCAGTTCCGAAAATGAACCAAGTGAACGCATATATGTGCCCAAGACGTTCAACACACATACACGAGTGCATTCACAAAAGGATATACAGAAAATTACCAAAGAAGAAAATTAATTAAGCACTTTTATTACAGAATCCAAAATATCTCAAGTACAAGCTCTAATGAATATTAACGACAAGTTTGAACTAATGCAGCGGAAATAAACTAAACTGAGCAAACTAAGGAACTAAGCAGCATGAGCAAATAGGGTATAGCGCAGCTCCAAACAACTCCACAGGCAAAGCTGATGGTAGACACGGCATAAAATCTGCATTATCATCGTTATACTCCCAATCCTGACCTGCAACTGTTGGTGGGAGAATTGCAAGGGTGGGTACATGTCGTACTCTGCAAGTGGGTAAAGTATGACCTATAGCTGATTTAAATGATGAATGGAATAATGGCTAAGTGCTGAAAAGTACATTAAAACATTTGAAAAGCAATATATTATATGTATGTGAAATAAACCCATCATAAACAATAATTATTAACATAATACAAGTCCATATTCATTATCCATCACCATTATACCAGATTGCTCTTTACCAATAACCATATTCAACACCAGAATTATATCCAAAACCAGCCATAACCATATTATTAACCCTAACCATTACCAAACCATCTCAATACCAGGTTCCCTCTAATCATGTGAGGGTCCAAGTTGCTCATGACCAGGAGCAAGACTATCATGATAGTTTTTAGACACACTCTACTGAGGTTGTACCACTTTGCCCACGTGTTTGTGATTTCATCACCTTTCGATGACTATAGAATCTCAATTATGCCATCTCACACTTCCTTAGGTGTGTGGCCAAGAGATCACAAAATAGCCTTGACAAAGAGATTACTAACCTATTTAGACCACACTGAGGTTTCACCGGTGGCGATGCCTCCAACTGAGCACTTCTTCAACCAAGGGCCCCCTCTTGAGCCATTCGGATCCCAGGGTAGTCCCACCAATCATCAATAGACCCAATCCGACTACCCCTTCCCCGAGCATCCTTAATGGTCTAAATAGCACTGACAAAGCCCTAATTAATCAGCTATGTCGCACCCATACTTGGCGTCATGGTGGCACTGTAAATCCTGGATGGTAGCTCCACGAACCGGTACATAGATCTAAAGCAAGCAAACCACCATATCATCCAATCCATCCACATACCAGGCTTGCTTAGATCACCCACTACCACATCATATTAACCAGTCATGTTTATCATAATCTCATAAATACATAATTAAGTCAAGTAGTATAGTTGTTTTCCATCCCAATTAATTAAGCGAAGCAAAAAGGGTAGAAAGCCCATATCGACTCTCTACCATGAATTCCAGGTGACAAGGGTGGTTAAGCAAAGCTAGTAAACTTCCTACCATAAAATTTCCCATCAAATTGACACAAGCATGCAGTTTTATTTTAGAAACAGGATCAATTTGTTCAAGGACACTTGCCTTGCTATTGGGCTTGATTAGGATAAAATACTTCAAAATCTTGTTGCTGGAGATCCTCCGCGGCACTCTCCAGCGCAAATCCGTCTAATCTAAAAAATAAACATACAAGACGAGAATTACATTCAAAGATGCACAAACATTACTCAATATGACATGACATGCATGATTGATGCAAATGCAAGGTGGAACTTGTTAATGAGTTGCTTTTAAGGATCACTAACTAGCTCTAATAGCTTTCAACAAATTTATATAGGTCTCAATTTGATTCGAAACAAATTTAGAATTAATTCAACATAATTTAACCAGGAAAATTGGACTAGTCCGCTAGGGACTAGACAAGTCTGCACTTCGCAGAACTGGCAAACTAGGGTTTTCTAGATCGACGTCAATTTGGAGATACAGGGTTGAATTCACGTAATTAAAAGGAAATAGAAGGTATACCAGGTGTTTAGAACTCCAATGGATCAAAGGTCTTGCAGGCAACACTTGGATCTTGACAATCTAGGGTTGATGATGAACTTTATGTTGAATTGGCGATGGAGAACAAAACTTGATGGAGATCTTGACCCTCTTTCATTTCCTCCTCTTCTTCTTCTTACTCTAGATCTTTCTCCCTCCTTGGCGGCGGCTATTCAAGAGCTAGGGTTTGGGTGAGGTGAAAAAGTGGCAAATAGATGTCAAGCCAAGGGGTGGGGTTGTTTATATAGAGGTGGAGGCTAGGGTTGGGTGGATTTCGAGTTGGAGATGAATAGGGGTTGGTTTAGAGTCCCTCATGGTCTCTAAAAGAGTTAGGCACGACATCCCTAGGCCCACTTAATGTAAAACCCGAAAAAAAGTCGTGAAACAAAAGATCAACTAGGAGTCGTGATTTATCAGACAAGTCCACAAAAGGACTGGATTAGTCCAAAGTTAGACAAAGAGAAATCGGACAAGTCTGGACTAGACATCGAACAAGTCTGAACTTATCCAGAGGGGAAAAACAGACAAGTCTGGCCAAAATTGGACAAGTCTAACTCTAGTTAGAGGGGAAATGGACAAGTCCTCTGGAGTACCGGACATGTCCGGACAAGTCCACGGACTTAGCAAAATTCTCAAGGATTCCTAGAATACCAGACTAGTCCACATAGGACCGGACAATTCCGAAACTGTCAAGAGGCAAAAACAGACTACTCCGCAGCAAAACGGACAAGTCCGATGGAAGTTAGAGAGAAATCGGACTAGTCCGCACCGAAATCGGACTAGTCCGTACTTCCCATAATTCTTAAGTGTGGTTTTGTTTCTAATTTCATTTTAAACTTATTCCTTTTTATGTTGCTCAATGTTATACACATTCAATGATGTATGCAAGACATGATGCATGAAAATGAGGGCGTTACAAACCTACCCCCCCCCCTTAAAATGAATCTTGCCCTCGAGATTCGACGCGGAAGAGAAGAGATAGGGAAATTCCTTCTCAAGATCGTCCTCCAACTCCCAAGTTGCCTCTAATTCTGTATGATGCTTCCATTGAACTTTACACCATCTGATGACCTTGTTTCTTGTGACTCTTTCCTTGATTTCTAAGATTTTGACCGGCTGTTCGGCATAAGTCGAATCTACCTCTAGTTCCAAATCTTCTATTGACACTTGTTCTTCCAGTACCCTCAAGCACTTCCTGAGCTAGGAAACATGAAAGACATCATGAACATCCGACAAGTGAGCTGGCATCTCCAACCTATATGCTACTGCTCCTCTTTTGTCCAAAATCTTGAATGGCCCAATGTAGCGAGGTGCTAGCTTGCCTCTGATATTAAACCTCTTATGACCTCACATAGGTGACACCTTGAGATATACGAAGTGTCCCAATTCAAAGGCTAGTTTACTTCTCCTATTTTTCGCATAGCCTTTTTGCCTTGACTTGGCGGCCCTCAAATTTTCCCGAATAATCTGAACTTGTTTCTCAGCTTATTGCAACACATCGGGTCCTAATACTTGAGTTTCTCCTGCCTCATTCCAGAATAAAGGTGTGCTACACTTCCTTCCATATAGTGCTTTATAAGGTGACATTTTCAAGCTTGCTTGGTAACTATTGTTGTATGAAAATTCCGCATATGGCAAGCTCTTGTCCCAACTCTTCCCATGCTTCAAAACACAATATCCTAACATGTCTTCCAAAATATGATTGGTCCTCTCAGTTTGTCCATCCGTTTGAGGGTGATATGCTGAACTAAAATTCAACCTTGTACCCAAAGCTTCATGCAATTTCTGCCAAAATCTGGAGGTACACTAAGAACCTCTTTCCGACACTATCTTCTTTGGAACTCCATGTAAACATACTAGTCTTCCCATATATAGTTCGGCCAACTTCTCTCCATTAAAGGTGGTCTTGACGGGAATAAAGTGAGCTGACTTATTTAATCAATCCACAATTACCCATACAGAGTCATAATCAGACTGAGTACATGATAAACCAACTATGAAGTCCATACCAATTTCTTCCCACTTCTATTCTGGAATCCTGAATGGTTGTAATAATCCAGCTGTCCTTTGATGTTCTGCCTTGACTCGTTGGCACACATCACACATGGCTACGTATTCAGCTATGTTCTTTTTCATGCTAGCCCACCAATAACATGACTTCAAGTCCTTGTACATCTTCGTACAACTGGGGTGAATCGAGTATGGCAAGTCATGTGCCTCCTTTATTATTGTCTCCTGAATATGCTTCACATTAGACATGACAATCCTTTTTCCGAGCCATAAGGTACGATGTTGATCCTCATCAAATCTGAATTCTCTTCCCTCTTGGGTCCTTTCCTTGATCTCCTGAATTTCCTCATCCTTTGTTTGACCCTCTCAAATTTCTTGCTCCAAGGTCGGGTTTAACTCCATTATTCCCGTCTCATTCACAAATCCAAGATTCAGCTGTTCAAACTGCTTACATAACTTTGATGGGAGCTCTCAAACTATGATTTTGTGACTTACTCCTTTTCTACTCAAGACATCGGCCACTACATTGGCTTTTCCCGGGTGACAATTGATTCCCAATCATAATCCTTAATGATCTCCAACCATCTTTGTTGCCTCAAATTCAGGTCCGTCTGTGTGCAAATATACTTAAGACTCTTATGATCTGTATAAATTTCACACCTATGTCCAAGGATATAATGTCTCCAAATCTTCAATGCGTGTACCACAGCTGCAAGTTCTAAATCATGTGTTGGATAATTCTGCTCATGTTTCTTCAATTGTCTTGATGCGTAGGCAACCACTTGACCCTCTTGAATGAGCACACATCCAAGTCCTTGTCTTGACGCGTCACAATAAATATCAAAGCTCTTGCTCACATCCGGTAAAACCAAAACTGGGGTTGTTGTTAACCTTTTCTTCAACTCCTAAAAACTCTCTTGGCAAGGTTGAGTCCATTGAAATGCTTTCCCCTTCATTAGCAACTCCGTCATTGGCTTGTCTATCTTCGAAAAGTCCTTGATGAATCGACGGTAATATCTAGCCATTCCAAGGAAACTCCTTATTTTCTTGACATTTTGCGGGGGCTCCCACTTCTACTCGTTCCTCACTTTTTCGGGGTCAACCGATACTCCTCCTCCTGAGATGATATGACCTAAAAACGACACCTCTTTCAACCAAAACTGGCACTTGCTGAATTTGGCGTACGATTGATGCTCCCTCAATTTCTGCAATGTAAGCCTCAAGTGTTCCTCGTGTTCCTTCTCATCCTTCGAGTAGATCATAATGTCATCAATAAACACCACAACAAACTTATCTAGGTACTCCATGAAGACCTTATTCATGAGGTACATAAAGTAGGCAGGCACATTTCTCAATCCAAAGGACATCACGGTGTACTCATAGGATCCATACCGTGTCTTGAAGGTTGTCTTAGGTATGTCCGATGGTCTTATCTTCATTTGAATGTGAAAGTACATCTAGGCATCCCTTGTGGGTTTCGGTTTATTTATGACAAACAAATGAGATCCTAACCACATTATTGAGATGAGCGCAGGTTTAAATGAAAGAACGAAGAAAGCGCCAAAAAGAAAGAAGAATGAGGATCAATTCGGAAAAGAGCTCAAGAGCTGAATAGAATACATCATTGTGTAGGGAGTGTGTTGGTGTAACACATCCCAAGAGCTCAAGCACAAAAGAAATACTCACACACTTCACATTTCACAGGAAAAACGAACTAGTCCGATATACACCGGACTAGTCCAGAATCCTCTCTGGATAGGTTTGGACAAGTCCAGCCAGTGCGGACTTGTCCGCACCAGACCAGTCCGATAATGCCTCTGACTAAAATCAGACAAGTCCTCCAAGTGCGGACTTGTCCTATATTCAGTAAGGGTATCACCACATCAGACTAGTTCGATATCACCACGAACAAGTCCGAAAACCATTTTGACTAAAATCGTACAAGTCCGCTCCCAGCCGGACAAGTCCGATATTCTTGGACATTTAGGGTTTCCTGAACGCCGCACACAGCACTAGTCCGGACTCCACCACAGACTAGTTCGGACCCTCGAAACCCTAATGGTAACTTTTGAAAACCCTAATATAAATAGATGTGCACAGTCCAACTATCAACTCTCTCGACCCCCTTGGCCATCACACCCTCCAAGAGCCTAGAAAACACATCTCTCCACGCAATCCAACGCAACAAAGATCAATCCCTTGAGGATAAGCTTTGGATCAAAGAAGAGACACATTTCCACACGTTTGAGCTCTTGGGTTTGATATCTAGCACACTCCTGTTGTTTCATTGTTGATCTTACGAGTGTGTTCTTGGTGGTGTTTGAATTGTAATCTTGGGGAGCCCTCAACTTGTGAGAAGGCCCCTTGAACTTAGTGATTTGCCCCTTTGTGATAGTGGAAGAAGAATTGTCCTTCGTGGCGATTCGAGGAGGTTAGGGTCAGTGAAGACCCGGTCCTTTCGCGGGCTCCTCAATGTGGACATAGGTTGCCTCTGTGGGAACCGAACCACGGGATAAAAATCGTGTGTCAAACTTGTTCGTAAGTTTCTCATATCATATTCTAGGGTTTGATTGATCTTGTTCATCTTACGTTAAAACATTCAAATCAAAGATAATTGGTACTACACTTAATTTCATTGACTCAATCCTTTCAATTTACATACTATATTCTGCTGCGTATTTGTGCTTGCATTGAAATCATCGATCGAACATTATCAATTTAGTCCACACGCACTGGACTAGTCCGCACTCTACCGGACTAGTCCGATATCTCGGGGTTTGATCAGTTTGTTAAGTGTTGCAGGTTCTGACTAAAATTCAAAAAGGCATATTCACCCACCCCACCTCTAGGCCACATTCAGAAAGTATCCCGACATCAAATCAATCTTGGAGAATACACAAGCAACCTTAATCTGATCAAACAAGTCTTATATGCGTGGCGAGGTGTACTTGTTCTTGATTGTCACCTCGTTGAGAGCTCGGTAATCCACACACATCCTTTGCGGTCCATCCTTCTTGTCTACAAACAACACGAGTGCTCCCTAAGGTGAAGAACTAGGGCGAATAAACCCCTTCTCTAGTTGCTCTTGAATCTGTTTCTTGAGCTCCGCTAACTCCTTAGGAGGCATCCTATATGGGCTCTTAGTTATAGGTGCAGTTTCAGGTATCAAATCAATGACAAAATCAATGTCTCGGTCAGGTGACATACCTGACAACTCATCCGGGAACACGTCCAAAAATTCACATACCACTAGAATCTCCTCAATTGCGGCATCGTCCATGTGATTCAGCTCCAATTGCTTCGGTGCGTGTTGAGATGCTTCATATTTTATGGTGATCCCTTCCTCATTGGTCAGCTTCACCGTCTTCATGGCACATTCGATGACTCCATTGTGCTTCTTCAACCATTCCATACCAAGTATAATGTCCAATCCTTGAGAATCCAAAACAATGAGGTTGGCGGAGAAGTCTACCCCCCTTATTCTAAGGCTTACTTTTGGACATACTATATTTTTCCTCATCTCTCCTCCAGGAGACTTAACCAATAGTGTAAACTTCATATGAGAGATGGGCAAACTATACTTGGCAACATATTTTGATGCAATGAATGAATGTGATGCTCCAGAATCAAATAATATAGTCGTTGGGTTGGAGTTTGTGAGAAATATACAAATCACCACGTCATCAACTTGTTGAGCATCCTCCGTAGAGACATGGTTCACGTTGCCACGAGCAAAATTCTGCTGTCCATGGTTCCCTTGCGGCTATCCTCCATTGGGTCTTGGGTTTTTCCTCGGCGCATTGCTTCCTTGGCCAATGCCTGACTTAGGATATTGATGTGCAAAGTGTCCAGCTTCTCCACAAGTATAGCACTTCTTTGCTGCACCAAAATTTGGACGGACCTGATTCTGAACATTTGCACCAGAAAAATTGGCACGAGGTGCATACGGCATTAGAGGCCTAGGTGCTTGCATGATAGGGTGTTACTGCACAAACTGAGTTGGGCGTGATGCATAACCAGGGCGCTGTATAGGAGCAGAGGATCTGTAATATGGCGCATTTGGTGGCGCAAAGCGAGGGTCCACATTACTTCCTTGTTGCTGTGCATGATATGGCGCCTTCATCTTGGTGTCTTGCTCCATCTCGCGGACCTTGTTTTCCACAACAATTGCTTTGTAAACAAGCTTTTGGATGTTGGCATAATCACAGTTGAGCAGTTACACTTGGATCTCATTGTTCAAGCCTCTCATGAACAATTATTGCTTCCGGCTGTACCGGCTCACATCCTCAGGTGCATATCTGGAGAGTTGAGTGAAGTTATTGAGATATTCACCCACACTCGATCTTCCTTGCCTCAGGTTCTCAAATTCTTGCCTCTTCAAAATTATAACTCCTTCCGACACATATTGAGAACGGAAGCTCTCCTTGAATTCGGCCCAAGTAATCCTCTCTTAATTCTCATGAACGTTACATAGCGAATCCCACAAATTGATAGCTGCTCTAACCAGTTGATGAGACGCAAATAGCACCTTCTCCCGGTCACTACATTGGAAAATAGCTAGCTTCTTCTCCACGGACTTAAGCCAATCATCAACATCCATAGGGTCAGCAGCTTGAGTAAAAGTCGGTGGCCTAGTCCTCATGAACCCTCCCAACCGGTTATGAGGGGGTGGGTGTGGCGGTGGAGGCATGTGGGGCTGCTTGTTGTTGTTGCCAGCCTACAGTTGTCCCATAGTTTGTATCATGGTCTGCATGTGCTGGTTTTGCATAGCCAAAAGTTGCTCAATATTGATAGCTCCATGAGCGGGTCCTTGTCCATTGTTGTTCTGAGGTGCTCCATTGTTCTCCTCCTCATCGTGGCCATCCCTCTGGTTATGAGTCCTCACCATCTAAAGAAAAGCAAAAGATAAGAATTAAGAAAATGTCCCCAACTATATGCATCAAGGGATATGGAACTAAACAATTAACTATACTAGCCTATATTGATATGGCAATGCTAAAGCATCCCAAAATCCTCTATTAAGCACAAAAGTAATAATATATAGAAAACATCGCACCAAACAAATACACATCGATTCTTGAGTGCTCCTATGTGCTCTAAAGTGTCCATTCTATATAGGCCGCGTCCTATGGTCAACCTGTGGCTCTGATACCAATTTGTGACACCCGGTTCTGAAAATGAACAAAGTGAACGCATATTTGTGCCCAGAACGTTCAACACACATGCACGAGTGCATTCACAAAAGGATATACAAAAAATTACCACAGAACAAAATTAATTAAGCACTTTTATTACATAATCCAGAATATCTCAAGTACAAGCTCTAATTAATATTAATGACAAGTTTGAACTAATGCAGTGGAAATAAACTAAACTGAGCAAACTAAGCAACTAATCAGCATGAGCAAATAGGGTATAGCGCAGCTCCAGACAACTCCAAAGGCAAAGCTAATGGTAGACACGGCCTAGAACTCCGCATTATCATCGTTATACTCCCAAAACTGACCTGCAACTGTTGGTGGGGGAATTGCAAGGGTGAGTACATGTCGTACTCCGCAAGCGTGGAAAGTATGACATGTAGCTGATTCAAATGATGAATGTAATAATAGCTATGTGCTGAAAAGTAAATTAAAACTGTAGGATCGAAGAGCACGTGAAAAGCTACCAGAGGGGGGGGCGAATGCTAGATTTAAAAATCTTACGTAGCGGAAACAATTAAATCCCAACCCCTTCGGCAGAAAAACGATCTGTTAAAGAAATCATGTGTGAGACCAATCCAAACGTGTTTCACCATGACAAAAGTGATCGATATCAAAGAGAATCAAGTCACGAAGACAACATAACAAGAATCACTCAAATCCGTCAAGAGAAACTCTAGTTACGATTGAAATATCGAACAAAGGTCAATCTGTCCTACCCGAGAAAAACAGTTTTGGAATGCTGCAAAGAAACTCGTGTAGATCAGAAACCACAAAATCAATGACCGTGGAATTTTGACAGATGATAGATAATCATGTTTTGAAGATAACCCAAAAAGAATCACGTCAATAGGATCTGTAAAACTCGAGTTCTGTTAAAACCACCGAAGAAAGGTAGTGCTGTATAGAAAACTCGATGAGAAAAACTTGTCTGGAACAAGTCGGACGAACAAGGCACAAATGTTCCTTTAAACTACGAATTTTATTCAATATAACACAAGAGGAACAGCCCCTAAGTCGTCTACCACGAGCTCTGGCCTTCCTTGCTTATATAGCCAGCCCTTAGGCCAACCCAATCTCAACTAGGACTCTAATCCTACTCAAATCACGAATCAAAACTTTCCATAACTGCTTAGGACTCTTCGATACGCAGATAGAAGCAATCTTAATACTTCCAAACACCTTAGGAACATATCCCACATTCCTAAAACAACTCAAATTCGTGACCCACACAAAATCCTATCATAACCAGCTCAAAACATTCCATATTTGACTCAAACACGACTCAGCCGCAGCTTGAGTCCATAACCTAGGTGGTTGGACATTTCCGACCAATTCTTTACATTCACATCTCTTCATCATGCCTCGGAACCATGTAGCCACGTCCATGCACTCCATTCATATGTGCAAACATCTTCCAGCGACGTCCACGATACCTTCATATGCATTGTTCTTGATTCAAACATGTTGCTCAACCTCCCAATCAACTCAACCACAATTCCTCCCGAACTTGGTTGTTGAATCTCATCATCTCCCTAAGACTAGTTCAATGGATCTTGTCACCAGCAATGTGTTTAACTCAAGCAACACCTGCACATGAATAAACAACCAATACTTTCGAGCATAGGTCCTCGACTTGACTCACGTTAGTTCTAAAACTACAACATCTTACGTGAGCACCTCACATAAGCACGTTGCAAACCATAGCAAAATGATATCAGCCTTAACCACCAAAACAAACCAAAAACATAGTAAAAGAATACTAAGCAACCTTTCCATAAGTGTAAATAGTGTTCCAAACATTGCAAGATAAAAGCAAAAACACTGCGATCAAGCACCGGACCTTGCCAAATTTAACTGGACCTTGAACCGGAGCTTACCAATGCTAGCCAGACCTAGCGCCGGAGCTAACCAAAGCTAGTCGGACATAGACAACGAAGTCAGACATAGCCAAAGCAAGTCGGACCTTACATCAGACTATGCCGGAGCTAACCAAAACAAGCCATACCTATCGTCGGACCTTGATGATAAAGGTGTTTTGGTAGTATTCAAAACATTTATCGCCATAGCCAATGTATTCAGCACACATAGGTCTCACAATCTCCCGCCTGATGAATGCATTGGCAACACCACTTAAGATCCGAACATTGGCTTATTCACATTAAAAGTTTTGAAAACAATTTCTCCCCCTTTGTAAAAACAGAAATAAAATGAGAAGAAAAACAAATTATCCCCCTGAGAAGAATCGTGCCAAAACAATTGTGAATATGTGATGTGTAAACAATTTCTCCCCCTTGCATACTTATGTGATGTGTAATCAATTTCTCCCCCTTGCATACTTATCTTTTTTAAAAATTCATATATTGTCTCTCCCCCTTTGACAATGTATTCAGCAAGGTACAGAAGAGAAATTTCAATTGTTATGATCATATTATAACATATACATATAAAAAAAGCTCATCCAAGTCATACTGTAGGAGTGTCGTTACGGCAATTCTCCCAGTACTACTGCTGGCAGCCCGCGGAGTTTGTAGTTCGGTTGTGGGCGTGCGAAGATTTAGAACAAGATGATGAGTTGACACGAGGATTTACGTGGTTTGGGCCGCCTGAGCGTAATACCCTACTCCACGGGTGTGTGTTTTTGTTGTATTGAGCATCTGAGCGCTTGTGGGCGTGTGTCAGAGCCGAGTGTAGAAGTCTCTTTTGTGTATCGCTCGGCCAGTCCTTTTATAGTACAAGGACTGGTCGTTACATTGTTAGTCTGGCCCGACATGTGGCCTTGGCGGTTAATGATGTTTAATACATATTTAATGATCTTAATTACCCTTAATCGTGTGGTAACACGCCTTGACAGTGGCGTTACTGGTATTAAGGGCCCTCCGATCGTGTGTCATTAAGATAACATTAATGACACTTAATCGGGTCTTGAAGTCTTTAATGGTCCTTGAAGATCTGAGCCGTTGGAAGTCCACCACTTTGCCTGTTGAGGTCGAAGGTCCGGCAGTTGGACGCGTGGTAGCTCCGGAGCTTACCGTCTGGGAAGGATAGGTCTGGTGCTGTTGTACACGTATCGGTACCGGAGCTTCCCTCTGTCGGGGGTTAGATCCGGGGGTGCCGCACAAGTATTTAGCCCGGAGCTTTCCAAGGTAAGGAATGTAGGTCGTGTTTTATGATACACGTGGCGGCACTAGGACTAACCATAGAAGGGTGGCAGGTATGGTTCCATATGACACGTGGGGCCTTCGGAGGTCTTCAACTCAGGTATGTGGAGTTCCTTTGCATTCTTTGTAGTCCCAAAGGGTATCTGGTACACAGGGTACCGACAGTGGCCCCCTGGACCCACCTCTGGGAGAGACCTTTTGGATGAAGTCGTTCTGCCGCAGGTGGGTCCATCCTTTGGTTATTGAGCCATGTCTTCAAGGGTCTTTGGATGTGCCGTTGGCGGTAGTTCGCAGTTAAACCATCGCCGCGTGGCATATCCAGGATGCGGCAGGTGAGATCTGCGTGTGCATATCTCACGCAATTGAAGGTCGCCGGTTTCCAATACGAATACCGTATCGGTTCTGCGCGCCCTGTCAGGCCGCCACCTTCGGGTTTCACGCCTCTCATGATGACAACTGTTCTCCTGGGGTAAGGACCTCGACTTGATCGTCAGGGTGGCCCTGGGCCCCCTTCTCATTGGCAGGGTGAAGTTTTTGAACTGTATCGTCGGCTCCTCAGCGGTTTCCATCCAAGCGTTGCGGGGGCTTACTTAAGAAGGAAAGCGCGCATCGTTTGGGGATTCTTTACGCTTTCATTTGAACTTGCGCTCAAATCCTCCAAACTTTTGCTTGCTTTTCATCTCTCGCCCCGCTGTGCTGCGATGAAGTTGGGACTCCCCAAGAGCCGCATTGGGAGCAAGATGAGTTGTCTAGGGTCCGGAACTACATGGGTTGGTCAGTGACTCCTTCAACAACGACATTAGCTACGGCAAGCTTCCCTCCGAGAAGGAGTGAGCCAGAGATATGGTGTACTTCCTTGGGTACGCCATGGCCGGTTTGATCTCGCCTTTCTCCACTTTCTTTCTGATGCTGATAGATTTCTATGGTCTGCAGCTCCACCATCTCGGCCTCACTCAATCTTGCTGGTGCCGACTTTTGTCCACTTTTGCGAGATGTGGGTGGGTGTGCCTTCTTCCGTGGAGCTGTTCTGGACATTCTTCACTGTCCACCCCACTGGTAAGAGTGATGAGTTCATCGGCTTCTACTACTTCGTGAAGCGGAAGAACTCCCCCCTCAAGTACTTGAGGTCCTTTCCTTCTGTCAAGTGGGATGACTGGAAGAAAGATTGGGTGGTCATTACCGTCGAGGGACACGAGAGGCTGGAACTGCCTTAAGGCCTCCCCCACGTCGACACCAACATATGGAGTGACGTGCCGGAGCTGTCGAGGGAGTCCAGGCCCATTCTAGACAGAATCCAGGATTGTGTTGAAGGTGGGGTGACCCCCAGATGGTCTTCGGCAACTTCTTGACGAACAGGTGGGCCCCGCTGAGGGCTAGGAGGCTACCTGCCTGGGCCTTCAATAGTGAGATGGAAACCAACCGCATTGAGGTTGGTTTGGGCCCCAACTTGAACAGTGAAGCCTTGAAGACCCATCTCAAGAAGTTCCATCGTGGGAACATCGGCCCTGGCGACGTGTCTCCACCGGCGGCCTTCCTTCCTCTGAATATGATACCAGAGGAGTGCAGAGAACTCCGGAGGAAGATGCTGCTATTGGACAACTTGGGCCAGAAGGAGAGGCGATCAACCTCCGGGGTGGTGATCCCCGGAGCTTCAGAGGGTGGCTCCGCTCCGGCCCCGAAGCCAAGAGCTGAAGTCATAGGCAAGGGCAAGGAGTTGGCCGAGCCCTCGAGCCGCAAGAGGAAGTTGAAGCATTCTCACGGGAGGTCCGCCAGACCTGCTCCTTCCATGAAAGCTCCTTCTCCCTGACGGGGGAGTTCTTCGATGATGACAACCACTCCAGCATCAGCATCTCCCCGGGACATCAGCTCCGGCCATGTGGCTCCGGTACTAGGGTCAGCTGAGGGCTCTAGGTCCGAGGGCCCTTCCCGGTCGAGGGGAGCCTCAACCAAGACGTCGCTGATGGCAGGAGAAAGCTCTGGGGAGCCTTCAAGAGCTACCACGCTAGTGACGATAGGGTCCGGTCTTGAACGTCCGGTGAAGAGGTTCCGCGCTTGCTGGAGCCGAAGCCTTTCGAGGTAAATTTGATATTTTACCTCAGTTGGTTATTTTTTGTTGTAATCATATTTTGAGTTTCTTCGTCCTTTATCCACAGGGTACCCAAGAAAGGGGTTGAATCTCCGGTTCCTGCAGCAGCAACCGATGCTGCGAAGACGGAGGCTCCAGCTCAAGTTCCAGCGCTGCCCCAGGTGGTGGCTGACGTCGCGGTAGCTCCGGCGCCAGCTGTCATGGTCCCTGACCTCGAGTCATCCCCTGAAACTCCCGTGGTAGCACCGTACCATGGGAATGGAGATGTACCAGCGGCACGAGCTCCGGAGGTTGAAGGTCTGATTTTGAATGCTGAGATGATGGACGCTCCAGCCTCAGAGCCGGAGGTAGCTGTAGTTCCGGCACTAGAGCCGGATGTTGTTGAAGCCCCAGCGGCGGAGCCGGGTGTTGATGAAGTTCTGGCGCCTGAGCCGGTTGTCGCAGAAGTGCTGACGCCCGAGCCGGTGGAGGTCAAAGTGACGGCGCCTGAACCGGCGGCGGAGGAGGTGCCAGCAACAGTGCCGGAAGTGGCCTTAGCTCTGGCCAAATCTTCAACGCCTACCCCGGAAGTGGTGTTTCCGGAGGTACCCTCGCCTGAGCCAGGGTGCCAAGATGAAGTCGTCGGTCCCCCACCTAAGGGACCAGTTGCTGATGACCTGGCAGCAGGACCTTCGGAGCCGACTCCGGAGGTAAGAACTTCTGTTGCAGGACCTTCCTCGATGGCAGCCGAGGCTAGCCCAAAGGGCGGCCCTAGTGCCGCAGAAGCTCAGGGGACCGCTCTTCTAGAGTGGGACCCAATTTTTGTTACAAAGAACCCGCTAGAGCCAGCGGAGAGGACCTCGGCAGGTCCGGAGCCAATCCCTTTGTCGCTGTCTATCGACAACGCCTGCTCCAGCATTCGACATGTCCAACTGGCCCTTTACCATGATAGCAAGGACCTCGAGGAGGAGCGCCAAACCCTTAGGAGGTGAATAGAATACATCATTGTGTAGGGAGTGTGTTGGTGTAACACATCCCAAGAGCTCAAGCACAAAAGAAATCCTGACACACTTCACATTTCAGAGGAAAAACGGACTAGTCCGATATACACCAGACTAGTCTGATATCCTCTCTGGATAGGTTTGGACAAGTCCAGCCAGTGCGGACTTTTCCGCACCAGACCAGTCCGATAATGTCCTGGTTAGTCCAATAATGCCTCTGACTAAAATCAGACAGGTCCTCAAAGTGCAGACTTGTCCTATATTCACTAAGGGTATCACCACATCGGACTAGTTTGATATCACCACGAACAAGTCCGAAAACCTTTCTGACTTCGGACAAGTCCGCTCCCAGCCGGACAAGTCCAATATTCTTGGACACTTAGGGTTTCCTGAACGCCGCACACCGCACTAGTTCGGACTCCACCACGGACTAGTTCGAACCCTCAAAACCCTAACGGTAACTTTTGAAAACCTGAATTTAAATAGATGTGCACGGTCCAACTATCAACTCTCTCGACCCGCTGCACAGTCACACCCTCCAAGAGCCTAGAAAACACATCTCTCCATGCAATCCAACGTAAGAAAGATCAATCCCTTGAGGATTCACTTTGGATCAAAGGAGAGAAATGTTTCCACACGTTTGAGCTCTTGGGTTTGATCTCTAGCACACCCCTGTTGTTTCATTGTTGATCTTACGAGTGTGTTCTTGGTGGTGTTTGAATTGTAATCTTCGGCAACCCTCAACTTGTGAGAAGGCCCCTTGAACTTAGTGGTTTGCCCCTTTGTGATAGTGGAAGAAGAATTGGCCTTCGTGGCGATTCGACGAGGTTAGGGTCAGTGAAGACCCGGTCCTTTCGTGGGCTCCTCAACGTGGACATAGGTTGCCTCTGTGGGAACCGAACCACGAGATAAAAATTGTGTGTCAAACTTGTTCTTAAGTTTCTCATATCATATTCTAGGGTTTGATTGATCTTATTCATCTTACATTAAAACATTCAAATCAAAGCTAATTTGTACTACACTTAATTTCATTGACTCAATACCTATAATTTACATACTATATTCCTCTGCGTATTTGTGCTTGTATTGAAATCATTGATCGAACTTTATCAATTTAGTCTGCACGCACTAGACTAGTCCGCACTCTACCGGACTAGTCTGATATCTCGGGGTTTGATCAGTTTGTTAAGTGTTGCAGGTTCTGACTAAAATTCAAAAAGGCCTATTCACCCCCCCTCTTGGCCACATTCAGAAAGTATCCCGACATCAAATAAATCTTGGAGAATACACAAGCGACCTTAATTTGATCAAACAAGTCTTATATGCGTGGCAAGGTGTACTTGTTCTTGATTGTCGCCTCGTTGAGAGCTCGGTAATACACACACATCCTTTGCGGTCCATCCTTCTTGTCTACAAACAGCACGGGTGCTCCCTAAGGTGAAGAACTAGGGCGAATAAACCCCTTCTCTAGTTGCTCTTGAATCTGTTTCTTGAGCTCCGCTAACTCCTTAGGAGGCATCCTATATGGCCTCTTAGTTATAGGTGCAGTTTCAGGTATCAAATCAATGACAAATTCAATGTCTCGGTCAGGTGACATACCTGGCAACTCAGCCAGGAACACGTCCAAAAATTCACATACCACTGGAATCTCCTCAATTGCGACATCGTCCATGTGATTCAGCTCCAATTGCTTTGGTGCGTGTTAAGATGCTTCAAATTCTATGGTGACCCCTTCCTCATTGGTCAGCTTCACCGTCTTCGTGGCACATTCGATGACTCCATTGTGCTTGCTCAATCATTCTATACCAAGTATAATGTCCAATCCTTGAGAATCCAAAACAATGAGGTTGGTAGAGAAGTCTACCCTCCTTATTCTAAGGCTTACTTTTGGACATACTATATCTTTCATCATCTCTCCTCCAGGAGACTTAACCAATAGTGTAAACCTTATATGAGAGATAGGCAAACTATACTTGGCAACATATTTTGATGCAATGAATGAATGCGATGCTCCAAAATCAAATAACATAGTCGTCGGGTGGGAGTTTGCGAGATATATACAAATCACCACATCATCAACTTGTTGAGCATCCTCCGTAGAGACATGGTTCACGTTGCCACGAGCAAAATTTTGCTGTCCACAGTTCCCTTGTGGCTATCCTCCATTGGGTCTTGGGTTTTGCCTCGGCGCATTGCTTCCTTGGCCAAGGACTAACTTAGGATATTGATGTGCAAAGTGTCCAGCTTCTCCACAAGTATAGCACTTCTTTGCTGCACCAAAATTTGGACGGACCTGATTCTGAACATTTGCACCAGGAAAATTGGCACGAGGTGCATAAGGCATTAGAGGCCTAGGTGCTTGCATGACAGGGCGTTACTGCACAAACTGAGTTGGGCGTGATGCATAACCAGGGCGCTGTATAGGAGCAGAGGAGCTATAATATGGCGCATTTGGTGGCGCAAAGCGAGGGTGCACATTAATTCCTTGTTGTTGTCCATGATATGGCGCCTTCCTCTTGGTGTCTTGTCCATCTCGCGGACCTTGTTTTCCACAACAATTGCTTTGTAAACAAGCATTTGGAAGTTGGCATAATCACAGTTGAGCAGTTGCACTTGGATCTCATTGTTCAAGCCTCTCATGAACAAGTATTGCTTCCGGCTTTACCGGCTCACATCCTCAGGCGCATACCTGGAGAGTTGAGTGAACTTATTGAGATATTCACCCACACTCGATCTTCCTTGCCTCAGGTTCTCAAATTCTTGCCTCTTCAAAATTATAACTCCTTCCGCCACATATTGAGAACGGAAGCTCTCCTTGAACTCATCCCAAGTAATCCTCTCTTGATTCTCATAAACGTTACATAGCGAATCCCACAAATCGACAGCTGCTCCAACCAGTTGATGAGACGCAAATAGCACCTTCTCCCGGTCACTGCATTGGAAAATAGCTAGCTTCTTCTCCACGGACTTAAGCCAATCATCAACATCCATAGGGTCAGCATCTTGAGCAAAAGTCGGTGGCCTAGTCCTCATGAACCCTCCCAACCGGTTATGAGGAGGTGGGGGGTGGCGGTGGAGGCATGTGGGGCTGATTGTTGTTGTTGCCAGCCTGCAGTTGTCCCATAGTTTGTATCATGGTCTGCATGAGCTGGTTTTGCATAACTAAAAGTTGCTCAGTATTGATAGCTCCACGAGCAGGTCCTTGTCCATTGTTGTTCTGAGGTGCTCCATTGTTCTCCTCCTCATCGTGGCCATCCCTCTGGTTACGAGTCCTCACCACCTGAAGAAAAGCAAGAGATAAGAATTTAGAAAATGTCCCCAACTGTATGCATCAAGGGATATGAAACTAAACAACAAACTATACTAGCCTATATTGATATGGCAATGCTAAAGCATCCAAAAATCCTCTATTAAGCACACAAGTAATAATACATAGCAAACATCACACCAAACAAAAACACATCGAGTGCTCCTATGTGCTCTAAAGTGTCCATTCTATATAGGCTGCGTTCTACGGTCAACCTGTGGCTCTGATACCAATTTGTGACACCTGGTTCCGAAAATGAACAAAGTGAACGCATATGTGTGCCCAGGATGTTCAACACACATACATGAGTTCATTCACAAAAGGATATACAAAAAATTACCACAGAACAAAACTAATTAAGCACTTTTATTACATAATCCAGAATATCTCAAGTACAAGCTCTAATTAATATTAATGACAAGTTTGAACTAATGCAGTGGAAATAAACTAAACTGAGCAAACTAAGCAACTAATCAGCATGAGCAAATAGGGTATAGCACAACTCCAAACAACTCCACAGGCAAAGCTGATGGTAGACACGGCCTAGAACTCCGCATTATCATCGTCATACTCCCAAAACTGACCTGTAACTGTTGGTGGGGGAATTGCAAGGGTGAGTACATGTCGTACACCGCAAGCCTGGAAAGTATGACATGTAGCTGATTCAAATGACGAATGTAATAATAGCTAAGTGCTGAAAAGTAAATTAAAACTGTAGGATCGAAGAGCACGTGAAAAGCTACTAGAGGGGGGAGTGAATGCTGGATTTAAAAATCTTACGTAGCGGAAACAATTAAATTCTATCCCCTTCGTCAGAAAAACGATCTGTTAAAGAAATCATGTGTGAGACCAATCTAAACGTGTTTCACCATGACAAAAGTGATCTATATCATAGAGAATCACGTCACGAAGACGACACAACAAGAATCACTCAAATCCGTCAAGAGAAACTCAAGTTACGATTGAAAGATCGAACAAAGGTCAATCTGTCCTACACGAGAAAAACAGTTCTGGAACGCTGCAAAGAAACTCGTGTAGATCGGAAACCACAAAATCAATGACCGTGAAATTTTGACAGATGATATATAATCACGTTTTGAAGACAACCAAAAAGAATCACGTCAATTGGATCTGTAAAACTCGAGTTATGTTAAAACCACCAAAAGGTAGTGCTGTGTAGAAAACTCGATGAGAAAAACTTATCTGGAACAAGTCGGACGAACAAGGCACAAATGTTCCTTTCAACTACAAATTTTATTCAATAGAACACAAGAGGAACAGCCACTAAGTCGTCTACCGCGAGCTCTGGCCTCCCTTGCTTATATAACCAGCCCTTAGGCTAACCCAATCTCAACTAGGACTCTAATCCTACTCAAATCACGAATCAAAACTTTCCATAACTGCTTAGGACTCTTCGATACGCAGATAGAAGCAATCTTAATACTTACAAACACCTTAGGAACATATCCCACATTCCTAAAACAATTCAAATTCGTGACCCACACGAAATCCTATCATAACCAGCTCAAAACATTCCATATTTGAGTCAAACACGACTCAGCCGCAGCTTGAGCCCATAACCTAGTCGGTTGGACCTTTCCGACCAATTCTTTATGATCACATCTCTTCATCATGCCTCGGAACCATGTAGCCACGTCCATGCACTGCTTGCATATGTGCAAACATCTTCCAACGACGTCCACGATACCTTCATATGCATTGTTCTTGATTGAAACATGTTGCGCAACCTCCCAATCAACTCAACCACAATTCCTCCCGAACTTGGTTGTTGAACCTCATCTTCTCCCTAAGACTAGTTCAATGGATCTTGTCACCAACCATGTCTTTAACTCAAGCAACACCTGCACATGAATAAACAACCAATACTTTCGAGCACAGGTCCTCGACTTGACTCACATTAGTTCCAAAACTACAACATGTTACGTGAGCACCTCACATAAGCATGTTGCAAACCATAGCAAAATGATATCAACCTTAACCACCAAAACAAACAAAAAACTTAGTAAAAGAATACTAAGCAACCCTTCCATAATTGTAAATCAAGTTAGAAACATTGCAAGATAAAAGCAAAAACACTGCAATCAAGCACCGGACCTTGCCAAATCTAATCGGTCCTTGAATCGGAGCTTACCAAAGCTAGCCAGACCTAGCACCGGAGCTAACCAAAGCTAGTCGGACCTAGACAAAGAAGTGAAACCTAGCCAAAGCAAGTTGGACCTTACATCAGACTATGCTGGAGCTAACCAAAACAAGCCGTACCTATCATCGAACCTTGATGATAAAGGTGTTTTGGTAGTATTCCAAACATTTATCACCATAGCCAATGTATTCAGCACACATAGGTCTCGCAATCTCCCCCTTGATGAATGCATTGGCAACACCACTTAAGATCCGAACATTGGCTTATTCACATTAAAAGTTTTGAAAACAATTTCTCCCCCTTTGTAAAAACAGAAATAAAATGAGAAGAAAAGCGAATTCTCCCCCTGAGAAGAATCGTGCAAAAACAATTGTGAATATGTGATGTGTAAACAATTTATCCCCCTTGCATACTTATGTAATGTGTAATCAATTTCTCCCCCTTGCATACTTATCTTTTTTAAAAATTCACATATTGTCTCTCCCACTTTGACAATGTATTCAGCAAGGTACAAAAGAGAAATTTTAATTGTTATGAGCGTATTATAACATATACATATAAAACAAATCTCTTCCAAGTCATACTGTCGGAGTGTCGTTCCGACAATTCTCAGCCCGCAGAGTTTGTAGTTCGGTTGTGGGCGTGCGGAGATTTAGAACAAGATGATGAGTTGACACGAGGATTTACGTGGTTCGGGCCGCCTGAGCGTAATACCCTACTCCACGGGTGTGTGTTTTTGTTGTATTGAGCATCTGAGCGCTTGTGGGCGTGTGTCAGAGCTGAGTGGAGAAGTCTCTTTTGTGTATAGCTCGGCCAGTCCTTTTATAGTACAAGGGCTGGTCGTTACATCGTTAGCCTGGCCCGACATGTGGCCCTGGCGGTTACTGATGTTTAATACATAATTAATGAGCTTAGTTACCCTTAATAGTGTGGTAACGCGCCTTGACAGTGGCGTTACTGGTATTAAGGGCCCTCCGATCGTGTGTCATTAAGATAACATTAATGACACTTAATCGGTTCTTGAAGTCTTTAATGGTCCTTGAAGGTTCGAGCCATTGGAAGTCCACCACTTTGCCTGTTGAGGTCGAATATCCAGCAGTTGGACGCGTGGCACCTCCGGAGCTTACCGTCTGGGACGGGTAGGTCCGGTGCTGTTGTACACGTGTCGGTACCGGAGCGTCCCTCTGTCGGGGGTTAGGTCCGGGGGTGCCGCACAAGTATTTAGCCCGGAGCTTTCCTAGGTAAGGAATGTAGCTCCGGTTTTATGATACACATGGCAGCACTAGGACTAACCATAGAAGGGAGGCATGTATAGTTCCGTATGACACGTGGGGCCTTCGGAGGTCTTCAACTCAGGTATGTGGAGTTCCTTTGCATTCTTTGTGGTCCCAAAGGTTATCCGGTACACAGGGTACTGACAGTGGCCCCCTGGACCCACCTCTGGGAGAGCCTTTTGGATGAAGTCGTTCTGCCGGAGGTGGGTCCATCCTTCGGTTTTAGAGTCGTGTCTTCAAGGGTCTTTGGATGTGCCGTTGGCAGTAGTTCGCAGTTAAACCATCGCCGCGTGGCATATCCAGGATGTGGCAGGTGAGATCTGCGTGTGCGGATCTCACGCAATTGAAGGTCGCCAGTTCTCAATACGAAAACTGTATCGGTTCTGTGCGCCCTGTCAGGCTGCCGCCTTCGGGTTTCCCGCCTGTAAGACCTATGTGTGCTGAATACATTGGCTTGTAGTGAACACACTTGGCTTTGATGATCAAAGTTTTGAATATCACCAAAACACTTTTTTATCAAGGTCCGACTCTAGCTCTGAGCTACAGCAAGGTCCGAAGGTAGGTCCGACTTGGTTTGCGTAGCTCCGGTTACGTTTGATGCTAGGTCCGACCAGCTTTGGTAAGCTCTGGTGAGCTTTATCTTTAGCTCCAACATGTCTTTGATAGCTCCGGCATATATTTGATAGCTCCGGCATGCTTTTGCTAAGCTCCGAAGTTGATTTTTCTAGCTCCGGCTTTTGGGTTTACGAGTTTTGACTAGTTCTGGTTAGCTCCGGCGCTAGGTCCTGCTAGTTTTATAAGCTCCGGCGGTAGCTTGGTTGTACTAGTTTTGGTAAGCTCCGGCGCTAGGTTCTACTAGCTCTTGTTAGCTCCGGCTCAAGCTCCGGGTTGCTCTGGCAAGGTCCGAAACTTGACCGAAGTGCTTCTGCTTTTCATTTGCAATGTTTCGTACTTGCGTTACATGATTGGAAGGATTGCTTAGTATTCATTTGCTAAGTTTTTGGTGCGTTTTGGTTGATATGGATGATATCGTGTTACTATGCTTTGCAACATGCTTATGTGAGGTTCTCACGTAGGGTGTTGTGTTCGGAACTAACTTGAGTCAAGTCGAGGACTTGGGCTCGTATGGATTGGTTGTTTATTCATGTGCAGGTGTTGCTTGAGTTCAAGACATAGCTGGTGACGGGGTCCATTGGACTAGTCTCAGGGAGGACATAAGGTTCCAACAACCAAGTTCGGGAGGAATTGTGGTTGAGCTGATCAGGAGGTTGCGCAGCATGATTGAATCAAGAACAATGCATATGAAGGTATCGTGGACGTCATTGGAAGATTTTTGCACGTGTGCAAGGAGTGCATGTACGTGGCTACATGCTTACGAGACGTGATGAAGAGATGTGGACGTAAAGAATTGGTCAGAAAGGTCCAACCGACTAGGTTATGGACTCAGGCTGCGGCTGAGTCGGGTTTGTCTCAAATATGGAAAGATTTGAGTTGGTTATGATAGGATTTCTGTGGGTCACGAATTTGAGTTGTTTAAGAATGTGGGATACGTTCCTAAGGTGTTTGGAAGTCTTAAGATTGCTTCTATCTGCGTATAGAAGAATCTTGAGCAGTTATGGAAAGTTACGATTCGTGATCTGAGTAGGATTGGAGTCCTAGTTGATATTGGGTTGGCCTAAGGGCTGGTTATATAAGCAAGGGAGCCCAGAGCTCGTGGTGCACGACTTTGGGGCTGTTCCTCTTGTGTTCTATTTAATAAAATTCATAATTTTAACGAACTTTTGTGCCTTGTTCGTCAGACTTGTTCAAGACAAGTTTTACTCGTCGAGTTTCTGGACAGCACTACCCTTCGTAGGTGGTTTTATCATAACTCGAGTTTTACAGATCTAATTGACGTGATTCTTTTTGGGTTGTCTTTACCACTTGATTATATATCATATATCAAAGTTTCACGGTCATTGGATTTGTGGTCTATGATCTACACGAGTTTCTTTGCAGCATTCCAGAACTGTTTTTTCTCGGGTAGGGCAGATTGACCATTGTTTGATCTTTCGATCATAACTTGAGTTTTTCTCGACGGATTTGAGTGATTCTTTTTGTGTTGTCTTCGTGACTTGATTCTCTCTGATATATATCACTTTTGTCATGGTTAAACACGTTTATATTAGTCTCACACACGATTTCTTTAATAGATCGTTTTTCTGCCGAAAGGGTTTGGGGTTTAATTATTTCCGCTGCGTAAGATTTTTAAATCTACCATTCACCCCCCCCTCTGGTAGATTTTCACGTGCTCTTCGATCCTACAATTGGTATCAGAGCCACGGTGCTCTAATCTTTGTGATTTGCACGTGTTTTTGACTAATCATCATGGAGAAGTACTCCGCCAAACCTTGTGTGTTTGCTAGTATTGATTTTCAGGTTTGGAAGGCACGCATGGAGGCTTTCATCCAGGCACAAGGCTTTGCAATATGGGAGAAGGTATATATGCCTTATGAAGTTCCATAAAATAATCAAGTTACAGCTACAAATCTGAGAGATGTCGACAACAACAACAAGGCTCGGAACTTGATCATACAAGGATTAACACAAAGCGACTTTGACCGTGTTGCACACCTCCGATCTGCATACGATGTGTGGAAAGCACTTTGTGACTACCACGAAGGATCCAACACGATCAAAGAGGTAAGGCAAGACATGTTCAAGAAAGAATACATGCGCTTCGAGATGCAACCCGGTGAGTCTATTGATGACCTTTTTGCTCGCTTTAATAAGATTCTCAGCAACTTGCGTAGTGTCAATGTTAATTTTTCAGATGCTGAAAATGCTAGGCAATTGCTAAGTGCATTAGATATGTCAATTTGGGAGAGGAAAGTCACATCTATTCGTGAATCTACTGCCATGAGTTCACTTACTTTAGATGTGCTATATTCCAAGTTAAAAACTCATGAAATTGACATAATCTCACGTAAGAACCCAAATAAGTCTATTGCATTTGTTTCACAACGTGATATGTCTAGCTCCGGCCAATCATCATCTTGCAATACTCTTGCTTTGTTGTCCTCACTAACCATGGAGCAGATCGAAGAATTTCCAGAAGAGGGGTTGGCACTCATCTCTACTAGATTCTCAAAAGCATTGCAAAATGTGAGAACTAGAAGGAGAGGAAGCTCCGGACTTCAACGCTGTTTTGAATGTGGTAAAACATGACAATTTCGTACAGAATGCCCTAACCTTTCAGGTCCGACCACCCGGGAAGAAAAACAAAGCAAGGTCCGGACCTCCTCTGGAAATTCCAACAAGAAGAAGAAAGGTACCATAGGACGCAAGATGATCAATAGTTTCATCACCGCGCTTCAAGAGTTCAGTTCAAGCAACGTGGACATTGGAAGTGATGAAGATGAAGATGATTTGGCAAACTTGTGCTTCATGGCGGGCAAGTCAAGATCAAGTATGGAGGAGGCAAAACACAACAGCGACAATGAAGAGGTATGTCCTACTTGTGAAGAAATGTGTGATGCCATTTCTCGTGCCAATATTATTGTTAAGAAAAAGGACAAAAAGCTTAGGGATAGTGCTGCTAAAATTGAATCACTAGAATCTGAAATCAACCGTTTGAAAACTTTGATTCCTAGTGATGATGCATGTTCCTCATGTGATTTAATATATGAACAATTGTCCTCATTAAGAAGTGCACACACCTCCACACTTGATAAACTTGAGTTAGAAATTGAAAAGAACGAAGAGCTTGCTGCACTCAATGATAAAAACTTGAAAGATGCTAGCTGTTCTACAATTGATTTGCATTGTTCTACTTGTGACGATCTTGATAAGAAACTACAGGATGCTATGAATGAAATTTCTATATTGAACAATGCTTTACGTTCTCATGAAGATAAATTTTGTTCCAATTGCAAACTAAAAGGAAAAACTTCATGTGAAATATTCCTTGATCTGTCCAATAAACTTGACGACATGCATAGGACATTAGATCGGCTTTGTAATGGGAATAAGAACCTAAACTTACTGTTGAATACTTCCAAGTCTTGCAATGATAAAAATGGTTTAGGTTTTGATTCTCATGCTCATGCTAAGGCACATCCACCTAAAATTGTAAAGTCATTAGAAAGTGGTTTGATTCAAACAGTTCCTAAACAAAAAGGAGTGGTTTTCAAATCTGCAGGAGTGTTGCCTCATTCGGTTTCAAATAAAAATATTGCTTGCTCATCTAGACATGAACACAAAGTTAAATTTCATTGTACCTTCTGTGGTAGAGATGGTCATGTCATAGAGTTTTGTTATAGACTAGCTAAACAACAGAAAAGGGAAAGAATGGTTGCTAGATCTCATAACTTTCATGCAAAATTTGTTGCACATATTAAACCGAATGCACAACCTGCTATTTTGAGTCAAAAACATTCATAGTTTACCTCCGGACCCTCTGTTTTTGCCTCCGGAGCTACTGATTTTTGTGCTACACAAGTAACACCTTATAGGTCAGTAGTCAAGAATAAAAAATCTCAAACTTTGACGCATAAACCTGCTGTTTTGTCTCAGCTTTCGCGTGTTTTTCCTGCTGCACGTCGCGTGACTCAGTATTGGATTCCTAAATGCCTTTTGACTAACCCCAGGGTTGAGTCATCGATGTATTGTGCTTTTATGTAGGTTACACGTTTGAGGAAGGAGAACATTTGGATTGTGGATTCAGGTTGCTCACGCCACATGACCGGTAACAAAGATTGGTTCTCCTCCCTCTCTTTTGTGTCACGTGTAGAGAATGTTACTTCTGCCGATAATTCTTCAACTCCTATAATTGATAAGGGTTCGGTTAGAGTAAATGATCACTACACTTTGAATGATGTGGCACTTGTCAAAAATTTGAAATACAACTTGCTTTCTGTTTCACAATTGCTAGATGAAAATCTAGAAATTATTTTCAATAAAAACTGCTGCAAAGTTGTAGGTTCAAATAGTGAGCTTATTTTTAACATGTCTCGGTTTGGAAGAGTTTTTAAAGCTGATTTTGATATGTCTTCCTCTAAGCATAGGTGTCTAGTTGCTAATGATTTAAAGGACTTATATTTTTGGCATTGTAGACTTGGTCACATATGCTTTGATCACCTAACACGTGTTAGTGCTCTTGATCGCATACGTGGGCTGCCTAAGCTTAAAGGGGACAAAGATATTGTGTGCTCTTCTTGTAGACATGCTAATATGGTTGCAGGTTCACATACTCCTCTCACAATGATCATGACAACTGAACCATGTCAACTTTTGCATCTTGACACCGTAGGACCTTCACGTGTTCAATCCTTCGGAGGTAAATGGTATGTTCTTGTTATCGTTGATGATTATTCTAGATACTCTTGGGTTTACTTTATGGCGTCTAAGAATGAAGTTTTTAATCACTTTAGAACTTTATTTCTTAGATTATCAATTGATCACCCAGGGTCATTAAAAGCAATTAGAAGTGATAATGGAACTGAATTTAAAAATCAATCTTTTGATCACTTTTGTGCTGAAAATAGAATAGATCATCAATTCTCTTCACCATATGTACCTCAACAAAACGGTGTTGTAGAAAGAAAGAACAGAACCATAGTTGAGATGGCTAGGACTATGCTTGATGAATATCAAACTCCTAGGAAATTTTGGGCTGATGCGTTAGCAACTGCTTGTTATGTCTCAAATCGTGTTTTCTTGCGTGCTAAGCTAGGTAAAACACCATATGAGCTTCGGTTTGGACATAGCCCTAGTGTTACACACTTTCGGGTCTTTGGTTGCAAATGCTTTGTTAAGAAACATGGTAATCTTGATAAATTTGAACCTAGATCCATTGATGGCATGTTTCTTGGTTATCCATATCATACTAGAGGCTACCGTGTGCTTTTACATGACACTAACAAAATTGTGGAGACTTGTGAAGTGTCTTTTGATGAAGCTAGCCCAGGTACTAGCTCCGGTGTTGCAGGACCAGATCCGTATCCTCAGGGGGAGGGTATTTTCGAAGATGAAGAAGAGCCGGTGATATTGCCTGGTAGTTCCGAAGTTGACACGTGTCCAGCTCCGGACATTGAACAAGCTCCGGCTATCACCTATGCTGGTCCTGATCGTCAACAAGTCACAAGCTCATCAATCTACGATGAACCTAATGAAGAAGAATCTTGTGAGACATCTGTTCCCCTACGTTTTTACAAAGATCATCCCCCACAACAAATGATTGGAAGCTTGCACGAACGAGTCACACGGTCCAGGTTTTGCGATCCAAGCTCTCATGCTCATTCTACTTTTGTTGCTTCTTTTGAACCCAAAGATATATCACACGCACTCACTAATGAATCTTGGATTATTGCCATGCAAGAAGAGTTAGAAAATTTTGAAAGAAATAACGTTTGGAAACTTGTACCTCCACCTCTAGGTCACACTTTAATTGGAACTAAATGGGTATATAAAAATAAACAAAGTGAGGATAGGGTTGTGGTTAAGAATAAGGCTAGGTTGGTTGCTCAAGGTTTCACTCAAGTTGAAGGTCTAGATTTTGATGAAACTTTCGCTCCTGTCGCTAAATTAGAAGCCATAAGAATTTTGTTAGCTTTTGCAGCATCTAAAGGTTTTAAGCTATATCAAATGGATGTTAAAAGTTCTTTTCTTAATGGCTACATAGATGAGGAGGTTTATGTCAAACAACCACCGGGTTTTGAAAATCCAGATTTTCCTAATTATGTTTACAAACTGTCCAAAGCCTTATACGGTCTCAAACAAGCCCCTAGAGCATGGTATGATAGGCTAAAAACATTCTTACTTGAAAAGGGGTTTACCATGGGCAAGGTTGATAAAACTCTTTTTGTGCTTAAGCATGGCAATGACTCATTATTCGTTCAAGTGTATGTGGATGATATTATCTTTGGTTGTGCTTCTCATGATCTTGTGTCCAAGTTTTCAGCAATGATGAGTTCCGAATTTGAAATGAGTATGATGGGTGAACTCACTTACTTTTTGGGGCTGCAAATCAAGCAAACCAAGGAGGGTACCTTTGTGCATCAAACGAAGTATACCAACGACCTCGTAAGGCGCTTCAACATGGACAAAAGCAAGCCTCTTCGGACACCAATGGGAACAGCAACAACACTTGAACTTGATGAAGATGGTGATTCTGTGAATCAAAAAGAATATAGAAGCATGATTGGATCACTTTTGTACCTCACGGCATCAAGACCGGACATACAATTCAGCGTATGTCTTTGTGCACGGTTTCAAGCCTCCCCACGTATTTCACATCGTCAAGCCGTCAAAAGGATTCTCAGGTACTTACATGGAACCCAAGAATTTGGCATTTTTCTTCCTTCTTCCTCAACCGTTACTTTGAAAGCTTTTTCGGATGCTGATTTTGGGGGTTGTAGGATTGATAGGAAAAGTACTTCCGGTGCTTGTCATTTTCTTGGTAATTCTCTTGTTGCTTGGTCCTCTAGAAAACAAAATTCAGTTGCACAATCCACAGTCAAATCTGAATATGTAGCTGCTGCTAGTGCTTGCTCACAAATTCTTTGGATTGTTCAAACAGTTAAGGACTATGGGGTTGATCTAGATAGTGTTCCACTATGCTGTGATAACACTAGTGCCATTTGCATTGCTAAAAACCCCGTGCAACATTCTAGAACTAAGCACATTGACATTAGGTATCACTTTCTCCGAGATAATGTTGAAAAAGGAAACATTGTGCTTCACCATGTAGATACCGAACAACAATTGGCTGACATTTTACAAAACCTTTGGATTTCACTCGTTTTTGTTACATTCGTAGTGAAATAGGGGTTATGCATCCTCATGGCTTAAATTGAGGGGGAGTTTTTGAAACTTGGGAAGTCTTTGTGTGAATCTAAAATTAAAATAATATGAGCATAGTATTTCTTTCATATATGACTTTGTGATTCCTTTTACATGCTGAAAGTTCTTACTACATTACTCATGTTATACATTTTGTAGTTTTTGCCATGTCTAGTAATTGGAATAATTACTTACACTAAAACTGGTCATGGTCGAACTTTCTTACTGTTTTGAATTTATTACATGTTCACAAGTGCTTTTAATCATTAAGAATTAATCAAGTAATCAACTCACATGTTGAGTTTTTATGAACAAATATAAATTGAGAAAAGATCAAGAGAATATGCATGTATCGCACTTCTTCTTTTGAGATGGCTTGTCATTGCACTTAGATATGAACTTGGAAGAAGTTGTGTATGACTAAAAACATGTCCTTAAGCTTCTGATTATCAAATGACATAGGCTTGGCTTGGTTGGTTAGAATAAGGCAGATGCGCATATAATCTCTTGCAAATATCATATGATCTAAATTTATGCTTTGAAAAATAATAAAATGCAGCAACTAGTGTCATGCTTTCAGGTTTTGAAATACTTAAGTTTGTGAGATCATGACTTACTTAAATTGAAAATTACATTTGATCTCTAGCATGGCTTACACTACTTTATGTATTTCATTGATGTGATAGTGTAAGTTACTTGATAGTATGACTTGGATGAGCTTTGTTTTATATGTATATGTTATAATATGCTCATAACAACTAAAGTTGGAGAGATAATTTGTTTATATTCTCATGACTTGCTGAATACATTGTCAAAGGGGGAGGGATAAGCATGAAGAGAAAGAGAATATGTGCATAAGGAGAAATAAAAAGGGGGAGAAATTGTTTTCAAAAACTTTTATTGAAAATAAGCCAATGTTCGGATATTAAGTGGTGTTGCCAGTGCATTCATCAAGGGGGAGATTGTAAGACCTATGTGTGTTGAATACATTGGCTTGTAGTGAATACACTTGGCTTTGATGATAAAAGTTTTGAATATCACCAAAACACCTTTTTATCGAGATCTGACTCTAGCTCTGAGCCACAGCAAGGTCCGAAGGTAGGTCCGACTTGGTTTGGGTAGCTCCGGTTACGTTCGATGCTAGGTCCAACTTTTTGGTAAGGTCCGACCAGCTTTGGTAAGCTCCGGTGAGCTTTATCTTTAGCTCCGGCATGTCTTTGATAGCTCCGGCATATATTTGATAGCTCCGACATGCTTTTGCTAAGCTCCGAAGTTGATTTTTCTAGCTCGGCTTTTGGGTTTACTAGTTCCGACTAGTTCTGGTTAGCTCCGGCGCTAGGTACTGCTAGTTTTGTAAGCTCCGGCGCTAGGTACTGCTAGTTTTGTAAGCTCCGGCGGGAGCTTGGTTGTACTAGTTTTGGTAAGCTCCGGCGCTAGGTTCTACTAGCTCTTGTTAGCTCCGGCTCAAGCTCCGGGTTGCTCTGGCAAGGTCCGGAACTTGACCGAAGTGCTTCTGCTTTTCATTTGCAATGTTTCGTACTTGCTTTACATGATTGGAAAGATTGCTTAGTATTCATTTGTTAAGTTTTTGGTGCATTTTGGTTGGTATGGATGATATCGTGTTACTATGCTTTGCAACATGCTTATGTGAGGTTCTCACGTAGGGTGTTGTGTTTGGAACTAACTTGAGTCAAGTCGAGGACTTGGGCTCGTATGGATTGGTTGTTTATTCATGTGCAGGTGTTGCTTGAGTTCAAGACATGGCTGGTGACGGGATCCATTGGACTAGTCTCAGGGAGGAGATGAGCTTCCAACAACCAAGTTCGGGAGGAATTGTGGTTGAGCTGATCAGGAGGTTGCGCAACATGATTGAATCAAGAACAATGCATATGAAGGTATCATGGACGTCATTGGAAGATGTTTGCACGTGTGCAAGGAGTGCATGGACGTGGCTACATGGTTCCGAGACGTGATGAAGAGATGTGGACGTAAAGAATTGGTCGGAAAGGTCCAACCGACTAGGTTATGGACTCAGGCTGCGGCTGAGTCGGGTTTGACTCAAATATGGAAAGATTTGAGTTGGTTATGATAGTATTTCGTGTGGGTCACGAATTTGAGTTGTTTAGTAATGTGGGATACATTCCTAAGGTGTTTGGAAGTCTTAAGATTGCTTCTATCTGCGTATAGAAGAATCTTGAGCAGTTATGGAAAGTTACGATTCGTGATCTGAGTAGGATTGGAGTCCTAGTTGATATTGGGTTGGCCTAAGGGCTGGTTATATAAGCAAGGGAGCCCAGAGCTCATGGTGCACGACTTTGGGTCTGTTCCTCTTGTGTTCTATTGAATAAAATTCATAGTTTGAAGGAACTTTTGTGCCTTGTTCGTCAGACTTGTTCCAGACAAGTTTTACTCGTCGAGTTTCTGTACAGCACTACCCTTCGTCGGTGGTTTTATCATAACTCGAGTTTTAAAGATCCAATTGACGTGATTCTTTTTGGGTTGTCTTCACAACATTATTATCTATCATATATAAAAATTTCACGGTCATTGTATTTGTGGTCTATGATCTACACGAGTTTCTTTGCAGCGTTCCAGAACTGTTTTTTCTCGGGTAGGGCAGATTGACCATTGTTTGATCTTTCGATCATAACTTGAGTTTTTCTCGACGGATTTGAGTGATTCTTTTTGTGTTGTCTTCATGACTTGATTCTATCTGATATCTATCACTTTTGTCACGGTGAAACACGTTTAGATTAGTCTCACACACGATTTCTTTAACAGATCGTTTTTCTGCCGAAAGGGTTTGGGGTTTAATTGTTTCCGCTGTGTAAGATTTTCAAATCTACCATTCACCCCCCTCTGGTAGCTTTTCACGTTCTCTTCGATTCTACACCGCCTCTCATGATGACAACTGTTCGCCTGGGGTAAGGACCTCGACTTGATCGTCAGGGTGGCCCCGGGCCCCCTTGTCATTGGCAGAGTGAAGTTTTTGAACTGTATCGTCGGCTACTCTGCGGTTTCCATCCAAGCGTTGCGGGGGCTTACTTAAGAAGGAAAGCACGCTTTGTTTGGGGATTCTTTATTCCTTCATTTGAACTTGCGCTCGAATCCTCCAAACTTTTGCTTGCTTTTCATCTCTCGCCCCGCTGTGCTGCGATGAAGTTGGGACTCCCCAAGAGCCGCATTGGGAGCAAGATGAGTTGTCTACGGTCCGGAAATACATGGGTTGGTCAGTGACTCATTCGACAATGAAATTCGCTGCACCAAGCTTCCCTCCGAGAAAAAGCAAGCCAGAGATATGTTGTACTTCCTTGGGTACACCATGGCCGGTTTGATCCCGCCTTTCTCCACTTTCTTTCTGATGCTGCTAGATTTCTATGGTCTGCAGCTCCACCATCTCAGAACCCACTCAATCTTGCTTGTGGCAACTTTCGTCCACTTTTGCGAGATGTGGGTGGGTGTGCCTTCTTCCGTGGAGCTGTTTTGGACATTCTTCACAGTCCACCCCACCGGGAAGAGTGATGAGTTCATCGGCTTCTACTACTTCGTGAAGTGGAAGAACTCCCCCCTCAAGTACTTGAGGTCCTTTCTTTCCAGCAAGTGGGACGACAGGAAGAAAGACTGGGTGGTCATCACCGTCGAGGGACACGAGAGGCTGGAACTGCCTGAAGGCCTCCCCCGCGTCGACACCGACATTTGGAGTGACATGTCGGAGCTATCGAGGGAGTACAGGCCCATTCTAGATAGAATCCAGGATTGTGTCGAAGGTGGGGTGATCCCCGAGATGGTGTTCGGCAACTTCTTGACGAACAAGTGGGCCCCGCTGAGGGCTAGGGGGCGACCTGCGTGGGCCTTCAACAGTGAGATGGAAACCAACCACATTGAGGTTGGTTTGTGCACCAACTTGAACGATGAAGCCTTGAAGACCCATCTCAAGAAGTTCCAGCCTGGGAACATCGGCCCTGGCGACGTGTCTCCACCGGCGGCCTTCCTTCCTCTGAATATGATACCAGAGGAGTGCAGAGAACTTCAGAGGAAGATGCCACTGTTGGATGACTTGGGCCAGATGGAGAGGCGATCAAACTCCGGGGTGGCGATCCTTGGAGCTCAGAGGGTGGCTTCGCTCCTGCCCCAAAGCTAAGAGCTGAAGTCATAGGCAATGGCAAGGAGTTGGTCGAGCCCTCGAGCCGCAAGAGGAAGTTGAAGCATTCTCACGGGAGGTCCGCCAGACCTGCTCCTTCCACGACATCTCCTTCTCCCTGACGGGGGAGTTCTTCGATGACTACAACCACTCCAGCATCAGCATCTCCCTGGGACATCAGCTCCGGCCATGTGGCTCCGGTACCAGGGCCAGCTGAGGGCTCTAGGTCCGAGGGCCCTTCCCGGTCGAGGGGGGCCTAAACCAAGACGTTGCTGACGGTTGGAGCAGGCTCTGGGGAGCCTTCCAGAGCTACCACACCAGTGGCGACAGGGTCCGGTCCTGAACGTCCGGTGAAGAGGTCCCGCGCTAGCTGGAGTGGAAGCCTTTCGAGGTAAATTTGATTTTTTACCTCAGTTGGTTATTTTTTGTTGTAACCATATTTTGAGTTTCTTCGTCCTTCATCCACAGGTTAACCAAGAAAGGGGCTAAAGCTCCAGTTCCTGCAGCAGCAACTGATGCTGCGAAGATGGAGGCTCCGGCTCAGCGCCGCCCCAGGTGGTGGCTGAGGTCGCGCAGCTCCGGTGCCAGCTGTGATGGTCACTGACCTCGAGTCATCCCCTGAAGCTCCCGTGGTAGCGCCGGACCATGGGAATGGAGATGTAGCAGCAGCACCAGCTCCAGAGGTTGAAGCTCTGGTTTTGGATGCTGAAATGATGGATGCTCTGGCCTCAGAGTCGGAGGTAGCTGCAGTTCCGGCCCTAGAGCCGGATGTTGTTGAAGCCCCGGCGGTGGAGCCAGGTGTTGATGAAGTTCTGGCGCCTGAGCCGATTGTCGCAGAAGTGCTGGCGCCCGAGCCGGTGGAGGTCGAAGTGACGGCGCCTGAACCGGCAGCGGAGGAGGCGCCAGCACCAGAGCCAGAAGTGGCCTTAGTTCTGGCCAAATCTTCAACGCCTGCCCTGGAAGTGGTGGTTCCGGAGGTACCCGCACCTGAGCCAGGTGCCAAGATGAAGCCGTCGGTCCCCCGCCTGAGGGACCAGTTGCTGATGACCTGGCGGCAGGACCTTCGGAGCCGACTCTGGAGGTAGGAACTTCTATTGCAGGACCTTCCTCGGCGGCAGCCAAGGCTAGCCCAGAGGACGGCCCTAGTGTCGCGAAAGCTCAAGGGACCGCTCTTGTAGAGTGGGACCCGATTTTTTTTACGGATAACCCACTCGAGCCAGCGAAGACCTCGGCATGTCTGAAGCCAATACCTTTGTCGCTGTCTATCGACAACGCCTGCTCCAGCATTCGTCAGGTCCAACTGGCCTTTTACCATGACAGCAAGGCCCTCGAGGAGGAGCTCCAAACCCTTAGGAGGTGGTGCAACCGACTCCAATTCGAGACCAAGATGGCGCAGACGAGGCTGGACGACGACAAGAAGTGGATGAAAAGGGAGAAGGTCCGGTTGGAGTACTCGGGTCAGCTGCTGGATGAGAGGGAAAGCATGACGCGATCCCTCGACAACCAGTCCCAGGCCATCCACGAACAGGCCGTGGCTGCTAATGAAGCAGCAAATGACCGCCAAGAGAAGCTGAGCGCCATTCACAACAGCCTCATCAAGCGCCGGGAGGCTCTTAAGGAGGGGGAGAAAAAGCTCGAAGATGAAGAGCAAAAACTCCTAGAGCTGCGTGATGACCTCGTGAAGAGGGAGGAGGAGCTTACTCAGAGGCTGACTCTGGGTGACAAGAGCCTCATGGAGCGCACCAAGAATCTGGAGGAGCGCTGCGAGAAAGAGGAGAGGAAGGCCTGGTAGCGGGGACAAGACCTCACCAAGAGGGAGAATGAAATTGTGGCAGGGAGAATAAAGTGCGGGGCCGGGAGAAAGACTTGGTCGACCGCCGGAACAAGATCCACCTCCTGTAAGTGGATCTTGGTAAACTCAAAAGGCAGGTTGCTGAAAAGATTCAGCAGAACGCCAAAGAGGTCAAGCGCCTTGCCCGGGAAGATTCGGAGCTTGCGGCGACTAAGAGGTCCTTGGAAGAGGTATGAGGCTCGAGGTTTGTGGAGTCCCGACAAGTATGGGACTTCTTGGGCAAAACCATGATGCGCTGACACCGCTGGGCATCAGTCCCGTGCGTCTGGATGACCCGGAGCTGGAGCTGGACCAGGCGTTGCAAGCGTTGAGCTCGGCGGGCAACAAGCTCACCAAGATGGGCGATGTCATCGTGGACCAGTTGGAAACCGAAGGACAATCCCTGGCGAAGAACGTCGCAGAGTACATGCTGACGTGCTACACAAGCCGGGATCCTCATTTTCCACTAGACCCGGTGCTCGAAGGTCCCATCGACGGCGAGGGAGATGCCGCCAAGGCCAGCGTGTCAGTGGTTGCCCAGAAGGTTGCCTCATTCTTCCATAGGATCTAGGACTTTCTTCTTGTAGCTCCTGCTTGTATCTTCTCTTCTTTTCTCCAATTTTGTAATCTCTTGTCTCTAGATTAATGAAATCCAAGAATTATATGAATTTCATTTTTTGTCTTCAACACCTTTGTCCCAATTGGACCCCTAGTAGATGTACACAATTTGATTGTGAACATGTAACGTAGCATTTTGTTGAAGACTTGTGTGCTTCGAACTTGTAGTTTATAGGTCCCATGTCGTCGATAGTAGGGGCCCCCTGAGGTTGTTGGAGCTTAGTAGCTCCGGCAGTGACCCTTGTCAACATGTAAAGCGCCAACACTTAGTCCTCTGGGGTGTCAGATCTTGGTAGCTCCGGTAGCGACCACTATCAACACGCGATGCGTCGACAACAGACCCCACTAGGGAGTCTTCCCACCATATTTTCTTCACGTTGACGGCTGGCCCCCTGGATTTGCCAGAACTTTGTAGCTCCGGCAAAATGTTGGAAACATCGACAACAGATCACCATAGGGGGTGTCGGAGCTTTGATAGCTCCGGCTTCATCCACCATCATCATGAGATCTTTATTTTTCCTGCACAATGAAGTCAAGAAAAACAGTAAAATCCATTTCCTATCTATAACTCAATTGCGGCTTACTATTCCCGAAAGAAATTTTTAGGTCGAACACAATACTATATACAATCAAGTGCATTTGCTTATGTTCTTCAGGTCCAATCGTATCCTAAACTCACCTTACTTCGGCCTGCCGGGGGTGCAGGACCAGGCTAAGTTGATAGCACACTCTGGACCTAGATTGGCTTGGCAAGATTCAGGCGAGTAGGTCATTCAACAATGTTAAGATCCGAAATAATTACCAATGCAACTTGTATTATACATGAATTGGTCGAGCTAAAGTTTCTTGAGGATTGCACAACTTTGTTATAGACAAGAAAGAGAAAAATAAAAAATATTGAGCCTGTACAAAATAAATGCACGTGGAGTATGTTTTACACAATGATGTCTTTCATTATGGGTCCGAGGTACAGGGAAACAAGTACATTCTTAGGGTACGAAACCAGGATAAGTGTGTTGCGTTTCTCATTTGACCCAGGGTAGCTAGCTAAACATTTAGTTCTGATATTGTGTCAAGTGTTGTCTGAACCTTGCGGACTTTCCGGGAAAGGTCCGGATGTTCTCCCAGAGGAGCTACCCAACTTTGTACAATGACGCTATAACATACATAACACTTAATTACAGACTCACCTCCATGATATTAAGCATATAACTTACAGAGGTGCTCAATGTTCCAAGGATTAGGGAGCCGTGTCCCATCCTCGGTTGCCAAGCGAACGCGTCCGGGACAGGATACTTTGATCACTCGGAAGGGTCCTTCCCAGCTGAGGGAAAGTTTGTTTAACCCTTCTCGAGTTTGTATTCCGCGTAGCACCAGATCACCTTCCTCGAGCTGTCAGCTATGAACATGCCTTTGGTGATAGCGCTGAAGAGCTTGGCGGTATCGGGCATTTCGAATAGCTGCTTGGCATCTTCCCTCTTTAACAAGGTCAAGGTCTTCACGCCGGAGTTGGTCCTGCGTGGCACCGTTGAAGGTCTAGACCCAGAGTGACCCCAAGGTGATTTCTAGAGGAAGGACTGCTTCAGCTCCGTACACCAGGAAGAAGGGTGTTTCTCCAGTTGACCGGTTTGAAATTGTCTTGTTTTCCCACAAGGTGGGCGGAAGCTCTTCAATCAAGTTGGCTCCATGTTTTTTCAGGCACTCATATGTGCGCGCCCTGAGTCCTTTTAGGATTTCTGCATTTGCTCTCTCGGCTTGGCCATTGCTTGCCAGGTGAGCTACAGAAGCGTAGCTGACCTAAATGCTGAGGTCTTCGCAATATCCTTGAAATGCAGAGCTTGTGAATTGGGTCCAGTTATCAGTTATGATCTTGTTTGGGACTCCAAATCTGCATACGATGGACTGCAAGAAATTAATAGTTGGTTGCTTGTTTATTGTCGCAACTGGAGTTGCTTTCGACCACTTGGTGAACTTGTCGATGGCGACGTACAGGAATTTGTAACCTCCGACGGCTCATGGGAAAGGTCCCAAGATATCCATCCCCCACAGAGCGAATGGCCATGTAGGAGGTATCATTTGTAGTGGTTGAGTTGCTATGTGAATTTGCTTTGCATGGAACTGGCATGCTTCGCATTTCTTCACTAGCTTGGTTGCATCCTGGAGTGTTGTAGGCCAGTAAAAACCATGCCGAAAGGCTTTACCGACCAACGTGCGGGAAGACGCATGGTTCCCACACTCACCTCCATGGATTTCTGCGAGGAGGTCGCATCCTTCTTCCCTTGTCATGCACTGCATTAGGACGCCGTTGGCACCACGTCGGTAGAGATCCCCTTCTACCAGTGTGTATCTTTTAGCCAATCTGACTATCCGGTCAGTGGATACATTGTCTTCAGGAAGGAAATTGTCTTTCAAGTAACTCCGAATCTCCGAGATCCATGCATCGCAGCTGACTTGAGCATTTGAGTCTTGCGTGTTGGGTTGCTCGGAGCTTCCTGCAGCACCTACGACCCTTGATGGATGCCATGGTAACAGGGCCATCGGCACCACCAGCTTCGAGGTGCTGGTCTCGCCCCCTTCACTCTGTTCGGCAGGCTGATCTGTTGGTCTTGACAATCTCCGGATGAAGTGTGACGCCCGGTTCCGAAAACGAACCAAGCTAACGCATATGTGTGCCCAGGATGTTCATCACACATACACGAGTGATTCACAAATGATAAACAGATAATTACCACAACTCAATTTATTAAATAAGTACTCTTATTACATAATTCATTAAATCCTCGAATACACGCTCTAATGAATATTAATGATAAGTTCAACTAATGCAGCGGATATAAATTAATTAAGCAACTAAGCAAACTAAGCAAACTAAGCAAAAGGGGTAGCGCAGCTCCATGCAACACCACAGGCAAAGCTGACGGTAGACACGGCCTAGAACTCCGCATTATCGCCATTAAACTCATAATCCTGACCTGCAACTGTTGGGGGGGGGGATTGCAAGAGTGAGTACATGTCGTACTCAGCAAGTGTGGAAAGTATGACATGTGGCTGATTCAAATGACGAATGTAATAATGGCTAAGTGCTGAAAAGTACAGTAAAACATTTGAAAAAGCAATGTATCATATTTATGTAAAGTAAACCCATCATAAACCATGTAACCATAATAATACCAGTCCATAATTCACCATTATCAATAACCATAATCAATGTCATAAACCATAATTCCACCCATAACCATGACCATAATCATAACCATAACCATAACCATAACCATCCCAAATCCCAATTTCCTCCTAATCATGGAAGTTGTCCAGGTGCTCATAACCGGGAGCACGGCTATCATGATAGTTTTAATTACTCTGCAGAGTTTGTACCTCTTTACCCACGTGTTCGTGATTTCATCACCTTTCTGCGAATAAGAATCTCCCTTATGCCTATGACCCGTCAGTCATATTACACACTTCCGTTGGTGTGTGGCCAAGAGATCACAAAATAGCCTTTACAAAGGGATTACTAGCCCATTTAGACCCCACTGAGGTTTCACCGGTGGCGATGCCTCCAACTGAGCACATCCTCAACCAAGGGCCCCCTCTTGAGCCATTCGGATCCCAGGGTAGTCCCACCAACCATCAACAAACCCAATCCGACTACCCCTTCCCCGAGCATCCACAATGGTCCAAACAGCACTAGCAAAGCCCTAATTAATCAGCTACGCCGCACCCATAACTTGGCCTCGTGGTGGCACTGTAGTCCTGGCTTATTCTCGCATGAACCGGTCCTTAGATCTAAAGCAAGCAAACCACCATAACATCCAACCCATCCACATACCAGGCTTGCTTAGATCACCCATCGTATTGACCAGTTCACATTAACTAGAATATCATTGATGCATAATTAAATGTGTAGTGTTGGTTTTTCCATCCCAATTAATTAAGCGAAGCAAAAAGGTAAAAACCCTTCCCGACTCTCTACCATAAATTCCAGGTGACAAGGGTGGTTTAGCAAAACTAGTAAACTTCCTACCATAGGATTCCCATCAAATTGACACAGCATGCAGTTTTGCAAACAAAACATTTATTTTAAAAACAGGATCAATATGCTTCAAGGACACTTGCCTTGCTCTTGCTGTTGATTAGGGTCAAAGCCTTCAAACTCTTGATGTTGTAGATCCTCCGCGGCACTCTCTAGCGCAAATCCGTCTAATCCACACAATAACATACAAAACAAGAAACACAATCAAAGAGTGCACAAATATTACTCAATATGACATGACATGCATGCATGCACAATTTAATAATTAATTTACTACGGTCGTTTATTAATTAGATGCGACTAGTTCATACGTGTTCATATGAGTTTACCGGGTTTTAGGGTGGATTAATGCTGCTGAAAATAAAATCATGGTGCAATTAAATTTAATTTACGCCTATTAGATTCAATACGGTCGCTAAAATTCGCATCGGGAACATGGCCTACCGTAGATCTGACGGCTTGACGGTCGCGGGATGGGGACAATGCGTAGACGAAGTAGATGGCGCAGCAGTTCCTCGGCGGCACGACGACGGCGACGATCTCCGGTGGACGGTGGTACCCTCCTCTCTTTCTTCCCCTTCCTCCCCTTTTTTTCTCTCTTTTCTTCCCTGGCGGCGGCGGCTCTGGTCCCCTTTTTTTTTTCTTCTGGCGGCGTGGCTTTCCTTCCCCTGGCGGCGGAATTTTTCTGCGTTGGTGGAACCCTACGAAGGCTACGTAGCTTTTTATAGCCAGCTGCTAGGGCGCTAGGGCCGGCGCTGCGGTACGGCGGGGCATCGGGGCGCGTGCGGGGATGGGCGCTGGGGTCGCGGTCAGCCTGGCTGGCGCGTGCGAGCGGGGTGGGAGGCGCGGTGCGGCACGTGGGCGGGGCCCGGCGGCAGGCGGGGTGGCGTGCGGGCGTGGGCGCCGAGGCGCGTCAGGGGCAGGCGGCGGGTGGGGCGCGGGGCAGCGTCGCGTCAGGGGGGGCTCGGTCGCGCGTGCCGGTGGGCGGCTGGCGCAGCGCGGCAGGGTGGGGCCCCCGGGGCAGGCCCGTACGGCGGCATCGGGGCGCGGCGAGCGGCCGGCTCGGGGCGGGGCCCGACGCCTCGCGTGCGGGCGTGGCCGGCTGGCGGTTCGGCCGCTGGCCGGCGGTCCCTTTTTCGGTTTTTTTTTCTTTTTTTTTTGGAACATATTACTGTTTTTTTTATATTATTTATTTATCTTATTTACATTATTATTATTATATTTTTTATATATATATATTATTATTTTTATTACTCTTTTTATATTATTATTATTATTATATATTTTACTAACTATATTTTATTTATTTTATTTATCTTATTCATTTATTTATTTATTATTTTATATATTTATTTATTTATTATTACATGATTTATTTATATATATATATATATATTTTTATCTATTACTATTATTATTTTAATTTCTTCTTTTGCTACATACATATATGTATGTTTTATATACTTTTTTACTTTTTTTTTATATATTCTTTTATCTCTCTAATGTTTATTGCATGATCATGTATGCAACGCAGGATGCGAAAATTTAGGGTGTTACAAACCTACCCCCCTTAAAGTGAATCTCGCCCTCGAGATTCGATAACGTGGAGAAAAGATGCGGGAATTCTGCCTTCAAGTCTTCTTCACGTTCCCACGTAGCTTCGGCTTCTGTATGGTGTTTCCATTGCACTTTGCACCAACGGATCCTCTTATTTCTCGTGACCCTTTCCTTCACGTCCAAGATCTTGATAGGTTGCTCAACATAAGACAAATCCTCCTGAAGTTCTAACTCGTCCATCGGCACTTGTTCTTCCGGCACCCTGAGGCATTTCTTGAGTTGCGACACGTGAAACACGTCGTGTACGTCTGAAAGATGAGCTGTCATCTCCAACTTATATGCTACCTCTCCTCTTTTGTCCAAAATCTTGAATGGTCCAATATAGCGAGGTGCGAGCTTGCCTCTTATGTTAAACCTCTTATGACCTCTCATAGGTGACACCTTGAGGTAAACAAAATCTCCAATTTCAAAGGCTAATTTCCTTCTCCTATTGTCCGCATAGCCCTTTTGTCTTGATTGGGCAGCCCTCAAGTTTTCACGAATTATCTGGACTTGCTTTTCGGCTTCTTGCAACACATCCGGACCAAATACTTGAGTTTCTCCTGCCTCATTCCAGAATAAAGGTGTCCTACACTTCCTCCCATAAAGTGCTTCATATGGTGACATTTTCAAGCTTGCTTGGTAACTATTGTTGTATGAAAATTCTGCGTATGGCAAGCTTTTATCCCAACTTTTCCCATGCTTTAATGTACAAGCTCTTAACATGTCCTCCAAAATCTGATTTGTCCTCTCGGTTTGTCCGTCCGTTTGAGGATGATATGCTGAACTAAAATTCAACCTCGTTCCCAAAGCTTCATGCAATTTTTGCCAAAATCTGGAGGTAAATTGAGAACCTCTATCCGAGACTATCTTCTTCGGTACTCCGTGTCGACACACAATATGCTCCATGTATATTTCGGCCAATCGTGCGGCTGTATATTTGGCCTTCACAGGGACAAAATGAGCTGACTTGGTTAAGCGATCCACAATTACCCAAATTGAGTCATATCCGGACTGAGTACGTGGTAACCCAACTATGAAGTCCATTCCAATTTCTTCCCACTTCCATTCTGGAATCTTCAACGGTTGCAATAATCCGGCTGGCCTTTGATGTTCTGCCTTGACTCGTTGGCACACATCACACAGTGCTACGTATTCAGCTATGTCCTTCTTCATGCTATTCCACCAATAGCAAGTCTTCAAGTCTTTGTACATCTTCGTACAACCAGGGTGAATTGAGTATGGCGAGTCATGTGCCTCCTTTAATATTGTTTCTCGAATATGCTTTACATTAGGCACGACAATTCTCTTTCCAATCCATAAGGTACCATGTTCGTCTTCATCAAATCTGAATTCTCTCCCTTCTTCGATTCTTTCCTTGATTTCCTTGATCTCCTCATCTGTGGTCTGTGCTTCTCGAATTTCTTGCTCCAAGGTCGGATTTAACTCCATTATCTCCATCTCATTTACAAACCCGAGGTTCAACCGTTCAAACTCCTTACATAACTCGGACGGTAACTCTCGAACTGTAAGTTGATGGCTTACTCCTTTCCGACTCAAGGCATCGGCTACTACATTGGCTTTTCCCGGGTGATAGTTGATTCCCACATCATAATCCTTGATGAGCTCCAACCATCTTCGTTGCCTCAAATTCAGATCTGTCTGTGTGAAAATATACTTAAGACTCTTGTGATCCGTATAAATTTCACACCTATGTCCGAGTATATAGTGTCTCCAAATCTTCAATGCATGTACCACGGCTGCAAGTTCTAAATCATGTGTTGGGTAATTCTGCTCATGTTTCTTCAATTGTCTTGATGCATAGGCGACCACTTGACCTTCTTGCATCAATACACATCCAAGTCCTTGTCTTGATGCATCACAATAGATGTCGAAACTCTTGCTTACGTCCGGTAATACTAACACCGGTGCGGTTGTCAACCTTTTCTTTAACTCCTCAAAGCTATCCTGACAAGCTTGAGTCCATCGGAATGCCTTCCCTTTCATGAGTAATTCGGTCATAGGCTTGGCTATTTTGGAGAAATCCTTGATGAATCGCCGGTAATATCCAGCCATTCCAAGGAAACTCCGGATTTCCTTGACATTCTGCGGTGGTTCCCACTTCAACACATCCCTCACTTTACCGGGGTCAACCGATACTCCTCCTCCGGAAATAATATGGCCTAAGAAAGAAACTTCCCGTAACCAGAATTGACATTTACTGAACTTGGCGTACAATTGGTGCTCCCTCAATTTCTGCAGCGTAAGCTTCAAGTGTTCCTCGTGTTCCTTCTCATCCTTCGAGTAGATCATAATATCATCGATGAACACCACAACGAACTTGTCCAAGTACTCCATGAAGACTTTATTCATGAGGTACATAAAGTAGGCAGGTGCATTTGTCAATCCAAAAGACATCACAGTGTACTCATAAGATCCATACCGTGTCCTAAAAGCTGTCTTGGGTATGTCTGATGGTCTAATCTTCATTTGAAAGTATCCCGACCTCAAATCAATCTTAGAGAAGACACAAGCACCCTTCATCTGATCAAACAAGTCTTCTATACGTGGCAAGGTATACTTGTTCTTGATTGTTACCTCGTTGAGAGCTCGGTAATCCACACACATCCTTTGCGTTCCATCCTTCTTGTCCACAAATAGAACGGGCGCTCCCCAAGGTGAAGAGCTAGGGCGAATAAAACCTTTCTCTAGTTGTTCTTGAATCTGCTTCTTGAGCTCTGCTAATTCCTTAGGAGGCATCCTATACGGCCTCTTAGCTATAGGTGCAGTTCCAGGTATTAAATCAATAACAAACTCAATGTCTCGATCGGGTGGCATACCTGGCAACTCATCTGGAAAACATCCAAAAATTCACACACTACCGGAATCTCCTCAATTGCGACACCGTCCACATGGTTCAGCTCCAATTGCTTCGGTGAGGTTTGAGATGCTTCCAATTCTACGGTGATCCCTTCCTCATTGGTCAACTTCACCGTCTTCGTGGCACACTCAATAACTCCATTGTGCTTCCTTAACCAGTCCATACCAAGTATAATGTCCAATCCTTGAGAGTCCAAA